>CM019064.1:91816042-93016042 GCA_009667805.1 Leptobrachium leishanense | reverse complement strand
CAAGAACATGTTTCATAAATCCCCAATGAACCCTATCAAACGCTTTTTCCGCATCAAGGGAAAGCCAAAGGCAAGGGATATCGTGTGTAGTGCGGAATTTTAATAGGGCTAGCAGTTTCTTATTTCTTTCTTTTTAAGTGCTAGTTCTCTGTAGCCACCTCTGATGGATTTATTTACTGTATTAATTACTTGAAACCTCAACTGTGAGATTTCATGCAAGAAAAAACAATTGGTGAATACAAATGTACTTAACTTTAAAGAATAGGATTATCTTCCAGGAGATGGTTCACGTTCTCCTTAATAAAGCAATAGAATATACAGGGAATACAGTTGCAAGAAAAAGTATGTGAACCCTTTGGGATGACGTGGAGTTTTGCATGAATTGGTGATAAAATCTGCTCTGATCTTCATCTAAGACACAACCATTTGAAAAACACAGTCTGCTTAAAATAATACAACACAAACATTATATGTTTTCATGTATTAATTGAACAGAACATGTAAACATTCACAGTGCAGGGTGGAAAAAGTATGTGAACCTCTAGCCTAATTACTTCTCCAAGAGCTAATTGGAGCCAAGAGTGAGCCAACCTTGAGTCCAATCAGTGTGATATTATTGGATTTGTTGCTGAAAGCTGTCCATCCTTTTAAAAACACACACCAGTTTTGGGTTTACTGGTTTCAAGAAGCACTGCCTGATGTGAACCATGCCTCGCAGAAAAGAGCTCTCAGAAGACCTACGATCAAGAATTGTTGACTTGCATGAAGCTGGAAAGGGTTACAAAAGTATCTCCAAAAGCCTTGATGTTCATGTGTCCACGGTAAGACAGACTGTCTACAAATGGAGAAAGTTCAGCACTGTTGCTACTCTCCCTAGGCGTGGTCGTCCTGTAAAGATGACTGCAAGAGCACAGCGCAGAATGCTTAATGAGGTAAAGAAGAATCCTAGAGTGTCAGCTAAAGACTTACAGAAATCTTTGGCACATGCTATCATTTTGTTGATACATCTGCAATAAGGAAAACATTAAACAAGAATGGAGTACATGGGAGGACACCACGGAGGAAGCCATTTCTGTCCAAAAAGAATACTGCAGCACGTTTGAAGTTTGCAAAAGAGCACCTGGATGTTCAACAGCACTACTGGCAAAATATTCTGTGGATAGATGAAACCAAAATTGAATTGTTTGGGAAAAACACACAACACTATGTGTGGAGAAAAAAAGGCACAGCACACCAACATCAAAACCTCATCCCCACTGTAAAACATGGCGGAGGGAGCATCATGGTTTGGGGCTGCTTTGCTGCCTCAGGGCCTGGACGGATTGTTGTCATTGATGGAAAAATGAATTCCAGAGTTTATCAAGACATTTTGCAGGAAAACGTAAGACCATCTGTCCGCCAACTGAAGCTCCGCAGAGGATGGGTGATGCAACAGGACAATGACCCAAAGCATACAAGTAATTCAACAAAAGAATGGCTTCAACAAAATACGCCTTCTGGAGTGGCCCAGTCAGAGTCCTGAACTCAACCCGATTGAAATGCTGTGGCATGACCTTAAGAGAGCGATTCACACCAGACATCCCAAGAATATTGCTACACTGAAACAGTTTTGTGAAGAGGAGTGGTCCATAGAAACTAGAAACATAGAAAAATGTCGGCAGATAAGAACCTTTTGGCCCATCTAGTCTGCCCAATTACATGGATACTTTACCTGGATTTATCTTTTGTTTAGGATATGCCTATCCCATGCCTGCTTAAATTCAATTACTGTTTTGGCCTCTACCACTTCAACTGGAAGGCTGTTCCATGTATCCACCACCCTCTCAGTAAATAATGCTTCCTGATATTACTTTTAAACCTTTGCCCCCCTAATCTAAGACTATGTCCTCTTGTTTTACTACTTTGTTTCCTTTTAAATATACTCCTTTCCTCTACCTTGTGGATTCCCTTTACGTATTTAAATGTTTCTATCATATGTCCTCTGTCTCGTCTTTTTTCCAAGCTGTACATGTTAAGATCATTAAGCCTTTCCTGGTAACTTTTCTCCTTCAAGCCGTACACCATTTTAGTAGCCCTTCTCTGAACTCTCTCTAAGATGTCTATATCCTTCTGGAGATACGGTCTCCAGTACTGCACACAGTACTCCAAGTGAGGTCTCACCAGTGCTCTGTACAGTGGCATGAGCACTTCCCTTTTCCTACTGCTAATACCTCTCCCTACACAACCAAGCATTCTGCTAGCATTTCCTGCTGCTCTATTACATTGACTACTTACCCTTAGATCCTCTGAAATAATAACCCCTAAATCCCTTTCCTCAGATGTTGAGGTTAGGACTGTATCAAATATTCTATATTCAGCCCTTGGGTTTTTACGTTCCAGGTGCATTATCAAAATTACTCCAGATCGTTGTGCACGATTGATCTGCAACTGCAGGAAACGTTTGGTTGAGGTTATTGCTGCCAAAGGAGGGTCAACCAGTTATTAAGTCCAAAGGTTCACATACTTTTTCCACTCTGCACTGTGAATGTTTACATGTTCTGTTCAATAAAAACATGAAAACATACAATGTTTGTGTTGTATTATTTTAAGCAGACAAATTGTTGTAACTTAGATGAAGATCAGAGCACATTTTATGACCAATTCATGCAAAACTCCACGTAATCCCAAAGGATTCACATACTTTGTCTTGCAACTGTATATATAATCCTAATTGGAATGAAAAATAAATGAAAGGAGATTGTGGAATAGGAACCTCAGTGTCTGAGACTCACGCAGATCCTTAGGGAAATAAGTGGCTTCAGGGTACTCCTGGAAAGACAGCACCTCTTCCTGGATGTGGTCCTAGAGGTAATCCTCCTTTACCAGTAGTGCAGATTCTGCAAAGTTCTGCAATCACCCAAAACCAAGAGGCCGCCACAGGATACCAATGAACTATGAAATTTATTCAGCATAAAATAATAAAACAAATTGCTGCAGACATAAAAGCCCGACGCGTTTCATCTGGTTACCCAGACTTTCTCAAGGGCGATGTATCATCAATAAAATCAAAATCAAGTATGAAGCCTTTTTCCCTTCTCTGTCCTTTTATTCCTATAAAGTGTCTCTGATTGGGTCCCTGTTAATTGTCCACCATCCTCCATGTTCTCCATATATGGCCATCTTCCGGTTTACTGGATCCAATGAAAACGTTTGTTCCTCCTCCGTTCAGAAATCCCCGCTCTCGTTGTTTCTCCTAATTCCGATATGTCACTTCCGGCCAAAACCGGAAGTCGGAAGTGTTGCATGGTTGCGATTGATTTTAGTTTCACTTTCAATCTCCAATTCTCCCCGATCTCGTTCGCAGCTTCTTCTTAGTGGCTCTCCTCTTCAATAAAACCCTCCTTATTTCTGGGGACCTAATGAACTCCGTATCGAGGAAGAAAAAACGGATACTTAGTATCACCATTTAAAATTGTATGAGATAAAAGACATATTGTCACGGTCCGAACCACCAGACCCTCTGGCGCCCTCTTTTGTTCTCCTTTTGCCCTGTTTTGCATTGATATGCAGGTTCTAGGACTTTTTCCTCCATACGCTTCTTGAACTATAATTTGCATAATGGACATGGAACCACACCTGCCGTTCATCTCCCTAATTGAACCTGCATATGAGGAAGCTACACCCCTGATCCCACGCTTCCTCATTGAAGTTCCTAGCTTAGCTAGTGCAGACCTGCCTTCCACAGATCCTTGCCTGGAACCCCTCCTGCTCTTGATCCATAGACCTTCCTGTACACCCTCTGCTATTTCTGGACATTCTCTACCGGTATCCTCCATTGCCCCCTGTGCCCTCTGCTTTCCATTATTGATATACCCGTGTACCAGATCTCTGCTAATTCTTGACCACTCTATTGCCTATTCCTATTTTGTACCTGCGCCTGATTTATATGTTCTTTATCCATTGTTTATTTTCCTGGTCTGTTGTCAGTTTATTTGTATTCACAAATAAACCCTGTTACCCTGTATCCTGCCTTCTGATACGTTTACTACACCTTGGGCTCACACCCACATTTCTGCACATCTGCTAGGCCAGGCTCGTGACAGAATGAGGAAGCCTAAAAACAGTGAGCCTGCAGTGATCATAGCTTTTGTACAAAGACTGAAACATGCCAACCAAAAGGTCCAGCAGCACCTGCATTCGTTATGGGAGTACCTGCAGCAGAATTCAAACGGCACATCTACTAAGGCAGGGGTTAAAATTTCCACTCGCAATTTGCGAGTAGAATTTGGCAGGGGGCGAGTGAAAATTGGTCTGTAATCCCTTTCAGGTGCTAGTGTCGGCTCCATGCTGACACCAGCACTAATCAGGGCTTTTTTCCTGCTGGCTAGTCATTGTCAGCTGGAGGAGCGATTCATATCCCTTCCTTTCAGGCTTTGAAAATAAATACTGTGTCTGCCCTCTGCCTCATGCGGGTCCTCCATGATACTGTCTCAACAGAGACCATGTGACATCTCATCTCTTCCTGTACTCCCCGGCAGTTGTACAGCGTGTCAGGCAGGGGCAGGTCACACCCTCACAGAGTGGAATCTGGATGGAAGGCAAGAACAACAGGCAATGGTGCCTCCTCAAGGCAGCATGTTGGAAAGTGCCTGTGCAAGAAACAATCTCCACCTGAGGTATGATCACCTGACACCCCCCCCCCTTGGAAGAAGGGGGAAATTACTTTATTTGCCAAACAAGAAACAGATTTTCTTAATATAAACCCCAGAAAAAAATACTTTATTTGTCCTTTTATTTTGTGTGATGTGTGCTGTTTAAATTGGCAGTGGGAGCCAGGAAGGAGTTAAATGTAAAAATGTGTGCAGCCCATTGTTTGCAATGTAGTGATCAGGTGATTCCACTTAAACCGAAACCTAGGCAGGAAATCACAAAGCTGTCTGGTCCACTGTCACTGCCCCCCAGAGGAGAGGACTTTCTGCCACTATTCTTAGAGCCACAAATCAAATCAAATCAAATCAAAATAAGCTTTATTGGCAGGACCAAATACATTTTAGCATTGCCAAAGCATATGGGGAGGAGGGGGGGTAGTGGGACATATATATGGGGGGGAATGGGCAAGTCCATGGACATTATCAGAGGTAAGGGATAATGTGAAGGGGGATGGGGGCGAGTCCGTGTTGGGGATTTATAAGTCCGGGATCTCTCATGTTCCTCTCAGTCTGTGACATTCTGTGACGTATTGGGCAGATATTTTCACCGCCGGTTCCTCTTCTCCCAGTATGATGTGGAGTTTCCTCGTCTCTTCTATAGAGGTGAAGTCCGAGATGAGAGCGGAGAGTCTCTGGAAGTGAGTTTCCCTCAGTGCTGAGTACTTGGGGCACTGTAGGAGGAAGTGGACCTCATCTTCCACAGCCCCCTGGTCACAATGCTGGCACTGTCTATTCTCCCTGGGCTTGTAGGTCTGTCTATGCCGCCCTGATTCAATTTCCAGGCTGTGGGTGCTCAGTCTGTACCGGCTCAGGATCTGTCTGTCCTTGGGGTCTTGTAGTACCTCCAGGTATGGGGCCAGTTTGTATACCCTCTGTAAGGATTGGTAAATGGTGAGTTTCTTGGAGTTTGCTATATCATGTCTCCATTCTCTGATATAGTTTTCCCTGGAATCGTTAATTAGGGCCTTTTATTTGATATTTTGTCAGGTTGCCTTCATGGGGGCTTTGGAGGATCAGGGTGGATATGAGTTGTTGCAGCCCACATGGTTTGGGATGGTCCTTGTTGGCCAGTAGGGCTTTATGGTGAAATACAGCAGATTGCGTCCACTGTGTCATTCTCTGAAGTTTTGCCTGTGCATAACATTCAGGATAGGCAGATGCGCAATAAGGAATTTAATTTGTGGCTTCGGGAATGGTGTCGAGAGCAAGGATTTGGCTTTGTGTCCCATGATAGCTCTAATTGGAGCAGAAAGGAACTGTATAAAAAAGATCGTTTGCATCTTACTCATAGAGGAACATATGTTCTCAGTGAGAAGTTCAAAGGTTTCACAAAGAAATATTTAAACTAGGAGGGGGGGACAAAAGGGTAAAAAACAATCTGCCTGATTGTCCCCCAAAACTAAAAAGGAGGGTGCAAGCAACATGCGGGGAAAAAAATGACAAGCTCAGAGTCGTGTCTATAAATGCTCGCAGTTTAGTCAATAAAATCAATGAACTGGAGGCAATGATGGCAGCTGAAAAAGTAGATTTAGTTGCGGTTACTGAGACATGGTTCAGTGACAAAAATAACTGGGACATAACAATACCAGGGTACTCTTTATATAGAAAAGACAGAGAAGGTAGGAAAGGAGGAGGAGTGGCCCTGTATGTGAAAAACAACATAAAAACGAACCAAATAAAAGTGAGCGAGGTGAACATAGAGTCAGTTTGGGTTACGCTAACATTTGGCAATCATACAGTAGCTCGTGTAGGTGTGATCTATAGACCCCCTGGACAAGTAGAAGAGCTAGATAATCTGCTGCTTGAGGAAATAGCCAAAATGGCAATGAAGGGGGAAGTTATTATCATGGGGGACTTTAATCTTCCTGATGTGAACTGGAAAACCAAAATAGCTGGGTGCACCAGGAGTACAAATATTCTAAACTCTTACTGGGATTATCTCTAACACAAGTAGTTGAGGAGCCGACCCGTAAAGAGGCCATATTGGATTTAATACTCACAAATGGAGGTTTGGTATCGGACGTTGTTGTAGGTGAAAATTTGGGATCTAGTGATCACCAGTCAGTATGGTTTAATATAAGAACAGAGATGGAGCCGCACCACACAAAAACAAAAGTTTTAGACTTTAAAAAAAACAGATTTTTCTAAAATGAGACTTTGTGTGAAGGAGTCATTATCAGACTGGAGGAGTTTAAAGGGAGTCCAGGAGAAGTGGGATTATTTAAAGGAAGCATTATTGAAGGCCACAGGCAATTGCATTCGACTTGTTAGCAAAAACAAAAAAGGGAAGAAACCACTGTGGTACTCTGCAGAAGTGGCCAAAATAGTGAAGAACAAAAAGACAGCATTCAATAATTATAAAACAACTCAGAGTGAAGAAGATAGGCAAACCTATAAGATTAGGCAGAAAGAGGCAAAGCAATTTATAAGAGCTTCCAAAGCACACACAGAAGAGAAAATAGCTCAGTCAGTAAAAAAGGGGGACAAAACATTTTTTAGATACATAAACGAGAAAAGAAAAGTAAAACAAGGATTAGTTAGATTAAAAACAAAGGAAGGTCGGTCTGTAGAAGAGGATAAAAATCTCGCTGACTGCCTCAATGAATATTTTTGTTCAGTCTTTGCAGAAAAAAAGGAAGGAAAGGGACCTCAGTTAGGAGGAAACACTAACGAGACAATTACATATCAGTTTACAGAGGAGGAGGTTCTACAGCAGCTGTCTAAAGTAAAGACAAATAAGTCAATGGGGCCTGATGGGATCCACCCTAAATTATTAAAAGAGCTCAGTGATGTAATAGCAAAACCGTTAACAGATTTATTTAACCAATCCTTGCTAACGGGAGTCGTCCCAGAAGACTGGAAATTAGCAAATGTTGTGCCCATTCACAAGAAGGGTAGTAGGGAGGAATCTGGGAACTATAGGCCAGTTAGTCTTACGTCAGTAGTGGGGAAATTAATGGAAACCATGTTAAAGGAAAGGATTGTTGAACATCTAAAAACACATAGATTACAGGATCAGAAACAACATGGGTTTACCTCAGGGAGATCATGCCAAACTAATCTTATTGATTTTTTTGATTGGGTAACAAAAATAATAGACACAGGTGGTGCAGTAGACATTGCTTATTTAGATTTCAGTAAGGCTTTTGATACTGTTCCGCATAGAAGGCTTATCAATAAATTGCAATCTTTGAGCTTGGATACCAATATTGTTGAATGGATTAGGCAGTGGCTGAGTGACAGGCAACAGAGGGTTGTGGTAAATGGAGTTTATTCGGCGCAAGGTCTTGTTACCAGTGGGGTACCTCAGGGGTCAGTACTTGGACCCATTCTATTTAATATTTTTATTAGTGATATTGCAGAAGGTATTAATGGAAAAGTATGTCTTTTTGCTGATGACACAAAGATTTGCAACAGGGTTGATGTTCCTGGAGGGATCAGCCAAATGACAAATGATTTAGGTAAACTAAAAAAATGGTCGGAGCTGTGGCAATTGAGTTTTAATGTGGATAAGTGCAAGATAATGCACCTGGGACGTAAAAACCCAAGGGCTGAATATAGAATATTTGATACAGTCCTAACCTCAACATCTGAGGAAAGGGATTTAGGGGTTATTATTTCAGAGGATCTAAAGGTAAGTAGTCAATGTAATAGAGCAGCAGGAAATGCTAGCAGAATGCTTGGTTGTGTAGGGAGAGGTATTAGCAGTAGGAAAAGGGAAGTGCTCATGCCACTGTACAGAGCACCGGTGAGACCTCACTTGGAGTACTGTGTGCAGTACTGGAGACCGTTTCTCCAGAAGGATATAGACATCTTAGAGAGAGTTCAGAGAAGGGCTACTAAAATGGTGTACGGCTTGAAGGAGAAAAGTTACCAGGAAAGGCTTAATGATCTTAACATGTACAGCTTGGAAAAAAGACGAGACAGAGGAGATATGATAGAAACATTTAAATACGTAAAGGGAATCCACAAGGTAGAGGAAGGGAGTATATTTAAAAGGAAACAAAGTAGCAAAACAAGAGGACATAGTCTTAGATTAGAGGGGCAAAGGTTTAAAAGTAACATCAGGAAGCATTATTTTACTGAGAGGGTGGTGGATACATGGAACAGTCTTCCAGTTGAAGTGGTAGAGGCCAAAACAGTAATTGAATTTAAGCAAGCATGGGATAGGCATAAGGCTATCCTAAACAAAAGATAAATCCAGGTAAAGTATCCATGTAATTGGGCAGACTAGATGGGCCGAAAGGTTCTTATCTGCCGACATCTTTCTATGTTTCTATGTTTCTATAGTGGTATGAGTTGAGGCTGCTGATGTTTAGATGGTCCCAGTATGATAGCGCCCTCTTCTGTACTGCAAGAAGTAAGGGGAGTCTGCCCAGCTCGGCCCGGCAAGCATTGTTAGAGGTGCTCCGATGGATTTGGAGGAGGTGCTTGCAGAATTCCAGATGGAATATTTCTGTTGGGCTGGCATCCCATTTGGGTGAGTCAGGGTAGGTGATGGGGCCCTATACTTCACTGCCATAAAGGAGGATTGGAGTGATGACGCTATCAAAGATTTTAAGCCAGACTCTTACAGGCGGTTTTAGTTTGTAGAGGTTTCTCCTGATGGCATAGAAGGTTCTACGCGCCTTGTATCTTAGGGCCTCTATGGCTGGTTTGAAACTTCCCGATCGGTTTGTTTCTAGGCCGAGGTATGTGTAGCTGTTGGCTTCAAGAGTGCAGTCATTAAGTGTGAAAGAGGAACTCTTGGTTTTTGCATTCTTCCTTTGGAAAACCATGAGCTTTGTTTTCTTTTGGTTGATGGGTAGTGCCCATGCCGCACTGTATTTTTCCAGCACTTCCAGACTGTCTTGTAGACCTCTCTCTGTTGGTGACAGTAATAGGAGGTCATCTGCATACAACAGGAAATTCACCTCGGTGTCATGTAGAGTTAGTCCTGGTGTTGAGGAGGATTCTAGAGCTTCAGCCAGTTCATTGATGTAGATGTTAAAGAGGGTTGGACTTAGGCTGCAGCCTTGTCTGACTCCACGAGCCTGCCGGAAGTACTCTGTTCTCTTCCCATTCACCTTTATGCTGCAGAAGTTCTCATTATATGAGCTCTTGATGACATCATATGTTTTCCCTCCTATTCCACTCTCCAGTAGTTTGAGGAACAGGCCTGGGTGCCACACTGAGTCAAAGGCCTTCTTAAAGTCCACAAAGCAAGCAAATATTTTCCCATGTTCTGTATTGTGGACATGGTCCTTGATGAGACTGTGCAGGGTGTAGATGTGATCTGTAGTGCGATGGTTTGGCATGAACCCTGCTTGGCTTCTGTTGAGGATGTTATGCTGTGTCAGGAAGCTGAGGATTCTTTTGTTCTGGATGCTATTGAACAGTTTTCCCAGTGTGCTGCTGACACATATCCCTCTGTAGTTGGCTGGATCATATTGGTATCCACTCTTATGGATGGGTGTTATGAGGCCTTGGTTCCATACTTGAGGGTAGAATCCAACGCTCAGGACCAGGTTGATAACTTTACATATTGAGGCGTGTACTTCAGCAGAGCCGTGTTTAATCATCTCTGGAAGAATTCCATCCATCCCGCTGGCTTTTTTACTTCGCAGATCTTGAATTTTTTCTGCTACTTCTTGGGGTGTAATGGGTGTATCTAACGGGTTTTGGAAATCTTTGATTTTTTCCTCCAGTTCATGTAGGTCTTCTGATGAGTGTTCCTGTTCCCCAGTTAGCTCCTCTTGGAATGTCTTTGTACAGGCTCTTGAAGTAGTTGAGCCAGATGTTGCCTTTTGGATGTGGAGGTGTTTTTCTTGGATCCTGAGCCGATTTGACTTCAGGTTTCCCAGAAAGAGTAATCCTGAAGAGCCTCTTCCAGTTGTTGAAGGTTTTGGGAGATGAGGTTTTGTTTTTTCTTTTTGAGGATTGTTATAGTTTTCTGCAGGACGCCATGTGTGATCCTCAGGTCAATGTTGTCGGGGTCTCTGTGTTTTTTATTTGAGACTGTTCGTAGGTTGTTTCTAACAGGTTATCCAAAGAGATCCGAATTGCTTGAGAAAGGTAACCGAACGCTGAAAATCAGCGTTCGGTTACCTTTCCTGCCATTCGGCTATCCAGAGAGCAGCAATTCGCCAAATACTGGCGAATTGCCTGCACATACGGTGCCTGTTCGGTCCCTGTTCGAGGGCAGTGAATTCCCCATAGAGAAGCACTGCTTCGGCTATTCAAAGAACACAAACCAGCAGTGAAAGGTTCCCCTAATGTCCTGCCATTCGGTGGTTTCATTCGGCAAATTTATTCAGGAGAATCCCATAGGCTTCAATGTTAAAAATATTCCCGTTTTAATTCAATATCTAATAAACCGTTCAGTATAAAATTCTGCAGCAAAAAGTCTCTTTATTTATAGATTTTTTAGGATACTTTAAGCATTTTTCTGATTTTTTTTATTTTTTATTAAAAGTCCGATTTTTTTTAGTTTACTTTTTTTTCAGTTTACTTATTTTTTTTGTAACAGCCCTCTTTATTATCATTCCCTGGACCTCCTGTGAAAATTTCAGACATTTTCGCTCAGTAGTTTCTTTGCAAACAGCGTTTCATTTTCCCAGATTCATACAAATGGTTTTTCTAATTTATTCACTGCCTCCTCTACGTCACAGCTGCTTCATCGGCTCATGTTCGGCTCCTGTTCGTCTTTTTCAAAGGTTAATCCAGATGTTTTTGCTTGTTTTCAGCGTGTATTCGGTTAGTTTTCGGTGGGTTTGCGGCATCTTTTCCCTGCAATTCGGGGACCCTGTGCTGTTTGCTGAATACACCGCAGGGTCACCGAAATGCAATCGGCAAAAGGAACCGAATTGAAGAGAACGAAAAGTCACCGAACGTGCGGTGACTTTTCGAATCTCTTTGGATAACCCTGTTAGTGTTCTGCATTCTTTGTCAAACCATTTATTGGGTTGTTTATTGGATAATTTCTTGAAGTTGACTTTTTTAATGTTGGAGGTCTCTGCGATGGTGTGTATTATGCTGTGGAGGTCCTTTGCTGCTTGGTTCACCCCCTGGGGACTTGGTACATAGGTATGGTTTTGAAAGTCTGAAAATTCTAGGTCAAAATAGGCAATTCTGAAAGTGAGAGAAATTGGAGAATTTTTCTGGTTTGGCTATTTTAACCTAGAATTTTCAGTTCTTCAGTCATTCTCCTGCTTTTCACCGCTCTCTGAATAACCCTGTGCAGTGTGTGGATGCATTTGTGATTTGTGCACTGTTTAAAATAGCAAGGAAGGCCAGGAAGGAGTTAACTGCAAAATTTAGAGGAGCTGATTACTTCCCAAATTTTGCAGTTAACTCCTTCCTGGCTCTCCTTGCCATTTTTAAACAGTGCACAAATCACAATGCGTCCACACACTGCATTTTCAAGACGGTGAAAAGCAGGAGAATGACTGAAACTGAAATTTAGGTTCCAAACCAGAATTCTCCAATTTCTCTCACTTTCAGAATTGCCTATTTTGACCTAGAATTTTCAGTTCTCCAGTAATTCTCCGGCTTTTCATCACTCTCTGAATAACCCTGTGACTCTACAGTGGAGACACAGCCTCCTTAACACAACTTCTATACAGCCCTTCTTGGTCCCCAAATCAACCATACCCTCACAGCACCCACAAATTCATACAGCCCCCATATGTAACCACAGCCCCCATATATAAATGCAGCCCTCATGTCACACATTATTACACAGTATTACTGTGAGTTTTATGGTTGTGGAGCTCTGTGATAAGCATGGGTGTGTATTGTGGGAATAGTTGGGGGGGGGCAGCAGCATATCATCTTTGGACCCAGGCAGCACAATGTCATGGTCTGGCCCTGGCTGTATACATTGGCTGCACGCTGCCCTGCACCCTCCATATATTAGTTCTGCCATAGAAAATAATGTAACACTGGCATCGCTAGCCTGCATCACACATTCAGCGCAAGGGTTTACAGGGCATAGAATGGTCTTATTCCACACCCCCTGCACCTCACCACACACACACACAGGCAGGCGCAGGAGCCCTTGCACTGCCTTATATCCAGGGCTGAGTGATGCAGAGAGCCCTGGACCATATGAAAAGCCCTGCAGGCTTCACAGACATGAAGCCTGCAGGGCTATCTGTAATGTTTAAATGATCACCATCCATTCTGGATGGTGACCGGTTAATTGGAATCAGAGAGGGTCTCTAATACAGACCCCCTCTGTCTAATACCTGTCATCCACTGAATGGATTCAGTGGATAATGGGATTTACTGAAACAAACACCCCTTCAGTGCCATTATATATTTTACATAGAGCAGTGACTATCCCTGCAAGGAAAATGTGCAGTATGGGACTGGGTTAGGTAGGTTAACTGATGGCAAGTAGCATAGAAGACCTGGCTACTAGCTCAGGACCTGAAATTTTGAGCCCTGTACTAAGGTATGCACTCCGGTCCCAGAATGTGCTCGAGGACCCCTGACCGAGGAGGAAAGGGCAAGGAGAAGGACGCAAGGCCTCTGTTACTATTGCGGGGGTCATTTGCATAGAGTATTGACCTGCCCACTGCGCCCACCAAAGCCAGGCACCAAAAATGTTCCTGTACCTGTGTCAAAGAAGCCGGCGCCTAGCCAACCCTCAGGGAATATTCCAGAGAAGTCCAGAATCCCTACCCATAAAGAGAAAATGCTGTCCAGGAAGTTGTTGGTAAAATCGGTGCCTGCCCCGCAGAAAATAAATTCACCAACTGTCAGGTCAAGAAAACCTGCACCCAAGAAAAAACCCTTATCCGAACCTGCTCCCAGGAGAACTCCGGTGATTAAGTCACCTAAGCAAAACAACGCTCCTGCTCCCAGGAGATCTGTACCCTTAACGCCCAGAAGAAGTGTATCGTTGGACTCCACCTCTGAAGAAGAATCAGAGACCCCAATGGAGTACACTGAACCAGAATCCACCTATGAAGAGCCCATGGAGCAGGAATCCACAGAACGAGATCCAGTGGTGCAGATGGAGACCGAGCCAATCCTGCTTACAAGTGTGAGGCCCATCACTTCGAGCCATCAAGACTCCCCAAACTATTCTGAACAGGAGTCTGGTTCCTCTGAGTGGAGTTCCGTGGAAACAGAGGGGGAATGGCCTAAACAGACAGCCAGACATCCTCACGGTGGTCCAGGCCGTAACACTAAGTTAATGGGGTATATTGGCATCTGCTGTTCTGCTGGAAAGCCTCATCGAGCCGCTGTTCCCCGGTACCATCAAGCCTTGACTCCGGACCAGAGAACAGCCTACATAGGTACTGTCTTTATGTCACCCAAAGTTTCTCATCTGTCTGAAAACTCTGAACCCCAATGGCCAGAGTCCGCTGCCCTGCACCTCGCAGGATCTCCAGTTGTCGCTGCCCTGCACCCCGCAGGATCTCCAGTTGTCGCTGCCCTGCAACCCGCAGGATCTCCAGTTGTCGCTGCCCTGCAACCCGCAGGATCTCCAGTTGTCGCTGCCCTGCAACCCGCAGGATCTCCAGTTGTCGCTGCCCTGCAACCCGCAGGATCTCCAGAACTGTCACCGCCACGGGGCCATCGACGCCGCCGTAAGGCCAAGCCGCTCACTGCCCAGCACGAGCCGTGCAGTACCCAGGTCGCCGCAGAGCCGTGCAGTACCCAGGTCGCCGCAGAGCCGTGCAGTACCCAGGTCGCCGCAGAGCCGTGCAGTACCCAGGTTGCCGCAGAGCCGTGCAGTACCGAGGTCGCTCAAGAGCCGTGCTGCGCCAAGGTCGCTCAAGAGCCGTGCTGCGCCAAGGTCGCCCAAGAGCCGTGCTGCGCCGAGGTCGCCCAAGAGCCGTGCTGCGCCGAGGTCGCCCAAGAGCCGTGCTGCGCCGAGGTCGCCCAAGAGCCGTGCTGCACCGAGGTCGCCCAAGAGCCGTGCTGCACCGAGGTCGCCCAAGAGCCGTGCTGCACCGAGGTTGCCCAAGAGCTGTGCTGCGCCAAGGTCGCCACTGAACCGAGCCTTGCCAGGGGCGCTGCCCCACCGGTCATCGCCGAGGGCGCAGCCCCATCGAGCCGAGCCAAAGATGCTGCCCCACCAAGCCGTGCCAAGGGTGCTGCCCCACTGGTCATCGCCGAGGGCGCTGCCCCACCGAGCCGAGCCAAGGGCGCTGCCCCACCGGTCATCGCCGAGGGTGCTGCCCCACCGGCCATCGCCAAGGGTGCTGCCCCACCGAGCCGTGCCAAGGGCACTGCCCCACCGGTCCATGCCAAGGGCGCTGCCCCACTGAACCCTGCAACCAATGTGTCACCGCCGAGCTGTACCCGTGACACGATTCCTAATGCCGAGTCTGAAAGGGCTATTCTTCTTGCTCTCAATGAGGACTTCCAGGATCCGGGTAGTTGGACTGGCAAAATGTACCCTGCTACAGGACCTGCCCCTACAGGCTACACCAGGACGCCCTCTGGTGTGTTGGTCCGGGAGGAGTACTTGGCAGTGCTCAGGCGCTACCCCGAGCTCTGGAGAACACTCGACATCTATTCTGATGACTCTAGTTAGACTGATTCCACAGATTCCTGATTCTTCAGACTTTCTGGGGTTCGTCTTGTGGTTATGAATGTTGCACCTGCCAGTCTTCGGCCACTTCTAGGGCACCCGGAGGTTGCCCCTTGTCGGGGGGGTACTGTCACGGTCCGAACCACCAGACCCTCTGGCGCCCTCTTTTGTTCTCCTTTTGCCCTGTTTTGCATTGATATGCAGGTTCTAGGACTTTTTCCTCCATACGCTTCTTGAACTATAATTTGCATAATGGACATGGAACCACACCTGCCGTTCATCTCCCTAATTGATCCTGCATATGAGGAAGCTACACCCCTGATCCCACGCTTCCTCATTGAAGTTCCTAGCTTAGCTAGTGCAGACCTGCCTTCCACAGATCCTTGCCTGGAACCCCTCCTGCTCTTGATCCATAGACCTTCCTGTACACCCTCTGCTATTTCTGGACATTCTCTACCGGTATCCTCCATTGCCCCCTGTACCCTCTGCTTTCCATTATTGATATACCCGTGTACCAGATCTCTGCTAATTCTTGACCACTCTATTGCCTATTCCTATTTTGTACCTGCGCCTGATTTATATGTTCTTTATCCATTGTTTATTTTCCTGGTCTGTTGTCAGTTTATTTGTATTCACAAATAAACCCTGTTACCCTGTATCCTGCCTTCTGATACGTTCACTGCACCTTGGGCTCACACCCGCATTTCTGCACATCTGCTAGGCCAGGCTCGTGACAC
Source organism: Leptobrachium leishanense (assembly GCA_009667805.1). NCBI lineage: Eukaryota > Metazoa > Chordata > Amphibia > Anura > Megophryidae > Leptobrachium > Leptobrachium leishanense. Next base: position 93,000,086 of record CM019064.1, on the reverse strand, counting down.
ATATTAATACACAATATCACATCCAGACAAAAGATGACTATACAGGTAAAACATGAGAATAAAAATAAAACTACCCATGACAATAAAGATAGAATAAAAAAATAAAGAATAAAGATAAAAATAAAGATAAAAATGAAATTGAATATAAATGAAAGTAAAGATCATAAAAAAATCCCCACATATGACAAAGTTAGTCCATCGCAATTAGTCAAAACAAACTAGATCGAGTTCCTCATTTAACCCCGCAGGGGATAATGTTATTAATTTATAGATCCAGTACGATTCCCTTTGTAATAATTTCTTATTTCTATCTCCTCCTCTCCAGTATGGGCTTACACATTCTATACCTGTATAATCAAAAGACCTATAATCATATGTATCACTTGCATTACAATGGACAGGGACTGAATGTTTATCTGATCTGATCTGATTTCTTCCTTATATTATTCTGATGTTCAAGGATTCTCTTTTAATTTACGTATGGTCTTCCCTATATATTGTTTACCGCAATTGCATCTCAACAAATAGACCACATGCGTTGTATCGCATGTAAGCTTTTGTTTGATCTTATATACTTCCTTAGTTACAGTGCTCGAAAAATTAGTAATTTTATTTTTCCCAAGATATCTACACGCTTTGCATTTTAAACATTTTGAAAAAACCTTTTTCATCACTTATTTTCTTCTGATTGTTAACCTCAGTAGCACGTGGGGCAATAATTGATTTCAGATCTCTCTCTCTCCCAAACACCACATTGGCTCTATCTGAAATAATATTACTTAGACACGGGTCTCTCTGTAAAATGAACCAAATATGTTGAAAAATTTTTTGTTGTTTTTTTTATATTTAAAATTTTTATTTTGAAATAAGTCAGCATTACATCATACGATAAAATAATAAGCGGTCTCACAAGGCCAAACAATAAAACACAACAAGCAACTGTAGTCACAGAGGGCCAGAAAATGTCGTCTGAAGAACACCTAGAAATAACAGCCATCAAGGATAACAATATATGGACAAATAACATCCCCAAATGGGGGGTCTCAAAATAGGAAAACTCTGCACGTAGGGAGAAAAAAGAAATGGGGGGGTGGCAAAGGCCAGAACTGTGCCTACCCTGGCAGGTTCCTGGACGGCCTAAAGGACCGCAGGGAGGCCATGGGGGAAAAAAGGCATCCGGCCCGGGTACTCAGGGGCAAGCTGGGCACCAGGCCACGGTTGCGTCTCAGAGTTAACCCGGAAAAGCCAAAATAAATAAAAGTGGGGGAATTAAACAACAGATAAAGAAAGTAAGAGGGGGAGGGGAAAAAAAAGGGAGGCAATCCAGGTGTTTCGGTCTCACCAGACTCAAGAACCTCAGCTAGCAGTGGTGTAAGGGACAAAACAGAAGGTGTAGACCGTGGTTTCCTTTCAAACAGCACGGGGGGGATGCTCCTCCATCCTCAGCTCTCGCTTGATGTCTACAGTCTCCACTGCCGCACCATCCAGCCCTGCGCAACCCATCGAGCCACGGTTAACTGACCCACCAGGATCACTCACCGGCAGCAGCCCTTCCGCGGGGGCAGAGATTCTGGGTCACCTCCCACACCACTATCTGCCACCACAGTCACACAGGTAGGCGCGTCGGCTGCCCTTCAGACCTCCCCGGCGGAAATCCATTCGGAGAATCCACCGCTCCGCAGCTCACCCTCGCCTCTGTCAGGATCATCTCCTCTCTGCAGCCCCGCAGCGCCGCCATCATCAGGCGCCAGATGCCTTTAGTCATCGGGGCATCGTCGTCCTCCGCTTCCAACAGCCTTAAACAGGTATCTAGGCCTGAGACAGCATCCACCGTACCCTCAGAGGACACCGTCTGCCATCCGCCGTCCGAGTCATCTGTCACATCCACCCAACACCCAGTCGGAACGGCCAAGAGACGTGGGCCCACCGTCTCCACAGCCTCCGACCCGGTGCCAGGTCGGGATAGGGCACATAGTGCATCTAAGTGGGGGGACATCCGGATTTGAGTAGTAGGCCGCAAGATGGCCGCCGGCATCGAGGAGGAGATGGTAAACTGCCCCAGGGTAAGTCTCTGGTCCGGGGGGAGCAACACGGACCACGGACATTTTAGTTCCGATGGCCAGCCTTTTATAAGACCCAAAATTGTCATCAGGCAGATATAGTCATCAGGGGGACCTCAAAGGAAGGAAAAAGAAGCGGAGCTCCTGCAGAGAACGTCCGCTCTCATCGACGGCTGGCCACGCCCCCCCCATATAATGTTTTTGATCTGCTGATGATGCATGTTATATTTTGTACAAAAAGAAAACTGGAAATCTTTCTTCTTTTTTATGATCGTTACTTTAATTTATATTCAATTTTATTTTTATCTTTATTTTTTATTCTATCTTTATTGTCATGGGTAGTTTTATTTTTATTCTCATGTTTTACCTGTATGGTCCTCTTTTGTCTGCATGTGTTATTGTGTATTAATATGTCTTTCATCTTATACAATTATAAATGGTGATACTACTGTAGCGCTCACTCCCGGAGGAGCCGCTGAATTTAACCTCGGGTTAGTCTCACTGCACTAGGGAATAAATATACACCAGCACTGTTGTGGATTTTATAGATTATATACGTTACTGATCCCAATAAAGCGACATATATAATGTGAATATGGTATATGAACGACAGGATTTCGCAATGCGAGAAAAACACGCGGCGGCAAAAGGAAAGTTTAACCCCTTCCTTTTAGGAGTGTAAGTCCCACAAAAGTAATGTCCCAAAAAGGTGTGTGTGTGTGCGATTCAGGTACCCGGGTACTATATTCAACTGGCCAGTGAATGGATTGAGCAATTCTTCGACTAGTCACGTTGGGGCCCTGTAGATTTAAACAATACTGCAGCGTGCTTTGTTTAAACTTGGACTCTCACTCATCCGCTGGACAATCTGTTCTGCTGTCCGATCAAGGATCTCTCTCCGCTTGATTATACTGGAACTCTGTGCCACCGGATCTGCTTCTCCTGCTTGTCCGATTTCAGTAACGAGAATTACGGCCTACCGCCTGCACTCCCAGTGGATCATCGCGGTCTCCTTACTCGGGGTCCAAACCGGAACGTTGTGTCTGCACAAAACCTCTCAGCGATGTGTGGATAGGTCTCCGCCAGCACTGTCTCTGATTCTCAGCACCCGCAAGGCAGCTCCTGCTCTCCAGCCTGGTCTCAATCCCTGGCAGTCTCACGTGCGTCCTCCACCTTTCGTCGCTCGGCTCACACTAGCGCTCCTCCGCACGGGGCGGCGGATGTCCTTCGTTCTCCCCCATACTTCCGGTCCCTGCCGCAAAGCATGATGGAAAACGTAGTCCCGTTGTGTCCAGTATACTTTACATTGCGCTTGTCTCCCTCTGGTGGCCAAACCCGAGCAATACATCAACAGAGTTTTTAAACAGCGCTACACTACGTATCCGTTTTTCTTCCTCGATACGGAGTTCATTAGGTCCCCAAAAATAAGGAGGGTTTTATTGAAGAGGAGAGCCACTATGAGAAGCATCGGATACTGCGCACAAGATCGGGAAGAATTGGAGATTGAAAGTGAAACTAACAGCAATCGCAACCATGCAACACTTCCGACTTCCGGTTTTGTCCGGAAGTGACATATCGGAATTAGGAGAAACAGCGAGAGCGGGGATTTCTGAACGGAGGAGGAACAAACATTTTCATTGGATCCATTAAACCGGAAGATGGCCATATATGGAGAACATTGAGGATGGTGGACAATTAACAGGGACCCAATCAGAGACACTTTAAAGGAATAAAAGCACAGAGAAGGGAAAAAGGCTTCATACTTGATTTTGATTTTATTGATGATACATCGCCCTTGAGAAAGTCTGGGTAACCAGATGAAACGCGTTGGGCTTTTATGTCTGCAGCAATTTGTTTTATTATGTTATGCTGAATAAATTTCATAGTTCATTGGTATCCTGTGGCGGCCTCTTGGTTTTGGGTGATTGCAGAACTTTGCAGAACCTGCACTGCTGGTAAAGGAGGATTACCTCTATTACCACATCCAGGAAGAGGTGCTGTCTTTCTAGGAGTACCCTGAAGCCACTTATTTCCCTAAGGATCTGCGTGAGTCTCAGACACTGAGGCTCCTATTCCACAATCTCCCTTCATTTATTTTTAATTCCAATTAGGATTATATATCTTCCGTGTATATTCTATTGTGAGATTTCATGACCTTATGAAATAAAATGTATTGGTATAGGTAATTTGATTCTTTTGAGGCGAATGTCGGACTTATGTTTAGTGATCCTATTTTTGATTTTCTGTGTGGTTTCTCCTATGTATATCCAACCACAAGGATTTTTGATCAAATAAATCACGTACTGGGAATTACATGTAAAGTATTGTTTAATCTTAAATTTACGACCTGAATGTGGGTGTACAAATGAATTGCCTCTGATTACAGCATTACAACAAGAACAATTCAAACAAGGGAACGTCCCCTGTTTATGTCACGTTCCCACGTTCCAACCCTGTCTCCCTGCCCTCTGTATTCCTTATGTCTGTGTTTCCATGTGTTTCCCTGTGCTGCTTTCCCTGACATGCAGCTCAGGGGTTAAGTTCATGGCTCGTTGAGCTTCTGCTGGTGATTATGGGCTGATTACTCCCCTATATAAAACCATGGGCCCATATCACCATGCTCTTGCATCCTGGTTCACTTCAGCCACAGATTTGTTCCTGAGAGCTCCCTGTTTTCCATCCTAGTTCTATTTCAGTGTTTCCCCCTTGTCTGAGTTTTATGTTCTGATTGACTTCCTGGTATTGACCCTCTGGCCTGGCTGACGGATTTTCTCTGGTGCTATATCCCCGCTTTGGCTCAAGGTATACGTTTTGGTTTTGACCCCTGGCTTATTTATTGACCACTCTTCTGGATATCCCTAGCTGTCCTGTGCTTATCGTATTATATGTTGTGTGTCCCTGTAGACCACGCCTTTAGTATATTGAAGTCCTGCCCTGCAAGTTGTTGAGTATATTCTCCTTTAGGTGTCTGTGTTTTCCCAGGACTCTGCACGGCTACAAGGTAACCTTTTTCTATTAGTGCAGATTCGGCCACTCTAAGGACCGATCTATCAGTATAGGGCTCCTTTGGTATTTAGCCATGCAGAGGTCCCCAGTGTCTACTGTGGTTTATTTACTTTTCCTGATCGTTGTGTCACGCATCTCTGCGTATAGCGGCTTTTCCTCTTACCTGGGCCCTACTTGGCACATGCCAGGTACCGCCATTGTGGCTGATCGTGACATAATGCAAGAGCCAACCATAAAGCCCGCAGAGTTGCGTAATTTGTTTGAATCCATGCTGCGGCTGTTTGAGGATTTCATTTCTAAGTGGAAAGGGTTAATGGACACTACTTTTCTCCCTTCTAAAGATCAAGCTGTTCTAGAAAGCAGGGTACATGGTCCACTTTCCCCTGAGGAAATGAATAGAAGGCGAACTGACAAGCTCTGCTTTTATTGTGCCAGTTCATTGCATTTTATATCATGGTGCCCACTCAAGCCAGTGTGCTCTGAGGCTGGCAAGATGCCAGTGTGCTCTGAGGCTGGCAAGATGCCAGTGTGCGCTGAGGCTGGCAAAGTGCCCGCTGTGCCCACGTCCCACAGTCGGGTCACCAAAGCCAGGGTCCATTATAAATCCAAAGCAATCAGACCCCTTGTACCGTCCAGGTTTAGGAGAGCCCTTCCTAGGGCAACCAGACCTGTGGAGGGGGCAACTGATGTTAATGACCTTGCTGAATGTTCCGACGATGGGTCAGATGGTATCAGTCACAGCCAGGTATCCGAGGTCGGACCCCCTTTACCGTCCAGGCCTAGGAGAGCCCTTCCAGGGGTAACCAGGTCTGTGGAGGGGGCAACTGACATCTCAGACCCAGTCGAGTATTCCCCTTCTTCTGATCCCGTGGCAAAAATGGATTTTGACTCCTTCTCGGCCAGGGAGCCAGAGGTTGAAGCCATGGAGGTTAATCCCATTATTACCTCTCTTACGCGGTCTCGCCAAATGGCCAGACACCCTAATGGTGGTCCAGGGCGTAAGATTGTTACAGGCTGTATTACCTGTGGTGCTGTACGTTTCTCTGCATTACCCACCGCACTCATAGTGCCAGGTGGCAAGGCCGCAAATATGGGGTCTGGCGATGGAGTCACAACCAAGGAATTTGATGGGGAAACCGCAATCATGTTGTCCAGCGGGAGACCTGCAATCTTGGAGTGTAGCAGCGCTGTTATGTTGCCTTTTTCTGGCAGTGAGGTTGTCACGCCTGTGGCTGGCAAGCTTCCAGTCAAATCAGTCCCAAGCTGTGTGTCAGCAGTACCCCTCCCAAGCTGTGTGCCAGCGGTGCCAGTCCCAAGCAGTGTGCCAGTCCCAAGCAGTGTGCCAGCGGTGCCAGTCCCAAGCAGTGTGCCAGTCCCAAGCAGTGTGCCAGTCCCAAGCAGTGTGCCAGCGGTGCCAGTCCCAAGCTGTGTGCCAGTCCCAAGCTGTGTGCCAGCAGTGCCAGTACCAAGCTGTGTGCCAGTCCCAAGCTATGTACCAGCGGTGCCAGTCCCGAGCTGTGTGCCAGAGTCAAGCCGTGTGTCAGCAGTACCAGAGCTACATTGCAACACCACTGTACCCATGCCCCACAGAGTCCGAGGTTTTCAACCCTCGTGGTAAGGCACAGGTAGGCGAGCCTACTCCCACTGTTGCCGTGTCGTGCGGGGTGGTCACCAGTTCTAGACCTCGTTCTAGGAGAAGACGGGGAAAGGTGTCTAACCCTGGTCCCACTGATTCTGTGTCCAGTCTAACTGATGCCAAGATCCCCCTACCCCGTCATGTCCCTGAGGGCTATGTGCAATCACCCCTTGGACTGGTGTTCAGGAAGGACCACTGGGTTGCCATTCAAAGGAACCCTCATAGTCGGGGGCGTCTTGTGGAGGAGGATGACGACTCTGAATGGGACCTCAAAGGACTTTGGTGATTGGTGTTCGTAATCTGGTTTCCTGATTTTTGTCTGTCATGTTTGTTGTTTTAGGTGCCCTGAGGTCACCTTTTTTTGGAGGGGGCTACTGTCACGTTCCCACGTTCCAACCCTGTCTCCCTGCCCTCTGTATTCCTTATGTCTGTGTTTCCATGTGTTTCCCTGTGCTGCTTTCCCTGACATGCAGCTCAGGGGTTAAGTTCATGGCTCGCTGAGCTTCTGCTGGTGATTATGGGCTGATTACTCACCTATATAAAACCATGGGCCCATATCACCATGCTCTTGCATCCTGGTTCACTTCAGCCACAGATTTGTTCCTGAGAGCTCCCTGTTTTCCATCCTAGTTCTATTTCAGTGTTTCCCCCTTGTCTGAGTTTTATGTTCTGATTGACTTTCTGGTATTGACCCTCTGGCCTGGCTGACGGATTTTTCTCTGGTGCTATATCCCCGCTTTGGCTCAAGGTATACGTTTTGGTTTTGACCCCTGGCTTATTTATTGACCACTCTTCTGGATATCCCTAGCTGTCCTGTGCTTATCGTATTATATGTTGTGTGTCCCTGTAGACCACGGCTTTAGTATATTGAAGGCCTGCCCTGCAAGTTGTTGAGTATATTCTCCTTTAGGTGTCTGTGTTTTCCCAGGACTCTGCACGGCTACAAGGTAACCTTTTTCTATTAGTGCAGATTCGGCCACTCTAAGGACCGATCTATCAGTATAGGGCTCCTTTGGTATTTAGCCATGCAGAGGTCCCCAGTGTCTACTGTGGTTTATTTACTTTTCCTGATCGTTGTGTCACGCATCTCTGCGTATAGCGGCTTTTCCTCTTACCTGGGCCCTACTTGGCACATGCCAGGTACCGCCATTGTGGCTGATCGTGACAGTTTAGGGCTACCAAAAAATGGTGTAGTATCACGGAATTCCACCTGCACCAACGTCTCTCTCAGGGATCGTCCTCTCTTATAGGACATTAATGGTGGCAGGCGGAACTCCGGAACCATCGGATATGTATCTCTCAAAATGTGCCAGTTCTTACAAAGTATCCGTCTCAAAGCTTTTGAATGGGTCCCGCCTGCCACCATTAATGTCCTATAAGAGAGGGCGAGAGACGTTGGTGCAGGCGGAATTCCATAACACCGGTGATGCTACGCCATTTTTTGGTGTACCAATAAACAAATCAACACTGACTGTGCAAAAAAATGTTGAAGCACTAAAGAACAAAGGTGATGAGATTAATATCGATTAACAAAATAGGAATTAATATTGAGCTCAGTGCAGGCATTATGAAAATCAAACTTATTATTTGCTATACTGTAAGCTCTTGCTTTTCAGTCAGATGATTTTCTAGCATTTTTCAGCTTGTTTTCTCCAGCTAAACTCTTGTTACTTGCAATTAACTAGATAAAATGAAGCATTTGGGAGGGGGGTCATGGCCAGCCGCCATACTGAGCAGCCGCGTTTAGCCAGAGGTCTTGCCACCGACTGTCCCATCCTCTCCCATGATGTCAAAAAGGCATTTGACCGACTCCATTGACAATTCTTGGAACACACGCTTCTGAAATTTAACTTTCCTCCAGGAATTAATTAGGGCTATTTTGGCACTATATTCTGCACCCAATGCCCGGTTGTTGACTACAGGGTTTCAATCCTCTATAATTCCCATTACGAATGGCACCATACAGGGCTGCCCCTTTTCCCCTCTTTTATATGTGCTCGTACTTGAACCCCTTGTTCAGGCTCTGCGGCAGTCTGATACAGTGGAGGAAATCTCAGTTGGTCCCTCATCCTGTAAACTCAGTTTGTTTCCTGATGATATTCTCCTGACATTGACTAATCCACTCACATCCCTACCCGTGCTTCATACGGTTTTGGAGGAATATGGAAGGTTGTCATATCCTAAGATTAATGTTCATGAGATCCAAGCCCTGCCGTTTGCTATCCCTGACTCCGAACTGACCACTCTCAAACACTGCTATCCATATGACTGGCGAACCCGTTCCCTGACTTATTTAGGAATTAAATTAGCTTTCCCCACTTCTCAGATTGCTGAATTATAAGCCTCTGTTTACTCTGGCTACTACACGCTGTCATCAATGGCCCAACGTGGAGATATCTTAGGTGTGTAAAATACATATGATTAAAATGATGCTACTACCTAAACTGCTTTGTCTTCCGAGCCATCCCTTTGTCGACCCCTTTATCCTTCTTCGTGGCTCTACTCTCGCTAGCATCCAGGTTTATATGGAAAGGAAGGAGACCACGTATTAAACTGCATATTTTGAATTAACCTGTTGCTGGGGGGGGGGGGATCTGAGCCTACTGAATCTACTATTATATTATAAGGCTGTGTTGATGGCAAATCTCGGGCATATTTTGTCGGATGTTAGTCCCCCCCAATGGGTGTCCCTGATCCTACATTGCATGCTACCCATGATTTTGCGAGGGTGATGTGGACTCCTAGGTTTCAATGTCCACCTCTTGCTCCTCTCCCTGATCTTCCTAAACTGTTATTAAAGACCTGGGATGCAACACGCTCCGTGTTGACAGCGACACATACCTTCTCCTTGCCCTCTCCTCTCCTGATTTTTACTTGCCTGATCCCCACTTTTAATCTCCAACCCTGCCGCCTTAGGTCAATTGGTAGACTTCATTGTCTGTACTGATCCCATGTCCTCCTCCCCTACCCCCAGCTGCAGGCAAAGTATTCGCTTGGGTCCACCATTCGCTTCCCCTTTCTGCAGCTACAATCTTGCCTATCCAGTCATAACATGCTCTATCTGCCCACGGTGTCATGTACTATGACTCCCTTTGTGCGTTATTGTATGTCACCTGAACCTGGTACTCGCCTTCTTTCCCTATCTCCAGTGACGTGGAGATTTAAGGTTAATTGGGAACAGGATTTGGGTAGACCGATTACAGATGAGCAATGATTGACTGCTTCCTGCTAGATTATAAGAAATTTAGATGTGTATGTTTGACAGAGGCTCATAAAAAGGTCTTGTATCGCTGTTATATTACCCCGATAGGAAACATCACTATAACTCGGGTGGTCCAAATAAATGCTGGAAGTGTGAGTCGGGTGGCTTCTTTTTTCATATTTGGTGGACCTGTTCTTCACACATCACTCCTTTCTGGGCTCAGATAGCTGCCCTGAAATTGTGGGTTCAGATATTACAGCAACTTCTGACTTGCTTCTTCTTCAGATGTTCTCTCACTAAATTTCAGAAACAATTCTTGGCCCATTTGCTGTCGGTTAAACCACTCTTTTGGCTGCCAATTGGAAATCTGCTATGCTACCAACCTTGAGTACTATTAATGCTAGGTTGGGGGAGAAATGCTCCATTGATTTTGCGCGTAACCTGGTAATAACTCCCTTGGTTTATATGTGATGCCCACACTGTGAAGATCAGATTTTCTCGCTATTGCGCTGTGAACTTAACTTCGGTATTGTCCCCTGACCGTTTTCTTACTTGTTGAATGGCTGCAAATATTTTGTTCTTCCCGCTTCCCCCTCTTTTCTTTTCTGTACCCCTCCTTCCCCACAGGTATTTTTTTATGTGGAAAGAAAAATAAAACAATTTTAAATCTGAAATAAAAAATGAAGCATTTTAAGCTTTTCCTGTGTTGTCATTCCATTTAGTGTGATAGAATGTGTCATAATGGTTTAAGCAGAAATGAAACCAGACAAAATGTCAAAATTAACCATGGGAAGAAAAAAACAGTACCGCTGGTTTTCGTTTTAGCTACCTGCTTTATACTATCAGTTTGTAGACCAATCAATACTCGTGATATGTAAATCTTACATTAAATTCTGTTGTAGGCCAGTGTACCAAGGAAAGGGGAAGCAGTTGCATCAGGCATGGTAATTGCTGCTCCTCGTGCAGCTGTTACCATTCCACTTGCTATTCCATGTCAACCAGCATCTTGTGTTAACGCTCTGCTTTTTTGCTGTAAATTTGTGTTTTGTATACATTGGTCTAAGTTCATTAATCGTTGAATTTATAGTGATAAATGGATCACCACTCAAAAACAGAAAGCCTGTAGTAACTGCAGTGATCTCCTTGATATGAAGTATGGTGAAACCTGAAAATGAAATCCGCCTGGTGCAGTTAAAACATAAGCAGATAAGACATGGAGAAATAAAACGGTATGAGGTGTTAGTACTAACCCCTGCACTACCAAGTGATTTTCCAAAAAACATGGTCAGAAACCAGTATTTTTTTGTAAAATCATTTTTAACTAATTATAAAGTATGCAATATTTGAACTTAAAACCATTGTATATCTTACTGTAAACAAACCTATTTTTGGCCAGTAGATGGCGCCATCTACTGCCTAATTGAATTAGCTGTTTGAGCGGCTGGGTCTATTTTCTTCTATTTCTCCCTGCATCGGCTGCTGAAAGCCCAATATTTCAGAGCTTTGAGCAACTGATTTTAAAGTTTTAGCTCTTTGGGCATTATGCCCACAGGGCTAAAACTTTGGGGCAGGGGCGGACTGACAATTAATGGGGCCCCCGGGCAATAGGAGGTCATGGGGCACCCACAGGAGGCCACACCCATAAAAACCCACCCCCTACAATGCAACACCCACATGTACATTATTGTGCTAAAGAATTTATTTCTGAACTCCTAAAAATAACCTTTTTGAAAATCCACTTGGACCCAGCAGCGAATTGTGCCCCCTCCATACTTACAGATCTGCACTGCTGCAGCAGCCATCACCCACTCATTGCAGCTAAGGCTGCACCCTGGCACAGAAAGTCCCTGTGCAAAATGTGGGAAACTGCTGATCACTTTAAAAGATACTGTACATTACTAACACACTGCACATCACAGAGCTCCACAGAAATAAAACCCACAGTAATATGCAGCTCACACATGGGTATATATTGCCCCCCAGCAGCTCACACATGGGTATATATTGCCCCCCCAGAAGCTCACACATGGGTATTTATTGCCCCCCAGCAGCTCACACAATGGTATATATTGCCCACAGCAGCTCAAACATGGGTATATATTGCCCAAGCAGCTCAAACATGGGTATATATTGCCCAAGCAGCTCAAACATGGGTATATATTGCCACCCCCCAGCTCACCAGCTCCCCGGTGGCACTGTCTGAGGGCCCGTGGGTCAGTAGGGGCCTGGTTTGAGTCGACGCAGCGTGCTCCCGCCAGCTTCCTTCTGATCACTGAACTTAACAGGCAGCCAGCGGCACACTCTGAAAATGCTACGGTGGTGCCTGCGCTGCCCCCTCACATGGGTATATATTGCCCCCCAGCAGCTCAAACATGGGTATATATTGCCCCCAGCAGCTCAAACATGGGTATATATTGCCCCCAGCAGCTCAAACATGGGTATATATTGCCCCCAGCAGCTCAAACATGGGTATATATTGCCCCAGCAGCTCAAACATGGGTATATGTAGCCCCAGCAGCTCAAACATGGGTATATATTGCCCCAGCAGCTCAAACAAGGGTTATATATTGCCCCCAGCAGCTCAAACATGGGTATATATTGCCCCCAGCAGCTCAAACATGGGTATATATTGCCCCAGCAGCTCAAACATGGGTATATGTAGCCCCAGCAGCTCAAACATGGGTTATATATTGCCCCCAGCAGCTCAAACAAGGGTACATATTGCCCCCAGCAGCTCAAACATGGGTATATATTGCCCCAGCAGCTCAAACATGGGTATATGTAGCCCCAGCAGCTCAAACATGGGTTATATATTGCCCCCAGCAGCTCAAACAAGGGTACATATTGCCCCAAGCAGTTCAAACATGGGTATATATTGCCACCCCCCAGCTCACTGGCTCCCCGGCAGCACTGTCTGAGGGCCTGCGGGTCGTTAGGGGCCTGGTTTGAGGCGACGCAGTGTGCTCCTGCCGGCCTCCCTCTGATCACTGAACTTAACAGGCAGCCAGCGGCGCACTCGGAAAATGCCGCGGTGGTGCCTGCGCTGCCCCCTCAGGTGACGTGTCACCTGAGGAGGCAGCGCAGGCACCACTGCGGCATTTTTAGAGTGCGCCGCTGGCTGCCTGTTAAGTTCAGTGGTCAGAAGGAAACCGGTGGCGGGGCCCACTACGTTGCCTCAAACCGGGCCCCTACTAACCCGCGGGCCCTTGGGCAGTGCCCGACTGCCCGATGGGTCAGTCCGCCCCTGCTTTAGGGGCAACTTCTGCATCCCAAAGGCAAACAAAATTAATTTGCAGCAAACAAATTTCATTTGCTTTTGGGCTGCAGATCAGCATACCGAGATATCTCGAGATCAGGACACCATATGGTGCCTTTGAAGCCTGAGATATTACGAAATTGGTAGTGAAGGGGTTAAAGAGTGGGGCTGTTATAGTTAATGGCTTGACGGAGCGACTGTACCCTAACTTGGTACCTCCATCCACGGGCTCTCTTCCATGTAACAGTCCCTGGAGCAATCGAAATAAGAATGCACTTCGTTGAAATTCAAAAAGTAGAATGCTAGTTTATACACACAGATACACAGTCAAGGACCAACCCCCTTCATGAATACAACCAAACAGATAATATCACAGATCAAATAACTGCACAGGACCTTCAAACAATGGACAATGGGACCTCCTGGGAGGAGAAAGGGGGAGGGAGAAAGCAGGTAAAACAAAAAATTATTTCTAATAGAGAGAATGTACACAATAGAGTGAGAGCAGGTACTAAAACAGAGATAGGATATATAATAGAGGAAATGTACACCATATACACAACAGGAGACTACACAATAAATACACAAGGGAATAACACACAGCAGAAATCTTTATTTACCTGGCAGATATTTAAAAAAGTAAAAAGACAAATATTTTTAAAAAGGTCCACCAATTCTCTCTTTCACGGGCCATAGTCGCTGGGCAGGAGGCTAGCCCACAGCCCCCTCCAGATGCCCCAGCGACGGTAGGTTTTGTTACAATGGCTAACTTGCTAAACCTAAAGTCACTAGTTGTAATAAGGCACTAAAGAGGTTATTCACTAAGCACTGAACTTGCTACCGAATTGCACCGAACTGTGATTTCAAATTGGAGAAATGGCATTCAGTTTGTGGGTATGCTGTGTGGAAGAAGTAAAAAAGTGAGATTTAGTAAGAATGACCAGGTTATTTAGAGTATTTATGACATAGAAAGAGGGGGAGGGAGAAGCAGCGGGGAATATTCTAACAAAAAGAGAGGGAAAAATAAATGACTACTAAACAGGTAGAAATTAATAAATAGGTTCAGAAACCTTTGGCAAAATTGTCCCATAGAGAGGTAATGGTCCGTCTATCACAGAGCGCCGAACTGCACTGAAGTGTCGGCAAAATGCCCAGATTTTCAGTGTTTTAGTTCAACAGGTTTTTACAGATGAAACCCATAGGTTTCAAAATAAAAAAGTAATATCATCTTTAATTTTAAAAAATGTTCTTTTTATTTTCAGCAAAAAGCCTCTTTATTTTTTTAGAACACCTTCAGGGTTATCCAAAGAGATTCGAAATGTCACCGCACGTTCGGTGACTTTTCGTTCTCTTCAATTTCGGTTCCTTTTGCCGATTGCATTTCGGTGACCCTGCGGTGTATTCAGCAAACAGCACAGGGTCCCCGAATTGCAGGGAAAAGCTGCCGAAAACCTGACGAAAACTAACCGAATGCACGCTGAAAACAAGCAAAAACATCTGGATTAACCTTCGAAGAAGCCGAACAGGAGCCGAACAGGAGCCGAATCACACAGAGCCGAAGCAGCTGTGACGTAGAGGAGGCAGTGAATAAATTAGAAAAACCATTTGTATGAATCTGGGAAAATGAAACGCTGTTTGCAAAGAAACTACTGAGCGAAAATTTCTGAAATTTTCACAGGAGGTCCAGGGAATGATAATAAAGAGGGCTGTTACAAAAAAAATAAGCAAACTGAAAAAAAAAAAAAAAAAATCAAACTTTTAATTTTTTTTTAAAAAATTCAGAAAAATGCTTAAAGTATCCTAAAAAATCTATAAATAAAGAGACTTTTTGCTGCAGAATTTTATAATGAACGGTTTATTAGATATTGAATTAAAACGGGAATATTTTTAACATTGAAGTCTATGGGATTCTCCTGAATAAATTTGCCGAATTAAACCACCGAATGGCAGGGCATTAGGGGAACCTTTCACTGCTGGTTTGTGTTCTCTGAATAGCCGAAGCAGTGCTTTATCATGGGGATTTCACTGCCCTCGAACAGGCACCGAACAGGCACCGTATGTGCAGGCAATTCGACAGGATTTGGCGAATTGCCTGCTCTCTGGATAGTCGAATGGCCAGGAAAGGTAACCGAACGCTGATTTTCAGCGTTCGGTTACCTTTCTCAAGCAATTCGAATCTCTTTGGATAACCCTGCTTTTTGCATTTTTGTTTCCCAATATTTTTAAAAGGCGTTTTTTTAAATTCTGTAACAAACCTTTTTATTATTTTTTAAACAACCTTTTTTATTATTCAGACACATTTTAATGCATTTTTATTGGTTTAGACACCTGCTAGGGGAATAGGAGAGTTCCTTTTTTCGCAGTTCGGTGGAATAAGCCAAGGCCCTTTTGGCATTCTTCTGTGCTTTTCTGTGCTCTTTGGTGATGTTCTCCAACTTTTTCATGAGGCTTTGGCGACTCCATCTTCATAGCACTACTTTGACTATACAGTGAATAGTGAACAGTGCACCGAACTGCGCCGAAGTGAAAAGCACTGACATATTTCCGTGCTTCGTGAAAAGACTCTGTAATGTGGCCCGTAATATTTATTTAAAATCTTAACGCTAACATTAACGCTCACTTGCGTGAGCATTAACGATAGCCGCGGTGTCTACCGCATATTACAATCCAAACACAAACGGGTTAAGTAACCTGTTTGCATTTGGTACCTTGTACTTTTCAGCGCATGGTTACTGTACGTTGCGCTCCCTATACTTAACATGGGGAGCGCAAAGTGTTAATCAGCGTTAGGTGGTTAGCAGAAAGTTAACCAGAGCCAGGACTTGGTGTTAACAGATTACGCTTCTGCAGAATCCATTAACACCAGCCAAAAAAAAAATGAATCAGATACTCACCTCCAGTCCCGCGGCTCCAACCATGGCTCCAACTGCCTCCTCCGTCCGGCGGGAGCATGGAAAGACTGGGGGAAAAAGTTCCCCAGTTTTTCCCTGCGTATCACTACGTTGACCGGTCGGATCTCGCGAGGCGAGATCCGGCTGGTCATGTGACTGCCGGCGTCTGGCTCAATGGAGTCCTATGGATTCCATTGAGTGGATGCTCGCGGCTGCGCTCAGCAATGCCGCGAGCATCACGAGGCCATAGTGCGCGGTAACAATGCAGGCAGCTTTTTAAGTGCCTGCATTGTAATTCCGCACTAAAACGGAGGAGGTAGGGGGAAAACGTTTTAGCGTGGAGATTGTAATTTCACCCTACATAGGCAGGATATGCCAATTTGAGTAGTTTATCTATGCGTCATAGGGAATAGCTGCTGTGTTAAATTGTTCACATGTAGGAGGTGATGTAAAGACTGAATCATAGATGACTAGAAAATGCAAACAACATGGAGGCACAAAATCACAAAATAAAATACATATGGAATATGAAAAAGTTAAATGAAATTGATATAAAATAAGCATAAAGTAAATAAAATATATAAAAAAGTTCAAATAGGATAAATGATAATGCCCAAACCAGTAAAGGAAAGAATTGCCTAATGTGTATTAATCAGGTAACATAATTTATATTAAGTAAAACATAAAATACATTTATTAAAGGAGGAATGTGCCTTTCTCAAAAGTACAATAACTTATTGGCTTTTGACAGAGCTACAGCAAACGTGACATGATCAGGTTGCAAAAGAAACTAAAACACATACAGCAGTACATGTATCTACAATAACTAATAAAGGATTTTGTACATATTGGGCCACATTACATTCTTTACGCTAAAACGGGAGCGCTAGGGAGAAAAAAACTGCGCCCGCAGTTTGCTCCCTACCGCCCCCGTTTTAGCATGGAATTACAATGCAGGTGCTTAAAAGCTGCCTGCATTATTAGCGCACGCTACACCCCTGGATGCTCGCGGCAGCGCTGAGCTCCGCCGCGAGCATCCACTCGATGGACTCCATAGGACTCCACTGAGCCAGACGCCGGCAGTCACATGACCTGCTGAATCTCGTCTCGCGAGATCCAGCCGGTCAGCGTAGTGATACCCAAGGGGAGACTGAGGAGCTTTTTCCCTCAGTCTCTCCCTGCTCCTGCCGGAAGGAGGAGGCGGACGGGGCCGCGGTCCTCGCCGCGGGATAGGAGGTGAGTAGTATCTGATCACTTTTTTTTATTTTTTGGCTGGTGTTAACAGATTCTGCAGAAGCAGAATCCGTTAACACCAAGTCCTGGCTGTGGTTAACTTTCTGTTAACTGCGGCCAGATGTTAATCAGCTCTAGGACTTTGTAATCCTAATGCTGATTAACAATTTGCGCTCCCATGTTAAGTATAGGGAGCGCAAAGTACAGTAACCTCGCGCTGAAAAGAGCAAGGTACCAAACACAAACGGGTTACTTAACCCGTTAGCGTTTGGATTGTAATATGCGGTAGTCACAGCTGCTAATGTTAATGCTCACACAGGTGAGCGTTAGCGTTAGCACCTAGATTGTAATTTAATAGCTTTCGACACAGTTCCACACAAAAGGTTACTATTTAAATTAAGAAAAATTGGCCTAGATGAAAATACTTATTCTTGGATAGGTAACTGGCTGAAAGATAGGGTAAAGAGAGTGGTCATAAATGGTACATTTTCAAGATGGACATCAGCGGTAAGTGGTGTCCCTCAGGGGTCTGTTATAGGACCAATTCTATTCAATTTATTTATAAATGACCTTGAGATCGGCATTGAAAGTCATGTATTAGTGTTTGCAGATGACACAAAACTAGGAAACGTAATACAATGTGAGCAGGATGTTACTTCGCAGCAGAGGGATTTAGATTGAGGGACTGGGCACTTAAATGGCAGATTAAATTTAATGTAGATAAATGCAAAGTTATGCACTTTGGAGTGAAGAACACACAAGAAACCTATACCCTAAATGGTACGGAGTTAGGGAAATCCAAGCAGGAGAAGGATTTGGGAATAATCACAGACTTCAAACTAAGTAACAATGTGCAATGTCAATCAGCAACTGCCAAGACCTGCAAGGTATTGGCATGCATTAAAAGGGGAATTCACTCTCGGGATGAAAACATAATTTTGCCACTGTATAAATCAATGGTAAGACCGCACCTTGAATATGCTGTACAATTTTGGGCATCTGTCTTAAGAAAGGATATTATAGTGCTAGAAAAAGGGCAGAGACGGGCGACTAAATTAATAAGGGGAATGGAAGGTTTAAGTTACGAGGAAAGGCTAACAAGCGTAAACCTGCTTAGTTTAGAGAAACGGCGCCTTAGAGGGGATCTGATAACCTTATATAAATATATACGGGACCATTTTAAACCATTGTCTGGGAACCTATTCATTAACAGGACTAAACACAGGACACGAGGTCACCCATTTAGACTGGAAATTCAGCCTAAATCATAGGAAGGGTTATTTTACGGTGAGAACAATAAAGCTGTGGAATTCTCTGCCTGTTGAGGTGGTTGGGTCAGAGACTGTACAGACTTTTAAAAACGACTAGATGACTTCCTGCAGACACAGAATATTAAGGGTTATAATATTTAATATGTGGGTAAAAGCTTCTTGATCCAAGGAGAAATCTGACTGCCATTCTGGGGTCAAGAAGGAATTTTTTCCCTGTGTGTTGCATATTTGCGAGCATTTCAGACTGGGTTTTTTGTCTTCTCTTGGATCAACAGCAGTAGGTGATGTGTGAGAGGCTGAACCCGATGGATGCATGTCTTTTTTCAGCCTATGTAACTATGTAAAGCCGAATAGTGCACAACTGGTAAGTGATGAGGTAAATGTGGAATCCTTATGGGTAAATATCTCTTTGGGGAATAAACAGGGAAGTCAACTATTGGTTGGCATATGCTATAAACCACCTAATATACATAATGAGGAGGAAGAACAACTGATAGAGCAAATTAGGAAGGCTGCACATCGGGGTAGCACTTTAATTATTGGAGATTTTAATTACCCGGACATTAATTGGGATAGTGGGACTAGTAATTAAGCATAGGGAATCTGGTTTCTGAACCTCTTAAATGATACCTTCATGACACAACTGGTAGAAGCACCAACTAGAGAGGATAACTGTCTGGATCTGGTTCTAACAAACAATGCAGATCTTTTCTCAAATATTCAAGTAAGGGAGCAGTTGGGAAACATTGACCATAATATGGTGTCTTTTGAAAACGCAAAAAAGCACATTCATAGGGGCATGATAAAACATATAATTTCAAAAAGACCAACTTTAGTAAAATAAAGGAAGCTCTCAATGTCATTGAATGGCACAAACTCTTTTACAGGAAAAACACAGAAGATAAGTGGAATAACTTTAAACTAACACTAGAAAAGTACACATCACAATATATTCCACTGGGTAATAACTATAAAAGAAACAGACTGACACCAATGTGGCTCAGTAGGAAGGTAACCAGGGAAAGGAAAAATAAAAAGAAGGCAGAATTTTTAAATCTGATAAATCTGAGGCATCCTTTAAAGCATATAAGGCAGCCAATAAGCATGTAAAAAAAGCGATTAGATGGGCTAAACTATAAAATGAAAAAGAAGTAGCCAAAGAGAGCAAGATCAACCCTAAAATATTCTTTAGGTACATAAATTCTAAAAAACCCAAGAGTGAAAATGTAGGTTCACTAAAATCTGAGTCAGGAGTATTACTAACTGAAGATCAAGATAAGCAGAAATTTTGAATGATTAATTTTCTTCAGTATTTATCGAAGAGAAACTTATAACAGGAGTCATTCATTGATAAAAAACTTACTAATAAAATGTGATTGGTTGACTCAAGACAAGGTTTTGCAGCAATTAAACAAAGTGAATGAGAATAAAGCCCCAGGATGAATGGAATTCATCCGCGAGTACTGAGGGAGCTATGTGTTGAAATATGTAAACCTCTGTTCTTAATCTTTCAAGATCCTTTTCTTTCAGGAATGTACCAGATGATTCGAGAAAAAGCTGATGTGGTCCCTATATTCAAGAAAGGTTTAAAATTTATGCCTGGGAATTATAGACCTGTGAGCTTAACATCTGCAGCTGGGAAAGTATTTGAGGGGTTACTAAGGGATAATATTCAGGAATTTATTGGGAGGTATAATGTAATTAGCAAAAATCATCATCGTTTTATGAAACACAGATCATGTCAAACTAACCAAATTGCATTCTATGAGGAAGTAAGAAGAAGTATAGATCAGGGGATCGCAGTGGATGTGATTTTGCCAAAGCTTTCAACACCGTTCCACACGAGGTTACTATTTAAATTAATGAAAATTGGTCTAGATGAAAATACTTGTTCTTAGATAGAAAACTGGATAAAAGATAGGGTACAGAGAGTGGTCATAAATGGTAAATTTTCAAGATGGACATCAGTGGTAAGTGGTGTCCCTCAGGGGTCTCTCAGGGGTGTGAAAGGCTGAACCTGACGGACGCATGTCTTTTTTCAGGTTATGTATCTATATATATCCTTTAAAGAGTGTAAGATCCTTCAGGTACAGGGTTTCCCAATCATGCTGTATCATTCTTCTGATGCTATGTGTGCCGTTCAAATGAATCAACCCATTGCTGGCCTTTCTTGTACAGAGCTACAGATCTCCAGGCGGTATTTAAAGTATGATAATTTGGTGACACGCAAGGTCAGCTGTCATTTAAATACCCTGTGGTGGCGTCCTTGTAAATCGCCTTGTACATCATTTGTCACAGAGTTAAATAAGTGACTGATTTGGATTTTTGTTTCATTCATAGTTTATTTTTCTGTCTTTGAAGTTGAGCCTGTGGAAACCAGACTACTGCATGTTTTTAAATGATATTTTCAGTCTTTGAATGCATTAATCAAATTTCCCACCTGCCCACAGGCACTATGTATACTGATAGATTAATCAAGGCATTTGAACATTTTTCCTTTTTATTCTTCAAATGTTCTGAAATAGGCAGGTATTATGCACATCATTGACCATTCAATTTATCAATTTTCCTGTAACACATATATAAAGGAGAAGGGGGTTTGTGAGGGTCCTGAGAACGAGTAACAGCACTAGTGGCTTGCTCTACGGTGGGGGCCCGCTCAGGTCTCACAAGGTTTTAGCTTGTATGTGCCATTACAGGGATGAATGCTCCATATGTAAATCAGCCTGCTCTCACCCAAAAAGGGTGGCCAGTGCTGACTGCCAAGTACGTCATCCCTGCACGAGAGGTGCAGCAACCCCGATGATCGTTTCGGCCTTGTTAGGCCTCGCTAGGCAGGTATAGCTGACACCCCTCTAGGCACACCAAGCAAGGGGTCCACATTTATTTATTTATTTATTTGCAAAGTATTATACCAGGAAGGATACATTGAGATTTCTCTCGTTTTCAAGTATGTCCTGGGTTCAAGATCATTGAAATTTTACAGTCGTTACAGAAATACAAAGTAATAAATGCAAGATATTAGAAACAAAACACAAATATACAAATTAACACAGAAAATAAATATGTAAGTAATATAGTCACTATGTTACATGTTTACAGGTGCATTCCGTATTGAGGTATGTTAATAGGGAGCTCTTGAGTGACTTAAGACTTGGGGAACATTTGATGGTGTCTGGGAGGTTATTCCATTTATTGTGGTGCTCTGTAGAAAAATGTGCATCGAGCCACTTTCTTTTTGTATTGTGGTATTGCAAGTAAGGTGCTGGTCCTGGATCGGAGGTTATAGGATGAGGGAACTCCTAGGGGAAGCAGCCTATTCAGGTAGGGTGGTAACTTCCCAGAAAATCTCTTAAACACCAGGTTGGAAAGGTGAACAGTGCGTCTAGATTCCAGTGACGGCCAGTTTAGCTCTTTTAACATGTCACAGTGGTGGGTCATGTAGTTACATTGTAGCACAAAGCAGCAGAATGAGTTATACAATGTAGTAAGTTTCTGAAGGTGTGTTTGTGGGGCAGCTGCATAAATTACATCTCCGTATTCAATAGCCGGCATAAGCATTTGTTGTACAATCTGCTTTTCTTACCGCAGGGCTCAGACAGGATTTGTTTCTGTACAGGGCACCTAGTTTGGGGTAAAGTTTAGATGAGAGTTTTTCAATGTGGGGGCCAAAGGATAGATTTGGGTCTAACATATACCTAGATATTTGAGAGAAGTGACTGTAGTCAGCGTGCCATTTGATTTTGTCCTGACACATACAGTAGATGGGGATTTTGCAATTTATGTAGTTTAGTTGCTGTTCCAAAGAGCATCGTTACAGTTTTGTCAGTATTTAAGAAAAGTTTGTTATCTGTAATCCACTTTTCTACCTCTGTGAATTGTTCTTGCAGCACGGCCTCCAGCTGCAGGAGATTTGGTTTGCTGGTATAGATTACGGTGTCATCTGCATACATGTGTACAGTTGAGGCTTTGCAGACGTTGGGCAGATCATTTATGAATATCGTGAATAACAGGGTGCAGAGCAGTGGCGTAGCGTGGGTTGTCAGCACCCGGGGCCAGCCAAGAATTGTGCGCCCCCCCCCAACCTGTGGACACGTTATCGATATTGCCCCAGCTCTCACATGGATATTGCCCCAGCTCACACATGGATATTGCCCCAGCTCACACATGGATATTGCCCCAGCTCACACATGGATATTGCCCCAGCTCACACACGGATATTGCCCCAGCTCACACACGGATATTGCCCCAGCTCACACATGGATATTGCCCCAGCTCTCACATGGATTTGCCCCAGCTCTCACATGGATTTGCCCCAGCTCTCACATGGATTTGCCCCAGCTCTCTCATGGATTTGCCCCAGCTCTCTCATGGATTTGCCCCAGCTCTCACATGGATTTGCCCCAGCTCTCACATGGATTTGCCCCAGCTCATGGGATTTGCCCCAGCTCTCACATGGATTTGCCCCAGCTCTCACATGGATTTGCCCCAGCTCATGGGATTTGCCCCAGCTCATGGGATTTGCCCCAGCTCTCACATGGATTTGCCCCAGCTCTCACATGGATTTGCCCCAGCTCATGGGATTTGCCCCAGCTCACACATGGATATTGCCCCAGCTCTCACATGGATTTGCCCCCCAGCTCATGGATTTGCCCCCCAGTTTACACATGTATTTGCCCCAGCTCTCACCTGGATATTGCTCCGGCAGGGGTTGAGGGGACCCAGAAGATGCCGGGCAGCGGGAGTGCCTGCCCGCCGCCCGGTCCTGAACAGTCCGTCCTGTTCTTGAAGGGGATGCGGCTGCGTGCAGGCGTGCGCAGGTCACGCGGTCCGGCCAGTCAGGTGGTACAGAGACTCAGTACCACCTGATTAGCCGGACCACGTGACCGGCTGCGCCTGCACGCAGCCGCATCCCCTTCAAGAACAGGACGGACTGTTCAGGACCGGGCGGCGGGCAGGCACTCCCGCTGCCCGGCATCTTCTGGGTCCCCTCAACCCGCGGGCCAGTTATGCGCCCAATTATGCGCCCCTAACAAAACTGCGCCCGGGGCCACGGCCCCCCCAGCCCCCCCCCACGCTACGCCACTGGTGCAGAGTATCGAGCCTTGGAGTACTCCATACATGACTGGGAGGGGGAGGGAGGAGCTGCCAGAAATGGACACATGTTGTGATCGGTTGGACACATACGATTGAAACCAAGTTAGCGTGTGATCGCTAATACCAGAGTTTTTAAGTTTTTGTAATAGAATGCCATGGTCTACTGTGTAAAAGGCCTTGGCAAAATCAAGGAAGATGGCTCCAGTTAGGTCTCCTTGTTCCATGCCAGCCAAAGTCCAGGAGAAGCCAGAATGAGGTGCTTGCCTGGGTCTAATGGGTGTGGACGTGATGGCAGATTGCTTGCCGAGAAAAAAGTACACATAAGATCAGAGAGTGGTTTGGGGTTCAATAAAATTCGTAAAACTCAGTGGTTCAGAACGGGGGTGGGGGAGAGATAACAACAAATGGCTTATAAAGGAAATTGTACAAAGTATCAAATATGCCTAACTGCACATAAACGGAATACATCTGGATAACCCTGTAGACTAATAGTGAGGAGAAGGGGGGTTTGTGAGTGTCCTCCTGAGAATGAGCAACAGCACTAGTGGCCTGCTCTACGGTGGAGGCCCGCTCAGGTCTCACAAGGTTTTAGCTTGTATGTGCCATTACAGGGATGAATGCTCCATATGCAAATCAGCCTGCTCTCACCCAGAAAGGGTACATATATAACACATAAATAAATATGTACCTGCACAGGCCCTCTCCACCATTGCCATTCTGAAACAATAAGGGAAAGTCTTCACAAGGAAATCTTTTTTTTTTATTTATGGATTTGTTGTTTTTTGGTAGATACTCAGGGCTATTCAGAGGTGAAAACCTTGAGAATTGCCAGGAGAATGAACAATCTAGACAAAATAGCCTATTTGGAAAGTGAGATAAATGGGAAATTTTTTCTGGTTTGACTATTTTGACCTAGAATTTTCAATTCTCCAGTCATTCTCAAGGTTTTCACCTCTTTCTGAATAGCCCTGATAGTGATTAGAACTAAAGTATATAAAAACACACTATTATACAAACTCCAACAATAGATAAATGCTTCTTCATGCAAATATTTATTATGATTCATGTAAATACAATCAATTTCATTTCAGTTGGAAAAATTCCCATAAAAAATAAACAACCAACACATATAAAAAGTAATATCCACATATTCTCCCGACACCTGGCATTGCAAGAAACTAAAATCTGTATTTACTCTAAGAGATATTTAGGGTAAATTTTAGTGTCCTCGTTTTTATATAATGTAAACTATACTTACAGCCTTTAGTAGCAATATATATATGACTCTAAGGTACATTGAAAGACCTGAAATCGTATTGAACAAAGTATAAGTAAATTAAAACAGTGAAAGTTTTGTTTCGGGGTTTGTCTAGTGTCACTCCTTGACAATGTATTTGAGTAATGCACATATGGAGTGAGGCACGCGGATGTTTTTAATCCATGAGAAAGCACTCAAATTGGTTTCTACAACACATTGATTAAAAATGATATATTAGATGATAATTATAAATGATATATTAGATAGGCTCCAGGTAACTGCTGATAGTCAATTATTAACTGCAACAGCACCAACGGGCCCAAAGAAATTATTCTACAGATTACTCTTTAACATAATTTGAAAGAGAAAAATCATTCTAGAGAAAAATATATATTTAGTATTATACGCTAGTATAGTGTACACAGACAATTTCTTGCAGATGAAAATGCACTGGTGGTCCATTACTACCAGAACATGCGGTCATTGGAGGCAGAGCCTGTCAGGCACCATCAGGGGTTATAGGATCCCCCTGAAGCAGCCAGGCCCCAGTAGCCTCTTACGTATGTATCCCTGGTGTTCCTGTGGTGGATCAATGTGGTCTGCACCTCCGTTGGCTGCCAACCACGTATTTCGCTCACGCATGCAGTGCTTGACAATGACGTGTCAGAACGCTGTGTGAACTCTGACTTATACTACATGGCACGCCAGATAGTGCGAGTGAGCAGGATGAAGTCTACACCTGACAGAGGTGCAGACCACAATGCTCCGACACAGGTCTACAATGAATACATCAGAGGCTACATTGACCTGGCGAGTCCCCCCCAGATATGAGATGTGGACCTGCCAGTTCTCCCACTTGTTCACCACGATTTTGGCCCTTACCTACAAGCAAAGTAAGAAGGAGACAGCGCAACATGTATATTTTTTCATATTTTGTAAATGAAATTATCTTTTTTGGAAATTAGCGCCTGCCTCAGCCATTGACCTCACTGCCGTAGTACATAGATAATTGCAAAGCACTGTATCATTTCTCTGACCAAATGTAACATTAAAATCATAATTTGCTGCTTTCCACAGTATTAATTGTGTGGGTTTGTGTGTCAGGGTATATTGTTATGTCTATACTTTCATTCATATATGTATGAGTACAGTGAAAATGGCTTTAGGTTGTCAGGGGATCTAAAGTTTAGAGGGTAAAAGGGATGTAATCATTAATGCAAGTAATAGTTTCAATTAAAGCCTAACCTATTTTTCAAAGTGCATATCCATAGGAAGTGCATTTATAATCCATAACTAATATAGTCTTTATTGGACATGTACAGGTTACATAGAATCTAGTTTTCAGTATAATCCAGGAGTTTGAATTTACCATTTGAAATGGAATATACATTGCCAGAATACTCCTATATACATTTGTTTACAAAAACCCAACAAAATAGGGACTGATTTTGACGCTAAACATTCTACTGTACATGTACAAAATTTGGCGAACTACCTGCTTTCTGAATAGTCGATTGGCCACGAAAATGCACCGTACGGGGAAATTCACTGTTCGGTGCCATTTCGGGGCCAGATCGTCTCTTTCTGAATAACCCTGTAAAGGTTTGGGAGTTTTTTGGCGTACCATTGATCCGTCACATTTCTTAGTTTGTGGTGTCTCAGTCTTCAGCTATTTCTCATGATTTAATGTATGCGTTTGAGCTATTCTAATACTTTTTTTTCACCACATCAGAATTTCTTTTGGTTTGGTGTACATTTTTCAGTGTTGATTTTAAACTGTGACGGCTCTTAAATAAATTTAAACTTATAGGCTCAAGTAATAGGGCCCCACATGTTTCCAAATGCCCCTAAAGGTTTAAACTTTCCAAACCCAAAGTATCGAGCTTCAACCAAAAGACCAGCCCCTTAGCAAGGCTAATGCACACTTTTGTAAATGCTCATATTGGTCCTTTTCCCACTGCAAGGAAACTGAAGAATGCTATTAGAATGCCTACTTTCCACGCATTGGAGGATCACTGAGAGCGATCCCCCATCCTTAATTGCAAAAGAGGAACATAGAGCAAGAGAAAATGGATGCGAGAAACATGAAAAACTACAAAGACTGTGTATGTCACCTTTCAACATGCAAGGCACCAAAAGCACAAATAAACTGTGAGAACATACAAGAGAATTTAACATAAATGTAACATAAGCACTAATGGTTTCCTGGTTCCGAGATTCATACAGACATCTGAACACTTGAGGTGAATGTAGGATTATGGTTTAACTCATTGCCAATGCTCACATATTAGGTGCGTCAGCTGCAGATTGCATTTGGACATTTGGAGAGTGTCTGAACATGGACGCCTCCAATTATGAGCATAAAGACTATCCGTGAATATCTGTATTCATTTCAAATAGACTTAAATTAAAAGTAAGATGTCCTACAGAGTACTCTTCTGATGGATTTTTCTACATCTGAACAAAACACTGGGTTTTCCTAATTTTAAGAATCAAGAAGTGCAGGAATATTCACTAGTGTGTGCATTTCAAATTATTATTTTTACCAGTCAGTAACCAAGACCTGATCTCAGGTAATGTTACTTAACGTACTTCAATAGTGTATCGAATTGACTTATGTTATTATTTTCTTATTATGTTTTTTTTAAAGCATGTTAGGATAATTCCTAACCATACTTATTAAATGACTGGTAAGGATCTGCATAAGATACACTATATGGACAAAAGAATTCAAGCACACATCGTATTTATTGGATTGAAGTGTTTTAAAAAAGGACCCATTGTCACAGGTGTATAAAATCAAGCAACTAGCCATGCAGTCTGTAATTACAAACATTAGTAAAAATCATGGGTCGTTCTGGAGAGTCATGTTCTGTCCCAGCACGACTGTGCCCTAATGCACAAAGATATGTCCATAAATTCATGGTTGGATGAGTTTGTTGAGAAAGAACCTGACTGGCCTGCACAGAGCCCTGACCTGAACTCCAAAGGACACCTTTGGGATTAACTACTAGACCATAGATTGCAAACCAGGCCTTCTTCTCCAATATCAGTGCCTGATTTCACAAATGCTCTACTGGATGAATGGGCAAAAATTCCCACAGAAACACTCCAAAACCTTGTGGAAAGCCTTCAAAGTAGAGTGAAAGCTGCTACCTCCATATTAATGTCTATGTAGGTCGAATGCGATGTCATAAATGTCCCAGTTGGTATTAATGGTGAGGTCTCCCAATACTTTTTGTCCATATAGTTTATCTTCAATATGTGTTTTTTTTTTAAATTTCCATTTGAACATTTGGACAACATTTCAGTCATATAGAATCCTATGAATGCGCTATTTACACAGTATAAATGTAACGAAAATTTGAAAAAAGGGGAATGTTTTCCTGACTACATAGTTTCATACTTTTGGATTTTATTTTTCGGTATACACAGTTGACAGTTAAGTGTTTTTCTGAGATGGTTCATGCATGGACTGTCACTGCTTTTGGTTGAAGTGTTGTATATCATAATCCCATAACACATTTCATAATTTTCTGCAATGTAATTTGGTAGAATCATCCAAGCCCTTTATAATTAAAATTATTAACATAATCTTTGATATAAGGACATCGTTCTTCCACATTGCTGCAAAGGAAACCCAGTGAGAACCTTAGCTCCATGTCTAGATTCTCACACATTCTACAATCATTGTATATGCTCATGAAGTTATTATTATTATTGTCATCATTTATATAGCGCCAACAGTTTCCGCAGCGCTTTAAAATAACCAAAGGGAAAAAGATAAACAGACAGATGATGGAAACAAGAGGTGTAGAGGACCCTGCTCATAGGAGCTTACAATCTAGTTGTACCTTTACGTTCAGTCACCAACTGAATATATTTG
Source organism: Leptobrachium leishanense (assembly GCA_009667805.1). NCBI lineage: Eukaryota > Metazoa > Chordata > Amphibia > Anura > Megophryidae > Leptobrachium > Leptobrachium leishanense. Next base: position 92,971,290 of record CM019064.1, on the reverse strand, counting down.
GTAAATAAAGATTCAGAACTAGACAAGAAATGTTATACTTTATGCAGATTTATCATAACCCTTCTCGACATCAGACGGGCTGGTGGATCCAGAATTTAAAGGAATCTGCTCCTCTTCTCTTGCTCTTTCTTGAGCTTTGGTAACCCATTGACTCCACCCTGCAAGGAAAATGGAATGGTTGACTGAAAAGATAATACTATGTTAGTGTCATATGACAAATTTGTCACTTATACCTATTATATATTGTGTTTTACAAATATTTCTAATGCTTTATTCAAAATGAGCTTATAAGTAACTATCTTTCGTCAACATTATAATCATACCCAAAGAATTGGTTTTAATTTTGGTTCTTGAAAGCTCTCAAAGGTATAAACTTTGTTTCTGGTACATCTTAACTTCCCGACTTGAGTAAAAATATGTGAAGGCCCTATATCGGGCAAAGTCACAAGGTTTGAGGGGGTCCTGAGAATCTTCCTAACTTACCTTTTAGCTCTAAATGTTTAGTAAATATGTGCACACAGGGCAGATGTATCTACACATTCGGTGGAACTTTATTGTAATCCATCCAACTGGGAGATTGCTCACTGTAGGATAAATATACCTTTAGGATGCTTGTAGACTGAGTTCAGTTTTGCTTTTTCCATGTCACCAGGCTCCTCGTTAAGAATGGTTGGGTTTTGGTCCCAGGAATCCCAAACCATTTCCTCTACTCTGAAAGAGGACAAGGAAAGACAGAATGTTAGCTTTATTGTAATGTATATTTACAATAATAAAATAAAATAAGAGTTATTCAAATGGCTTCGCTATTTTTAACAAAAACGACCAATAGAATGCAAAACCAAGAATAAGTTGACATTAACATCTTAAAAGTTCTGCAAAAATAAAGTGGAATAAAATTCATAAATAAAAGGATAGATAAATCTGTTAAAAGTTATGCAACAAACTATGAATAACCATACCCGCCATATAGTAATGAATGAAGCTGTTGTAAGATGCAACACGGTGTAGTTTATGAACACTTTCTCACGTTGTACTTGCATTTTCAAATAAGTACAGTACAACCTGTTTGATATTTTACATTTCAAAAATTACACCTCCAGACAGTTCACGCTGCCACCCAGATAGGGAATAGTACTTTTTTTGTGTGTATTTAACTATTTCCTGTATGGTCCAGCCAGTTAAATTTTTGGTGTCGTTCCCACCACTTTTTCTTTTTGCCCCAAAGGGGAATTGTTTTTGGCGAGGGTATAGTTAATAAACCCACTTTTCTCTCTCTTAGCAGAGAAAAAGCAGAGAAGAATCAGAAGGTTGTGTAATGGTATTAGGTTAGGGGCCACCTTGAGAGATTGCCTTGATGTGGCAAGTAGGCTTAAAGACTTTAATGGCCATTCAAGTTGAACTAAAAATTTTGTTAAGTAAGAATATATGGTATATTTAAAAAATGTTTTGTTTTGCTTTGAATATTAAATGTCAAGAGATCGGCAACCTAAATCGGTTTGCGAGCAAGGCTCTTGTCAAAGGCTCAGCTTGCCAGTTTCTCAGTACAGTGTTATCCATTAATAAAATCATAAATTGTGCAGAAAGCATGTATGATATTGTATTTTTTATGATGTTGATAATATGCAATATTTTTAATAATTACAATAACAATTATCAAACTTTAAGCAGAAAATGGATAACCTATATATGACTGGCATTTCTAAATGCGTAAGACTAAAACCATAGGACTTTTAGGCATAAACAACAATTCAAAGAGAAATCAGCAGACTCTTACTAAACACTTTAAGCAAACTATTTTTTAGCAAACGGTAACAGTCACATATATTGTGTCAAAATTCTTCCTGACAGGTACTTTTTCCACTTGAAAATTCCAGATAATTCTTATGTTTAATGTGTTGTGTTTGACATGGAAAATAATTTTTTATACATACTGCTTGTCAGAATTTTAAATATTTTGCCTATTATTCAAAAATAGAGTTGGTTTTAAAACGATGATGGTAACAATGCCATTTTATCACAATCAATTTATACAGTGGGGCAGTTTTGGCATCTGTGGCTGGCTGAAGTACAACTGCTTCATGACGAGGGTGTTCTGAGTCCTGAGGAAGAGAACAGCCTCCACTTAACAATGCCTTGTGATCAATGCAAGAGCCAATCACATCAACCACACGATTGACAGGTGGGGTGGTAGATAGTCTGTTTTCCATCCCACTACACATCAGAGGCAGCTGTGAGCCACAGTCCTGGAGTAATTCTGCTGGCTGGAGGTATGTACAACCCTTTTCAGCCAATGATATGCCAAGACAGTCACTTGTCATCTAAGAACAATTTTTGTGACTGTCATGGCACCTAACACAGCATGTAGACGATCAGCACCTTTGTTTACATATATAAATATTTACCTGAAGCACCATCTCTCATCAGGTTTTCCTTCTGGGGTTTTTCCTACGGTAAGCCAGGATCCAGATTTCCATTTGTTCCGTAGGAAATGAGGTAAGAACCTTTCGATATCCAATATGGTGGCAGCTCTCTAAGAAATAAAAGCAATACAATATAAAAAATGCTTCCACCTGCGTCAATCAATAAGCATTACCTAAAGCAGCATATGAAACCGTTTGTGTAGTGAAACATAGTATACTGCCTCATTTTGTTTTTAAGACCTTGTGGAAATTTGAATACTGACAGATAATCAGATATTTGTCCACCTACTGTGTTAAATGTTCTGTGTTTACTAGTCAATCCTTACTTGCTTGACTAGTGACATCATTTGATATTGTGAAGAAAAAAGTTTAAATAAGGTAATGGAACTCATCATATGTGACTGAACTTTATCTTGACCACAACGTATATTTTTACATTACACACAAACTTTTTCCATCTTAAATTTTTTTTATCTTTCACGGAAATGGACCTGTGTTTGCATGTCAAGCTTATAGGGACATTGATTTTAGTGGTTTTTTGATCGTTACCTAAATCAGTTCACCGTGTTAAAAATAAACATTTTTATAATTTACGTCAATTATTTTCTACCTACTCTAAAAATATTCTATTTTCTAGCAAGTTGTTCATATTTAAAAGAATGGTATGGAATCTTCTCCCCCCCAACTGAAAATGCATGCATTTTACGTGATAGCAAAATCCTTGTGAAGAATGCTTTACTATTTGTTGCTATGTGGCTCTCATAAAATGCATTGTAGAATCAGGAGTCGGAAGAGGGCACTCATTAAGGTCAAGAGGTAGAGGTCTGTGGACACAAATAGGAATAACCTGTTGGATCACTAATGACATCCCATACATCCTAGATGCCTCCTCGTGCTTCCTTGTGCGTACTTTGGTGTTTACTTCCCATAACACTAATATGATTTGCTGCTCAGTGATTGCAGGATTCAGTCTGCATTTCCCCAAGGTGATCTGCAAAATCTGGCCTGTTAGAGGGACTTGAGGACCAGGGTTGGAACGACTGCCATACATAAAGCACCTCAAGGTCTCACACCAATTCTGTCCACTCATATAAAATGGTAATAATTGCCGGAATTTCACAACGGGAAATACAAACAGTAGCAGGAGAAGCTTCACTGCAAATACCAGGGCACTTTAAGTAAATACATCCCTACACTAATCCTCACTGCCACTCCACACAAATACTCTCCTGTATTCACATAAAATAAGCACATGCTTTCACTCTGAAACTACATGTAAATATAAACATATATCATCGAAGAATACAGACATATACAAATACCACCTGCTGTGGAAAGGTTCATTTGTAACATTCCATTAAATAGACTGTCAACGTACCATTCAAAAGATTCACTAGGTATTCAGATTTGAAATGTGTTTTTAACCTCTTTAAGGGGCCTAAATGGCTTACTGTCATAAAGCATTGAAGCCAAAATGAATACTCTAAAAAAGACAAATTTTCAATTGTCTTAATACTTCCAGCTGCTCTCCCCAATATCATGGTTATTCAGAGAAAGGTGAAACTCTGGAGAACTTTTGGAGAAGTTAAAATTCTAGATCAAAATAGCCAAACCAGAAAAATTCTCCCATTTATCTCACTTTCCAAATCAGCTATTTTGACCCAGACTTTTCACTTCTCCAGTCATTCTCCTGGTTTTCACCTCTCTCTGAATAACCCTGTATATATTTCATGACTCCTTAATACCCGAACTAATGGAAATAGACTGATGCGAATGATCATCTCTAACATACCTAAGGCAACATTTGATGCAGACACTCAAGCACCATACAATAGATAAGAAATTATTTATTCTTTCAAGATGGACTGTTGCGTTCTCGGACACTATTACACTCCTCTCGCACAATTTTGCGCGTGCGCAAAAACGCATTAACGCGAGGGGCAAAACCCTTCGCGCAGAACTATGAATACTGTTTATAGCATTACATGCTATACAATGTCCTCGCAATAAATGCGCGTTAACGTCTACCGCTACCTGCGCGAACCCTTTGCGAGCGTAATGTACGTTGCGCGTCCTATACTTAACATTGTGAGTGCAAATGCGTTTGTGCGCTGGTACGCGGATGGTATTCCAATCTATGCGCAAATTTTAACGGACAACGTTTGCACGCATAATTTTAACGTCTTTGAAAAGCTGGTGTTAATGGCAAATCTGAACGTCCTGGCCGAAACCAAAAACACCAGCCCGAAAAAAAAATACAGCACAGTATAGTTACACATTCTACGCATACCCAAACAATAAATTGGAGAAGTTGTGCGTGTTTTTATTATTGCTGCAGCATATAAACTCAGATTGATTTTGACAGGCACAAAAACTGAACGGGAGACAATTGTGGTTCTTAATTCAGATTGGCTGAATCGCGTGAAAAAAACAGTCTGCCCACCGATTTATGCGCGCAGTGTTAATGTGCGTCTTTTTTACGCGCGTTATTTTTTGACGGATGAAAAAATGCGCTCGGATTGTAATACCAGCGTTAATTTACGCGCGTTAACGTTTTTAACGCTGCGCGCAAAAAAATAGCGCTGCGTGAGCTTTTTTGCACAAAGAATGTAATAGAGCCCCTCATGTTTGGTATAGTTTGCAAATTCTCTTTGGAACCATTGTGGTTTTTATGACATCATTTATGCTATAAACAGTATTCAAAGACAGACAACCACAAGATGGTGACAAAACTCAAGGCAGCGTTATCTTGTTTTACAATTCAAAAACCATTTCCTCATTTTATAACCACTTGAATGTCAGGGGAAAAAAATGCAATCCTATGTCTAGCTTATTCAGTGCTGAGCTATTTCAAACAGGTGCTGACTCCTTTTGATATTTTTTTATATTAAACCCCTTCACTACCAAGGGATTTTCCAGAAAAACAGTGTCAGGAACCAGTGTTTTTGTTTGCAAACTCATATTTAATGAATTCCTAAGAAATATTCCTAATTATTTGCTTAATGTAATAACCTATTTGGCAGGGAGATGTCACCATCTGCTGGCCAACAGGAGCTACTGCAGCTCTGGGTTCTGTGCAGGATCAGCTGGGGATATGCGTTTTAGAAAATATTTCCAGCTGATTTTCAAAGGTTTTAGCACCTCGTGTATTATGACCAAGGTGCTAAAAATTTCGGGTATGTTCTGGGGTAAAATTGCAAATTAATTTAGCATGCAATAAACAGAATTCCTCTGCACTGCTCCAGGAGAATGGCATGTCGACATCAAGACACCAGCAGGTGTCTTGAAGATCAAGTATCATTATCAAAAGTTGTGATTTATTGCAGAACTCACACAAATTATATATTCAGGATTATTCAAAGAGATCCGAATGGCTGCTGAAAGGGAACCGAACGCTGAAAATCAGCGTTCAGTTACCTTTCTTGGCCATTAGGCCATCCAGAGAGCAGGCAATTCACCAAATCCTGGCGAATTGCCTGCACATATGGTGCCTGTTCGCAAGAGCAAAACCCAGCAGTAAAAAGTTGCCGAATTGCCCTGCCATTCGGTGGTTTCATGCGGCAGATTTATTCAGGCGAATCCCATAGGCTTCAATGTTAAAAATATTCCCGTTTTAATCCAATATCTAATAAACCGTTGATTATAATATTCTGCAGTAAAGAGTCTCTTTATTTATAGATTTTTTAGGATATTTTAAGCATTTTTCGGGATTTGTTTGCGAACGTGCAGTGACTTTTCGATTCTCTTTGAATAACCCTGATAGTTTCTTATAGCAGGTAGATAATCAGCCGGATAGAATGATAGCAAGCAAGATTAATAGATAGATTGACTATCAATCTATTGGCTAGCTAGGTACATAGTCAGCCACATAGGTGGTTATTTACTCGTTTACTTTTGCAGACAGATGTTATATAGAAAGTCAATAAAAGACGTTAGTAGTCAAGGGAACGGGGTTACCGGAAAAATGATTGGTCTACAAGGGTACCACTACTTTTTATCTCAGTCCAGTCCTGTTCCCAAAGCAACATAAAGTAGCAAACAAACCTTTTCATTAAAGTCTAGCAGATATTTTATAAATGTCTTAGGCTGTTCTTGATTTATTTTCACAGTTTAGCCACAACGAGAGATTGTTATTTTGATTATTTGTATTGCCAAACCAAAATCCTCACTTACAATATAGCCTGTCAGTGTCAATGCAACTTTATCTCTGTGGGTATTGTCCGAAATAAATTTTTAATATTGTAAGTTTTTATAAATTATTTGATGGACAAAAATCAATTTAAAAGAATTAAACAGCAACAAAATATTATTTATCATTAGCAATGTGTGCTGTGGTTCATATGAAATTCTCAAAGGCTAATCTGAGAATATGTTCCATTTAATTCATGCTTTTTTTTTATTTTCTGTGGCTTTTTTTAGCAGTAACATAAAACCACACGTCTCAGCTCTACTTCCTGCTATCTATGCGTCGCTATTGCATGTTGCTTCTTCTACAAACGCTGCAGACCAGCTATTCAACTACCATGTGCACCTGCAAAATCAAACTGAAAACTGAAATTGTAAATGTTTTGGGCTAAATGTACTTTTGGAGTTTGGATTTTTCTTTTACATAATACAGAAGTTTAAGGTTTAAGTAAACACACCTGTAGTTTCCATATGTTCTTGCTCTCACTGGAAATCTTACTGACTGTTTCACTCATCAAAGCAATGAGCATGTTCAGGAGAAGAATGTAGGTAAGTATTACATATAGAATCAGCAGAAACATTAAGAAGTGTTTAAATTTAAGGTTCTCGTTGAATTCCAGGTCTCCCATGCCAATTGTAAATTTAAAGAGTTCCAGTGAGGTTATATACAATCCACTATATGATACTCCTTCACTTTTCTCAGTCTCTGTGCTATTTCCGTCTTCCTTAGGAGCTTCCCCGACAAGAGTTACCAAAGCTGTAGAAGGGAGAGTATATAATAACAGTGACTACAGGTGTGGTTTTTATTGTATCAGATCCAACACGTAAAAAACAGGAACAATAATTTAAAGCGACTAACAAATGGTTAAAAAACCAAAATACAAATAAAATGAGAATTTCAAGAATTTTCATTCCTGAAAATCTCACAGCAAGTGACCCACTGCCTCTATGAGGTGTGGAATATAGACGAAAAATCCTTTCATAGCAGGGTCTAGTTTTTAATTAAGGAAAAGTGGTTTGTGGTGGGATCAGCGCTTCCTTCAATGGGGGTCCCCTTGTCAACTCAGCCTCCTTCGCTGTGTGTTCATGCGTGCCTCAAATTAAACATAGAGGTACTATGGTGTAGTATGTAGAGATAAAGAGTGACTTTAAACAAAAGATGGGTACACTCACATTTATGGGTGTCTCAATCAAATACCAGATGTTGTTGCAGCCGATGATGTTTTAAATAGGAGCGCCGGACCTCATTGCAGCTCTTGGTTCCCTCCTCCATTTGAAATAAATAAAATACAGGAATATAAACCCAAACGCGTTTCGCGACAATATCGCTTTCTCAGTAGGTGCTTAGCTACACACCTACCGAGGAAACAATACTGTCGCAAAATGCTTTGGGTGTAATTTATTTATTTAAAAAAGCTCTGTTTCAAAAACCCATCTAGTCCTGTTTTCTGCAGAACGGAGGAGGGAATCAAGAGCTGCAAGGAGGTCCGGCGCTCCTATTTAAACATCGTCGGCTACAAGGACATCTGGTGTCTGAGTGAGACACACAAAAATGTGAGTGTACCTCTCTTTTGTTTAAAGTCACTCTTTACCTCTACATACTACACCATAGTACCTCTATGTTTCATTTGAGGCACGCATGAACGCACAGCGAAGGATGCTGAGTTGACAATGGGACCCCCATTGAAGGATGTGCTGATCCCGCCACAAACCACTTTTTCTGAAATTCCTTTGGTGGGTCAGGATACACCAACAAGTGGATGAGAACAGCTGCCGAATCGTCAAAAAGTATAATCCTCATTATACAGCAGGCATTTGCCTGTCCAACAGTGACATTCATTTTACCAATTTTAAATGGTTTTCATACTATTTTATTATGTTATCTGGTTGGTAAAAAAAACACCAACTAGGTGGCGGCAGAGATACAGTTTCTGATCCCCATAGTTTTAAATTAAAACACATCTGATCTCCATGACAATGCTACTTAAATAGAAGCCTACATGCAATCAGATGTCTTTCCTGTGATTTAACAGTAAATTCATAACCTTGACTCATATTTGTAGAACTAAAAGTATAGTTTCTATGACCCTGGTGTTAAGTAACCAAAACCTTGAGTGCAACACATTCGTGGCTTTCCTCTACTCTTTGCACCCTGTGTAGCTGAGGATGTAGATGATTATACTTGTCTCTGCTAAGACTGTGTAAAGCGTCTGGGCACTATTCCCTAGTGAGAGCGCTAACTGTAGCGTTCAGGTGAGCGAGATTTAATGTCAGAATAACTGACATTAATGCATGGCACCCATATTACCTTCCTAATCCGACACCCGTGAGAATTCAGTTTGTGTATCGGTGATTGCTTGAGCTTATTGTACTTTTTGTGCGCTATACTTATTAAAGAGAGTGCGATCAGTAATTAGTGGTAGGACTTTGTAATACATTACTTATCCTAACGCTAATTACCGCACCAATACGCAAACCTAAAATTTAGCTACTGCTAGAAGCTGGTGCTGACTGAATCAGATAAATCAGATACTCACCTCTCATCCCACGGCGAGACCGGCTGCCCAATCTGCTACTTCTGGCCGTTGGGAGCAGAGTGAGACTGGGTAAAAACGTCTGCAGTCTCCCACCGCGGTCCTGCGCAATCTCGCGAGCTGGACTCCAGGTGGAGATACTCACAACTGCGCGGAAGCGTCATTGTGAGTATCCCCCAGTGTAGTGAATATCCCCCACGGTAGTGCTGTGTTCTGGGGCAGGCTGCTGAACTAGCGCCTACCCCGGACTATAGTGCTAAAATGGGAACCCTATGGGGAAAACTGCAGGTGCAGGTTTTCCCCATTAGCATCCCCATTTTAGCACCAAAAAAGGATTAGGGCCCTATGTCTGTAAAATAACAGGGTCCTGTAGTGTGGAATGACTTGGAAAACAACACAAAGTGTCTTTAAAACATTTCACCGACTTACTGATGTAGGATGAAGGATGCTTTTAATTCAAAGTGAATAGCTCACATCCGTTATGATGTACAGAAGGTCACAGCAGCAACAGTGATCTCCCAAGAGTGCCATGTGCAATGCATATGAAGCAAAATCAGGTGGCTCCCATAAAACACCAGGGGAACATAAAAGCATGAATAAATCGATGGACGAACCACCGTGTGAAGGGCTAAATAGAATAGGGTAGTGATTAAACACTGAATAAGGTTATATATCAAATCCCCTTGCGTGGAAAAAACACCTATTGCCTAAATTAAAACATATATTTTGAATACAATTAAAAAGAATTGGAAGTAGTTGTCAAATTAGAACACAATTATTTATTTATATTGAACATTAGACCCACGTAATAATGTCAGTGAATTAGAAATAATTATGAATATATTATCTACTCAAGTAAATGGTGCGTCCACCAATTACAATATTAGCGCATGTTACATGATTGATAGATAGTAACCATAATCAGACATGTCGCATCAGTAGGATTGATTGAGGAGGAAAATATCTTCTCCCAAATCTACGCATCTAACAATACACTGGGTAGCTCGATAGAGTATAAATTGACCAACACCAACCAGTAATTAGATAAGACTCAAAAGACAGCAATTGTATTAGCCCCCACGGGTTGAATATCAGGCTGTCAAAAAGCTACTTGAATGACTAAATACCTAGATGGTAGCATAGAAATAAGGTCAACAACTAGCGAACTATCAATAGTGGGTTAGATATGAATGGATTTTCCAATTGTTCATGTGTTATCTATATCAATTGGTTAGAACCATTCATATCTATCCCACTATTGATAGTTCGCTAGTTGTTGACCTTATTTCTATGCTACCATCTAGGTATTTAGTCATTCAAGTAGCTTTTTGACAGCCTGATATTCAACCCGTGGGGGCTAATACAATTGCCAGGGCCGCCATCAGGGCATTACGCCCCATGCTGCCGTAAGGGGCCCGGGCCCGGTGGGGGCCCAGGCCGCTGGGGCCCGGGGGATCCCGGGCCCCCGTCGGCAGTGGCGTCGCCCTTATACAGCTCCGGTATCGGACTCGATGAGTCCGAATCCGGAGCTGTGTCTCTGCTGCAGGAACTGGAGGAGACACTGTGTCTCCTCCGGCTCCTGACAGCTTCACTGGCTGGCTGGGCGGGACCAAGCAGCGTGTGGGGGCCTCCCAAGCACGTTGCTTTGGCTCCGCCCCCTCCACTCAGTGAAGCTGCGCACCTGAGCAAGGAGGGCCCGGTCTGAAGAGAAGAAGAAAAGAAGAGAAGAGCAGAAGATTGAAGAAAAGAAGAGCTGAAGGAAGGAAGAAAAGAAGACAGAAGAAAAGAAAACAGTGGAGTGGTGAGCCAGGGCCCAGCCTAGACCCAGGGCCCAGACCCCAAGGCCCAGACCCTAGGGCCCAGTCCCCAAGGCCCAGACCCTAGGGCCCAGACCCCAAGGCCCAGACCCCAGGGCCCAGACCCCAAGGCCCAGTCCCCAAACCCCAAGGCCCAGACCCAGGGCCCAGACCCCAGGGACCAGACCCTAGGGCCCAGACCCAGGGACCAGACCAAGGCCCAGACCCCAAGGCCCAGACCCAGGGCCCAGACCCCAAGCCCCAGACCCCGGGCCCAGACCCCGGGCCCAGACCCCGGGCCCAGACCCCAAGGCCCAGACCCAGGGCCCAGACCCCAAGGCCCAGACCCCAAGGCCCAGACCCTAGGGCCCAGACCCAGACCCTAGGGCACAGACCCCAGGGCCCAGACCCCAAGGCCCAGACCCAGGGCCCAGACCCTAGGCCACAGACCCCAGGGCCCAGACCCCAAGGCCCAGACCCAGGGACCAGTCCCCAAGGCCCAGACCCCAGGGCCCAGACCCAAGGCCCAGACCCAAGGGCCCAGACCCCCAGACCCCAGGGACCAGACCCCAAGGACCAAACCCCAGGGACCAGACCCCAGGGCCCAGACCCACGGCCCAGACCCCAAGGCCCAGTCCCCGACCCAGGGCCCAGACCCCAGGGCCCAGACCCCAAGGCCCAGACCCAGGGACCAGACCCTAGGGCCCAGACCCAGGTCCCAGACCCCAGGGCCCAGACTCCAGGGCCCTGACTCCAGGGCCCAGACCCCAAGGCCCAGACCCCAGGGCCCAGACTCCAGGGCCCTGACTCCAGGGCCCAGACCCCAAGGCCCAGACCCCAGGGCCCAAACCCTAGGGCCCAGACCCCTAGGCCCAGGGCCCAGACCCCAAGGCCCAGACCCCAGGGCCCAGACCCCAAAGCCCAGACCCAGGGACCAGACCCCAAGGCCCAGGGCCCAGACCCCAAGGCCCCAATGCCCAGACCCAGGGCCCAGTCCCCAAGGCCCCAACCCAAGACCCAGAGCCCAGACCCCAAGGCCCAGACCCCAGGCCAGACTCAGGGCCCAGACCCCAAGGCCCAGACCAGACCCCAGGGACCAGCCCAGACCCCAAGGCCCATTCCCTAGGGCCCAGACCCCATGGACCAGACCCCAAGGCCCAGGACCCAGACCCAAAGGCCCAGACCCTAAGGGCCCAGACCCCAGGGCCAAGGACCAGAGCCCAGACCCCAAGGACCAGAGCCCAGACCCCAAGGACCAGAGCCCAGGCCAGACTCAGGGCCCAGACCCCAGAGGCCAGACACTAAGGCCCAGACCCAGACCAGACCCCAGGGACCAGGCTCAGCCAAGACCACAAGGCCCAGAGCACAGACCCCAAGGCCCAAACCAGACCCAGAGACCAGGCCCAGACCCAAAGGCCATCATGTACAGCCCATTACTGTGAGATTTATTGCTGTGGATTCTGTGATACGTTCATACACACCGCACATTACTTTGAGTTTTATTGCTGTGAATTCTGTGATACGCTCATACACACTACACATTACTGGGAGTTTTATTGCTGTGGTGCTATTTTATGTCCTTTTTTTTTTTTGAAGGGGGAGAAAAGCTGTTAGAGATTGATGGAGTGCCAGGGGGGGGGGGCCATCGTGAGGTTTATTTCTGATGGCTGCCCTGACAATTGCTGTCTTTTGAGTCTTATCTAATTACTGGTTGGTGTTGGTCAATTTATACTCTATCGAGCTATCCAGTGTATTGTTAGATGCGTAGATTTGGGAGCAGATATTTTCCTCCTCAATCAATCCTACTGATGCGACATGTCTGATTATGGTTACTATCTATCATTCAAGTAACATGCGCTAATATTGTAATTGGTGGACGCACCATTTACTTGAGTAGATAATATATTCATATTTTTTTCTAATTCACTGACATTATTACGTGGGTCTAATGTTCAAAATAAATAATTGTGTTCTAATTTGACAACTACTTCCAATTCTTTTTAATTGTATTCAATAAAATATATGTTTTAATTTAGGCAATAGGTGTTTTTTCCTCGCAAGGGGATTTGATATAGAACATAAAAGCACCTGTTTTGCATTTAATGATCCCTTATTTGGGAAAAAAGGTTTTCCCACCACATAAATACCTCATTTTTTTTTAACACTTCCCTGTCTTTAGGTGGAAGTTTTAAAATTACATGTAATAATTTAAGTATATAGAAAAAGTACCTGCTGCAAACCCAAAAAGGAACACTAGATACACAAGCAGGAAGCGAAGCATGTCTCTCAGTATGGTCTGAAAAAGAAAAGGTGGAATAGTATGATCATGAGTAAGTAAGAATTGAGAATACAATAATGAGCCTATTAATTCAAAGTTCTAATTACCTCCTAAGGCAATATCAAAGTTTACATTGTTCACCAAAACTGAATTGCTATAGCATGTGCAAGGTATGTCATGATATTATGACAAGTTCAATGGCAATAAGTCTTTTTTGGGTATTACCAGAGATATATTGTATGGATGAAGCATGCTACAGGAGCATAGAAAGCATGTAGTCCAAAGTACATTGAGGAGGTAATTGCACAGTAAATATCACAATGAAACAAGTAGTTAATGGCTTTCTATTGTAAGAGAAGGAATTCTTCAGTCTTGCCACCATACAGTGGATTGGTCTCACTCCAACGACGGGCATACATCCACAGTTTGGTTCTGAAACACTGTTATGTTTTGTTGTGGGAGTACCACCAATATAGATCTACAGTACTGTGGATAATTTTATCATGTAGCCATTAGTCAATGCATTCTGTTTTAGTCACAATCAGTGCTCTATGTGAAACTGCAATTACAAAATTAATGCTATGGATGGGTGACTCTGGTTAGAATATATTTGCACTCCTATCTTAGAACTCACAGGGTCTGTCACATACCGTGTCATGGAACACTGAATGGTCGCATAAGGCCTGTTCTTGAGCCTTTGCTGCTGTAACATGAGTGCTGACACAGCACCTTTCCTGTATCTGCCTTTGGTTCCAGTCCTGGTTTTCCACCAGCCCGATCTGAGGGAAGCCTCAAGGCCCTCCCTAATTACTCCTGTTCTGACTTTTTAAGGGAATTGTCCACATTCTCCTGCCTGTTTGCTGTATATTGTTCCTGCTACCTTGATTGTGGTTTTGGTCATCATGTTTCTTGTACAACCCACTGTACATCCTATCGTTGCCTTATCTCTGAGTTCCTGTCATCCCCATCTGACCTTGCCTGCTGTGTATCACCTGCTTGTTGTGAATGAATCCACTTGTTTCCTACCGTGACCTGCATTCCTGTTGTGAGTCCCCTACAATTGGCCTCTGCCAGCAATCATACCCTGAACATGACATGGCATGAACATGACAGGGTCTCTATACTTGTACTTGCTTACTCCACTGGCTTCTTCTTCATAGCCAGTGAGGAATAACGCTCAATTTATGCCTTAGCATTATGTCTAACAGCAGATGGATATATTTAAATGGACAAAGCTTATACTATTGGACTTGATCAAGAATTTTGTGAGTTGTCAAGAAACCATTAGAAGGATGAAACGACCAGCCCAACTACTATTTAATTTATTATTAACGATTAATAAAGGACAGAGACAATTAAGGTATTTTTTTCTATCAATATATGGATATATATGTAAAAGTTCATACCTTCTGTATCATGACGCTGTATATTCCAGTCTGCTGGAAACCACGAGTATAATATAACACATCCACCCATCCAATCACCAGAGACATGACCAAAAGGGTCACATACGTTTCACTTCCTGCGAGATAGACAACACCACTGCATAGCAGTATAAGTGCCTGGAGAAAACTGCCAAAATAAGAATCAAGTTGAAAGTTACACAAATCATAGTGATTAAATTATAACAGTCAGAGATACAGTTGATATTAAAGGGACACTCTAGTCACTGTCACCACTGGAGTAATTAGTGATCACAGCGACCTGTGTAGCCCCACCCCCTTTCCCTCTGGGAGGTGTCCCGAAGGGCTGATTCAGCCCTCTGAATGTGGATTTTAGCTCCGCCCAGAAACTCCAATCAGCATGCGGTGATCTCAGATTCTGAGGAGTTCTCATAAATGGGGCGTTTGGGACTCAGCTTCCCCCAATGGCTCTCAATATAGTCGAGTGTCCAGCCTAACTTCGGTCACATGACTGCTTCAGCTTGCATGTCATGTCCTGTGGAGTGCTGAGGGAGCCCTATGATGGAAAGTAAGTTCAAAAACAATCTAATGTTTTAAAATAGGAGTGGTGTGTGGAGGTGGTCAGCAGAGATTATCGTTTAACCCCTCCATTTCTCCCCATCCCATTTAAACCCTACAGTACCTCTTTAAGGATCAAACTGCATATAATTTTTAGTTGTTCATTCATAAACCTAATCATCAGGAAATTGTTAAACACAACAGCAGCTATAAGCCTATAATTTGTCATCACTATCCAACACATCATAGAACACACTACTTCAGAGGTTATTTTACTCCTGTGTAGCCCTCATAGATTTGAGCTTTGCTTTCAATATATAGCTTATTTATAATTACATATCACAGACCCTCTAAACCAGGGGTCAGCAAACCTGGCCCTCCCAGATGTTTTGGAAACGCATCTCCCATGATGATCAGAAACTCGTTGGTCGAGCCTCAAGGGAAATGTAGTTCCAAAACATCTGGGTCACGGTTGTTGACGCCTGCTTTAAACAAAGAACGTTCCTAGATCTAATAAATATTAACAAAGTTGCTGTTCTGTCCCACATGTTATTACAATATATCACTTTCTTACTATAGATAAAATCTATCACAGCGCCTTGATGTTTTCCACATGTAATATTACTGGACAATTGAATGAATAGTTCCATAAGTGTTTGTAACTTACAACAGGACTTCAAAATAGCCATCGATCATTAAGATTTGTAAAGAGGGACGTCTTTTCCAGAAGTAGATAATCTGTATTAGAAAAAGACATGTAAACATTGTCAATGTAGAATAAATGTCACAGGAGTGATATTTGTAATTTAGAAATCCTGTTTCCATTTTGTGGATTTTTCCCATGATGCAACATTTACCAAAACCCATAGCAAAAATCTCTTTTACAGGTGTAGTATAGAATTAAAACAGTAGTGAAGAGACAATGGGGTGGTGGAGGGAATGTTTAGACAAGTCTGCAAGGGGTCTATATGCTGTATATGAGATAAGAGATGGCAGCTGAATGAGATATGATATTGACTTAAAAGACTTCTAATCTATCCCTGGTGATGGGCATTCAACATGCAGTGATGCATACTATTTTATATTTTCCCTTACGTTACCGACATTTCAGGGGTTAAAGGAAATTCAACATGCAGCACTGTGTAATATTTTATATTTTCCCTTGCGATGCCGGCATTTCAAGGATTAATGGGCATTGAACATGCAGCGCTGTGTACTGTTTAATATTTTCCCTTGCAATGCTGGCATTTCAGGGGTTAACGGGCATTCTACATGCCATGCTGGGTACTGTTTTATATTCTCACATACGTTACCGGCATTTCACTGGCTCCCCATCCACTGTTGAATGAAATTCAAAATCCTTACCCGGACCTACAAAGCTCTCACTAACTCAGCTCCCCACTACCCGTCCTCATTAATCACCAAATACACCCCAGCCCGCTCCCTAAGGTCAAACCATGACCTGTGCCTAGCTTCTCCCCACATCACCTCTTCCCATGATAGACTGCAGGATTTCTCACGCGCAGCCCCCATCCCCTGGAACGCTCTCCCTCGTACTGTCAGACTTTCCCCTAGTTTCCCTTCCTTCAAACGCTCCCTTAAGACTTCTTATTGAATTAAGAATTCTTATTCAGGGAAGCCTACCAGCCGACTCACTGATACACCTCACTGCCCCAACCAGTCCATCACTCTCACCTTGCAGTCCATCACTCTCACCATGCAGTCCTCTCCTCCTGCTTCCATCCCCAACCCTTCTAGATTGTGAGTTCCCACGGGAATAGGGCCCTTGTTTCCTCTTGTACTGTTATGTCAAAATGTTGTTCGGTCTCAATGTATTGTAACCCTGGCTATATTGTGCCCATTGTTCAGCACTGCGGAATATGCTGGCGCTATATAAATAAAGAATAATAATACTATCAGCAACATAATATAACATAAGAACATTTCATTTTGTGGTGGTAGTGCCCCTTTACTCATAATATTGTGTGGAAATAGTCATTATGGATCCTGAGATTTCACAGTAACTGCAGGGAGCTCTGTCAAGGTCAAGACATGCATCTACCTTCCAGATAATTAAAAATTACTATTTGACCCTGACTTATTTGCCGAATAAACCTTTAGATTACATTTTGTTCTCAAAAAGAGCTAAGTAGTGAAGTTTATTTCCAAAAAATACTACTATAGCTATGATATGAAAGTAACATATGATCAGTATACCTGGCATATCAGGATGTAGATGCCACCAAACATGATGATAACTTCTCCAAGCACTCGGAAAGAGTCTTTTGCAGTTCCTTCTAAGGGGAATGGAGGCTGTTGGGAAAGGTCAAAAATTGGTGTCAATGCTAGACTGCCTTGTCTTCCACCTTTTTCTTTTTCGACACCTCAATGTGCCGATGCATGTATTGGAAAGGATGCCTTTATCGTACAATAACTATTTCTAAGTGTTGTGGCTTTGATAATAGGGTTACCTCAGTTCAATTAAATGCTCAGTTTATGTGATCATCATGTAGAATATAGGATTCTGACTTGACTAGGTCAGTCTATGTTGCGCACAGGGTCCCCTCATAATGAGTAACGTTTCCAGAAGTATGACTCGGAGTCCCTTTACACTACTGACCAATGAAAGAGGATATAAAACCGTCTTATTTAGCAAATGTGGACTTTTCTACATTAGGAAAACTTGAGAGACCTTGGTGTTGTCAATATGTGCAGCTGTGAAACATTCTACAATGGAAAGTCAGGACTGATATGACTGAAAGACACAATCAATAAAGGTAGTAAGGATGTTTAAATATAAAATTGCACTCATACATTAAAAACCCTGGGCACCATTCCATTGTGGTCGCTAACATGGAGATGTCAAGCAGGATAATGTGCGCTTCCAGATTTTCCCTTACCATCTCAATGATAACATCCCATTCTTTTGGAAGGTGCTATCTCCGCTCCTCGCCTTGGAGCACAGGGCTAACCTCCCTGATACCCACAGTGGTGCTTCTGCACCACCGCGAGTTTGAGCTCCTAGAGTCCAGTGGACTCCATGGAGGTTTGCTCTACTGGGCCGCTAGCTCTGCGCAAGCTCACTCTTGCGAGATCACGAGTGTGCGTGGAAGGAGACTAGGAACTATTTGTTCCCAGTCTGACTCTGAGCCACCCTTTTTGCAGCAGAATGAGAGGTAAGTATGGGATTTTTAGGGGGATTTACGGCGTGTGAATTGATTTTGCATTTCCAGAATCATTTAGCACCAGCTTTTAGAAGATGTTAAAATTTTGCACTTCGCGTCCCGACGATAATTTCTGCCAGCGCTTTGTAAAACATCACTTTTTGAGACGCTAAAAATAGATTGTGCTTTCCTGGTTAAATAAAAGGAGATGCTAAAAATAGATTGCAATCGCTTTGTTAAATATTGGCGATGCTTAAGTACAGTAAGCTCGCGTAAACTGAGATGCAAAACATTTCCACCCCAGTATAGCGTCAAGATTGGAATATCAATGCCAGACGCTAAACTTACGCTTACATATCGAGACACTACATTAGCACCAACTATGGAATCGAGTCCCCTCTGTTTCATATATTAAACCAGCCTTTTCCCAGTCTCACCTGTCCAACAAGAGGTCTGTTGTAAGCTGTTACTGTGAATATAACCATATACGTGATGTAGAAGAAAAACTTCAAGTAAAATATTTTGCCAGCAAATGTATCCCATTTACTCTGCAGCAATTGATTGATTGGCTCCAGAACGATCATGTTATGTCGATTCTACAGAGAAATATATTGATAAAACATCAATTAGTAAACTATTGCATATTCTGGCTTATATATACAAGATAATGAATAGTATTTTCCTATTAAAACACACAGGGCTAAATTACAATCTGAGCGTTAAAACGCTGGCGCAAGGGAGGAAAAACTGTGCCCACAGTTTTCCCCTTTGCACCCGCGTTTTAACGCTGGATTACAATGCAGGCGGAAAAAATGCTGCCTGCATTGTTACCGCGCGTAAAAATCCTGGATGCTCGCGACAGCGCTGAGCGCAGCTGCGAGCATCCACTCAATGGAGTCCATAGGACTCCATTGAGCTCCCCCTGCTGGTGACATGACCAGCCGGATCTCGACTCGCGAGATCCAGCCGGTCGGCGTAGTGATACGCAGGGAGAGACTGGGGCTGGGGGGACTTTTTCCCCCAGTCTTTCTCTGCTCCCGCCGGACGGAGGAGGCGTTTGAAGTCGCGGTCCTCGCCGTGGGACAGGAGGTGAGTATGTGATTACATTTTTTTATTTTTTAGGCTGGTGCTATCGGATTCTGCAGCAGCGGAATCCGTTAACACCAAGTCCTGGCTCTGGTTAACTTTCCTCTAACCAGAGCTGGACGTTAATCAGCGCTGGGACTTTGTAATACCAGCGCTGATTAACACTTTGCGCTCCCCAAGTTAAGTATAGGGAGCGCAAAGTACAGTAACCTCGCGCTGAAAAGCGCAAGGTACCAAACGCGTTTGGATTGTAATATGCGGTAAACACAGCAGCAAATGTTAATGCTCACACAAGTGAGCGTTAACGTTTGCGTGAAGATCGTAATTTAGCCCACAGACATTGTCAACTGAGAAACACTACAAAATTGGCTTTTTTAACAAAAGGTTTTTTCGTCTAATTCTTTATCTAAGTATATCTGTTTTGTTAAATAAAGCTCAGAAATAATTCTTGCCTTTGAGGACCATATTGGTCAAAATATTTAAATGCTTATCATATATTTTGTAATAATCTCTAAGTGAAATTCACTACTTCAACATGGATACCTACGCATTACATCCAATTATTGTAGAAATAATTTTATTGCAATATTGTTGTGTTTCAGAAATCTAAAATATGATTTTTTTTTAAGCTGAATAAGAATTTCTTCACATTAAACAAACTAACACAAACTTACACACAGGTATCAATGACTAACATGGGCTATTTGCAATACAGATATCAATCATAAGGGAATACAGACCTTAAATGTTCTAATAAAAAATCTTTACAATAACGGTACACTCTGACAGTTATGTATGTTCACATGTTATGTTAGTGTTCACACGCTGTGAGCTCCCATCTCCCTCGTCCCCTCTGACAAAGTTCTGGGCAGGGCTAGCAGCTTACCTTTAAGGCCACGGTCACATGACTGGTAGGACCATGCGCTATAACGTGCGTCATAGTATCACACATTACAACAGACGTGCTGAAACCCTCCCTGTCGAAACGCTACAACGGAGGAGGCTCACACTTTGTAGAGCTGAGCGCACTAACATACACTTACAGGGTTATTCAAAGAGATTCGAAAAGTCACCGCACGTTCTGTGACTTTTTGTTCTCTTCAATTCGGTTCCTTTTGCCAATCCCATTTCGGTGACCCTGCGGTGTATTCAGCAAGCACCACAGGGCCCCCGAATTGCAGGGAAAAGCTGCCGCAAACCTGACGAAAACTCACCGCAAAACCCAGCGAATGCACGCCGAAACCCCCAAAAACATCTGGATTAACCTGCCGAAAACCACGGAAAAAGCCCGAGCAGGAGCCGATCACACTCAGCCGAAGCAGCCGAAGCAGCTGAGACCGCAGAGGAGGGAGGTGAATAAATTAGCAAAACCGTTTGTATGAATGTGTGAAAATGAAACGCTGTTTGCAAAGAAACTACTGAGCGAAAATGTCTGAAATTTTCACAGGAGGTCCAGGGAATGATAATAAAAAGGGCTGTTACAGAAAAAATAAGTAAACTTAAAAAAAAAAGAAAAATAATCTGACTTTTAAAAAAAAAAGAAAAAAAAAAGAAAAATGCTTAAAGTATCCTAAAAAATCTATAAATAAAGAGACTCTTTACTGCAGAATTTTATAATGAACGGTTTATTAGATATTGAATTAAAACGGGAATAGTTTTAACATTGAAGCCTATGGGATTCTCCTGAATAAACTTGCCGAATTAAACCACCGAATGGCAGGGCATTTCGGGAACCTTTCACTGCTGGTTTGTGTTCTCTGAATAGCCGAAGCAGTGCTTTTTTATGGGGATTTCACTGCCCTCGAACAGGGACCGAACAGGCACCGTATGTGCAGGCAATTCGCCAGGATTTGGAGAATTGCCTGCTCTCTGGATAGCCGAATGGCCAGGAAAGGGAACCGAACGCTGATTTTCAGCGTTCGGTTACCTTTCTCAAGCAATTCGGAGCTCTTTGAATAACCCTGTTAGTGAGGTGGTCACAGTGGTGTCCGAGCAGAGAAAACGCCCATTTTCATGGACCCTCTCTCCTACGCTCTTGTAAATGAGGCTTTAGGCTCCTAATAGCTCATGTATATAGATAAGAGTCCATGTTTTCTGCCATATAAACTGGACAATCAGATATAGAGGCCAGAAAATCAGATAAAACCATTTCTGATTGGTAAGTCTGAACGAACTCCATGCTGGCTTCCAAGATGGTCAATCTGAACGTCATTACAGCCAACAGGGCATCTTGAAGCACATTTGACTGCCAGTCCTTTAGGCTAGGGTCAGACGAACGCATTTTTCGCATCGTCTGTAAAAAAGTACGTCCGAACGTATGGACGTACTTTTTCATGGAATACGCGATAGCGGTCATACAATGCGCAATTACAGCTGTGATTTCATACGGATCCGAACCAGGAGACTTTGGGTGTCCAGTAAACCAGTAAAACCAGTAAACCAGGTGTCCAACTAGAGGTCTCTTACAAGCAAGCAGATAATGTATAATACTAAGCAGAGGTCACATTAAGCAGGAAACACAGTTCCTCCACTATTTTCTCTGAGGGAATGGAGCTCCCTTTTGGCCAACACACTTTGAAGCTTTTATTAGGTTCCAATCATATGTTTCAGAAATATATGATATTTATTACAATTATCACAAGGATTCTCTAAAGCCAATCTGTTGTTATGTTTAAACTCTGATAACAAATTTGTATGTTGATTAGTGGGTTCAGAGTGACATCGCAATTGTCAGTTGAGGAGGGAGCTCCCGCACTTATTCTGTTAGGAGCAGACCCCTGATACTGACAGGTCTATTCACTAAAGGTGAAAACCAGGAGAATTGGCAGAAGAGAACAAATCTAGACCAAATAGCCGATTTGGAAAGTGAGATAAATGGGAGAATTTTTATGGTTTGACTATTTTGGCCTAGATTTTTCTCTTCTCCTGCAAATTCTCCTGGGTTTCACCTTTAGTGAATACACCTGTAAGGCTAGGGTCAGACGAAAGCAGTTTTAACGTGCGTTTAGACGCACAAAATCACGGCCGTGCTAGCAGCAAATGACGTCCAATGCCGGGGAACACACGAAGTACGGCTGCACGAACGTTCGTCCGCGCAACGCAAGTGGCAAACGAACGCATTTTTTCTACAACGTCAAACCGCTAGTACTGACGTACAGAGTGCGCTGCGTCCGCTAGAGGCGTGTGTGCGTGATTGGGAGACGTCAGACGCTGCTAATGTCCGGCCAACATAACGTCCAGACACAAAAAGTGTTTTATTGATGATCCGTACAAAATCACGGACGAAAAGTCGCATCGTATGACCGCTATCGCGTATTCCGTGAAAAATGCGTCCATTCGTTCAAACGCACTTTTTCACAGACAACGCGAAAAATGCGTTAGTCTGACCCTAGCCTAAGTCTCACAGAAACACTAATGTGAGGACTAGGGGAAATTACTTGGTGTCATGCTTTGGCTATCATTTGGCATGGAGAAGGGCACTGGGACATGTAGATGAAAGATAGGCACTGTTTACTCACAGGAGCATTACTTTTAAAAACAATTGTTTCCAAAACAGAGTCACTTTTGTGTGTGTCCACAGCTGAAATATCATACAGAGACGTGTGCACCGGCCCATAGGTCCATTCCGTGAACTTTCTAGACAGATGTCGATAATCTTTTTCCGGGACTTCCCTCTGAAGCATGTGTTTGAATAACTGTAAGACAGAGACATTTCTGTTATTAAATGACGAAACAAGCATTATGTTAAAGAAAATAGTTTAAATGTATAGAGCCTGAGCTCAAATACTTCAATTCCTGAAAATTTTCGCTTTATCTGAATCATTTTATTTGTGTATATAAATAAATATTTAGGGATAAATTACAATCTTCGTGCAAATGTTGCGCCGGCGCAAAAATACATTAACGGGAGGGGTAAAACCCTTTGCGCTGAACGTCGTATTACAGTGTCAGCGCAACAAACGCGCATAATCGTCTACCGCGGGTGAACCTGCGCGAACCCTTTGCGAGAGTACTTTACTGCGCGCGTCCTATACTTAACATACAGGGTTATTCAAAGAGAATCGAAAAGCCACCGCACGTTCGGTGACTTTTCGTTCTCTTCAATTCGGTTCGATTTGGCGATCCCATTTCGGCGACCCTGCGGTGTATTCAGCAAGCACCACAGGGCCGCCGAATTGCAGGGAAAGGTCACCGCAAACCCACTGAAAACTCACTGCAAAACGAGGGCGAACACAAACCGAAACCCGCAAAACCGAAAACGCCAGAAAAACCCGAGCAGGAGCCGATCACACGCAGTGCAGCCACTGGAAAAAGCCGACACCGCAGACGAATGCAGTGAATAAATTAGAAAAACAGTTTGCTTGAATGTTTGAAAAGTGAAACGCTGTTTACAAAGAAACTACTGAGCGAAAATGTCTGAAATTTACATATGAGGTCCAATGAATGATAATAAAAAAGGCTGTTACAGAAAAATAAGTAAAGTTAAAATTTTTTTTAAAAGAATATGAATTTTTTTTAAAAAAAACCTCGAAAAATGCTTAAAATATCCTATAAAATCTGTAAATAAAGAGACTTTTTACTGCAGAATATTATAATCAACGGTTTATTAGACATTGGATTAAAACGAGAATATTTTTAACATTGAAGCCTATGGGATTCGCCTGAATAAACCTGCCGAATTAAACCACCAAATGACAGGGCATTTCAGGAACCTTTCACTGCTGTTTTTTGTTTTCTGAATAGCCGAAGCATTGCTTCTCTATGGGGATTTCACTGTCCTCGAACAGGCACCGTATGTGCAGGCAATTTGCCAGGATTTAGCGAATTGCCTGCTCTCTGGATAGCCGAATGGCCAAGAAAGGTAACCTAATGCTGATTTTCAGCGTTTGGTTCCCTTTCGGCAGCCATTCGGATCTCTTTGAGTTACCCTGATTGTGAGCGCAAACGCGAATGAACGCTGGCACGCGGATGGTATTACAATCTATTCGCAGGATTTAACGCATAGCCTTTGCGCGCATAATTTTAGCAAATCCTAAAAGCTGGTGTTAATGGCACATCTGAACGTCCTGGCCGAACCCAAATACACCAGCCCAAAAAAAAATGCAGCAAAGTATAGTTACACATTCTACACATACCAAACCAATAAAATGGAGAAGTTGTGTGTGCATGTATTATTGCTGCAGCATATATGATCAGATTGACTTTGGCAGGCGCAAAAACTTAACGTGAGATAATTCTGGTTCTTAATTCTGATTGGCTGAATCGCGTGACAAAAACAGTCTGCACACTGATTTCTGTGCGCAACGTTACTGCGCGAGCATTTGTGCGCGTCCGTTTTACGCGCGTTAATCCTTGACGGATGAAAAAATGCGCGAGGATTGTAATTCCAGCAGTGATTTACGCGCGTTAACATTTAACGCTTGGCATACAAATTCACACATTGCGCAAGCGTTTTAACGTGAAGAATGTAATTTAGCCCTTACTGTTTTTAATTAACATTTAATATAGTTTTTTTTATCTCATTAACATATATAGCCCATATAGTTAGTGAATATGTATCTTGATTTAAATGTATGTTCATGTTCATATTTATTTGATATTGAGTGGATGAGGAGGCCGAATTTGTAATGCCAAGGGCAGAACCAAACCTAAATACAGTCCTGCTACATAAATAAATCTAAGACATACAGGGTTATTCAAAGAGATTCGAAAAGTCACCGCACGTTCGGTGACTTTTCGTTCTCTTCAATTCGGTTCCTTTTGCCGATCCCCTTTTCGGTGACCCTGCGGTGTATTCAGCAAACACCACAGGGCCCCCGAATTGCAGGGAAAAGCTGCCGCAAACCTGACGAAAACTAACCGCAAAACCCACCGAATGCACGCCGAAAACACGCAAAAACATCTGGATTAACCTGCCGAAAACCAAGCCCGAGCAGGAGCCGAACACAGCCGAAGCAGACGAGGGAGGTGAATAAATTAGTAAAATAGTTTGTGTGAATCTGTGAAAATGAAACGCTGTTTGCAAAGAAACTACTGAGCGAAAATGTCTGAAATTTACATATGAGGTCCAGGGAATGATAATAAAAAGGGCTGTTACAGAAAAAATAAGTAAAGTAAAAAAGAAAAAAAATCAGACTTTTAAAAAAAAAAAATTCTGAAAAATATCCTAAAAAATCTATAAATAAAGAGACTCTTTACTGTAGAATTTTATAATGAACGGTTTATTAGATATTGAATTAAAACCGGAATATTTTTAACATTGATTCTCCTGATTAAATTTGCTGAATTAAACCACCGAATGACAGGGCATTAGGGGAACCTTTCACTGCTGGTTTGTGTTCTCTGAATAGCCGAAGCAGTGCTTTTTCATGGGAATTCACTGCCCTCGAACAGGCACCGAACAGGCACCGAACAGGCACTGAATGTGCAGGCAATTCGCCAGGATAGCCGAATGGCCAGGAAAGGTAACCGAACGCTGATTTTCAGCGTTCGGTTACCTTTGTCAAGCAATTCGGATCTCTTTGGATAACCCTGATAAACAGCAACACAAATTTATGAGTGATCAATGTAACCATGCATTGTGTTTATTCTTATCCTCTATTGTGACCACCAGATGGCAGTGCAATATAGTGAATCATTACAGTAGATATACGGTATCGATATGTCATTCCCTTCTGACACATCCTTCCCATGATGCATAACGTAAAAATTCTTTGAACTAACCTCAATTTTTCCAATCTTTGCTGCGAGTTTTAAGGGAGTTAGTCCTTTCCAGTTGGCCATATCCTCTAATTTGAGTTGTGGATTCATTTTTATGGATTTTTTCAAGATATAGTCATACATTTTAGTGATAATTTCTGTATTTTGTGTTGTGTTATTTGCCGCCAGCACCAGAGCATGCAAAACAGTGTTTCCATGGCTATCCTTGGCACCAAGGTCGGCGTTTCGGTATGGATTGTTCAAGAGATAATCAATGATTCTAGGCTGATTAGTGCAGGCAGCTAGTGACAGAGGAAGCTCTCCTGTGGAAAAACACAGTATAGTTAAAGCTATGAAAGTCACTGTTATCTTTGTGATACTGATATAACAATGTCTTGACATGAAGTAGTACATTTTGTAACTGCCCCAAGAGCTCGATTTAATTCCATTGGATGTTTTCTTTGTTGTTGTATAAATATTAGCTGCTTTTGGATGATGGTTTTTTGATTCGATTGAAAATATTTGTCCAGAGCTGAAATGTGAAAAATAATGCTGGTGCAAAAAAAGAAGTGGGCCATTAAGATGTCTGGAAGCAGAGACGGCTTTATAATTAGGCCAAATAGGTGTCATCTAAGGCCTCGCTCAAACAGGGGCCTTGGATGATGGGATTTGTGCATTATTTCTGGTATGCACATGTTCTTGGGAGTAGTGATATACCACACAAATATGCTCCTATTTTAACATACAGCAATCTGCCAGAAAATCTCTCTGAGGCTTCATTAATTATGTTTCCTGGGCTAATTTTTGCATTTTTGCACAATAATAGGACCTCACAGTTAACCTCCCTGGCAGTTTTACCGAGTGTGGCTCGGGGTTAAATTTCACTGCTGAAAGCGGTAACCCCGAGCCACACGCGGGCTGATACATACCTTTACCTGCACTCCTTCGGTGACCTCCGTGAGCGCATTCTCCTCCATGCGATCGCATTCGGATGCCAATATGGATTTACTGAATAATTATCTTTTCTAAGTGGCAGTTGGCTAACAAGGGCTGACCAGCCACCACTATATTAATACTTACAGCATCAGGTTGCTTCATGTTATGATTCGTTTAGTTTGTAACTAATGTATTATGTATTGGCTGAAATTTGAATGAACCAAATTGCTGCATACTGTAAATGACATTCGGACGTGCTGAATCGCCTGAAATTTTTGGATAAATCTATTGTTAGGAAACATGCTTTTTTACTTTGCACATGTCTAATAACAATATATTGTGCCACTATCACTATAAATATATTGCTTTACAGACAGTACATTGGCAGTTTTAATTTTTTTACCTACAGTTGAAAACGCTTTGTTTGTAAACTTACCAAAATAACAGCTAACGCCTTTCTTTTTCTTTTGGAAAAACTCTCCATCGGCCGTGGCATGGACATCAGCTTTGTTTTGAATTAGAAGTTTAACTAATTCAATATTTCTCTTTTCTATAGCTATGTGAAGCGCGGTCTGACCTGTGATAAACAAGGAAAGTAAATGCGGGAAAGCAAAGTTGTTAATTTGTCGGGTACAAAAGGAATGAATAGAAATCATGTATTAATAACAGAGTTCCGAGGACATTTTAGAAGAAGCTGACAATGACAAACACATCACTTTGTTATACTGCAACAATACTGCAAATTTACTCTTCCCAATTACATATTTTGAAGAATTTTAAGTTCTATTCCCAAATACTAGAACACATAAAATTTAAGGCAAATTGAAGTTTACACCAAGGTTATGATAGAAGCTTATGTTCACATCCATAATCCATCTTTTCTACTTTTGAATATTTTACATGCCATAATACTGAGTACTGTAACATAAGCACTAATGCACAGAAGGTTACTCTTGAGACGTACACGTCTTGATGAGATAGTTATCGATCCTTTAGAACCCGAGCATGGTGTGCAAAAAGTGTGAGTTGCATCACCAGTCCATAAGTGGCTATGCTCAGTGCCTCCTCCAAAAAATGAAAAAGTGGCAGCTTAAAGTCACTGAAAGTTATTAAGAAAATGTATGGGTTTATAGACACAACTCCAGTTCAGTGTAGTAGCATTAGTTTGGGGGTTTAATCACATACACAAACTATAAACAGGGCCGGATTAAGATCTCTATGGGCCTGGAGCTGAATATTTTGGTGTCTTTTTATGGAATTTAGTGAAATGAAAACATATTTTAGGTTATTTAATAGTGCAGATACAGGTATATCTAACCAGGTAGATACTGTGTGATTAATTTTCATTCAGATTTCAATCATTTAAAGCGTGTAAAATAATTTTTTCTAATTTTATCATCCAAACCTTTTTGGTTATATATCCTATAGGGCATTCTTGTTAAAAAAAAAAGTGAAATCGGAATCTGTTACTGCATTTTTCTGAGAAAATATCAAATTGTAACCAAAAAATGAAGGAAGTAAAAATGAAATATTTCCCTTGTGTTTTGGAGGATGGTGTTTTTATGAAGAATATGACTATGTATAAAACACTGGCCTTGCTCCCAGCATGGGAAATTAAAAGGTGAGTAATAGAAATGGTATTGCTCATTTTATATGAGACAAATGGACAATGCCATTGCTTTGAAACTAAAAATAAATAAAGAAACACTTTTGTTTTCCTTTCTTTTAGAACTGACATGGTCATGTTTGCTATTATTGCAAAGGCCAGACTCTGACCTGTCCAATGATGCCTCACTTGACCTTGTGAGGTGTAAAGATTAGTGATGCAGGGGTCTAAAGTCCCCCCCCCAGTGTTCTTCGCTGCAGTGCAACAGTTTAGGTTTTTGATGTAACAATTCTATGTAAGAAAAAATAAAGAAATATTTACTATTTTATTTTTATGGATACATATAATCTAGTCATGTTTGGTATCATTGTAAAGGCCATGCTCTTGCCTTTCCAGTGATGCCTCACATGACCCTGTATCTGCTATGGAGTTGGGAATTAAGGGATCCAAATGTCCATCCATGCTATACAGTTATCCTTTCTCTGGGCCTATTCTGGGGCATGGAACTGGAGCTGCTGCTCCATCAGCCCCTATGTTAATCCGGCCCTGTCTATAAAGAAAAGAAAATCAAGGGTTTGGACCAAAAATCAAGGAATTCAGACAAGCCAAGATCATCGCCACAAAAGTCTAAGATCCTAATGGATAAATTGTGGGCAAGCTGCTCTGTATTAGTGACTTTCTATTCGTGGCTCTGATCTAACCAAGCTGCTGTATTAGTGGCTCTATTGTACCTGAGCTGCGGTATTACTGGCTCTATTTGTAATATTTGGAGGCTGCTTAAAGATACTGGATAGTCCAAAGGACTTCATGGAGAGATGTGTGACCAGTATTCTGCTGCCTACGAAGAGATTAGATGGCGTAGTCCGGTGTCCTCTGCATAATGGGACCAGATATACGTTTTTAGATATTCTAAACTAGTAATTTTTTGGTGTTACGTGATTTTAACATCTGGGAGACATTATTCTTTGCAGAATACCAACTTGAACGAGACAATTTAAGTATATTGCAATGGCTTGTTCCTCTCTGGCAATAGTCACAAGTTAATGGCTCATATACAGTACTTTGATTTCGCTCTCTAATCTCTCGTCTCTGTGAAAGTTGTCTGGTTGACACTCCCTACATTTGAACTTGAATTGACTTAAATTAACATATGCAAGATTTTTCTATCCAATCTGGTAACTTTAGGTGCACCAACTTTATAGACGTGTCCCTAACACATTGAGAGAAAATAACACATTCATAGGAGCCCTGGGATGCATGTGGAGAGATGGCAGGTTATTGGCCTCCAGTGGATGTGGCAGACATAATAAAATAAAAAACAGAGTTTGAGAGTTCAAATATAACATAGGAAGGATTGTTTCTTACAGTAGTAACAGGCCCACATCAGAATCTCACACGGCTAAGTGCTTTGGACATCAACTTGTATTGAAATAATGCATCAGGTGCTGTGTCCTTAAAATAATGTCAGGGTTTTATTCCCCGATTGACGGAGAAAAGGGAAAATGAAGAATACAGTTAAGAGATATACAATAGCTACCATTCTCTGAAGCTCACCTCTTTGCATTTTCATGTGCTACAATGTGAAGCAGTACCAGTGGGTCTCTGAAAGGTTCTGTCCATTCAAGCTATACACCCTTTCAGGGATGCTTAAAACACCTGAAAAATATAAGCTATCTGCAACGGAAACCCCTTCCAACTTTATATGTACTCCCCAGTCACAATACCTAGTGAATGGCCAGGCCCAGTCCTTCACCATCTTACCTACATCTGTGTCCTTTGAAGGAACATGGTTGTCAACTCCTCACCATGGGACTGTCAGCCTGGTAAGTGGAGTTACATTAAAATGATCTATCTTGGTTGCTAGTGTAATTGTGGACTTAACCTTGATTTAACAGCTCTCCTATTCTTTACCTCGTTAACGGCTGCTTTAATGATAACATGATGTGGAAGGTAGGACTAGAGATGACCACTGGTAAGAGCTTGGGAAAACCGTAATCAACACATAACAGTATCAGGGTTATTTGGAGAGAGGTGAAAACCATGAGAATTGTCAGGAGAAGAGAACAATCTAGACCAAATAGCCGTTTTGGAAAGTGAGATAAATTGGAGAATTTTTCTGGTTTAGCTATTTTGACCTAGAATTTTCACTTCTCCAGTCATTCTCCTGAGTTTCACCTCTGTCTGAATAACCCTGTATGTATGTAGCTGGTTAACAGCTGTTTCGATTTTTAAGTCAGATTTCATGAATTATATACTTTTCAAGTGATCACAAAATACAGTACGTAACATAAGATGAATAGGGGACACGTATACAGAAGTAAAGCTACAGTTGTGTTCAAAATTATTCAACCCCCACTGAAATTGAGTGTTTTGGCCAGTTTGACATTGATTTTGATCATTCAGTCATCTTGCTTACAATTAAATCAAAGAGGCACGTGTAGGTCAGACAAATATAACATAACATTTATAATGAAATTACCACAAATGTCTTTTCTGTGCTCACATCATTATCAGTTTTATTCAACCCCCAAGTGACATTCAATCTTAGTACTTAGTACAACATCCTTTTACAGTTATAACAGCTTTTAAACGTGAAGCATAGCTTGACACAAGTGTCTTGCAGCGATCTACGGGTATCTTCGCCCATTTGTCATGGGCAAGAGCCTCCAGTTCAGTCACATTCTTTAGGCTTGCGCACTGCAACTGCTTTCTTTAAGTCCCACCAGAGGTTCTCAATCGGATTTAAGTCTGGTGACTGCGATGGCCACTCCAAAATGTTCCAGCCTTTAATCTGCAACCATGCTCTAGTGGACTTGGAGGTATGCTTGAGATCATTGTCCTGTTGAAAGGTCCAACGTCTCCCAAGCCTCAGGTTTGTGACGGACTGCATCGCATTGTCATCCAATATCTCCTGGTACTGAAGAGAATTCATGGTACCTTGCACACGCTGAAGCTTCCCTATACCTGCAGAAGCAAAACAGCCCCAAAGCATGATTGACCCCCCGCCATGCTTCACAGTAGGCAAGGTGTTCTTTTCTTCATAGGCCTTGTTCTTCCTCCTCCAAACATAGCGTTGATCCATGGGCCCAAACAGTTCTAATTTTGTTTCATCAGTCCACAGAACACTATCCCAAAACTTCTGTGGTTTGTCCACATGACTTTTGGCATACTGCAGTCGACTCTTCTTATTCTTTGGAGACAGCAAGGGGGTGCGCCTGGGAGTTCTGGCATGGAGGCCTTCATTACGCAGTGTGCGCTGTATTGTCTGAGCTGAAACTTCAGTACCCACATCTGACAAATCTTTTCTCAGTTCCTCAGCAGTCACACGGGGACTTTTCTCCACTCTACGCTTCAGGTAGCGCACAGCAGTCGAAGTCAGCATCTTCTTTCTGCCACAACCAGGAAGCGTTTCAACAGTGCCCTTTGCCTTGAATTTGCGAATGATGCTTCCTATCGTCTCTCTTGGTATGTTTAACATCTTTGCAATCTTCTTATAGCCATTGTCCTTCCTGTGAAGATTAATCAACTCTTCTCTTGTCTTCCTGGACCATTCTCTTGACTTCACCATGTTTGTAACCACACCAGTAAATGTCTAGAAGGAGCTGAGTATCACAGTCATTTTAAAGCTGCCTAATTGGTGCTTATTATGCTTTATTGCTGCTCCGTGACATCCACAGGTGTTTTCAATACCTGATTGAAAACACTTGAATGAACCTCTGTTCTTCAGAGTGGTAGTCTTTAAGGGGTTGAATAATTGTGTCAATGAAGAATTCACAAAAGAAACATTTACTACTGTATTACAAAACCAATTGATGTCATTTTAGTTGCATATGGTTCTTTAAAAAGTCCTTGTAGGATTTCATTCTGAATACAATTACAAATGTACACTAAATTCCCTAAAACCCTTTACAGCATTGGGGGATGAATAATTTTGAACACAACTGTAATAATAAATTAGTTACAGACCGACCTCATGAACATGAATGACCTCTTCATGACGTGATCATAGCAAATAATACCCTCTGCAAAAGCTACAAATGCACCGGATCTCCTCCTCGGTCAATGTTCAGCAGTGTCAACACGAATAAATGCAGTCAAAAGGTGTTAACCAATGGGTGTCTAACTCTGGCCCATAGATGTTGATGGCCTACAGTTACCAGAAATTATTTGACTGCAGCAGGAAATTGCCTGTTTGAAGTCTGAGATTTGTAAATTATCTGTTAGACAAACTCAGGCTATGGCTATGACTGTTACAAAGCCACTGCCACAGAGGCCTCCTAGGAGCGGCAGATGGACTACTGTAGGATCTGGTAGACTTAGAGTTGTGGATAGAAGGCATGTCCCACAGTCTGTGGCTCTTCTTAATTCTTTTGAGGCACTTTCAGAGTGTAGTGGTGAGACGGAAGTAGGCTCAGACACCATAGTTGA
The DNA here is from genome assembly GCA_009667805.1 of Leptobrachium leishanense. Taxonomy (NCBI): domain Eukaryota; kingdom Metazoa; phylum Chordata; class Amphibia; order Anura; family Megophryidae; genus Leptobrachium; species Leptobrachium leishanense. Next base: position 92,938,197 of record CM019064.1, on the reverse strand, counting down.
GGAACCACCATCCCCTATGCCTAAGGTATGCAGGACTGCAACCAAGAACAAAAAGGAAAAGGTGGGACATGATAGAAGGCAATTGTTGCTGGGTGATTCTATCATAAGAGGTGTTGAGCTGGAGAGTAGTGGTTTGGTGAGATGTCTTCCTGGGGCTACTGCTCGTAGAGACAAGAGACGTATTCTCAATATTGTCAAACAAGCAAAGCAGCAAGGGGAAGTGGATGTTCTAGTCCATCTAGGGACAAATGACTTGGCTAGCAATGAGGTTTCTGAGATTAAGGAAGATTTTTGTGTTCTTGGAGGTGAAATACAGCAGATTGCGTCCACTGTGTCATTCTCTGAAGTTTTGCCTGTGCATAACATTCAGGATAGGCAGATGCGCAATAGGGAATTTAATTTGTGGCTTCGGGAATGGTGTCGGGAGCAAGGATTTGGCTTTGTGTCCCATGATAGCTCTAATTGGAGCAGAAAGGAACTGTATAAAAAAGATGGTTTGCATCTTACTCATAGGGGAACATATGTTCTCAGTGAGAAGTTCAAAGGTTTCACAAAGAAATATTTAAACTAGGAGGGGGGGACAAAAGGCTAAAAAATTGTCCCCCAAAACTAAATCGGAGGGTGCAAGTAACATGCTGGGAAAAAAATGACAAGCTCAGAGTCGTGTCTATAAATGCTCGCAGTTTAGTCAATAAAATCAATGAACTGGAGGCAATGATGGCAGCTGAAAAAGTAGATTTAGTGGCGGTTACTGAGACATGGTTCAGTGAGAAAAATAACTGGGACATAACAATACCGGGGTACTCTTTATATAGAAAAGACAGAGAAGGTAGGAAAGGAGGAGGAGTGGCCCTGTATGTGAAAAACAACATAAAAACGAACCAAATAAAAGTGAGCGAGGTGAACATAGAGTCAGTTTGGGTTATGCTAACATTTGGCAATCATACAGTAGCTCGTGTAGGTGTGATCTATAGACCCCCTGGACAAGTAGAAGAGCTGCGGAATATGCTGGCGCTTTATAAATAAAGAATAATAATAATAATAATAGATAATATGCTGTTTGAGGAAATAGCCAAAGGGGGAAGTTATTATCATGGGGGACTTTAATCTTCCTGATGTGAACTGGAAAACCAAAACAGCTGGGTGCACCAGGAGTACAAATATTCTAAACTCCCTACTGGGATTATCTCTAACACAAGTAGTTGAGGAGCCGACCCGTAAAGAGGCCATATTGGATTTAATACTCACAAATGGAGGTTTGGTATCGGACCTTGTTGTAGGTGAAAATTTGGGATCTAGCGATCACCAGTCCGTATGGTTTAATATAAGAACAGGGATGGAGCCGCACCACACAAACAAATGTTTTAGACTTTAAAAAAACAGATTTTTCTAAAATGAGATTTTGTGTGAAGGAGTCATTATCAGACTGGAGGAGTTTAAAGGGAGTCCAGGAGAAATTGGATTATTTAAAGGAAGCATTATTGAAGGCCACAGGCAATTGCATTCGGCTTGTTAGCAAAAACAAAAAAGGGAAGAAACCACTGTGGTACTCTGCAGACGTGGCCAAAATAGTGAAGAACAAAAAGATAGCATTCAATAATTATAAAAAAACTCAGCGTGAAGAAGATAGGCAAACCTATAAGATTAGGCAGAAAGAGGCAAAGCAATTTATAAGAGCTTCCAAAGCACACGCAGAAGAGAAAATAGCTCAGTCAGTAAAAAAGGGGGACAAAACATTTTTTAGATACATAAACGAGAAAAGAAAAGTAAAACAAGGATTAGTTAGATTAAAAACAAAGGAAGGAAGGTATGTAGAAGAGGATAAAAGTCTCGCTGACTGCCTCAATGAATATTTTTGTTCAGTCTTTGCAGGAGAAAAGGAAGGAAAGGGACCTCAGTTAGGATGAAACACTAACGAGACAATTACATATCAGTTTACAGAGGAGGAGGTTCTACAGCAGCTGTCTAAAGTAAAGACAAATAAGTCAATGGGGCCTGATGGGATCCACGCTAAATTATTAAAAGAACTCAGTGATGTAATAGCAAAACCGTTAACAGATTTATTTAACCAATCCTTGCTAATGGGAGTCGTCCCAGAAGACTTGAAATTAGCAAATGTTGTGCCCATTTACAAGAAGGGTAGTAGGGAGGAATCGGGGAACTATAGGCCAGTTAGTCCTACATCAGTAGTGGGGAAATTAATTGAAACCATGTTAAAGGAAAGGATTGTTGAACATCTAAAAACACATAGATTACACGATCAGAAACCACATGGGTTTACCTCAGGGAGATCATGCCAAACTAATCTTATTGATTTTTTTGATTGGGTAACAAAAATAATAGACACAGGTGGTGCAGTAGACATTGCTTATTTAGATTTCAGTAAGGCTTTTGATACTGTTCCGCATAGAAGGCTTATCAATAAATTGCAATCTTTGAGCTTGGATTCCGATATTGTTGAATGGATTAGGCAGTGGCTGAGTGACAGGCAACAGAGGGTTGTGGTAAATGGAGTTTATTCGACGCAAGGTCTTGTTACCAGTGGGGTACCTCAGGGGTCAGTACTTGGACCCATTCTATTTAATATTTTTATTAGTGATATTGCAGAAGGTATTAATGGAAAAGTATGTCTTTTTGCTGATGACACAAAGATTTGCAACAGGGTTGACGTTCCTGGAGGGATCAGCCAAATGACAAATGATTTAGGTAAACTAAAAAATGGTCGGAGCTGTTACAATTGAGTTTTAATGTGGATAAGTGCAAGATAATGCACCTGGGACGTAAAAACCCAAGGGCTGAATATAGAATATTTGATACAGTCCTAACCTCAACATCTGAGGAAAGGGATTTAGGGGTTATTATTTCAGAGGATTTAAGGGTAAGTAGTCAATGTAATAGAGCAGCAGGAAATGCTAGCAGAATGCTTGGTTGTGTAGGGAGAGGTATTAGCAGTAGGAAAAGGGAAGTGCTCATGCCACTGTACAGAGCACTGGTGAGACCTCACTTGGAGTACTGTGTGCAGTACTGGAGACCGTATCTCCAGAAGGATATAGACATCTTAGAGAGAGTTCAGAGAAGGGCTACTAAAATGGTGTACGGCTTGAAGGAGAAAAGTTACCAGGAAAGGCTTAATGATCTTAACATGTACAGCTTGGAAAAAAGACGAGACAGAGGAGATATGATAGAAACATTTAAATACGTAAAGGGAATCCACAAGGTAGAGGAAGGGAGTATATTTAAAAGGAAACAAAGTAGCAAAACAAGAGGACATAGTCTTAGATTAGAGGGGCAAAGGTTTAAAAGTAACATCAGAAAGCATTATTTTACTGAGAGGGTGGTGGATACATGGAACAGCCTTCCAGTAGAAGTGGTAGAGGCCAAAACAGTAATTGAATTTAAGCAAGCATGTAATTGGGCAGACTAGATGGGCCGAAAGGTTCTTATCTGCCAACATTTTTCTATGTTTCTATGTTTCTATGCATTAGATGGCCAGAGAAATACTCTGTAACAGTCCTGCAACATCTTGGGGACCGGAATTTGAGACCCCTGTGTTAACCCTTTCAGTCAGCATGCCTGCAAAAGTGACCAGATGGAATCTTAATCCTTACAATTTGACAAAATTTCCTAACAGGGTTATCCAAAGAGATTCGAAAAGTCACCGCACGTTTGGTGACTTTTCGTTCTCTTCAATTCGGTTCCTGATGCCGATCCCATTTCGGTGACCCTGCGGTGTATTCAGCAAGCACCACAGGGTCCCGAATTGCAGAGAAAGGCTGCCGCAAACCTGACGAAAACTCACCGCAAAACCCAGCGAATGCACGCCGAAAACCTGCAAAAACATCTGGATTAACCCGTCAAAGATGCTGGAAAAACCCGAGCAGGAGCCGATCACACGCAGCGAAGCCGCCAGAAAAAGCCGAGAAAAAGCCGAGACCGCAGAGAGAGGGAGGTGAATAAATTAGCAAAACAGTTTGTATGAATGTGAAAGTGAAAAGCTGTTTGCAAAGAAACTACTGAGCGAAAATGCCTGAAATTTGCATATGAGGTCCAGGGAATGATTATAAAAAGGGCTGTTACAGAAAAAAGAAGAAAACTTTAAAAAAAAAATCGGACTTTTTAAAAAAAATAAAAAATTCAGAAAAATGCTTAAAGGATCCTAAAAAATCTATAAATAAAGAGACTCTTTACTGCAGAATTTTATAATAAACGGTTTATTAGATATTGAATTAAAACGGGAATATTTTTAACATTGAAGCCTATGGGATTCTCCTGAATTAACTTGTCGAATTAAACCACCGAATGGCAGGGCATTAGGGGAACCTTTCACTGCTGGTTTGTGTTCTCTGAATAGCCGAAGCAGTGTATTTTCATGGGGATTTCACTGCCCTCGAACAGGCACCGAACAGGCACTGTATGTGCAGGCAATTCGCCAGGATTTGGTGAATTGCCTGCTCTCTGGATAGCCGAATGGCCAGGAAAGGTAACTGAACGCTGATTTTCAGCGTTCGGTTACCTTTCTCAAGCAATTCGGATCTCTTTGGATAACCCTGTAAGTGTCTATAAAACCATATTTTGCCCTTAATAAGTACTAAGTATTCATTTTTCTACTCCATCGTCTGCTTGGCTGGTGGTTGTGGGGCCTGTGCTACAGAGCTTCTCTACACTTTGGTAAAGTCCCTGTGATAATAGGGCCACCAGGTGTGTTGCCTGAAAGGTGACTACAGTTTACGGGAATGGTTCTGGACATTCTAGTGGGTTGTGTTTGATCATCTGGTCATATCATATCTTGAACAGCATGTTCCTGTTACACTAGTTTACCTGAGATGGGATATTAGTTTGCCCTAACTTGGCATTGCAAATCATTGCCAGATTACCATATGGTGCTGTTTAGACAGTAGCTCCTCCAGGAAATCTGCCATTATGATCCTTTTAAAAATTGGGTGTGTTTTCCTACACAGCAGATGCTGTTTTATGTACTCATTTATCAGACAGTGCAACGCAAGCCAAGTCTGTATCACCCAAGAACAATAACCTTATTTGTCCAGTTGCTTCTCTGAATAATTCACATTTATATTAATGACAGCTTTGGCTTTTTCCTGCATATCTCCCAAGGCACAACTTAGAGACATATTAGAAAAGTCTAATAGGCATTAGGTTGAAAGCATTCATATATTAGACAAAAGGAATGCTGGGTTCAACGAAATCGGCCTCTTGGCTTCTTGCCGGAGATGCTTCAGCAGCTTCATAATGGCACTCTTAATTACTTCTAGTAACTGGCTCTATTTCTAATGGAGCATCCAGACTTGTTCATAAAGTGGAGCTCAGGGAAACCATGAGGAAATCTGCAGAGTGCATGTGGACGCTTCATTTCAAATCTTCACATTGTTCACTGTAACAAAAACAGTAATTTCTGCACAAATCATGTAGCCGCCAGCACAGCAACACGTTTGGTCATTACCACCTCATTTGGGGACACACAGTAAGTGGAGACAAACTAGCAATCAAATTGCAATATCACACCTCTTAAGATTTTGACGTTTACTGGGGCAGGTCAAAGTGAGGATATGTCAATGCTACAAGCTGCGTCATTCATCATGATGCAAACTCCTTAAAAAGGCCATGTCAGACTGAGACGCTAGGTTTTCAGAAATAACATTTCTACTGATTTGGTACCACCTGGGTGGAGTAGAGGTAACATCAGTGCTCTGTGTGCAGAGAACCTGTGGAGACATGGGTTCGATCCCAGCAAGAGCACATCTCCAGTAAGTGTCCTTGGGCAAGACACCCAACGGTACATAGTCGCCACCCAGGACATACTTGAAAATGAGAGAAATCTCAATGTATCCTTCCTGGTAAAATACGTTCTCAAAAATTTGTCACTGGAAACGATGTTCATGAATACCTGTGGTGCCACTTACTAATGGCATGAACAACTGCTCAAATATTCATACTTGTAGACTTTTTGAAGTGCATAAGAATGATCCTATCATACTATTCTTTAAAAAATCTATAAAAAATCCATAAGTTACATAAAAATTCCGTATACACTCTTGCTATACCCCAAAATATGATAATCCAGGTAATCCATAAGAACATTTATGACACATGTGTCAAATATCATATCTCTAGAGGAAGTTGATGTAGGAATTGGCTGTAGGTTTCTCAACTCCGATCCTCAGGACCCTCTAACAGATCAGGTTTTAAGGATCACCTTGGGGAGATGCAGACTGAATCCTGCAATCACTGAGCAGCAAATCATATCACCTGTGCTGTGCTTCACATATCTGGCAAACATGGCATGGTACAGGGTTATAGGGTTCCTGAGGACCTGAGTTGAGAAACATTACACATTTTAATTAATTTTATGGGTGTTTTTATGCGGTTCATTCATGCAGGTTTATTTGGATGCCAGTATTGGCAATGTTTTGGCCATGTTGCTGTTCTTTGTCAAATGTGGTGACATGGCTGAAAAGTTGCCATTACTTGCATCTAGATAAACCTGTATGTTTGAACCGCCTATGGTACCAGATTCCTTCTTCAACTTCCTTTAGACGTCTATTGTATTGGTCTAACTAGGATCAGTGTGCACCCTTTATTAGTGTTTCAATGTTGCAATCTCCTAAGACCAGAGGTCCCTGCTATATTTTTTACTTGTGAAAATATCATGTCTGTGCCAAAGTGTTACCTGTATCACACTTTGAAGAATATTCTAAAAGTGAACCTGTGATAGAAAAAAAAACTTTCCATGTAATATCTCATGAAGCCATGAATAAAGGATTGAACATCCAATCAGCTGCATGTATTACTGCTTTATCAGGCTTTTCGACTGATCGGGGAGTCGACCTGTAGAACGACTAATCTGCTCAGAGCTGTCCCTCACCAAAAGCTGTCCCTCACCCAAAGCTGTCCCTCACCTAGAGCTGTCCCTCACTCAGAGCTGTCCCTCACTCAGAGCTGTCGCTCACCCAAAGCTGTCCCTCACCCAAAGCTGTCCCTCACCTAGAGCTGACCCTCACCTAGAGCTGTCCAACTAGTTTTGGGGAGAGCAGGTACACAAGCTACATTTCCTCATTAATGCAATACATAACAGTAATGGAAAACAACAATTCCTTGTTCTAAGAGAATTCTACTTCAATTTATTCTGCATTATTTATGCACAGTAAGGCTATTTAATGTGAAGTCACATTTTTAAACATGATTTGACATACACAATGAATTGTGTATGAGGTAAGTGTATGCAAGTGTTTTGCATTGGTTTACATACTGATATGAAAATGTGCTCATTGTGTAATAAGCTGTGTGACGATTAAAGTGAAGACAGGTATGTGAGTACAGCAGGGTAACTCGCCCAACAGTTCTCAAGGCCTGCACCCACACTGGCATGACATTTAATTTATTTGCAAAAGATTATGTCCGTAATTACTGAAAAAGATCATGCATGAATGCATTTTACCTATGTTTACGCAACCAATGTATGAAATCATAAATAGAATCTGAAGCGGTTTTGTGATTCATCTTGTTTCTTATACTCTGTAATCTATACCAGTGTTCCTACTGTCTTACTTATCTTGTATTCTTCGTTCTCTTTATGCTTGTGTTGCCTGTTTATCACACCTCTAATATTATTACCTATTCTCAATGTGCTAAATACTTTACTCTCCCTTCTCCCTCCGCTAAATACCTGCAGATGATCTCATGCAACATGCTTGTAGCAGTATGACCAAAAAAATAATAAAGTAAGGGCCCAGCCACACCTCATGATATCAGTAATGTAATACTTGAACTGGTGATTGCCTCTTGGCTTTAAAAAAGAGAAAGGTTGCTGCGTACACAGAACATCCTGATCCTCTGAGCAGATGTATCATTATGTAGACACATTTTACAGTTTTAACACTTCGATATACAGAGGAAAATCTTATTCCCTTACCATGATAATAATTATTGGTGTATGCAGCATTTACCAAGTCTTCCAGATGATTTGTCTTTTCGGCAGCTTTCAGTAATATGGGGATAGTATCATTTTTTCCATCTTCTAAATTCCACATGGCCTTCAGAAGACAAGTCTTGCCTGTTTCAGGATCTTAGATTTAAGAACAAAACAAGCAGTTAATGTTACTAGCACATTGTCGCACAGAATATATTCTCTTTAGCACAGGTAAAGAAATAGATTGTAAGCTCTCGAGCAGGGTCCTCCCTCCTACTGTCCTCTGTGTGTCTAACTTGTATGTATATACAGTGGCAAGAAAAAGTATGTGAACCCTTTGGGATTACATGGAGTTTTGCAAGAATTGGTCATAAAATGTGCTCTGATCTTCAGCTAAGTCACAACAATTTGAAAAACACAGTCTGCTTAAAATAATACAACACAAACATTATATGTTTTCATGTGTTTATTGAACAGAACATGTAAACATTCACAGTGCAGGGGGGGAAAGTATGTGAACCCCTAGCCTAATGACTTCTCCAAGAGCTAATTGGAGCCAGGAGTGAGCCAACCTTGAGTCCAATCAGTGGGATATTATTGGATGTGTTGCTGAAAGCTGTCCTGCCCTTTAAAAACACACACCAGTTTTGGGTTTACTGGTTTCAAGAAGCACTGCCTGATGTGAACCATGCCTCGCAGAAAAGAGCTCTCAGAAGACCTACGATCAAGAATTGTTGACTTGCATGAAGCTGGAAAGGGTTACAAATGTATCTCCAAAAGCCTTGATGTTCATGTGTCCACGGTAAGACAGACTGTCTACAAATGGAGAAAGTTCAGCACTGTTGCTTCTCTCCCTAGGTGTGGTCGTCCTGTAAATATGACTGCAAGAGCACAGTGCAGAATGCTTAATGAGGGAAAGAAGAATACTAGAGTGTCAGCTAAAGCCTTACAGAAATCTCTGGCACATGCTAACATTTTTGTTGACACATCTACAATAAGGAAAACATTAAACAAGAATGGAGTACATGGGAGGACACCACGGAGGAAGTCAATGCTGTCCAAAAAGAATATTGCAGCACGTTTGAAGTTTGCAAAAGAGCACCTGGATGTTCCACAGCACTACTGGCAAAATATTCTGTGGACAGATGAAACCAAAATTGAGTTGTTTGGAAAAAACGCACAACACTATGTGTGGAGAAAAAATTCACAGCACACAGTGGCGGAAGTACCAGGGTCGCAGCGGTCGCAGTTGCGACCGGGCCCTGGCATTCCGCCACTGGAGGGGGGCCCAGCGCCGCCGCCAGATTCCGGCAAAAAGCGCCGGAATCTGGGAGCCGCGCGCTGGCCGTCCCTCTCCCTACGCGAGCAGCCGCTGACATGCAGCTTGGCCGCTCAAGTGGGAGAGAAACCACCTGACCAGTGCACGAGACCTCGCGCTGATCAGGTGGTTTCCGGCGAGCGGCCAAGCTGGATGTTTCCAGCGGCCGCTCGCCAAGGAGGACAAGATGCCGGCGGAGCCTGCCCTGGGCCTGGGCCCCCCTGAGCAGGTAAGAGCTGGGCTGGGGCAGTATATCCATGAGCTGGGGGGCAGAGCTGGGGCAATATATCCATGAGCTTGGGGGGGCAGAGCTGGGGCAGTATATCCATGAGCTGGGGGGGGGGCAGAGCTGGGGCAGTATATCCATGAGCTGGGGGGCAGAGCTGGGGCAATATATCCATGAGCTGGGGGGGGCAGAGCTGGGGCAGTATATCCATGTGCTGGGGCAGAGCTGGGGCAATATATCAATGAGCTGGGGGGCAGAGCTGGGGCAGTATATCCATGTGCTGGGGCAGTATATCCATGAGCTGGGGCAGTATATCCATGAGCTGGGGCAGTATATCCATGTGTTGGGGCAGTATTTCCATGAGCTGGGGGCAAAAATATCCACGTGTGAGCTGGGGCAATATATCCATGTGTGGCCTGGGGGCAATATATGTCCATGTGAGCTGGGGGCAATATATGTCCATGTGAGCTGGGGGCAATATATCTTTTTTATATTGCAGAAAAAAAAAGGTAAAAATATGGATCTTTTTGGGGGGGTTGGGGGGCCCTTCATGGATTCTTGCACCGGGGCCCTCAGGTTTCTAGTTACGCCACTGACAGCACACCAACATCCAAACCTCATCCCCACTGTAAAACATGGTGGAGCATCATGGTTTGGGGCTGCTTTGCTGCCTCAGGGCCTGGACAGATTGTTGTCATTGATGGAAAAATGAATTCCAGAGTTTATTAAGACATTTTGCAGGAAAACGTAAGACCATCTGTCCGCCAACTGAAGCTCCGCAGAGGATGGGTGATGCAACAGGACAATGACCCAAAGCATACAAGTAATTCAACAAAAGAATGGCTTCAACAAAACAAAACACGCCTTCTGGAGTGGCCCAGTCAGAGTCCTGACCTCATCCCGATTGAAATGCTGTGGCATGACCTTAAGAGAGCGATTCACACCAGACATCCCAAGAATATTGCTACACTGAAACGGTTTTGTGAAGAGGAGTGGTCCAAAATTACTCCAGATCGTTGTGCAGGTCTGATCTGCAACTACAGGAAACATTTGGTTGAGGTTATTGCTGTCAAAGGAGGGTCAACCAGTTATTAAGTCCAAAGGTTCACATACTTTTCCACCCTGCACTGTGAATGTTTACATGTTCTGTTCAATAAAAACATGAAAACATATAATGTTTGTGTTGTATTATTTTAAGCAGACTGTGTTTTTCAAATTGTTGTGACTTAGATGAAGATCAGAGCACATTTTATGACCAATTCATGCAAAACTCCACGTAATCCCAAAGGGTTCACATACTTTTTCTTGCCACTGTATGTTGTTATGGCCAACCCATTGTACAGCGCTATGGAATTTGTTGGTGCTTTATAAATACTGATAACTTCATACGAAGACACAAAACCATATGCATCACTCCAATTTGTTGTACTACTACTATTGATTGCCAAAAAGAACCTATATATACATTAATATACACATGTATTATTCAAAATATGTTCTTAACAATTAATTTTGGACAAATTCGATTTTATTTCTGTCATGAGATACTACGTTGATCTTTGAGACCAATAGGTCTATTGAAAGAAAGGTGAACCTCAGGAGAATGATAAAGGTCAAAATAGCCAAACCAGAAAAATTCGCCCATTTATCTCTTTCCAAATAGGCTATTTGGTCTACATTGTTCTCTTCTCCTGCCAGTTCTCCTGGTTTTCACCTTTCTCTGAATAACCCTGCAATAAGATATTCATCCACTGATCGCATAGGTACCGCAGCCAAAGAGCAGAGCACCTGGCATGTTTATTTCTGCAGCACATGAACTGCAGACATACGCAGGTAACTAACTCCCTGTTAAAAAGAGATTACTGTCAGCTATTTGTTACTTCAATATTATATTAGTTATAATAATTGTATTGATAAAAATAAAATTAAGCGCCCCCTAACTGTAACTCCTCCACAGTATGGCACTGAGAATTAGACATAGGGCACAGAGGTAATTGCAATATACCATAAGTATGCCAAAATGGTGATAATTGAAGTCAACTCAGAAGATCCAAAACAAATGCAAGGCCAAGTAACCCCTTTTGCTTTAATAAGCCCTGAGACCTAGATCGGATATTTTATGAAAGTGTAGCTGACAAAATTATATTTTCTCACTGTTTTGAGTGTTGATGCAAATTTTGCCACTAAAAACATATTATTTTATGACAGAGCTTTTTTTCTGCAGGTACACACAGGTACTCAGGTACTAGTACTATCAGCAAGGCCGACGCTCCTCCACTAGCATGCAAAGTATGTCTCCAGCCCATCATTGAAGTTACACAGTTCTGCACTGATGTGGTACCAACCACAGACTTCTCCCATAGGGGGCTGCCATCATGGATGGGTGTGACGACATCAGAAACAGGACTCCCCCATAGAGGAGATACAGGGGGCCGTATCTCCAGAACCATAGAAGCTAGAGGCTCATTTGAGGTATCATTGGAAAGGCCAGAGCATGGCCTTACCAACGATATGATATCACAATTGACCCAGATTTTATATAAAGGTGCATAAGTGCAGCACTATTGCTCACTTTTCAATTTTAAAGTGAACAGTGATGCTGTACTGTGGAGCTGTGTAATACTCTCATACACACTGCACATTACTGTGAGTTTTATTGCTGTGGTGCACTTTATGCTCAAACACATTGCATATTACTGTGAGTTTTATTGGTGTGGTGCTCTGTGATATGCTCAAACACACTGCACAATACTGTGAGGTTTATTGTTGTGGAGCTCTGTGATAAGCATGGGTGTGTTTTGGTGGACATAGTTTGAGGGGGGGGTAGCAATTCATCTTTGGAGCCAGGAAAAAAAATGTCGTGGCCCAGATCTGGCTATATTTATTGGTTGCACGCTGGCGTGTTCCCTCTATTCATTGGCTGCATGCGAGCGTACGCCATCTTTTCATTGGGTGCTCGCTGCCTGATGCTTTATGATGCTTCATGGTGAGTACCCCCACCATTATTCCTAGAAAAAAAGCACTGCTTTATGATAGCCTATCAGGCAGCTCATAATCCCCCATTGCACCATTCCTGATCTACCTCCACACCCTGTACACATCCCATAACGTCTCACTGTCATCTATTTAACCTCACCTCTGTGTGTCATTATTATGTTTGTTTAGTCCTACCTAGTGTACAGCACTGTGGAATATATTGGTGCTTCAAAAATATTTGTCATTGTAATTTCTACAGGGAAGGGATCTACGAAACCCAGTTAAATCCTGTCAATTTTTATTCCTATATTGTATGCGAAGTAGAAAAATTACTGATAAATATTTGACCTATATACCACACGATATGCAGACTTATATTATGTACTGTTCATCAGTGATGACAACATTTCTGTTTTTCCTAAAGGAAAATAAACAATTAACATCTACATAATATTTAAGCAAAATCAAGACCTAAGACCTGCCCAACGGACCAACGTACAGTATTCACAAATTTATTTCTTATGGCCAAGATTTACGAGTATATGTAAAGACATACAGGGTTATTCAGAGAGTCTGAAAAGCAGGAGAATGACTGGAGAATGAAAAATTCTAGGTCAAAATAGCCGATTTGGAAAGTGAGATGAAAGGGAGAATTTTTCTGGTTTGACTATTTTGACCTAGAATTTTTCATTCTCCAGTCATTCTCCTGCTTTTCACCGCTCTCTGAATAATCCTGATTGTTTCCTCTTCTTTATTTGAATTTATTTATTGTTTACGTGCTCTCTCACATTTCTGTTTTTTAGACATTTCTTGCACTTTTTTCATAATGTCTACACTAACAATAGTCTAACAATAATGTGATTACTCCTGTCCCTGTCCCTGTCCACATCCCCTAGAGCGCTTTTAAATTACATTATGCTTATTACATTCCATTGTAACAGGTTACATTGATTGAGGGGAATTATTTTCTTAGCAGTCTTCCCACTCACTACCTAAGGCTAGGGTCAGACGAGCGTGATTTCTACGGACTGTACGTCCGGGCACACGGACGTACGTCAGTACGGAAGACACAGTAGTGGTCACACAGTCCGTTTATCACTGACGTATATTTTGACGGATGTAGGAGGGAAAATAAATTAAAAAGCAAAACCATTTTGTCCGTGAAAAATGCTGGACGTATAAATGCAGTCCGTCTGACCACGTTCCATCACTCACACACAAAGCTATGCGGACGTTGCGGACGCAGCGCACTTTGTGCGGCCGTTCTAGGGGTTGTACGTTCTTGCCTGCCTTGCATCCGTGGGCCGCGGCCGTTGTGCGTCCGCAGTTCAGTGCGGGCGTACTTCATGTGTCAGGCTCCAATGGGCTTTCTGTCATGCTATCACGGACGTACTTTTAGGCGCAATCACGGACGTGAACACTACGCTCGTCTGACCCCAGCCTAAACAGTTTGTGGCCACTAACAGTGATTCCGGGGTCTTTTGGACATCCTATTGTAAAGAGGGTGTTTAATGGTTTCATCCCATCCGTAAGCCAAATATGTGGCAGATGAAGAGTTAAATTACAGCGTGAGACTGTTATCTGCATGACTTGCTTTGGCTTCAACAGGCAAAATGAATATTTTACGGCCATGAAAAGTAATTTATAGCTCCCCGGCAATTATTCACTAAAAATACCTAACCCAGAGAAGTCCAGATATCTGGCATGTGAAATCTAACCATCATACTATGCTGTGGGGTGCTGAGTTTTTCAGTTCATTAATCTTCTGCTCTACAGAGCTTCAGTGGAATTTCCAACAAACTGGCACCATCATAACATTTCCCAGCCCTGAAGCATCTTCTAAATAAAACAAAAAAGCAAACATTAAAAAACCTAAAATGGGGGGCGGAGCTAGCTGAGGAAGCGAGCGGCTGCATGTTGAAGGAGCTCCGTGATAAACACGGTTTTTAAAGTTATTTCCGCCGCTTACTCGCACTTGAGAAACGCTCTACGGTCTCTGGGGGCACTGGGGGACTTGGTGAGTTTGCCTTACCCCCCGAAATTGACGCTCCGGAGTGGATTAACCCCCGCAGCACAAACGGGGCCTAGTACTAGCGGCCATTTTAGAAGCCTGGAAGGAGATTTCTGAGACCTTTTACCGCTCTTCTTCTTTGTGCCTGCGCTTTTGGTGACATGCCCACCGGTCGCTCACAGAAGCTGGGGTCCAGACAGAGGGACATTCGGGACTCCATGAGAGGTGGGTCCACTTCGAAGGGAGATGCGATCTCCTCCTCCCTCCCCCCGGGCTATGACTTTTCGGAAGATGAAGAGGACCCCTGGCACTCGGGTGGTAGCTCTGCGATGACCTGGATCTCCCCACAATCTCGGACACCAGACTCCCAACCACTATCTGCAGCAGCAAAAAAAAGGGCGCAAAAGAAACGAAAAGCAGCGCTGACGGCGTCTTTGAGTGCCTCACTTACTGCTGGTGGCCTCTCTGACAGGGATTCGGCTGAGGAACCCCAGCTTTTAGCCAGCAGTAGTGTGGCTTCATTACGACAGGACGTTTTGAGACCGGGTGCCCAACTGCAACAAACGAGAGCGACCTCACTCGAAACCCGTATGACACAGCCTGAGGAAAGTCGGCAGGAGGAGGATGATGATCTTCCTCTTACGAAAAGAGACCTTCGGAGGATCCTGGACGAACTCCGTGAGATCCGGGGGGTGTGGAAACCTGAAGTGGCGGCGGTTCGGGAGGAGGTTGCAACAATCCGTGCGCAGGTGACAGCAGTGCAGGCGACGACTTCTACAGTGCTATCGGAACATACTCACCTGTTGGGACAGGTCGCTGGTCTAAGATCCCAGGTCGAGCTTTTGTCCCGCTCTGTGGAGATGCTGGAAACAAGACACCGCCGTCGTAACGTCAGGGTCAGAGGCATCCCGGACTCTGTGTCCTTGGATGAACTCCCAGCTTATGTGTCTCGTTTGGCCCTTCGGATGGCGGGACTCCCTCCTGACAAGCCAGATGTGATCGGATCGGTATTCAGGGTTCGGAAACCTGCGGCGCTTTCGAAGGGGACACCCCGTGATGTCGTGGTGGCCTTTCGTGACGTAGCATTTAAGGTCAAGCTTATGTCTGCTCCTGGCGCAAGAGATCCAGTGAAATTTGAGGGCTCCACGTTGGCTTTGTATCACGACCTTCCATTCCAGACTCTGCTTGCTCGCAGGCGGTTCCGTCCTGTGACTGCGGTTCTTCGTCGGAGGGGGATCCGTTATCGGTGGGGCTTGGCGGGAGCATTGGTGGTGACACATAATAATGTCCCCTACACCATCACTGATCCTGAAACCGCCTGGTCCGACCTTGAAGCGGCGGGCATCTCGCCGGACCCTCCGGAACTTCAGCCAGACTGAGACCTGAGCGATATTGTTTATCCCCCCCCCAGCTTTTTTCTTCTCTGTTTACGTGTCACTGGTCTATAGATAAGCTCTGAGTATAATTTATCAGGACAATTTATGGCATTTACATTGATAGTCCTACATGCTTATGTGTTTCTTTTGTGTTTTCCTCCTTCACTGAGGTTGGGACTTATTGCTTTTTGTTTTTTGTTTTTATTATTCCCTTATTGACCTGTTACTACTTGCATCTTACATTATCTGACTGGCTGACCGTAGTTAGTTTGGCCAGCCCTAGACGGCTGTCTTTTTCTACGTTTGATTTCGTGAATTTCTTGTTATGTATAATTCTCTAAATAAAGAATTAAAAAAAAAAAAAAAAAAAAAACTAAAATGAATGCATCCAGAAAGTCTAAGGAACGGCCTGAAACTGTCTGACTGGCTTGTTCCACCCAATGCTACGACGTACTGATTTGGATATTCTCCAGTTCTGATCTCATCCAAAATTGTTTATTATCTGTGTATCATTCGCTAAGTTTCAAAGCTTGGGGGTTGTAGTGATTTCTTGTGTCCTACATGATATGTCTTACATTTTATTTGGAGCAAAGGAAATAATTCATTCTCACTTTGCTAAAGTAAAAAATGAAATATATCGACTAGACCAGTGGTTCCGAGCCTGGTCCTCAAGTCCCCCTAAGGCTGGGGTCAGACGAGCGTAGTGTTCACGTCCGTGATTGCGCCTAAAAGTACGTCCGTGATAGCATGAAAGAAAGTCCATTGGAGCCTGACACATGAAGTACGTCCGCACTGAACTGCGGACGCACAACGGCCGCGGCAAACGGACGCAGGTTAGGCAAGAACGTAATACTGCTAGAACGGACGTGCGGAGTGCGCTGCGTCCACAACGTCTGCATAGCTTTGTGTGTGAGTGATGGAGCGAGGTCAGACGGACTGCATTTATACGTCCAGCATTTTTGACGGACAGAATGTTTTTTCATTGTAATTTATTTTCCCCTCCTACATCCGTCAAAAATAACTTCAGTGAAAAAACGGACTGTGTGACCACTACTGCGTCATCCGTACTGACGATGTCCGTACTGCACGGACGTACAGTCCGTAGAAATCACGCTCGTCTGACCCCAGCCTAACAGGCCAGATTTAAGGATCACCTTGGGGAAATGCAGACTGAATCCTGCAATCACTGAGCAGCAAATCATATCACCTGTGCTGTGCTTCACATATCTGGCAAACCTGATCTTTTAGGGGAACTTGAGGACCAGGGTTGGAAACCACTGGACTAGACAGATTGTCAATTTGGCATTTATTGTCCAGTTAGGGTGACTCATGCTTATGGGCAGTGCATGAAAAAGTAAGTAAGGAATCAAAAAGGAATTTCGGGTGCCCTGCATTGTCATTCCTACCTGCAGCATATGAATTATACAAGGTGCAGGGCAGCACTTTTACCTGTGCTCCCCTCTGCATGAAATAGTAATATTTGTTCAGGATAACATGGCTGATCGGCCAGTTAATTTCTTTTGAGCTACATTTTGTACATTGTTTGCCAGCTCAACACGATTCACTGTTTAGTAAATGAAACACATTCAGTTTAACAACCCATAGATGAACAATAACTGAGAGAAAAAAGGACACATGATCTAGAAAATCCCTTAAATGCATGAAATTGGATTCTATAAATTACATACAAATCCATAAAGCTTTAAATGATCAAGTGAATAGTACCAAGCCAAAGGAAATAGGCGTATGGCTCCACAAAACAACTCATTACTTTGAGTCAGAAAACCGAAATGACATATTAAAGGTGTTATTAAAGAATATTAATTTGCCGGCTGTTATTGGGTAGTTTAAATATGACATTTTAAAACAAAAATGTCTACTTCAGTTTTAAAGCATACAGCTAGTATGTCTACAGAAAAGCCCATTATACACATGAGACCTTTGTGCTAAAAGTGACCCTTATAAATTTTGTTTTGTAATAAAGGTTTGTAATATGTGTGTACAACAAACTACAAAAGAAATACAAGAAAATTGAGAAAGACAGGAGTGCCTGAGCTTGGAGGAGAGGGGGTAACCCTAAGGCTGGGGTCAGACGAGCGCAGTGGTAACGTCCGTGTTGCTGCACATAAGTACGTCCGTGATATCATACAATTGTGTTAAATGGAGCCCCACACACAAAGTACGTGCGCACAGAAGTGCGGGGGCTGACGGACGCTGCAAACGGACGCAGGTTAGGCAAGAACGTAATACTGCTAGAACGGACGTGCGGAGTGCGCCACGTCCACAACGTCTGCATAGCTTTGTGTGTGAGTGATGGAGTGTGGTCAGACGGACTGCATTTATACGTCCAGCATTTTTGACGGACAGAATGTTTTTTCATTGTAATTTATTTTCCCCTCCTACATCCGTCAAAAAATAACTTCAGTGAAAAAACGGACTGTGTGACCACTACTGCGTCATCCGTACTGACGATGTCCGTACTGCACGGACGTACAGTCCGTAGAAATCACGCTCGTCTGACCCTAGCCTAAATAGTAATTAGAAAGTAAATAAACATACCCAGGTGAATGTGGTATGATGTACTTTCGTGCAGGTTAGGCTAGGGTCAGACGAACGCATTTTTCACGTCGTCCGTGAAAAAGTTCGGTCGAACGAACGTACGTATTTTCCCCCGGAATACGCGATAGCGGTCATACGATGCGCCTTTTCGTCCGTGATTTTGTACGGATCATCAATAAAACACTTTTTGAGTCTGGACGTTATGTTGGCCGGACATTAGCAGCGTCTGACGTCTCCTAATCACGCACACACGCCGCTATGCGGCCGCAGCGCACTCTGTACGTCAGTAGTAGCGGTTTGACGTTCTCGAAAAAATGCGTTCGTTGGCCACTTGCGTTGCGCGGACGAACTTTCGTGCGGCCGTTCGTCGTATGTTCCCCGGCATTGGACGTCATTTGCTGCTAGTACGGCCGTGATTTCGTGCGGCTAAACGCACGTTAAAACTGCGCTAGTCTGACCCTAGCCTAAAAGGAAAATTCTCCACAGAATGGCCACAATGGCCTATACACAAATTGGTGTAAACAAGGATAAAAAATTTACTTTCAATAGAGTAATGTAAAAAGGATCCACAGGTTCTCTCCACTACCATGAAGGTTTTGCTTCCTGATGAAGCCGTTTCTGATACCTTACTTTAACGGGGAAACGCGTCAAATTTAAAACATTTGGCTGACTGTATCTCCAAAGCAGTCCACCATGCGCAATCCTGCTTTAACGTTCTTATATGTTTTGTAGCTATTCCGCACTTATCCTTAGATGTGCATGCTGCAACTCATGACCTCTGGCTATTTATGAATTGTAAATTATGGCTCTTTGCATTATTATTGCAGGTATAGGGGCGCAATAACCTGCTTAGCATTTGCCTTTTCCTCATGCAGCAAAGGACGGTCTGGAAACATTGTTCCCAGTTTGTAACACTATCTACTGTATTATCTCTTTTGTTTTGCTAAGTACTACCCTTGAGTTTTCCTTTCTGTCTTTCCTATACATTACAGACCCTCGAAGGCCCGTCGTTTCCTTTTCTGCTTGACAGATTAATTACGCTCTACATACTGGGGTGCTGTGCTAATGTGTAAGTGACTCTTATAGCCAAGGGGCCTTATCCATACCCCAATTCCTTACATTTACGTCTTGTCTTGTACTACTAGGGTCTGTTGATACTTTTTACATTACTCTATTAAAAGTTCATGTTTAATCCTTGTTCACACCAATTTGTGTATAGGCCATTGCGGCCATCCTGTTAAGAATTTTCCTTTTACCTGCACGAAGGTACATCATACCACATTCACCTGGGTATGTTTATTTTCTTTCTCATACAACAAACTAGCAAACTAAGCTGAGACTGCCTTCTCACTAGGTTGTTCTGTTGCTTTTTCACATTTCCGATCAAACATTTTCCACTCTAGAGGCGCTATACCATATTTGTTGCTATTGTAGTGGCTCGATATGTAAGTGTTAGCGCTAGGATTAATAATTTTAAAGTCTAGCATCGATATTCCACAGTTGACGCTAAACTGGGGTGAAATCAGTTGTCTCACTTTGTAGGTTACTGTACTTTGCGTCTCCTATATTTAACATAGCGAGCGAAATCAGTTTCTCGAGACGAGAGGTATTATAAGGTGCAGGCGCAAGTTAACATTGGGACGAGAACTGACGAATTTCAACAACTCTTAAAAGCTGGTAATAAAATGAATCTGCAAATGCAAAATCATTTAACAGACTCTAAACCCCCCCTAGAAATTCCGTACTCACTTCTCATACCGCTGTGAAAAGGACGGCGCGACCTGCTGCTTCTTCTCGCCAGGAGCAGAGTGAGACTGGGAACAAATAGTTCCTAGTCTCCCTCTGCCATCACTTTGTGGCTCTGCATGATCACAGGAGAGCGATCTCGTGCAGAGCTCATGGCTGGGACACGCAAAGCTCCATGGAGTCCTATGGAATCTATGAGCCAGTACTCGCGTCAGCGCAGAGTGCCACTGCTGGTAGTCGGCAGCTTTGCACTGCGTTCTGGGGAGGGGTGCTAAGTTATCACCTATGGCGTAAAATATGGCGTAAAAGTGGAGACGGTAAGGGAAAATCTGCAGGCACAGATTTTCCTGATTACCATCTCTCCATTTTAACGCAATGTTTGGAATAGGGTCCTAAGTTTCTAAGGCTTTTTTTTCTGGTACCTTGAAACAGGAGCTGTTCCACTCTTTCTTGGGCGAGTGAGCAAGTGGAAATTATGAGCTATAGTTATAGCTATAGCTATGGATATAGAATATGGTTTAAGGCCTCGCTCGTGAGGATTTTCCCCAGATCTCCAGTGGACAGTTCATATGGGCTGAGCTTCAAACTCAACTTTAAATTTCTTGCTTTTAAAACTAAAAAGTTATATTGACTTATAAGATAGCATTGACAATAGCCTAGCAGCATAACCATATCATTAAGTTGAACTTGTTATGTTGCCCAGAGTGTCCCTTTAATAATGAACATTGACAGCTACTTATCACTCAATGGTACAAAGAGACACCTGAACAAGTCATTAAAAAAGATAATATAAAAATCTTAATGCTAATGCTAGCGTTCAGCTATGTGACCATTAACATAAGTTTAAGTGGCCCAAGCGCAGCCTGCCCTTATTACAAAATGCATCAGAGATTGCCCTCCTTTTCCCCCTTTTTAATGTACTTTGTACTCCCTATACTTAACATGGGGAGCGCAAAGAGTAAGCAAGGAGTAATTACCAATAGGATTACAAAGTCCTAATGCGTTTACATGAAATGTTAACCACAGCTTTGAGCTGGTGCTAACTGATACCACTTCTGTGGAATCAGCAGCGGCTGCAAATCCCCCCCCAAAAATCAGATACTCACCTCTTATCCTGCAGCAAGTACAGCGGCCTAATTCTCCGCTTCTGGCCACCGGGAGCAGAGTGAGACTGTGGGAAAAATCCCCAGTCTCCCTCCGCGATCACTCCGCCGACCTGAGGAATCTTGCGAGAGGCGAGATCCTGCAGGTCATGTGACCCGGCAGTTAAAGCCTCAATGAAGTCCTATGGACTCCAGGAGGGGATGATCAGGGCAGCGCATTAGGCTTAGCACTGCGTTACGGGGCAGGCGGCTGAATTAGCGCCTGTCCCGTAATATGGAGCTAAAACAGGGACGCTGAGGAGAAACACGCAAGGGCAGGCCATTTTAGCGGGCAGTATGTAATACTACCCTAAGGGCAATATTACATAGTTGGTGCTAACTTAACCAGAGCTGTTGTAAACGTCCCAGAGCCATTATAGTCTATGGAGCTGTTAAGTTAACAACAGCTCTGGTTAAGTTAGCACCAACATTGTAATATGGCCCTAAGTGTATTGTTAGTCTATATTAGTGACCATTCTTTTATTATTTATTTTTTTGTTTTGCTAATTATAATGTGTTACTTGGTGGTGTTGTTTCTCTTTAAGAGATGAGACATTTACTGTTCAAATAAGCCAAGAATGACAGTCAGTTGATGCAGCACATGTGATCTCAGCCTCATGCTCTTTCACTTCCTGAATATATACTTTTGTAACACTCTACAGAGGATGAAAGCTTTTACAATAATCCGTTAAGTGTTGCAAAATCAATCACAAGCTCGGTGTGAGTTATATAATCAGCTATCCAATTTAATAAACTCTCCAATTCGAGAAAAGAAAGCTCATTCTTGTTTCATTTTACATAGATATACAAAAAGTAAACATATTTTTATGGAATAAAAGCTTGCTTATTTAATTAACGTTGCTTCTTTGTAAGGAACAATGGGCCTCTGTATAAAGATGTGGTTTTAGTGTATTTACATCCTTTCATAGTTAGGCATAATTAATTTATAAAATTATGAATTCTCATAAAAATTAGGAAAACAAAATCAATCGAAAAAAATTATAAATATACACAAATGCGCTCATAAGGGTTTAGAAGACTATACAATATGTAAATCAGATTGTTATCACCCAAAAAGGATGACCGGCACTGAAATGTCAAGGAATTCCTCCCTGTACATGAAGTGCAGCAACCCCAGATGATGATCTCATCCTTTTTAGTCCTCAGCAGGAAGGTATAGCTGACACCCCTCTAGGGATCTCAAGCAAGGGGTCCACGTCTGGATTACCATGTACATTTAAAGTGATCAAAAACAAGGTTTATGAGATTAATGCGCACAGGCAACAGCACTAGTGGGTCTGGCCGCTCATGTCTCACAATGAGGATGATTTCTGAAAGTTCATACTAACTCAAGAAGACAATAAAAGGAAATTAAACAGTGTACTGTACAATCTAGACTCTGTAAAACGCATCATACATGAAACAGCCCTTTCCCTCTAATCCTCCGCCTAGGATGAGGGATATAGCCAGGGATATCGGTAAGGGGGGTTTGGACTATTCTAAGCTCTTTGGGTTATATAAGGAGAGTTTAGACTTGGGATCTCAAACTCTGTCCCTCACCCCACCCCGATATTTCCAAACTACGTCTCCCATGATTTTAAAGGTCATCTATTGCATTCAAAGAATTCTGGGCAATAAACATATGAGGGGACAGAGTGTGAGATCCCTGGTTTAGAACATCAATCTCTACACAAAAGGCAATCTGCCCACATGATACCCACCAGTTTATGAGTAGAAAGTGGATGGGCAGCGGCGTCTCCGTTTTCTCTTCACCTACCAGACATGATTGAAGAGACTATAGGACAAACATCTCCCCCATGCATGTCTCCTACCCCATCACACAGCCCAGGGAATAGAAAAAGGTAAAGAAGTAAGCTGCTTTGATCTCTACCCTCTACCATTATTAACCTCTCACTCAACACCATTGTATGAGAAGAGAATATGTTGAACACAGAATGCCTTATTTAAATAATATAAAATTATATCATGGTGCATTTACATTGATATTACAACTACTTAGCTTGTTACTTTGTCACATGGTCCAATGATGTGTAAGAATACCAAAATGTACACAAGCTGTCAGCAACAAAGTGTACAATTACCCGTACCTTTAAATTCTGTGTTTGTTAGAAGCTTCATGGATTTACGAAGATACTCCTCCAGTCCTGCCAAGTCCTCTGTATCCCTATTAGTTACAGCATTAAAGATTCTGTCTCTATTGTAAGCATTTGACGGGTCGGGTTCAACAGTGCTAAGTAGAAAGAAATAAGAAGCAAATGTTAGAGGTTGGTGGCCTACATCACTCATATGCAGTGCAATCAAATTTTTAACACCTTGGAAGACTTTGTAATCATCACTTTTCACATCCTTTTTCAATTTTTTTTTTTTTTTAAATTTCAAAGTTTTTTATTTTGCAACAAGTCATCCATACAATAGACATAGAAAGTATGTAACAATATTCAGCATGGGAACAAAAGGGACACTCAGATGTATAGGTCAGCAGAATCAGAGAGGTGGTGGAATACAGGCCACTGGGAACCCCCCAAAAAAAAAAAGAGAAAAGGGGGGTGGGTGATGGGGCAGGCGGCAGAAGCCACATCTGTGACGTTCCTGGCTCACTCCCTAGGGAGGCCATGGAAGGACAGTGTCACGGGGCCCGGGAGCCTGAGGGCCAAGTATGGCAAACAGAGCCATGGTGAATGCCACAATGGTGCGCCTCAAAGCCACCCGAAAAATGCCGCCATAAAATAAAAAAATAAAAATATATATAAAATATAACAAAAAAAAGAAAAAATTAGGGGGCCATCAATAAGTCAGCAGGGAACCACCTCTCTGTAAAACGAGGTCCATAAAAGAGTGTCCAAAGGGAAAGGGGAGTCCTCAAAGGGTGTCTCTGAATAGGTTAATATCGGGGGGAGGGGGTGGGGTATTCATCTTGATGAGGGTAACAACAATAAAGAAGGTACAAAGTTCATCTCAAGGGGGGGGTGCAGGGTCCCAAGGAAGGTAGGCCATCTCCGTACGGGGGGTCTCATCAAGGGGTCATCAGGAGGTGGTGAACTGGAGGGGGGAACTCAGCAGGTCAGATCAAGCCAGGGTCAGAAAACAGCGGGGAGTCGGTAAGTCGTCACGATAAGTCCCCTCATCCCGTGTCCAACTGGAACGTGAAGCAAGGGTCTTCCGCAGATCTACATAGGCTGCCCCAAACACTGCTGGCCTCCGGTAACCAGGTCTCACCATCCGCCGCATCGGGTACTGCCCAGAGGCTTGGCCGTTCAGTGAAAGAGACATCACGGAGAGGAGCTGCCGTGGCAGCGGGACAAAAAGCACTGCCAGCACCGTCCTCGGCCACGGCCAACAAGCAGCCGCCATAGGGCTCCAGCGGGCGGAGGAGCAGAGAGTCAGGAGGCTCCCTCTGGCCACGATGGAAAGCAAGCCCTCTGTCCTCCACGGCCCCTGGGATCGCAGGTAAGACCGCCGCTGACAGCCGTAAGACCTCACCGGGCAGCTCCTCATTGCCAGATGCGGGATGAACCTCCGACTCTCCATCCACCATCAGTACAGGGCACCTCTCCTCCCGCTTCACCATAGCACTGAAATCCTGCTCGATCATCAAAGTGGCATCTGGGGTACTCCGCAGCAATGCCAGTAAGCAACGGACATCACCCTTGGTCAGCGGTTGGTTATCGTCGGCTCTTCTCTGCAAGAAAGTAAACCGCTCGGGCTCCAGAAACTCCGCTAGGCCCGAATATCTGGCCCTCGTGTCATCAGGGGGGGGAGGGAGACCGTCACACCGCCGAGCTCCGTCTGGTCCCGAGGTAAGAGCGATAGGACAGCTGGATGGGCAAATTAATGCCCAAAAATCTAATTCGGGACAGGAGACCCAGCACTCTGCGTCCTCTCACCTCGGCAGTTAGCCACGCCCCCCCCCCTGTTTTCACCTTTAAATGCCTGGTTGGAGGAGCCTGAGGAATGGATCCGTTTCCAGAATGATGTTGGGCTGGCTGGCACACAGCATCTGCTGCTGTGCTCACAGCAACTCGTCTCGAGAGTCAGGGAGGGAGCCGGGCCCGGTTCCTGGCACGCCAAAAGCAAGCACATGGCTTCTACATGTGACGTTTGCCACTGTCACTGCGGGGTGCAGGAGCAAATGCTCCTTTTTAACATTTTGGATAACACATTGTTGAATGTGTATGTCATGCATTAAAGCTGATCATTGTTTGCCATTTGCTGTTATATTGACCTTTCCACTACCACGATTGAGGATCAAGCCTACTCAATTTTCAAGAGCAGCTGCAGGTGCCCCGAGATCAAGTATACTCGATCTGGTCTTATTCCGGAGCAATGCAAAGGAAGTTGTTTTGCACATTGGCTCCAGAATGTGCCCCTAAGGTTTCAACACATTGGACATTATGGCAAATTGGCAAAATTTTTTGCGTGCAACGTCAAGCATTATCACGTGAAAATTAACGGTGGTATTACGATCCAAACGCATTTTTTCATCCGTCAAAAAATAACGTTTGTAAAATCGACTCGCAAAACGAAGAGAAATACGCGTGCAGTAACGTATCGCACACAAATCAGTGTGCAGACTGTTTTTTTCGCGGGATTCAGACAATCAGAATTAAGAACCTTTATTGACATCAATTTCCCTGAATTGACTCACTTAACTTTTTGCGCCTGTCACAGTAAATCTGAGTATACATGCTGCAGCAATAATAAAAACACGCACAAATTCACAATTTTATGGTTTGGATATGTGTAGAATGTGTAACTATACTCAGCTGTATTTTTTTTTTTTTGCTGGTGTATTTCGTTTCGACCAGGACGTTCGGATTTGACATTAACACCAGCTTTTAAGAAACGTTAAAATTATGCGCGCAAACGTTGGCTGTCAAAATTTGCGTATAGATTGTAATACCATCCGCGTTTCTGTGCACGAATGCATTTGCGCTCACAATGTTAAGTATAGGACGCGCAAAGTATCGTAAGCTCGCGCAGCGTTCGCGCAGGTTCCCCCGCGGTAGACGAATACGCGCATTCGTTTCGCAAACATTGTAATACAACGTTGTGCGCAAATGGTTTTTCTCCTCACGTTAATACGTTAATGCGTTTTTGCGCATGCGTTATTTTTTTGCACGAAGAGTGTAATAGGGCCCTATGTGTTGAAAATATTTGACAACTTCAAATTCTGTTTTTTCTTCAAGGAAACATGGGGCCCAAGCTGTATACATGTAATAACACTTTATGGCCAGCAGAGGGACCTCTCTTCCTATCAAATAGGGCTGACATGACGTGGAAATGTTCAGTAGAGTCACGTCTGCAGATTTCACTATGTGGATATAGGAAAGTTTGGGTCCATAAATCCACTGGGTCCTGAAGCGGTTAATGAAAGTGTTTGATAAAAACAATACTATAGGCTAAACGTCAAACGAAAGCATTTTTCCCCGCGAACGTGAAAAAGTGCGTCCGAACGCATTGACGTATTTTTTCCCGGAATGCGCAAAAACAGTCAGACGACGCGCATTTTCGTGCGTAATTTTTTACGGATCATCAATAAAACTCTTGTTGCGTCTGGACGTTATGTAGGCTGGACATTAGCAGCGTCTGACATCTCCTAATCACGCAAACACGCCGCTATGCCGCCGCAGCGCACTCTGTACGTCAGTACTAGCGGTTCTGCGTTTTTGAAAAAATGCGTTCAAATTCCACTTGCGTTGCACGGCCGGACTTTCGTGCGGCTGTACTTCGTATATTGGCCGTCATTGCCCGTCATTTGCTGCTAGTGCGGCCGTAATTAAGTGCGCCAGAACGCACGTTAAAAGTGCGCTGGTCTGACCCCAGCCTTAAGATGTTAATACAAAAGTATTTTCTGAATGAAATACAATTTACTGTATTATGTGTTTCAACTAGTAAACTGATTTATTTCTAAAAATACTAGTAACCTAAAATTACAATAGCAGTGTGATGCACATATTAATACCCTTTAAATGTAAAAGACGTATATTTGCATTTGGAAGAAAAGGCAAATAACAAAAAAAAAATGATTTTTTTTCTTTCAGTTAATGGTAATGATGCACTCGCTTATCACATTCAACACTTCAATATTTACATCCTGAAAGCCATTTGTGGCCACATCCCCAAGAGTAAACTGCAGATCTTTTCTTACAGCGATGTGCGAGCTTATTTTCTGTTAATGGAGAGAGTAATTATAAAAGTACTTAACCCCTGATTTAACAGTCTGTACACCACAGAAGTGATATATTCCTATTGCGTTTAAGATGATACCTTGGCTTGATATAACACATTTTTTACAACTCAATACATAGCCGTTGTTTTAAAATGTACAAAAAATAAATATGAAGATTCTGAACACTTCACAAGTCAGGAAGTGACTCAGATAAACAGGATCCCCTGTTTCCGAGCTCAATGAGGATTGAGTTGAAGTATTACAGCTGGTGCTAGTTAAAGTTATAGATACTTGACTTATGCATTTGTTGATATACAAATATATTGTATTTATCACATCGAAAAGAAAGGACATCGGGAAAATATTGAAGGAGTTTTTTTACTATATTTCTCCCTATAACTAAATGCCCTTTGCTCGATACAGCAAGTATTGTAAAAAATGCTCCTTCACTGCACAACCCTAAGCCCAGACTTAATTGCCATTGGCAATTTAAGGACAGATTTATCATGGTAACATTTACAACTGCGCTACAAAATCTGAAAAACAAACTGATTTGAATCTGTGCTTATCCATGGCCTAATTATTATTCTTGAAAGCAGAATAAATATATTTCTCTGGTTTTCTACAGTAGAATGATTCAGTCTGTGTCAATTTATAAACACCCAGGGGAAGAAAATCTAAACGAGAGATACACAAAATATAAATCCCTTCCCTACCATTATCCAGTATACTCTACCTTCAAAAGCACCTGCAGGTGCCCCTATATAGCGTGTATTTGATCTGGCCTGATTCTGGACTAATGCAAAGGGATTTTGTTTATTGCAAAAAAAATTGTATGCAAATAGCTCCCGAATCTAAAATTTGAACACATTGGACATGACAGCTGATGGGTAGAAAGAATTGAAATGTTTGGGTCCATTTTTCCTTGATGGAAACACGGAACCCAAGCTATAAAGTAAATGTAGTAGGGCTTTTTGGCCAGCAGAGGGAGAACTTCTGCCTGTCAAATAGGACTTACCTACAGTGAACATGGACAGATGGACTCCTCTGCGTATATATTTACAGTGTGGGTAATGCAAAGCCATTTTCCATAAAACCAATGGGTCTCGCCAGTGGTTTTATGGAAAATCACTTGGTAGTGAATGCGCTAAAAAAAATTGTTATTAATTGTTACTATCATTATTGTCTATGTTTATCTGTTACTCTCTGCTAATAGGATTACTGTGTGAGTCGATGTAGCCATTTCTAGAACACATTTACATCTGTTAAAGGTTAGAGTGGTCTTTGTTTGGCTGTCTTGAATTGGCAAACACTCCTATTATCTGATACTGTATAATCTGAATCCCCTGTTTATCCCTTCAATCTGCTATTGTCCTATAGATCTGTTTTGTTGGTATAATGCGCAATGCGTCCTGGTGACTGGAGTAAATTCCATTATCTGTCCCTGGTCTAATTATGTCCCAGACCTCAGCAATACAACAGGGGTGGATTTCACATTAGCTGCTCGGCCCCTCCTGGCACTGTATATATTTAGCTTATTAACGGCTGAGTTCCTTTCTGAATGTTCTAACCTCAAGATGTGCGTTCTGACTCATTTCTGGGCAATGCTATCACCGCACTTTCTGTGTACCCATCCTTAAGCTTCAGCTAAGGGCTGGAGAAAGGCACGAAAGACTGCTTGCAAGAAAACAGGGGTCCGGCAAGGGAGCGTCATTAACAGATGTAACCTAGTCGGGGTACAGAGATCTGTTACAATCAGTATTGCTAAAGGTTTCAGGCTATATTGCAGTATAATTGCATTGATTATCGCCAAACCATAATGTGCATCAGTAATAATGTGTATTATGAATAGATTTTTCTCAATTTAATTTATATATTACAAATAATCTACGTTCGGCAGAGCTAAATGTGAATAACCAACATGTATAAAGAGTTAAGCCCTGCATAGATTTATAACAGATCTTTCTTTTTGTGAACTTTTCAACATTGCTTGTAGTTGCCTTAGGTTACCATGGATTCTGAATGAGATACTGTGCGTGCTCGAGAAAGGGAGGGTAGCAATGAAAAACTGTGGAGTTGATGGAAACCACTGCTGGATAACAAAAGATTTTGAGTCTGACACCAGGACATTAAATATAGAAGCGCGGTTTCCTCAGTTCTGCTTCTTTTCACAGTCATAGAATAACAAATGTTCAGTAAAAGATACATGAAGCCACTGGCTTAGCTGTGGATTTTACCTTTGCTTGAACGCACTACGGAGTAGCTAGTACTCATTATGAGAATGTCTGGTATTCATATGCAGGAGGTGACAGGCCCTGCTACATAAACTAGAATGAACACAAATTGACATATAAATGTGGAGCTTGACCTAGGAAAGGCCTGTAAGAGGTCCAGGCTCTGAAGCAACCAACAGGTCAACATGCTTCAGGGAGTAGAGAGATGAGTAAGTGTAAACAAAAGTGATATAGAGTAGATTGGAAATTGAGATTGACACATTTTGAGATGTGGGGTAGAGAGCAGAAGACATGCAGACAAACATTGCAAGGTCCAGATGAGAAATTACGGGGCAAAAGAGATGAAGAGAAAATTAGACACACAGGCTGAAAATATATATATAATTAATGTGTCACAGTTCTTGCTCTTTACATGCTCTAAGTCAGGGCTGTCAAACTCCAACCCCCCCAGATATTTCTGAACTACAACATCCATGATTCCCTCGCCAAATGTTATATTGAAGGGATTATGGGAATTGTAGGCATCAACGTCTGTTGGCCGTGAGTTTGACAGCACTGCTAATCATCATCAGAGATCTAATTCTAAAACATCTGGGATGCAATGGTTTCTGACTCCTGCTCTAAGAGGAGCATATATTGTTGTAACCATTCAACCCTTTGACGCCGGAGGACGTGCTATGCCATCCCCACGGCGGGAGGGCTTTGAAGCCACAGGGCGTCAGCGGCTCGCGGCAGCACCTGTCGGCAAGGAGTACCTGTACTCCTCGCCGGCATTAACCCCTGCCCAACAGGTGACGCCCGCCCCTCCTAAGGGGTTAAATAGTGTACCTCAATAGACTGTAAAGCTGGATCAATTAGCATGTTGTACATCTATAGACAGATTTATGGTAGTATTACAAGTTTGGTGCTAACTTAACCAGAGCTGTTGTAAACTTAACAACTCCATAGACTATAATGGCTCTGGTAAGTTTACAACAGCTCTGGCTAAGTTAACAGTGCACCAACTTTGTAAAACAGCCCCTTGTTTTTCGGTTTGCAAAGAGCTACATTTATTGCCATTTAGATACGTTAACATTGGGAGCGTCTATGCATACACATTTATCCCATAGTTGCACTCGGCATTTAAATCTCTGTAGAGAGATGACTGCCTGAGAATAAATACATCGTGGGCACTCCTGTGGATGCCTGCCAGCACACCGATGGCCTACATTTTAGTATTAAAGGTTTTCTGGAGTTGCTTATCTTCCTAATCCTAAATATATGCTACAGATATTGTGGCGCAAAACTGGCTACATTGAAAATGCTTCCCCTGACATAGAAGTCAAGGTTAATTCTGTGCCATTCCTATTGTGTGTTGCAAAGATATATAAATATGTGGTCATTATATATAATGCCAGTAGCGCCTCAAACAGGACCTGGGAGAATGAGTTACGATAAGCCAAACACAAATCCACTGGTCATTTGAAAGCACCCAGATCGTTTCAGGACAATAAATGGCAATCTTTCGATTACACATAATAATTGTTCATATCAAATGATGATATAATCACACTGATGTAAGCTCACTGCTCTCTTCCCCCTCTGAGTGGGCTCAGGGGCAAAATAAGCCATCCGAATGCACAGGCTTAGTCCTACCTAGAATCTCAGCTCAGGGAGCTCCGGTTTCAGCGTCACACCTTTGGGAACTAACGTTATCCAATGATTTCAAAGCCTTCCTCCATTGAGAGCCACTGGATAGGCTGATGCACCTTGCCTCACTGCGGTCATGTGACATGCTGCGTTGGAAGCAAGTCATATCCTGCAGAGATCAGAGGGAGTACAGCACTGAATTTAAGTGAGTGTTTAATAGAAAACTAAATTATATAAATGTGAGGTGTGTGTGGAGCGTGTTAGGAGGGGTTAATTTTGAATCCCTCTATTTCCACCCCCTCCTGTTTAAACTCCAAAGTATCTCTTTAAGCAGGGCCGGCCCAAGATACTGTGCTGCCTGGGTCCAAGGATGAAACGCTGCCCTCCGCCCAAAAAAACACCAAAATATGCTCTGTGTATGAGCATTTCACAGAGTTCCAGAGCAATAACTCTCACAGTAATATGCTGTATGTATGAGCTTATCAGAGTTCCAGAGAAATAAAACTCACTGTAATGTAAAGTGTGTATGAGTGTATCACAGAGCTCCACATGAGTAAAACTCACAGTAATGTGCGGTGTGCCTAGTTGAGCGCCAAAATGCTGCCCCTGGCAAAATGCTACCTGGAGACATGCGGCCGGCCCTGCCATTAAGGCCATCAGGCACAAAACTGCACTGCCCTTTGGCAAGGAACTGGAGATGTGTCCAGGACTGCTGAACTTCTGCTGACCAGTAACAGTGTACTGTAATATATGAGAGGTAATTTGTTTTGATCTGGCAGATTGCTTTACATCCAAATAGTATGCTGATATACATGACAATTATGACCACGCAATCCTGTTTTGCTTCTCTTTGATTTTTGGAGTATATTAAACCTATATTTCTCAGTAAATATGTAGTGACCTAAACCTTATAGATGGCAGGAATGTTAGACTATAACAAAATATCAGTACTACTGATATATTGTAAGAAGATATAATGGGCTTCACTATACTATGCAATAAGGTATGGTTAATTAAAAATAAGACAGATACAAATTAGGCCAAACTATCATTTTCCAGCCTCAGTTTTTAAACCCGTCGCCACTGGTTAAAGTGCAAAAGGGTCACAGTCACAATAATTCAAATTAACTTGCATCAAGAAGGAATAAAACTACTGTATGAGACATTTTTTTGACTGTTTCCTCTTTAACCCATCTGGCGTACCAGAAACATTTATGATACTTTTTTCTGACTTTTAGACATTTGTGTTTGTTCACTGTAAAGCAATGATCATGGTGGGAAGAAGCTATTCTGGGAACTACACTACGAAAATATGAAAATCATTTTTTATCCCATCAGATAAATGAAAGCAGATTAACTTACTTGTTTCCATTGTTTTGAAGCTGGTTGAGAAAATCCATATTAAATCCAATGACACCTGGAAAGTTGTCACTTTCTTTTTGGATACCTGAGTCCATTGGGGGCTTACTGTCCCTTTTTTCATCTTTGTTTTTATCTCCCTTACTGAATGCAGCAAGTGAGTCTTCATCGTGTGCTTCTAGTCTGAATTTGCTTTGTGGAGAATCCGAATCTGAATCCGAATCAGACATTTTTGCTGTTGAATCTTCTTGGGATGTAGAGAAGAACTGCAGGTCCCAAAATGATCCGCATCAACCGATAACTAGAGCGTAGAGAGGACACATGTTTGTTTAAGACAGAGAACAAGCTAAGATACACAAGAACTCAATTTGCATGCAACCTGAAAGCCAGGTGTAGATGGCATGACATTTTTTTTCTCATGTGTACACATTGGTAAACAAATATAATATATGTGACCATTATGATGGAAAATTCTTTTATTCTGTCTCATGGATGTATATAAAATTATATTTTCATGCTCACATTTTCTAAAAAATGTGACATTATTTAAAATAAGAATCATCACTTCATGCATGTCACAATGATATCAAAATGAACTGAAACGGATAGCACTACTTGCATTCATAATATTAACGTCTCTTTAAATAAAAAGAATAATATACACCAAATTACGTAACGAGAACTCAAAATGAATCAACTAATCTAAACATATTTATTGAATTATCAGTAGTTGGGTAAAATGTGGATCAAATTATATTTTTTTCTTGTGTAACTCTTGACACATCTTTAGTTTGTATATACAGGTTGGAATCCCTTATCAGGATGGAATGGTCGACCTGTATATACAACCTGTACGTCTTACCTACAGTGACACCTCTGTATATATTTACTGTGTGGGTAAAGAATATAATTTTTTCATAAATGCACTGGGTCCTGACAGTGGTTTATGGAAAATCACTGGTTATTGAAGAGGTTAATGTGCATACCGGGAAATATTTGTGTTTCATCTGGATCATACCAAGAAATATGGACCTTGACCTGCGCAGATGGTCGGGAGGAGGAAAATAAAAATAGTAACTAGCAACCACGTTATTGATGCAGGTAATATTCTGGTTATGTTTATGACAAGTTTAAGAACCAAAGGAAAGGTAAGACACAGAACATAGTCCTCTAAATATATATATATATATAATTTATTACATCACATCATAAAAAATCTCATATAGTAAGAAATACACAAGAGTCACCTATTTGCAAGTCGCTAGTATAGTCCTATAGTAAACAGATTGAGTACATAATGTGCAATAGCCCAAATAGCAAACAGTCACTCAGAAACCACGTCAATCAAAAATAATTTCAGCATACAGAGTACAGGACAAAGGATTGCATCCCAAGAAAGGTGCTTCCCAATGTTTCAGTAAAAACTGCTGCATTTGACAAACTGTCTTTGTTTGGTTTCATCTTGTTAAGAGGTTTGAGGGTGACCCTCATACAAGATCTATTTGGAACTTGTGTATAGGTTGGCAATCTAGCACCTTACATAGTAACATAGGCTGAAAAAAGACATGTGTCCATTGAGTGCAGCCTTTCACAAATCACCTACTGCTGTTGATCCAAAAGAAGGCAAAAAACCCAGTCTGAAGCGCTCGCCAATATGCAACATACTGGGAAAAATTCCTTTTTGACCTCAGTCAGAATGAAAGTCAGATTTGTCCCTGGATCAAGAAGCTTTTACCTACATATTATAATATTATAACCCTTAATAATATTATGTTTTTGCAGGACGTCATCTAGTTGTTGTTGTTTAAAAGTCTGTACAGTCTCTGATCCAACCACCTCAACAGGCAGATAATTCCACAGCTTTATTGTCACTGTAAAATAACCCTTCCTATGCTTTAGGCTGAATTTCCTTTCATCCATTCTCAATGGGTGACCTCGTGTCCTGTGTATAGCCCTATTAATGAATAGGTTTCAAGTCAATGGTTTATAATGGCCCCGTATATATTTATATTAGGGCTGGGGAAATTAAAGATGAATTAATCGATTAATCGTTAAAAATTTTGATCAATTAAATTTATTATGATCAGGGGGACCCATCAGCTCCAGTATCAGACTCTAGGAGTCCGAATCCGGAGCTGTAATGGCTTCCTGGGGCCCTGGACGGCCCTACAGCAGCATGCAAAGCACCACCCTCCAGTCACGTGTGCGATGCGTGTGACGCACGCATCACGCACAGAGACTGACACAGGAAGAAGACTGCAGACGAGAAGGCAGCGGAGGAGTGGTGACTATGGTGCTGCTTGTCTCAGTCCAGCCTCTGACCCAGCCAAACCCCAGCAGGGCCCAGACCCCAAGCACACACCAAGTCCCAGACAAAACCCAGGGCCCAGACCTCAAGACCCAGACCCAAGGGCCAGGGCCCAAGGCCCAGACCCAGGGCCCAGACCCCAGGGCCAAGACCCAGGGCCCAGACCCAAGACCCTGGGCCCAGATCCAAGACCCAGGCCCAAGACCTAGGGCCCAGATCCAAGACCCAGACCCAGGGCCCAGGACCCAGGGGAAAGACCCAGGGCCCAAGACCCAAGCAGATCAGCTAAAAGTAGTTGGATCTGTATGTGCGTTATAATTAATCAAAATTTATTGATTAATCGATTTAAAAAAAAATTGATTAATCGAACACGAAAATTTTAATCAGTACCAGCCCTAATTTATATAAAGTTATCAGATCCCCTCTAAGGCGCCGTTTCTCTAAACTAAACAGATTTAAACTTGTTAGCCTTTCCTCATAACTTAAATCTTCCATTCCCCTTATTAATTTAGTTGCCCGTCTCTGCACTTTTTCTAGCGCTATAATATCCTTAACCCCTTCACTGCTGAGGCATTTCACCACTGTGTGCTGAGCTCATTTTTACCGCTTTCGCTCATCATGTTTAAACGCGATTTTAAAGCCACATTTTAATAAATGACCCAGACATATTATATATCGTTCTTTCCGGCAGACTATGCAGATTCATAATATATCATTTTCTATATGTATACGTCATGTCCTGCCTGTATATTATAACAAAAAATACAATAAAAATTGAATTTTTAATCATCTGCAGTGTGTAAAGTGTTTTTTTTCACATTTTATCACATGAGCGTTTGCGGTTATGTTTTCTATGGGGTGCGCTTGTACAAAAAATTTGAAATGGGGACTTGTTACTTTTTTTGGGGGGAATTACGTGATATTTAGCAAACGCACCCCATAGAAAAAAATCATTAGTGCAGCATCATTGTTCACATTATAATTGAAATGTGAACAATATTGCTGCATTAATAAAAACAACACACAAAAAAAAACATGTTTTTTTTTATTTATTTATTTTTTTAAATTTATTTATTATTTTAATTTTATTTTTTTATTATTTTGTTTTTACTTTTTACCTAGTCATGTTGGGTATCATTCGAAAGGCCATGCTCAGGCCTTTCAAATGACACCCTCAATGACCCCCTATCTGCCACGGTTCTGGAGATATCGGGGTTCCCAAGAACCCCCTATCTCCACCAGGCGATTTCCTTGGGAAATCCCCGGCAGCTAGGGGTTCCCTGGCTATCTGACGTCATCACGCTATGCGTGATGACGTCAGACAGCGAGGGGAGTCCCGGGGGTGGAGCCGCCATCCAAGATGGCGGCCCCCACCGGAGATAGGCTGCACTTCGGAGCCGCAAGGCGCTGAAGTGCAACCCAGCACTTGAGGGGTTAAAGCCAGGCACCGCTTAAAAGGGGAGACTCTCCCCTTTTAAGCGGTGCCTGGCTTTAAGCGCTGCTCCTTCCCGATCGGGAGGGAGAGGGATCCGAACGGATCCCCCCCTCCCTTCCAGGCTATCTCCCGGCATTGCCGGGGGGTCGCCTGGAAATGACGTCATCGCGCATGGCGCGATGATGTCATTTACGCCGGGAGGAGCTTGACTTCAGTGTCTGAGGACGCTGAAGTCAGAACGCCGTGGGACCCCGGACAGAGAGGTGAGTATCTCCGCCGGGGGTCCCGCACAGCTGATGACGTGTGGGGCACGTCCTCAGCATGCAACGTGCATCAATGAGGACGTGTCCCACACGTCTTCAGCAGTGAAAGGGTTAAGACAGGTGCCCAAAATTGCACAGCATATTCAAGGTGTGGTTTTACCATTAATTTATAAGGAGGCAAAATTATGTTTTCATCCCGAGAGTCAACTCCCCTTTTAATGCATGCCAATACCTTGCAGGCCTTGGCAGTTGCTGTTTGACATTGGGCATGATGATGAGGATAACACACTTATGTATTTCTGCATATGTTTGTCAATGCCATCCTTTCTGTTGCCTATAGGACTGCAGATTAACCCTTTCACTGCGGAAGACGTGTGGGGAACGTCCTCATTGTCTCCTGCTGTATGCGGAGGACGTTCCCCACGCGTCTTCTGCTCGGCGGGGGGCCAGAGAGATACTCACCTCTCTGGTCTGGGGTCCCACGGCTTTCTGACTTCCTCGAAGTCGGACGCAATGACATCATTTTCAGACGGCCCCCCCGGCTTTTGGCTCGCCAAAGATTTTAAATTGGACATTTGGACTTTTAAACCCCGCCCATGAGTTTGAGGGCTTATAAACATAATTGGTGCTTTTATTTCAGGCTGCGATTAGTAACGTTGGTCCTCCAGATGTTTTGGAAATACATCTCCCATGATGCTCAGCCAAATGAGTGGTTGAGAATCATGAGAGATGTAATTCCAAAACATCTGGAGAGCCATGGGTACTGACCATTTAAGGCCATAAATTGTGATGAATAGTATTGGGTTTTATTAAATCACATCACTTGTAGTAATTTTATTAAGTAATTTTATTTTATTATATTAAGATTATGAATCTGGGCCATTAATGAGACATTTCAGGCTGATACTTAACCATGTCTAATGCTATGTTCCCAGTGTCAGTTCCAAACATTGTGCTGTGTATGGTACATATAGTTCTAATGAGTTTGGGGGAGGGTTATTTAGGCCCGCGTCAGACGAGCACACTTTTTGCATCCGTCTGTCCGCACTCTTTGCTGTCCATTGCAGCTGTTCAAAGGAGTCAATAGAGAACAACACACAAATCACGTGCACACTTTTTGATGCGCGTGCAACGCATGTTGCAACGCACGCCAAAATGGCATCGACGTGAAAAAGCTAGACGGACGTAGAGAA
The DNA here is from genome assembly GCA_009667805.1 of Leptobrachium leishanense. Taxonomy (NCBI): domain Eukaryota; kingdom Metazoa; phylum Chordata; class Amphibia; order Anura; family Megophryidae; genus Leptobrachium; species Leptobrachium leishanense. Next base: position 92,900,308 of record CM019064.1, on the reverse strand, counting down.
ACAACTGCATACAGTTTTTTTCTTTATATCAACATCAGTCAAAATTAACTGATACAGTCAGGGTTATCCAAAGAGATTCGAAAAGTCACCGCATGTTCGGTGACTTTTCGTTCTCTTCAATTCGGTTCCTTTTGCCGATTGCATTTCGGTGACCCTGCGGTGTATTCAGCAAGCACCACAGGGTCCCCGAATTGCAGGGAAAAGCTGCCGCAAACCTGACGAAAACTAACCGAATGCACGCTGAAAACAAGCAAAAACATCTGGATTAACCTTCGAAAAAGCCGAACATGAGCCGAACAGGAGCCGAATCACACAGAGCCGAAGCAGCTGTGACGTAGAGGAGGCAGTGAATAAATTAGAAAAACCATTTGTATGAATCTGGGAAAATGAAACGCTGTTTGCAAAGAAACTACTGAGCGAAAATGTCTGAAATTTTCACAGGAGGTCCAGGGAATGATAATAAAGAGGGCTGTTACAAAAAAAATAAGTAAACTGAAAAAAAAAAAAAAAAAAAATCGGACTTTTAAAAAAATAAAAAATAAATAAGAAAAATGCTTAAAGTATCCTAAAAAATCTATAAATAAAGAGACTTTTTGCTGCAGAATTTTATAATGAACGGTTTATTAGATATTGAATTAAAAAGGGAATATTTTTAACATTGAAGCCTATGGGATTCTCCTGAATAAATTTGTCGAATTAAACCACCGAATGGCAGGGCATTAGGGGAACCTTTCACTGCTGGTTTGTGTTCTCTGAATACCCGAAGCAGTGCATTTTCATGGGGATTTCACTGCCCTCGAATAGGCACCGAACAGGCACCGTATGTTCAGGCAATTCGCCAGGATTTGGCGAATTGCCTGCTCTCTGGATAGCCGAATGGTCAGGAAAGGTAACCGAACACTGATTTTCAGCATTCGGTTACCTTTCTCAAGCAATTCGGATCTCTTTGGATAACCCTGTATGTAACCATAATCTCATCAGTTAAAAAGTACGTCCATTACTGTGCTCAGTCAGTGCACTTGTCTGACCCCAGCCGTATATGTAGAGAATAAATGGTTTCGCGCCCATTCCCTAACAGGGTGGCTGCGTGGACTAGAAGTATCCAGCCATTTCATGTATAATACATAACAAGAAAAAAAAATTGTCATTTGCGCTTACCCCTATAACTCCATCAGGGTTATCCAAAGAGATTCGACAAGTCACCGCACGTTCGGTGACTTTTCATTCTCTTCAATTCGGTTCCTTTTGCCGATCCCATTTCGGTGACCCTGCGGTGTATTTAGTAAGCACCACAGGGTCCCCGAATTGCAGGGAAAAGCTGCCGCAAACCTGACGAAAAGTAACCGCAAACCCACCGAATGCACGCCGAAAACACGCAAAAACATCTGGATTAACCATCGAAAAACCCGAGCAGGAGCCGATCACAAGCAGCGAAGCAGCCGAACAGGAGCCGATCACACGCAGCCGAAGCAGCTGAGACCGCAGATGAGGCAGTGAATAAATTAGCAAAACCGTTTGTATGAATGTATGAAAGTGAAAAGCTGTTTGCAAAGAAACTTCTGAGCGAAAATGTCTGAAATTTGCATATGAGGTCCAGGGAATGATAATAAAGAGGGTTGTTACAGAACAAAGAAGTAAACTTAAAAAAAAAAAATAACACTTTTAAAAAAAAAAAAATCAGAAAAATGCTTAAAGTATCCTAAAAAATCTATAGATAAAGAGACTCTTTACTGCAGAATTTTATAATGAACAGTTTATTAGATATTGAATTAAAACGGGAATATTTTTAACATTGAAGCCTATGGGATTCTCCTGAATTAACTTGCCGAATTAACCCCTTAGTGACCGGGCGGTTTTACACAAATCCGTCTTTTAGTGAACGCTGCTGTTTTTACGTTTCTGCGCTGTTAGTGTTTAGGTCAAATTTTCCTCTTACTCGTTTATTCAACCCACACATATTATACACCCCTTTTCCCGCCATTAAATGGACTTTCTAGAAATACCATTATTTCCATCATATCGAATAATTTACTATAAAAAAAATATGAAATATGAGGAAAAAATGGTAAAAACACACTTTTTCGTAATTTAATCCCCAAAATCTACAACCACCCAAAAAATTATTTTTAGATGAAAGCCTAGGTCCTATTTAATTAACCCCTCCCCAGACGAAAAAACTTTTAAAAAAAACCTTTTTTTTTTTTTTTTTTAACCAAACCTGGTCATGTTTGGTATCATTGGAAAGGCCATAATCAGGCCATCTAGCTGCCATGGATCGGGAGATATGGGGATCCTTAGGATCCCCTTATCTCTACATGGCAGCTAGATGGTTAACTGGCCCACTGACATCCTCACACATATGGTGAGGTTGTCAGTGGGTGGGGGGGACCTGGAGGCTTGGCTGACATCCAAGATGTCAGCCCCCCTTCAGGTTCGAATCGCCAATTGGCGCCGAAACGTGATCCGGCGGCAAAACAGTTAATGCTATACACCGCTGAAAAGGGGAGACTCTCCCCTTTTCAGCGGTGTTAAATGCATCTCCCGAGCTGCAATGGTTGGGGAGATAGAGGGCTCCGAAGGAGCCCCCCCATCCCTCCATTGCTTTGCATGGGGATGCCTGCTGATGACGTCACCACGCAGCGTGGCGACATCATCAGCCTCGCCTGCCCATGTAAATCACATGGGCAGGCTTCCTCCCTGCCAGATCGCCGAGGGATCCAGCGAGGGAGGTGAGTATCGGGCGGGAGGAGGATTAGGCGCCGCTGACGTACCCTGTACGTCCGCGGGTCTAAGGGAGACCCGAGGACAGGATGTACAGGGTACGTCAGCGGTCCTTAAGGGGTTAAACCACCGAATGGCAGGGCATTAGGGGAACCTTTCACTGCTGGTTTGTGTTCTCTGAATAGCTGAAGCAGTGCTTTTTCATGGGGATTTCACTGCCCTCGAACAGGCACCGAACAGGCACCGTATGCGCAGGCAATTCGCCAGGATTTGGCGAATTCCCTGCTCTCTGGATAGCCGAATGGTTACCTTTCTCAAGCAATTCAGATCTCTTTGAATAACCCTGCATGTGAAACAAACTACCAGAGCAGCCAGTGTGACCAGAGCAGCCTAGCTCCTCCTTCCTCCAGCGCCAACCCCTCTACAGGAGGCACAAAGGACCAAAACCGATTCTCATTAAACCCATTGATATTTAACTGAAATAAGTAAAATGTATTACTGATTTCAACTTTGCATAAATTACATTGTATCCTGTTCAAATTGATGTATTTGCAGTAATTATATTTTTGCAGTTTTTTTCTAACTACTCACAGAGGCCCCAGCGCGCCATCCCTTTCTTTCTTCCTCTGACCCTCTCACATTTTAAACTGGTTTGGTATCAAATAATTTCTTTTTGTCCTCAGATCTTACCACATCCATCTACTCTTCACTCTACAATGCTTATCCACCCCCCTTTCCCTGGCTTACTGTTATACTGTCCCCCTTCAGGTGTTCTTATTTCTTAACACTCACCTTATTGACACCTTTTACAAACCTGTCCGCGGGAAATACAGACTGAATCCTGCAATCACTGAGCAGCAAATCCTATCACCTGTGCTTCACAGTCCCCCCCCCCCGCTCCTTTTTACCTCCTATGCCTTTATGACGTTTAGATTGTAAGCTCACTGGTCGCTGACAGCATTTGCGCAAGCTCTGTACTTGCCAGATTGTCCCAAGGACAGGTCTATTTGTTCCCCTTGTATCAGTATGTCTCTTATGTTGGTATGCTCCTGTTTGAAAAGCTCTGTGGACTATTGGCACTATAGATGTGCTCAACTGCTCATGATGCATTGTAAAGGGACAGTGGCACAATGGGGACAGTATGTAATGGGATTGTGGGGATTACGGGGATTACATGAAATGGGATAGAGGATTAATTAATTGAACTTTCAGGTGAGTTTTACACAATTCAATTTTAGCTCCTTTACTGGAAATAAATGAAAAAGGTTAAAAATTGCCAGTATAGATCAATATAAAGTCCAAACATATTTTTCTTTTACATTTAGCTGCATTTTAATGCTAGTACAGAGATACTTCTTATTGCTCATGATAAACTGTTCCATATTAAGCAGTATACTGACATTCGATAGTTTCCTGTTTACGTTTGGCCATTTTCTACAGTATGTGTCAAAAATATTGGAGCATATTCCATCCCTGGTGTTAACTTAACCAGAGCTGTTGTAAATTTACCAGAGACATTAAAGTCTATGGGCCACATTTCAATCTCCACGCTAAAACGGGGGCGGAAGGGAGAAAAAAACTGCGCCCGCAGTTTTCTCTCTACCGCCCCTGTTTTAGCGTGAAATTACAATGTAGGCGCTTAAAAAGCTGCCTGCAATGTTACCGTGCGCTACGCCCCTGGATGCTCGTGGCAGTGCTGAGCGCAGCCGCAAGCATCCACTCGATGGTGCCCATAGGACTCCATTGAGCCAGACGCCGGCGGTCACATGACCTGCCGTATCTCGCCTCGCGAGATCCGGCCGGTCAGAGTAGTGATACGCAGGGAGAGACTGGGGTGACTTTTTCCCCTAGTCTTTCCTTGCTCCCGCCGGACGGAAGAGGTGGTTGGAGCCGCGGTCCTCGCCGCGGGACAGGAGGTGAGTATATGAATTTTTTTATTTTTTGGGATGGTGTTAACGGATTCTGCAGAAGCGGAATCCGTTAACATCAAGTCCTGGCTCTGGTTAACTTACTTAACCTGTTTGCGTCTGGATTGTAATATGCGGTAGACACTGCGGCTATTGTTAATGCTCACGCAGGGGAGCGCTAAGTTAATGTTAGCAACAAAGATTGTAATGTGGCCCTATGGATTTGCTAAGTTTACAACAGCTCTGGTTAAGTTTACACTAAGGTTCGAATACAGCCCATTATGTTTTAGATAGCATATCTGATTTGTGTAATTGGTTTATGCTGTTTTAAAGAGACATTTTAGTGGTTTTGAACCTTACATAAATCAAATCAGCAACTTAAAACAAGAATTTTCTTAATTTACATCATTTTGTATTTTATGATATCTGTATCTTATTTCAGGTCAATTTGCCAGTATTTGGCGAATTGACAGCTTTCTGAATAGTAAAATTGACCACTCGGTGCAATTCGGTGGCAAGTTTGACGCTTTCTGAAGAACTCCTTAAATGTCCCAGGTAAAGACATTCACTATACATTCTTTAACATTACACTGAACAGTAATATGACAAGAACAAAATGCATTAAAATGAGATATTACAAACATTAGACAGGTCTGTTTTCATTAACCCAGAGAAGAGGCAGTTACATAAGAAACGTCTTGTGGAATTATGGGAAAAAAATGAGATTACTTTTAGTTAACACTACAGTTTGGATGCTCAGTTACTAATTGACCATTTTACTACCAAAAGTGAGTTTGCAAGATTGTAATACTAAGTAAAAATGAAAATTTGCATCTAAAACCTTAGCTGCCTCTTTTTAGTTCAAGATTAGTGTACTCCCCAGTGAGAAATGAAGGGCCCGATTTCAAACAAGACACTAAAGGTGAGATACAAATGAAAACCTGTGTGCCAGCCATTTTCCATTTGCGGCTCACCTTTATTGTCTGTATTTCTACCAAACCACTTTGTCAGCTGCTCAGTGCTGGATTAAGGCCTTCATGAACCTTGAGCAGAAGAGTTGGGGGTGCCTCTACCCCCTTCTTCTCACCTCCCAATATGCCATTACCAAGGGCTGACTGGCAACTTTTGGCCTAGGGGGCACTTACAAGCCAGAGGCCCATAGTGCAGCAACTTGGCCCCACTTAAAGGGACATGCATGCTTTGTCAGTGTGATTTTAAAAACATGCAATGCCTTTTGAATGAGTCAGTAGTCTCATTCAGCAGACATAAAAAGCAAGTAAATATGATATTTTTTCATACCTCAGTAGGAACTTTGGGCTAACCTATCAGTGTGCATGCTTTGGTAAACATTAAAAAAAACGCACTGAGCATGTGCGACTGAGTTTCTCCTCCTCCCTCCTGCATTGTGAGTTAAGGAGAGGGCGGGGCTAAACTTTCACCCCCAGCTACTGCAGAGACAGGGAAGGGAGGAAATCCATACAAACAGGGAGAAAGAGAGACAGCAGAGAGAGGGACAATAAAGAAAAGCACAGAGACACAGCAAGAAATGGTAAAAAGACAGCAAGATAAAACAGAGGCCAACGAAAAAAGGTGCAGTGAGAGAGAGCGCACACAAGAGATAGACAGCACAAGAAAGAGTGTGAGAGCGAGTGACTGTGTGAAGGAGTTTGAGACAGTGAGTATGTAAAACATGAAAGAGCGTGAGCGTGTGAGCGAGTCAGCAGGTGAGTGTGTGAGCGAGTCAGAGGGTGAGTGTGTTTTGCTTTCACGGTTGCAGAGATGCTAATATTCAGTTCCTCGGTTTCCCCAGTCTGAGGTCATGAGCGTGCACAGCTTGTGTTACTTCATACTGTCACAAATACTGATAGAGCGCTAGTAAGTTCTGTAGCGCTGTACAATGGGAGAGGAAGTTAGACACACAGAAGAGTAGGAGAGAGGACAATGCCCAAGAGCTTACAATCTAAGAGGAGAGGGTGACACACTAGGTGAAGGTAATAGCTGAGTATGTGAGGTAGTGGGGTGCATGGGGACTGTGGGCAAGATGGAGCAAAAAATGTAGTTCATGTGAAGCTTTGATGGGATGAATAGTGGGAGGGGTAGTGGGTGGAGAGGAGGCAGGGAATATTCAGGAAGTAGGAGCTGAAGAAACACCCCTAGCTGAGGGGCGTCGATGGAGAAGATGAAATGACAGAGTTTACAGCAAGAAAATAAACATTTTTTTTACACATTTTTAAAACTTTCAGGGCCATATTACATAGTTGGTGCTAACTTAACCAGAGCTGTTGTAAACCAGAGCCATTATAGCCTATGGAGCTGTTAAGTTAACAACAGCTCTGGTTAAGTTAGCACCAACTTTGTAATACTGCCCTCATTGATTTATTCTAGCTTATCTATAGGTATAAAAATGTTTAGATGTCAATATAAGAAAAATATTTCTAGACATGCATATCCCTTTAAAGCAGTGGTTCTCAAACCTGTACTCGGGACCCCCAACCAGGCCATATTTTGCAGATCACCTTGGAGAATTGCAGACTCAATCCTGCAATCACTGAGCAGCAAATCATATCACCTGTGCTGTGCTTCAGCTATCTGCAAAATCCGGCCTGGTTGGGGGTCACGAGGACAGGGTTGAGAACCACTGCTTTAAAGTGTGTCGGCTGCTTATCTCTGCTCTTACTCCACACTGATCTTCTATTATCAATCGCGGACACACTTTGTTTCATGTGCAGAGATGAAGACACTGCAAGCTGCTTGTGTGACGAATCATGTTGGATTAGAACTGCCTCCAGGCAGGGCCGGATTAACAAGGGGCAGATGGAGCGGCCGCTCCAGGCCCCGTTCTGAAAATAGGCCCACAGCTGGCCAGCCAGCGGATAATGAGTGCCGAGTGCGCTTTGAACAGCCCTGCAGCAGAACCCGGCACGTAGATAAAATCTCAGCGTTTCCTATGGGCAGAGACTGAGAGGTGGAGCTGTCTTTGCAGCCACGTGCTGCCCCTTTCACTGCACAGCGTGAAGCATTTGCTCCTGCCAGCTCTCTTGGGAAATGAGAAGGCGTGTATTGGCAGTGAAAAATGGACAATATCATTGTTTTGGAACAAAATAAATAAAGTAAAACCTTTTTTTGGGGGTTCTTTTAGATTTTACATGGTCATGTTTGGTATCAAAGGAAAAGTCAGACTCTGACCTGTCCAATGACACCTAACGTGACTTTGTGGGGTGTAAATAAGGAAGATAAAGGGGTCCAAAGTACCCCCGGTCTCCTTGCAATAGGACAGCGGCTTGTATATTAGAAGGACCAATGCGTAATAACGCAGTGTGCAATCACCTCCCATTTGCTCCCGTCACAGAATATGAGAGGGGGAGTTAGAGCAGTAGCATTGTTTGCTTTATAAGTAAAAGCACATAATGCAAGATGCAACTGCCTAGAATAGAGGGAAAAAAAGTACATTTGCATTCTTTTTTTCCATTTTTCTATTTTTACAAGTTACATGGTCATACATGGTATCGTTGTAAAGGCCACACTCTGTCTTGCTCAATGACATAACATTGACCTTGCGCAGTGTAAAGATTAGAGACGCAAAGTTCCAAAGTACCCCCAGCACTTCTATTTAGGAATTTGATGGAAAAATGCGTAATAATGCAATGTGCCATTGCCTCCACACATGCTGGTGACATGGGAAATGAGTTGGCAAGTTACTGCAGCATAATTTTTCATTTTATAATTGAAATGTGAACAATAGTGATGCATTAGAATAAAAAAGAAAAAGACTATATTTTTATTTTTATGTTTACATAAAACCTGGTCATGTTTGGTATCATTGGAAAGGCCATGCTCTAGCCCTGTAGCTGCTACTTTTCAGAGATACAGAGCCAGCCCAATCCACTTTGCTGACTGGAGCCAAGGATGAATTGTTGCCCCTCCTGCCCCTCCCCCGAAAAAAGAAAAACATTTGGCGTTTATGAGAGTATCACAGAGCGCCACAGCAATAAAACTCACAGTAATGTGCAGTGTGTATGAGCATATGACAGAGCTCCACAGCAACAAAACTAACAGTAATGTGCGGTATGTATGAACATATAAGGGAGCTCCACAGCAATAGAACTCCCAGTAATGTGCGGTGTGTATGAGCGTATCACAGCGCTTCACAGCAATAAAACTCACAGTAATGTGTGGTGTGTAAGATCATATAACAGAGCGCCACATATACTACATATAAACAGCCTCATTCTCCATGTACCCTGTGAATTTATACAGAGAATGAGGCTGTATATATGTATCCTGTGTATTACTACATATATATATATACAGCCTCATTCTCTATATAAATTCACAGGGCCCACTAGTACATATATGCAGCCTGATTCTTTATGTACCCTGTGGATTTATATAGAGAATGAGGCTGTATATATGTAGTAATAGGAATGGTAAAGGAACATAGTGTAATACTGTAGAAACAGTTGTCATAACACGCAGCCTCTGTTAAAATCAACTCACAAGATTCAGGAGGTTTCAATGCACATAGCGTTATCTTTTCTTTAAATGCGTTATTAGCAGAGAGCCCGGAATGCTATCCTGCGAACAGGCGATCTCACCAGGTTCCGTATAGCTCCACTGCTCCTTAGATAGATACCAGGGCTGCACTCAGCGAGAAGGTTCCACTTTGGAAGAAATTCACAGGGAAGATTCAGCCAGACAGCAGGGATAAAGTGCAAAAAAGGATTTATTGGACCAGATAATACATCCGACGCGTTTCGTCAGCCCTAAAGGCTAACTTCATCAGGGATAAAATACACAATACTCCCCCCCTTCTTTTATAGTCCCCCCCTGTGTCCCAGACATCTCTTCTCCCTTCAGTTGTCATTCTGTTCCGCCGATATCGCCACTTCCGGTTCCGGTTTGGGGTCTTGCGGCGACTTCCGGTGACCTTCTTCCTGATGTCCACCATTATGGTGCAGGCACATTTCTATTCAGTTTCCAGTGACCTTCTTCCTGGTAACCGCCATCTTGGTACAGGCTTAGTCCTATTCCACTTCCTGTGGCCACCTCTTCCGATTTTCTTATACTTCACACTTTTAAATTCCGCTTGTATAGCGGTTATAATGTGATTGCATGGTACAAGGGGGACAAAGAGAGGGGATATTTAATATTTAATATTTGGTGAATTAATAAGTAATGATAAAACTAGCGCAAAAAACTTTATTTATAAAAAGCACACAGCAAAAATCGATAAAAAGGATATAAACAGCTAGCAGTGATTAAAATGTGTTTATAAGAAAAAAGATATAGAATCCTAGAGGTAAAACTGATCAAACCAATATGGGATACCTATCAGATGGGGAAGATTAAGATATGAGTGAAACAGCGATACTTAAATACAATTGATAACATCTATTTCTTTATTGAGACCCCCATCTAACCAAGTGCCCATTTTGTAAATCCAGCGACTTTCTTTTTTTGCTAGGGCTCTAACAAAATCCCCCCCCCCTCCAATTAGGTCTCACTAATTCGATACCACACCATTTAAAATTAGAGAATATAAATTGTGGGCATTTGTTACAGTGATCTGCAACACTGTGTTCTTTTTTATTTCTAATACTATTGAAATGCTCCAATATCCTAATTTTTAATTCTCTGATGGTCCTACCGATATACTGTAACCCACAGCCACATTCGAGGAGATAAATAACTCCTTTACTTCTACAATTAATAAATTGTTTAATATCAAACATTTCCTTTGATACCGTACTTGTGAAGCTGTTGCATTTCCTACTTAAATGCATACACGCTTTACACCTTCCACATTTAAAAAAGCCTATCTCTTTTTTTATAAACATCTTATCATTCTGATCTTTTTTCTTTTCAGGCAACAGAGTCGGAGCTAGAATGTTTTTTAAATTTGAGGCTTTTTTAAAAATGACAGATGGTCTCTCCGGTAAAATATCTTTTAATAATTTGTCAGCTTGGAGAATGTGCCAGTGTCTATTTAGAGTATTCCTTATTTTATTGGCATGAGGATTGAATTTAGTGATAAAGGACAATTTAAACTTCTCATTGTTATTCTCTCTAACTTTTTCTTTTATAAAGTCTTGTCTATCTTTACTTAGGATGACATCTTTCTCTTTATCAAATTTCGTCTTATCATAGCCCTTTTTTGTATATTTTTCCTTTAGGAATTCACTCTGGTTCTGAAAAACTTCCACCTCGGAACAGTTTCTGCGTAATCTAGTTAATTGGCCCTTCGGAATATTCGTGAGCCATTTCTTTGCATGTGAACTATTCATACTAATCGCCGTATTGGAATCTGTTCTCTTGAAGAAAGTCTTAGTTTCAATCTTATTTTCCTTGATATATACAGTTAAGTCAAGGAAATCTATAGCACTGTCACTTATATTAGATGTATATTTCAAATTGTACGGGTTATTGTCTAGAGAGGATATAAAATCGATCAGGGATTGTTGCCCTCCCTTCCAGATTATGATTATATCATCTATGAACCATCTCCATAGGACGAGGCTCACCCCCATTCCAGCCTTAGGCCAAATCTCGTCGCATTCCCAACAATGCATATAAAGATTAGCATATCTGGGGGCGAACCTCGTTCCCATGGTGGTCCCACAAATTTGGAGGTAAAATTTTTTTCAAACCAAAAGAAATTGTGTTCTAAAATGAACAAAATCGATTTTAACAAAAACTCTATTTGGTCTATAGATAATGAGCCATCCTCATCTAGGGCTCTCTTAATAGCCTCTACCCCCTTCTGGTGTGGTATAGATGTATATAAAGATGTAACATCAATGGTTGCAAACATCATGCCTGCTTCCCAATTAATCTTCTCTAGATCTCTCAAAATATGGCTAGTGTCTTTTAAGTAAGACCTCATTTTTTTGACTACTGGTTGTAAAAAATAATCTATGTACTTGGATAAATTACTGGTTTGTGAATCAATTCCGCTTATAATGGGTCTGCCCGGTGGGGCATCCAATCTTTTGTGGATCTTCGGCAGAATGTAAAATAATGCAATAACACTGAATTCACTAAACAGAAAATCAAATTCTTTGACGGTTAGAATACCTAATTCTTTACCCTCAGTTATCAGAACCCTTAGTTCCTCTTTATATATATCGCAGTTGGGTCATTGACCAGAACTTTATAAGTGGTTTTATCGTCTAATAATCTATGGGCTTCTTTTAAGTAATAATCTCTGGACATTACTACTACGCCCCCACCTTTATCCGCCTGCTTCACAACTAGATCGAAATTATTTTTTAAAAACTCGCATCTTTTTTTCTCCTTTAATGTTAAATTATGCTTAAATGGACAAGCTGTAAGTTCTTTAAAATCCTTTAATACCAATTGAATAAAAACATCAACATTATTCCCCTTATCCCAAACTGGGAAAAATTTGGATTTAAGCCTCAAATCAGTATGCTGAAAGGTATTGTCTGTTTCCGGTTCCCGGTCTTGACCGGGGGCCAGACCAGCAATCTCCTTTTTCTTAAAAAAACGTTTCAATGTTAGTTTTCGCAAAAAACGTTGTGTATCTAAAAATAATTCAAAATCATCTGTTTTTTTTGTAGGAGCAAATTTTAACCCTTTTCCAAGGACACGCAAATCTTCATGACTTAGATCACTACCCGATATATTGAAGACCCCTTCTATTTTTTCATCCTTTTCTAATAATCCTCCTCTGTGTCCGTGTATTCTGATAGGAATCGTTTTTTTGAGGGTTGTAGGGAAGAGTAGGGATTGGTGGTCTCCCAGTTTTTTTGAACCGGGGGAAGCATCTTTCCCATATCCAGAAAGGTTTTATTGGGGACCCTTGTTCCCACCTGGGTCCAACTTCCCACATCCTCTCTACTTTTAGGGGCCTCACTTCGACCTTTATCTAAGGGGTCTCTAAGATAATTCCCTTGTCCTCTACTCCATTCTTTTTTATTCCTATTTGGATATTTAGGTTTAGCTCCTTCATTTTCAAAAGTCCTTTTATCATTTCTATAAAGTTTTTTGCGCTAGTTTTATCATTACTTATTAATTCACCAAATATTAAATATTAAATATCCCCTCTCTTTGTCCCCCTTGTACCATGCAATCACATTATAACTGCTATACAAGCGGAATTTAAAAGTGTGAAGTATAAGAAAATCGGAAGAGGTGGCCACAGGAAGTGGAATAGGACTAAGCCTGTACCAAGATGGCGGTTACCAGGAAGAAGGTCACTGGAAACTGAATAGAAATGTGCCTGCACCATAATGGTGGACATCAGGAAGAAGGTCACCGGAAGTCGCCGCAAGACCCCAAACCGAAAACGGAAGTGGCGATATCGGCGGAACAGAATGACAACTGAAGGGAGAAGAGATGTCTGGGACACAGGGGGGACTATAAAAGAAGGGGGGGAGTATTGTGTATTTTATCCCTGATGAAGTTAGCCTTTAGGGCTGACGAAACGCGTCGGATGTATTATCTGGTCCAATAAATCCTTTTTTGCACTTTATCCCTGCTGTCTGGCTGAATCTTCCCTGTGAATTTCTTCCAAAGTGGAACCTTCTCGCTGAGTGCAGCCCTGGTATCTATCTAAGGAGCAGTGGAGCTATACGGAACCTGGTGAGATCGCCTGTTCGCAGGATAGCATTCCGGGCTCTCTGCTAATAATGCTTTTAAAGAAAAGATAACGCTATGTGCTTTGAAACCTCCTGAATCTTGTAAGTGAGATTTTAACAGAGGCTGCGTGTTATGACAACTGTTTCTACAGTATTACACTATGTTCCTTTACCATTCCTGTTCCTTCTAGATCTCTACCCTTTTTTTTTGTTTTGTTTACTGCACGTCGCTTGGAGGAGACGATTTAGAGATGTATAAGGTTGTACACTACCATTTGCTTATTTGCTTATAGCCTTGGGAAAGAGCACACTTCTGTTTTGCTGTGTATATGTAGTAATACACAGGATACATATATACAGCCGTGGACCGTGGCGCCGGTGTGCTGTGTTTCACTCACGTAACACGTCAGCATCATCAAGGAGGAGTCAGTAGGTACTGAATTCTCCTGCCCCTCCGTCCCGGACTCGGAATCATTGCAGGCACCGGCAGCAGAATGTGCAAGGGCAGCTCATGGACACCAGTGTCCGTGAGTGAACAACTTGTCGATCCCTGCCTTTGACAGGGCGGCTGACAAAGAGCCGCCTGGAGCGGCTGCATCACCCAGCTCCATGGACGGGTCAGCCCTACCTGTATCTCCTCCATAGGTAATCCCCTGCTCATCCAGAGAGAGGTACAGTTTCTGATGTCATTGCGCCCATGTGTGATGATATCAGTCGATGGGGGAGGTCCCACAGACAGGGCTGACATCCAAGTTGTCAGCCTCCTGCGGGAGAAGTTCACAATCGGCGCAAAGCCGCGGAACTACAATGACATGCAGCCGCCCAACTCTAGGCCTATTATGGGTCATTGGCCTGGAGCTGCAGCTCTAATAGCCACTGTGTTAATCCGGCTCTGCAGTAGCTCAAGTCATAATAATTTCAAGCCACAGGATAACGGCAGCGGTGCTATGCGCCACACTGTTATTAGCTTCAGAAGTCCATAGGGCTTCATTGAGACAGACATGAGCTTGCACGAGTGCGATCCGGTCAGGATAGCAGATGGATTCACAGAGGACCATTGGGAACTATTTGAGATGAGTATGGGATAATTTTGTTGTGCTTAGATTCATGTGTTAAGTGAATGTGCTGAAGTGCAATCACTTATCACCAGCCTTTTTACCCATCCTGTGCCTTGTTGGCTTTTTTCTCCGGCTGGTCGGCGTTGTGCTCGGTCAGCTCGTTGGCTGCGTTTGGCAGCTCTTCGGGGTGTTTGCAGCGGCTATCCAGCGGGTTGGTGGCAGCGGGCGATGGGTATGTGGTGGGTTGGCAGCAGCAGCCGGCGGGTTGGTGGCAGCGGCTGGTGGGTTTGCGGCAGGTTGGCAGCGGCATTCGGCGGCCGATTTGCATGACTTTGGGGACCCTGCGGTGAATGGTGAATTCACCGCAGGGTGGGGAAATGTAATTCCCTGAAGTGCGGAGAATGACAGAGCACTGAAATGTCGGCGACATTTCGGTGCTCTCTGAATAACCCCTTAAGACTTGAATACATATATCACTTTTGATATTTCTCATTCCTCTTTCAGTCTCCACTTAAGAGAAAGAAGTAACATATTGGTGGGAAATAACCACAAGGTGGCTGCTGTGCTGTAACAACATACATGTAACATGTAGTTCTTCTATGGACATTTCATTTATTAAAAAATCATAATTAACATTGCATTATTTTCAATACAAAACAGAATGACCTATTATGCTGAACTGCAAACTGTGTTGTTTTGGCAAAGGGGCAATACAGGGAATGGCCTGGGTAAAGGACACAATCATAAGGGGCCTATTCTACACAGTAATGCATATTTACACAATGCTGGTGTGGTTCCTAGACTGCACATGCACTCAACCCTCTGCGTCAGGTATTGCTGCTGCATTCCATTGAGTGGTATTTACCAGATAAAAGGCAGCTGGACCACTGGTTTAAAAAAAAAAAAGGAAAGAACATGTCTGAGCCATGTCCTCTTAACTTTGCTGCATCACTGAGATGAACAACTAGATGAACAACTAGATAAAATAACTATGCAAGACAATGGCTGTATTGAGAGTTCTTTAAGGGGTTATTCACAAAGCACAGAAATCCAAGCAAAATTTTGGTTTCCAGCCTGCATCATGTATAAAACATAAGAAAAAAAAGGTTGTAATTTGCGCTCACCACTGTAGCTCCATGCGAAACAAAATGCAATCAGAGGTTTTAGTTTACCTGAATGGCCATTGAAGTGTAAGCCCACCTGCCACATCACGCACCCCTGGGTCAGGTGGGTCCTACCCAATGAAACCAAGAGCTGCTTTTCTAAGCAACCAAAGATGCTCAGGCTGCTTATCAGCTAAGAGGCAAACTGATAGGTCATATGACCTCATATATTATATCCAGACATTTTCATGCAGTACCCTTTTTGGAAACGCTGTTTAAAAATTGCGGTTTTCTTTTTTTTTTTTACCACGTACGGCGGTTTGTCGGCTTTTTCCAGCGGCTGGTCATCGGATGGTCCGCGGGTCATCGGCTCTTTTTAGATCGATTCGGTGGTTTTGCAGTGGTTCTTTGATTCGCTCGGTGGGTCGATTCAATGCACTTCGGTAACCCTGTGGTGAATGCTGAATTCACCGCAGGGTCTGTGAATCAAACTTGCCGAAGTGCATTTAACAGGAGAGCAGTTGAATGTCGGTGACATTTCAGTGCTCTCTGAATAACCCTGTGAGGCTTCAAGATATATTTACTAAACTATGAATTACATAGACTTGATTGCAAGTGCAGCATAATTTAGGCGAACATAACATAATTTAAAGGAACGCTCTACATGCTATGATCACTCAGTCTTATCTGAGTGGTCACATTGTTGTGAGCTCCCTCTTTCCCGTCCGAGGGGGCTCAGAAGCTTAATTTAGTCATACAAATGAATGGATTTAGTCTTGCTCCGAACCTTCGCTCAGGGAGCCCGAGCTGAGGTTTCAGGTACAAAGTACTTTGGGAATAAGTCTTATCCAGTGGTATTATAACCTTCTTGCAGTGCGAGTCACTGGATTGGCTGAAGCCCAGCCCCCCCTTTTGGTCACCTGACATGCTGAGCTGGAATAACATCATATCCTGCAGAGATCAGAGGGAGACCTGTAATTGATTCAGGTTGATTTTTAAAAGAAACTAAAGGGTTAAAACTGGATTGGGGAGTGCAGGGGTGGCCAGAAGGGGTTAATATTTAACCTCTCTGTTTGTTACCCCTCCTGTTTTCAACCTGTAGTATCAGTTTAATAATTCCTAAAACTCCAGCCCATATAGTCATATATAAATTTGGGCTGGGTTATAGGAAGCCATTATGATTATTTATTTAACCATAAGAACGGATGATTGAATTGTTTAATAAAAGCATCACAGAGTGTGGGGCAACTGGGAACTCTGGTCCTCCTGCAAAAATTGTGGAAGAACTGGGTTCCCAAGTGTTTCTGCCATAAAATAAATAAACCATAAAATTGTTTTTCAAAAGCTAAAGTACTAAAATCTCTATTTGTTATTATCCCTTTCTTCTTCACCCTCGCTGTCCTCCTTTATGTCCTCCCGTATTTCATTTGAAGCCACATGAAATCCAGACAGAAGCTGCCTTTACATAACTGTGATCTGAGGGCCAGACAATATGGTGACTGCTATGACTCATTGCTTTACCCATGCAGATATACTGAGGTATACTGCTTACAGCAAAACCAAGTTTGGCAAGTATAACTCATTGTATGTGTTTATTAAACAACATCATGGAATAACAATAACAGCGTCAGACGCTGTGCCAAGGACATCCCTCAGGGCAAAAAATAAGGTGGGGTATTGTAGTCATTTTTCCTACAGACATGGTATACTTTGAGAATAACCGGCAAACACAAAATATGTTAGTAAAACATAAGATTTAAAAATATAATCAAATGACATAAAATAGCATGCAAACAAATAAATGTATCTAGTACAAGGGGTTGCATAGTATGTGCCTTTAGTTACAAAGGGTGGTTAACTTGAAAAACAGTATTGCATTACGCTGATACTGCAGCAAAAAGCAGCAATTACAGTTTTTGTTTCCATATTCAGTTGTGAGGAGAAATGACCAGAAAAGGGAAACAAAGACACAAAACCTCCTCCTACACTCTGCCAGGTATTAGAAAGCAAGCTGCGTCAAGTCCCCACAGCAAACAGTTGGCTGGTCATAGTACTTAAATATTTTACTTGCCCACTGAAATGTAATACTGGCTGTTTTGCTAAACAAACATTTTTTGTTAACAAAAAATGCTAGCAATTAAATACAATGTTTAGGAGCTACAGATCGCACTCATTGAAGGAACTGGCAGACATTGTCTGGAAAGTATATTTTCTGCAACTTATCACATACAATATGATTTATTAAATCTTTTAGCTTTTCTATACATGCACAAATGTAAAGCAGAAGTCAGTTCAGTTGTTTCCTCAGTGAACTCAAGGTTTGTTTTGAGCACAATGCTACTTTTGTAAGATTTGCATTCCCTAGGATTCCATAATGGAATGTCTAGAGTTAATTGTTGCAGAGCAGAATGGTTAGTTCTTTACAGGAATTTCCTAAAGATGCTTTTAGTCTTAGGTTCTCTGGCTGTCACTAGTTGATGATATGGCTGGTTCAGTGCACTTGATGATACTGTGTGTAAACTTGTTGCAAATATGACTGCAGTATATGGTGGACACACCCTAGTTTCCACTGTATTAGGCAATAGGCACTAGTAAGAAAATAGTGATAGCATTTTATACCAACATTTCCACCATATGATCACCATTTCCTTAGCAAATAAAGAATTAAATAAGTCTGGTCAATTACATTCAAAGAGAAGCAGCCAGGAGACACATAGCATAGATAAAAAGAGTTAGAGGAAAATAGCATAAAGACCATGAAAAAGCTTTCAAGGCAAAGGAATCTGACCATGAAAAGGGGTAGGACTGAGACACAAGACAGCAAACACATTCCTTACATGCACTCTACCCATAACTTTAATCTGATAATGAATTTAACCATTTTATAAGTGTCATATTAAGGATTAAATAATTAAATTCATAATAAACTAAAGCTAATGACATTCAATAGTTCACCAAGCACATATCCAACACATTTTGGGTATCTGCATCACAACTGATAACAATTAATATGAATTTGAATCACATCACATACTAAACAAAAGTCAAAACCTTCTTAATTATGCTGTTTCTAAACCTATTGAAGATCACACAAGATACCATTGACTCATCTATTATAAATGATTGTCTATCTCTCTAAAAACTGTCTTTATCAATCAATTTTATTCAAACACATGCATTATAAAACACACAGCAGACCCTTGATGATATTTATCAAGCCTCCAAAACACATTCTAACTGTTCAGAAAACACAAAGGTACAACACAACCATATATATCAAACAATAACAAGACAAAACTCCACTTACTGATACAGCAAACAATTGTTGATGGTCCCAGTCCTGGCAGATAAAACAATCACCAACTCAGAAAATTTAAGTGACACAATGATCAGGTCTCTATAACAGTGTTGACTCACTGAAGAGGATCCAGTGCAGAGCAATTGTAAATTCCAGTGTCTCATACACCATCTATACAAGCCTTTGCTTGCCATTGGATGGACTGTCTGTCTTTTTAAGTCACGTTACAAGAGTAGTTCTGTTTAACCCTGTGTGCTGAACAGAGGAGTGCTTTGGAATATGGACTAATACTATATTTAGGAAACATTTCATTCTAAGATGCTCTTGGTCCTCTGCAACTTTTTAGTTTAACCTTAATCTGTTTTCCAACAAACATAGCAAGCATCTAAAACAACAACCACTGTTCCTGGAGCAAACTCCCTCTTCCCCCTCCTCTGCTCATACCTCCCATTTTTTTTTATCTGAGTGCCCCTTTTCTTCTAACCCTCACAATCCCTCCCTTTCTTCTCTCTCCATGGCTCCATTGTGCTGTGAGTCTTACTTTCTGCTTGTGTTCAGATCAGCTCCAGTCACACTGGCAGAGTTCTTCCTCTGAATGCCCTGTGGTGGAGCTGGTGATGGTTGTCACAGATAACAAAGTTGCCAAATGACTGCATAATGCTCTTGTGGTTCTCTCAACACCATATCTTCAGTTTAAAGGAAGCATCTGTCATACACAAAAAAAAATGTGCAAATTTAGATATACTTTTTGGGTGTCTTTGAACCTACCATACTGTAGAGAACATTGAGATAAAGTCACACCCAGCTACACTGCTTGCTAACAAAAAGAGGAACCACTAAACTCCATGATAGCTACATACATATTGATGTGTATTGTTTGTGGAAGTTTCCCATGAAACATGGCAGATGTAATAAATCATCCTCAATGGAAGAGCAAATCATAATTGTCAACTGAGCTTTGTCCATGATTCTTCACTTAATAATTGAAAAATAATATACATAAAATGAAATACATTGTTACTTTGCTGATACAACTGATGTATGTTAGAATATATGGATCATGTATCAGTCCATGTATAAGCTGTTTATCATATATATGTCTATGTGAAAACTTGGAGGACTTTAAACAGAACAAAAAAGCAAAGAACAAATTAAAGGCTGCAGACTTACCGAACTCTTTCCTTTTCATACCGAATGTCTGTGTAATCTTTCTGCTTCTGTACATTTACCACCTCTAAGAAGACTGTTAAGTAAAATACTGCTGTGACATCTTCCAACAGCATCTTTCCTGCTCGAGCATCCTGCAGTAACCTGCCTCCCCCAGCTCAGGCAGGTCCTGGACCATTAGTGAATGCACTAGCTGGCTGAGGCTGAGGAAGACAGGAAAGAGCTCAACTTTCATTCACAGGATCCGTTTTTAGATCTGTTTAGCTCTATCTGCTGATCTTAGACCTCCACATCCTTCCTTTTTTCATTAAAATGTTACTCATGACTTTCTGAGATGCCTCTAGTTATCTGATTGTTTCAGATTTATTGCTAACTTTTGAAACTCTGTGACTTAGATAGATAGCAGTCATTTCAGTTAATTGTATCTATCTATCTATCTATCTATGCATCATCTGCTCTGTCTGTCAGTGCTCTATCTGTATGTCTATCTGTCTACCCATGTATATCTATCTATCTATCTATCTATCTATCTATCTATCTATCTATCCATGCAAACTGCCTATATATCCAGTTCATCTAATAGTCTACTTAATTTTCACCATCAGGGTTATTCAGAGAGAGGTGAAAATGGAGAACTTTTGGAGAAGTGAAAATTCTAGGTCAAAATAGCTGATTTGGAAAGTGAGCTAAATGGGAGAATTTTTCTGGTTTTGGCTATTTTGACCTATCTATCTATCTATCTATCTATCTATCTATCTATCTATCTATCTATCTATCTATCTATCTATCTATCTATCTGTCTGTCTATCCATGTGCTCTGTCTGACTAACTATCCATGTGATCTGTCTGACTGCTTGTCTATCCATGTGCTCTGTCTGTCTGTCTGCCTGTCTATCCATATGTTCTGTCTGTCTATCTGTCTACCTGTGCTCTATTTGTATATCCATGTTATCTATCTGACTATCCAAGTGATCTATTTGTCTGTCTGCCTGTCTATCCATTGCTTTGTCTGGCTATTATCTATCTATCTATCTATCTATCTATCTATCTATCTATCTATCTATCTATCTATCTATCTATCTATCTACACTGTCTGTCTTTCTATCAATGTTCTCTGTCTGTTTATCCATGTGCTCTATTGTTAGGTCTGTCTGTTTATCCATGTGCTCTGTCTGTCTGCCTGTCTATCCATATGTTCTGTCTGTCTATCTGTCTATCCATGTTATCTATCTGACTATCCAAGTGATCTATTTGTCTGTCTGCCTGTCTATCCATGTGCTCTGTCTTTCTATTATCTATCTCTGTCTATCTCTGTCCTCTCTGTCTGTCTGTCACTTGGACTGTCTGTCTGTCTGTCCCTCCATGTACTTTATTGGTATCTGTCTGTCTATCCATGCGCTCTATCTGTATGTGTGTCTGTCTATCCGTGCGCTCTATCTGTATGTGTGTCTGTCTATCCATGCGCTCTATCTGTATGTGTGTCTGTCTATCCATGCTCTCTCTCTGTATGTGTGTCTGTCTATCCATGCGCTCTATCTGTATGTGTGTCTGTCTATCCATGCGCTCTATCTGTATGTGTGTCTGTCTATCCATGCGCTCTATCTGTATGTGTGTCTGTCTATCCATGCGCTCTCTCTGTATGTGTGTCTGTCTATCCATGCGCTCTATCTGTATGTGTGTCTGTCTATCCATGCGCTCTATGTGTCTGTCTATCCATGCGCTCTATCTGGATGTGTGTCTGTCTATCTATTTATCTATCATGCATGCATACACCCATCAGGAGATTGTAAACGGATGTTACCCACACCGGAGATTGCAGACTCTCAGCATTGAAATATTGTGCAAAGAATTAGGCCTGCAGATTTAACAAGTTCTCTGATTCAAATAAAATCATGAATCCAATATAAAACTGTATTATTTAGCCAAAATATATTTCTTTCTAAGTACATTTAAAATATAATATAGCATCATTATTGCAATCAGTGCAGTGCACAGTACAGGGAAGAAAAGACTGCTGCCCCTGAATCTGTATGGCCCTGGATACAGTGATGACCCTTCTGATTACAGAACTCCAAATGGAACCTATAATCGTTCCCTTTCACTGAGTTATTTGTTCAGGGTATGGATATCACATTAATCTTAAAAAACAATGTGATATCTCCTCGTTGAGATGTCTAATGCTCTACTTACCTGTTTCCAGCCAGTGAGCACCCACATGCTCGCCCTCCATGTGCGTAGCATGAAGAAGGACATTACGCAGTGAAAGGTCAACAATCAGGCACAATGAGTGAACGGAGGGCTGTCCGGATGGATGGAGACAGCAAAACTTTGACAAAGAATTTGACAAAATTCCTTGATATCAGATATATGTGTTGTATGTAGGAGCAATTCTCTATCAAATGAGCCCAACTCTGGCATGATAAGCGCACTTTACATCACTATCAGGGCTGATCAGAGAAAGGTGAAAATCAGGAGAACTGGCAGAAGAAGTGAACATTCTAGACCAAATAGCCGATTTGGAAACTGAGATAAATGGGAGAATTTTTCTGGTTTGGCTATTTTGACCTAGAATTTTCACTTCTCCAGTCATTCTCCTGAGTTTCACGTTTCTTTGAATAGACCTGTATATCTTTCAAGAAGGCAGCTATATTCTAGAATACTTTCCCAGAGATCATTCCAGTCTGAGTTTTTCCAATAGTGTCAAAGAAAATAAGACTTTATTTGTGATTTTGTGAAAAGTGCAACATTTTTGACTCCTATAACCAGTGCGGTCATATATACACTGAGAAGCCACTCAAGAAGAATAAACACAAACCCCTTGTGTGTATTTCCTCTGCATAACACTAAAAAATGTATACACCAGACCAAATCTTTCACTAATACCAGACAGATCCTTAATCCAAACACATGCACATTTGAAAGACATCAGTGATATTACATAGTGCAGAACATCTTAAAACGGAGTAAAATAAACGAGTTTTATTTCACAAAACTTTGCAAATGTTTACGTTTACATATAAGAAATAACATCGAGAAACGAGTAAATCCTTATTTTCCCAACAAATCAAGACACAAGATGCATCATCCATCAAAAACCTTCCACTGGGGCTGATACAATTATTCTCCAGTGAAACCAGGACAATGACAGTTTTTGCTTTAAAATTCCCAGGGTCCTACAACTGTAGGCGTGCATAGCCTGGGGTCATTTCCTGCAGGAACGCGTGGGAACAAAGTTCCTCTACTATTTTTGCAGAAGGAATTTGGCCCACACATTTTTGTTTAATAAATTTAAATTTAAAAAATTTAATTTATTTTATTTATTTAAAGAAAACCTATGAAAATTGTATTCTGATTATTAAAATGACTGCCTAAATCCCAGCTCACTGGTATATTGGTGTCCTTCTATATATATTTATGTATATATAAACTCAATTTGAGTGGGAGATGGTGGGTTATGTACCAGATTGCAACACCTAATTTGGAGGCAGAATAATTCATGAGTTCCCATGCTTAATTTTGTAGAACTTGTCCCATGTGCACAGCCCACATTTTTGAAGTGTGTACATTTATTACTTACAAACGGTAAATAATTCCAAACTGTTCATTTTCATGTTCTTTATTATGTACCGAATAATAAAAAAAGTGAGAATGTTAGTTATCTTTGTCCTTCCCCTGACTCTCCGATATTGTATAAACCCGATCTATCAGATGGCTCTCTCTTATCTCCAAGGATTCTAAAGAGCTCCAGAAAAGGATATTAGTGGTGGAGTATAGGTCCACTGCTGGTATCTGTTAGCGGCTGTCATATATCACAAGTCGAGCCATTAACATAGTAGCTCTCTTGTAATAGGGCCAATAATATGCAGGTCTGTTCAAAGAAAGGTGAACCGCAGGAGAATGACTGGAGAAGTGAAAATTCTAGGTCAAAATAGCCAAACCAGAAAAATTATCCCATTTATCTCACTTCCCAAATCAGCTATTTGGTCTAGATTGTTCTCTTCTCCTGCCAATTCTCCTGGTTTTCACCTTTCTCTGAATAACCCTGATGGAGTTACTGATGGTTAACTGCTCGTGCCAAATTCAGCTGTTCGTGGATTCTTATTACCTGCTGAGTGGAATAGAGCCACCCAGATTTCCAACGTCAACAGGGAGCTCTGCAAAAATGAATAATCGGTTTAACCAATCAAGACAGATAATAATTCTATACAAAGTGAGTGGAACACATCCTTTTAACCCTCTGCCAGCATAGGCTTATGGTCTATAGAGCTCAGGGATGAAAATATGTTCCATCCATTAGATAAGATGAAAGGAACTGTAGCCTGAATTGATGATGACTGTACCACCTTTCGGGGTACCATCAGGAGAGATGTAGATTTGAGAGAATTTGTTCCTAAAACACCTTGCTCCTCCTCAACGTGAGCACAACATTCACTCCAGTATTATCCTTGTATGTTGTCACTGTGACTTCATGTATGTTATAGTCAGTTATTATTGAAACTAGGGGTCAAGTCCAGTGGGAAAACGTGGAAACGCAGTTCCTCCACTATTTGCTCAAAGGTTCCCTTTTGACCCATACAATGAGAAGCTTTTATTAGGTTCCAATCATATGTTTCCATATTAAATCACTAGATATATATGGTATGGACTACAGTTATCATAATGTTTCCCCAAAACCCGGCCTATGTTTATGTTTGAACATTGATATTAACATTGCTTGTGGAGTGGTAGGTTAAGTGCAAAAATACATTGTTTAGTTGAAGAACAGAAATCTTGGAGCGTTCTTGCACTTATTTTTTCAGGACTAGACCTCTGACTACAAGTAACTGCAGTTAGGAGTTACAAAAGACAGAGGGCCACATTATAATATTGACGCTAACGTTAACACTCACCTACGTGAGCATTAACGTTAGCCGCGGTGTCTACCGCACATTACAATCCAAACGCAAACAGGTTGAGTAAGGCCTGGGGCAGACGAGCGTGGAAGGAACGTCCGTGAGAGTGGACGTTCCTTCCACTCAACACTGCCGCTGAGCGCACTCTGCGATTCTCAGTTCGCGCACAAGCGTGTGACCAAAGCCCGTCGCAGCATCACTTGGCTGCGACGGGCGCTGGTAAGTGCGGATGCATGAGCTCACTAGGTGCGCTAGTGTGCCCGGCCCTAAACCGTTAGCGTTTGGTATCTTGCGCTTTTCAGCGCGAGGTGACTGTACTTTGCGCTCCCTATACTTAACATGGGGAGTGTTAGTGTTAATCAGCGTTAGGATTACCTTAGTCCTAACGCTGATTAACGTCCGGCTCTGGTTAGCAGAAAGTTAACCAGAGCCAGGACTTGGTGTTAACGGATTCTGCTCCTGCCTAAAAAATAAAGGACAGAATCGTATACTCACCTCCTGTCCCGCGGCGAGGACCGCGGCTCCAACCGCCCCTCCGTCCGGCGGGAGCAGGGAAAGACTGGGGGAAAAAATCCCCCCCCCAGTCTCTCCCTGCGTATCACTACACTGACGAGATCTACACTACACTACACGTATCTACACTACACGTATCTACACTACACGTATCTACACTACACGTATCACTACACTACACTGATCTTGCGAGGCGAGATCCGGTAGGTCATGTGACCACCGGCGTCTGGCTCAATGGAGTCCTATGGACTCCATCGAGTGGATGCTCGCGTCTGCGCACAACACTGCCGCGCGTATCCCGAGCCGTAGTGAGCGGTAACAATGCAGGCAGCTTTTTAAGCGCCTGCATTGTAATTCCACGCTAAAACAGGGGCGGTAGGGGGAAAACTGCAGGCTCATTTTTTTCTGCCTACCGCCCCTGTTTTAGCGTGGAGATCGTAATGTGGCCCAGAGTGTACAGGACGAGAAGAATTGGGAGCTATGTTGTAATAAGCATAATTGCTGTGGTGTACAGAATGTTCTTTTAAGCCATAATAACATTTCCATCCATTAAAGATATTTAAATACTTAACACATATTTGTATCCTCTATATTGATTTATGAATAATTAAAATAATCAATTGTATGCTTCTAGCCTCCAAGGAGTTAACGCTACTAAGTAGGAGTGTTCAGAATAAATCAGAAACAAGGTTTGTAAGAACAGGATGTGTATGATTGTTGTTGTGATAAAAGGCAAGAACAGACAAAACGCCTCTAAAAAGTATCATAAAACATTTTATTAATTTAGACTTGCATTTCTAGTTAAAATCTCCTGCCCCTATTTGTTGTACTGTTTACTGGAAACATGAGAATAAAGCATTTGTTAGCAAAATACCACAACTAATTTCAGTGAATTTCACATACCTACAAATAGGCTTAGATTGTATTTGTAGCTCTTGACACAATGGTCAATTGCGTATGATTGTTATGCATTTTGAAAATTTTACAGCACTTATCGCAGGGTTCAAGTCAAGGGGAACACATGGGCAGGGCTGGTGCTTCCACTAGGCAAGCCAGGCAACTGCCTAGGGCGCACTGCCACCTAGGGGTTCAGCTGGGCCAAACCCGAGTTCCATTATTGTACCCGGTCCTCATTGCGCAACTCGTGTAGCTGGCAGTGGCGCCTTGCAAAGCCGACATTATTGGCTCATGGACCCCTGCTTGCAGCGCAGAAGTTGGGCACAGGTGCCACCAGATGACATGTGAGTGCCAAAGAAAACAAGAGGTGAAAGAAAGTAAGAGGCAGAGGAAACAAAGAGGCAGATGAAAGAATGAAATTAAAGGCGAGAGAAAGAGGCACAGAAGAGAGAAAGAGGCATAAACGGCAGAGGAAAGAAAGAGGCACAGGCCAATCCCGGGCCCAACTAGCGGAGGGGTAAGATGGGCACGAACGACCGTGTGCAGCCCCCGTGCACAGTGTGTATGCCCTCCCCGCAGTGTTTGTGTGTCCTCATGCACACTGTGTGTCCCCATGCACACTGTGTGTCCCCCCTTCGTGCACAGTGTGTGTTCCACCCCCGCATTTTAACAGTTAGCAATTTATTTTCTTCAGGGGGGGACAGAAGTAGCAGGTCTTGCCTAGGGAGCAAAATAGTCTAGCACCGGCCCTGCACATGGGAATGCAGTTTCTCTGCTATTTTTGCAGGGGGAGTGGAGTTCACTTTTGGTCCACACTCAGGTCAATTAAACAAGTTATACAATCATACTTGTTGCGTCATAATAAATATATGATATTTATAATGAACATTATAATGATTCCATAAACTAATCATATTTGGTGACGTTTGAGAATCAACATTTACCGTAATAGTGGGAAGAAATATCCATGAGTTTCCACAATAATGTTAGGACTCAACCCCTGACTAAACAGTTTATGTACACACTTATTCAACAAATCCTCTGCACTACAAAGGGGGTTATTCAATAATTGCATGTGTCTCCTGAAGTTGCAATCAGATGCGAAAATTGGTAATGTTGCTATGCAACAAGGGTCAGTGTTGTATTGTAAGTTAAGATCAATTCGATAGTTGATATCAATTTGAATTTTCCACCATAGTTTTCTCAATGTAAAAAAAATCCACGTGTTTAAATGTTTATTAAATATTTTTTTAAACGTTTATAGTTTTCAATTGCAGCAAAAAGCCATTTTTTTAAAAAAGAAAATCGAATTTTTTGGCATTTTTCAGGAATTTTTGGGTTAATCTTTAGGTTTCCTAACTTATTTTAAACAAACTAGGCTTTTTTCCACCATAGTTTTCAATGTTAACAAAATCCCCATCTTTATTAAATATTTTTTAAACCATTTAGAATTTTCAATTGCAGCAAACAGACATTTCTTTTGTTTATTTTTTTTAGGATTTTTTGGCATTTTTCAGGATTCTTTGGGTGAAAGTTTAGGTTTCCTATCTTATTTTAAATGTGATGATGAGGTTTGTTTTTCTTTGCTGAACGCATGCAGCTGAATTATTTTCTTACAGTCTGTGTGCGTTCAGCAATTGGATACATTACATTGTGTCAGACCATGGACAGTTCCAAGCCTGCCCCTGTTAACCATGGTCCTGTTTCATTGTGAAATAGATTGATAACATGTTTCACTTTCAGACCATGGACAGTACCTCAAAGTGAAACATGTTATCAATCTATTTCACAATGTGAACTGTCCATGGTCTGACACAATGTAATGTATCCAATCGTCAGCATGTCGGCTTTTTCCGGCGGCTGCTCTGTGCTGTGATCGGCGTCTCATTGGCTTCTTCCGGCATGATTTTTGTGGTGGTTTCTGCGTGTTTTCGGTGAGTGTTCGTCAGGTTTGTGGCGGGTTTTCCTTGCACTCCGGGGACTCTGCGGTGCATGCTGGATACACCATAGGGTGGCGAACTTTGATTCCCCGAAGTGCACGGAAGCGCGGGGAATGAGAGAGCACCGAAATGTCGGCGACATTTTGGTGCTCTCTGAATAACCCCTATTGAGTAGATTTCCTCAGTGAAGACAGTAGTGACTATTATTCGTTATTATTATTGGCTCTTTTTTTTTTCTGTTTATCATTTTCCCATGTTTTACCACTTATTCACTGTTGATAATGGTAGAGTTTGAATGTATTTTACAATATTTCAGTTTGCTGTCACTAGTACAATAGGCATGTTGTATGCTACTGTTTAAGAAATTTAGTTTATTTTTTTATGCTCGTGCAGCTATAAGGCTGACATCTTCTTTAGAGCCAATTATTACCTTAATTTACATGAGTATTGTGTTGTATGTTGCCATTCACACTCAAGGGGATATTCAGAGAGCACCGAACTTGCCACCGAAGGGAACCGAATGGTGAATTTTCCCATACGTTGCAATTTCGGGGCAGTTCGTCTATTCAGAAAGCTGCAAGTTCTCAAAAATCTGGCGTATTGATGGTGATATATAATGCAGTTCCTCGCCGTTCAGCAGCAGCAAAATTGTCCTATACAGAAGTAATGGTTAATCTATTCAGAGTATGAGGAACTGCAGCGAAATGTCAGTGAAATGGTCTGACTTTCTGTGGTTCAGTTCGACAGGTTTTAACAGGTGAATACCATAGGATTCAATGTAAAAAATATTATCGGTTTTAATATTTTTTTATTCAACCGTTTATTCTTTAAATTTTCAACAAAAAGTATTTTTATTTATTGATTTTTCTGAACATCTCTTTCTATTTTAATATTTTTTTAAAGAAATTTTTGATTCCCAATTTTTTTAACCACTTGGCTGCTAAGGACGCGCTCAGCGCGTCCTGCCAAGTGTTCCTCCTGTGCTACGGACGCGCTGAGCGCGTCCTAGGACAGGAGGCAGCAATCAGCCAGGATTCCGGCTCATTGCTGGCCCCCCCTGGTGCGGCTGACATTAGATGGCACTCCGGGACCCCGGCGGGGACATTAGATGTCATTGCGGTGGCGCGATGGCAACTATTTCAGGCGCCCCCCGCGAGTGTGGAGGAGGTGCCTGAAAGGGAGGGGGGGAGTCCTTCGGACCTCTCTCCCTCCCGATCGCCGGGGTCCTGCGGCTGAAGGCAGGCACGGTTTGGAAGGGCACAGCCTGCCCTTCCAAACTGTGAAGTCTTTAACCCCTTGGGTGCCGGATCACGATTCGGCGCCAAAAAGCGCCGAATCGTGATCCTCTCCCGGAGCTGGCCGACATCTTGGATGTCGGCCAAGCTTCCGGGAATGCCCCCTGACGACTGGCGCCATCGTGCACGATGCACGATGATGCCAGTCCTGGAGTTAACCCCTAACTGCCACCAATGGTGGAGATAGGGGGTTCCAATGAACCCCCTATCTCCTGATCCATGGCAGCTAGGGGTTAATATTTGGTATTGCTGGATCGGCCAGAGCATGGCCTTTCCAACGATACCAAACATGACCATGTAAAAATTAATAACAAATAAATAAAAATAAAAATATTTTAAAATAATAATAAAAAAATGAACAAGTTTTTTTTGTTCTTGTTTTGTTAATGCAGCAATATCGTTCCCATTTCAATGATAATGTTAACAATGATGCTGCACTAACGATTTTTGTATGCGGTGCGTTTGTTAAAAATAGCGAAATTTTCCCCAAAAAAAATGTAACGCGTCCCCATTTCTAATTTTTTTAACAAGCGCACCCCATAGAAAATATAACCGCAAATGCTCGCATGTTAAAATGTGAAAAAAAAACACTTTACACATTGTAAATTATTGAAAATTCTAATTTTATTGCATTTTTTTGTTATAATATACAGACAGGACATGACGTATACATATAATAATGACATATTATGAATCTGCCGGAAAGAACGATATATAATATGTCTGGGTCATATATTAAAATAAGGCTTCAAAATGCGGTTAAACATGATGAGCGAAACCGGTAAAAATGACCTCAGCACAGAGGTGGGAAATGCCTCAGCAGCGAAAGGGTTAAAAGGTATTTTTCTTATTCTGAACCATTTTTATTATTTCTTAACCCCTTCACTGCTGAGACATTTCACCTCTGTGTGCTGTGCTAATTTTTACCGGTTTTGCTCATCATGTTTAAATGTAAATTGAAGTCATGTTTTATTATACGATCCAGACAAATTACATATCCTTTTTTTACAGCAGGCTCGGCAGATTCATAATATATCATTATTAATATATACATACATCATGTCCTGTCAGAATGCTATAACAAAAATGTAAAAAATGTGAATTTCCATTATAATTTCAATTATCTACAGCGTGTAAAATTATTTTATCACATTTTATTATCCAACCCTTTGCAGTCAGTTATATATTCCATGGGGTGCTCTTGTTAAATAGATAAAATACCCACATATTAAATGTTATAACCCTTAATATTTTGTTTTTGCAGGAAGTAATCCAGTCATTGCTTAAAATTCTGTACAAACTCTGACCCAACCACCTCAACAGGCAGAGAATTCCACAGCTTTATAGGAGTTGTTTACTAACAGGGTTATTCAGAGAGCACCAAAATGTCACTGACGCGCTCTCCTGTTCACCGCACCACGGTGAGTTCAATTCACCAACCCTGTGGTGAATTCAGCATTCACCGCAGGGACCCTGAAGTGCAGCAAATTGACCCGCTGAACAAATCGGAAAACAACCGCAAAACCACCAAATCAATTTGAAAAACTGCCGCAAAACCGCAGAATCAATCTAAAAACCTGCCGATAAACTGGTGAATCGATCAGAAAAGCCACAGAATGCATCTGATGAAACGCCGAACAGACCGCCGAATTGATCCGAAAAAAAGCGATGACCCGCCGAACAGACCATTGAGCAGCTGCTGGAAAAAAATCAACAAGCTGCCGAAGAAGGGGGGGGGATTTTTTTAAAAAAAACACCGCAACTTTTAAAAGGCATTTTTTAAAAAGAAATACTGCATGAAAATGCCTAGGAATAATATACAAGGTCCTATGAATAATAATAAGAAGAAAGTCTGCTACAGTAAAAAAAAACATAATTTTAAAGAAATAGAAAAAAAAATTGCCGAATATGCCTAGACAATTCTAAGAAATAAATACATAAAGGGACTTTTTGGTGCAAAAGAAAAGAATAAATGGTTGAATAAATATTTAATTAAAACAGGGATTTTTTTTTACATTGAAACCTATGGGATTCCCTTGTTTAAACTTGTTGAACAAAACCACCGAAAATCAGGGAATTTCACTGACATTTCTCTGCTGTTCAGTGTTCTCTGAATAGATTAACCATTATTTCTCTGTGGAGATTTCACTGCCGCCGAAGATCACCATATTTTGCTGGCAATTTGCAAATATTTGGTGAATTGCCAGCTTTTTGAAGCTAAATGGCCATAAAATGGCACCATACGGCCGGGGAAATTCACTGCTCGGTGCAATTTTGTTGCCATTTGGTGCTCTTTGAACTGCTGTCAATTGAATTTTAGGCTAAAATTATAGCTGGAACTGTAGAACTGTATGAAAACTGAATTTGGAACCATTTCAGATAGAGCTTGTTGAAGTAAAGTGTGACATACCCTTTCAATTCTCTACCAATCTGATAATAAACATACAGTATTTCATTTTATTTTAGATGAAACTCGAGTTACAATAATTCCTCTGCAATAGTAAGCACGAGCAACTACAAATGAAATGGGAGTAAACACATTTTGGAGTCAACCTTTTCTCCCTTCAGGGTCTGGTAAATGTCATCTGTGCCAGGAGGGGCTCAATGCCTTTATATATATATATATGATCAAAATTCTAAAGAATGGGGGTGAAGGACAACCAGGCTGTAATGTCATCATTTCATCATGTCAGTGTGCACTTGCTGTTTCCATAGAATGTAACAATATGTTCAATGTTTTTTTGTATAAATATAGAAAATATGTTGTGTGAACAAAAAAATTACTTGCCACAAACAATATTCTACAATGCTACTTTTTCAATGTATGTGTATTTATTACCTTTACCTGATGTTTTATACTGCTTTTTATCCTTTGTTTCTGGTTTACAGGATGTTTATGTTATGATTCACAAGTCTATTGTGGCAACAATGGTTGAGGCCTTTGGCATTTCGTATCTGATGAAATCTGCACTTTGATATAGAGGAGAGTGGTGGTTGGGATGCTCGTTTGTATTCGTTTAGTAAATAATCACTGCAAGCTTCAATAATACACACAAACAAACCAGGAAAGGAAGCTGTCAGGCACCTTGGTGTGACTGTGTGATTATTGGACCACAACTGGTCAGGATAAAAATTATTTTAATGTCACCTATACCATGCTGCTGCTTCTCAATATTTTACATTCTGTGTGTGGGTGATTCCAAATTTTAGCACATGCAAAGAAGAGATTTACAGCTTTATAAGCCAGGAAGAAGCTATAAAGGAATCCATCACCTCCTTAACGCTAGCACTCACATATGTGAGAGTTAGCAGTAGGTTATTGCAGACCGCCCATATTACATCCTGAATGCCAAAGGGTTAATAAATCCATTAGCGCATCGTAATAGCGCTTTCTAGTGCAAGCTTACTGTACTTTGTGCTCCTTATACTTAACATGGAGAGCGCAAAGAGTAATTAGCATTAGGATCGCAAAGTTCTTACGCTAATGACTAGACCACAACTAGAAGCTGGTGCTATCTGCTATCTGATTCGGCTTCTGCACCAGCTGACTATCAGAATCATTAAAGTCTGTGGAGTTACTAAATTTACTAGACCTCTGGTTACGTTTATACTGAGCTGGGAACCTAGCGCAGTGTTTCATTGTTGCAAAAAATGCAAACCTGTAAACCAGTAAACCTCTAATGATGTCACATAAACTGAGCTCATTAGATGTGGATTTAGAATGCGTGGCAGATGCATAGATTTTTAAAAAAATAATAATTATGAAATGAGCAGTCTCTGACCCACACCTGAGAATAAAACTGTTAATGCAGAGATCTGAGTATTCTTGTAAAGGTCATTGACAGGAGTCAATATGTAGGAGACGTTTGTCATGGGCGGGATTCCTGGCAGATGCCAAGGAATGCCTCTTATATATATTCTTTTCAAGCCCTTTAGGCAGGTTTGCGGTCTGCTGCATATTGCAGAATCCAGCGCACACTACACACACAGAGACAGAACAAGAGGTGATAGTACAGAATACAGGCACAAGAGGGAGCTGGGTACGATTTCTGCTCTAAATACAGATTACAGGGCTAAGGCTAAACAATAAATGACAGGAGTTTGCAAGCACACAAAAAGATACAATAAATACACCCAGCAGCCAGACAGAACCCTAAGCCCTGAATGAGGTCCTTTATAGTTGGCCTCTGAAACTATCTACTCTATGCTGCTGAGTAAAAACAACACAGACACATACAGGACATAAACAAGAATAATCCAGAAACACACCAGATAGGCAAACACAGAAATACAGGTTCCAGGGGGGCAAGCAAGAGAGTAGTCCAGAAACAAAGCCAAAGTCATACACGGGTATATCATATGCAAGGTACAGGGTACAGACAAGAGAGTAAACCAGAAACAAAGCCAAAGTCATACACAGGTATATCGTATGCAAGGTACAGGGTACAGACAAGAGAGTAAACCAGAAACAAAGCCAAAATCATACACAGGAATCAGATACAGGTTCTTAGAAAGCACAATGCAGGTACTCAATTGGTAAAGACCTATACTGGACCAGAGAGCAAGTGCACTGCTGGCCATATAAATAGGGCAGGGGCACATCATGTGATCACAGGCCAGATCAGTCACAGATTCCAGGGGTGGAGAGCCTGAAGAGATTAACCCTAAAAAAACATAAGGGCTGATAATATTCTCTCACCACCAGGGGGCCTGGAAGAGACTGGAGGAAATATGACAGCGTTGTGCAAGTGGTTCTCTTGACCTCTTCAGCAGTCTTTGATGTCAGCATGCCTGGATCACTGTGGAGGATTAAACGAAGATATGATTGTCCTTCGGATTGCAATGTCCATGTACCGCGGATGTGTTGACATTGCCTCTGACTGAGGTTCATGATATCTCATTATGCTATGAAATCCAGAATTTAGTTTTATTATTAACCCTATATAAATATAATTATCAGATACCCCACCTGTTAATGACAGGCTTTCTTTAAAGCTACAGTGGCAAGAAAAAGTATGTGAACCCTTTGGGATTACGTGGAGTTTTGCATGAATTGGTCATAAAATGTGCTCTGATCTTCATCTAAGTCACAACAATTTGAAAAACACAGTCTGCTTAAAATAATACAACACAAACATTATATGTTTTCATGTTTTTATTGAACAGAACATGTAAACATTCACAGTGCAGAGTGGAAAAAGTATGTGAACCTTTGGACTTAATAACTGGTTGACCCTCCTTTG
The DNA here is from genome assembly GCA_009667805.1 of Leptobrachium leishanense. Lineage (NCBI taxonomy): Eukaryota > Metazoa > Chordata > Amphibia > Anura > Megophryidae > Leptobrachium > Leptobrachium leishanense. Next base: position 92,865,674 of record CM019064.1, on the reverse strand, counting down.
GCAGCAATAACCTCAACTAAACGTTTCCTGTAGTTGCAGATCAGACCTGCACAACGATCTGGAGTAATTTTGGACCACTCCTCTTCACAAAACTGTTTCAGTGTAGCAATATTCTGGAGATGTCTGGTGTGAATCGCTCTCTTAAGGTCATGCCACAGCATTTCAATTGGGTTGAGGTCAGGACTCTGACTGGACCACTCCAGAAGGCTTATTTTGTTTTGTTGAAGCCATTCTTTTGTTGAATTACTTGTATGCTTTGGGTCAATGTCCTGTTGCATCACCCATCCTCTGCGGAGCTTTAGTTGGCAGACAGATGGTCTTACGTTTTCCTGCAAAATGTCTTGATAAACTCTGGAATTCATTTTTCCATCAATGACAACAATCCGTCCAGGCCCTGAGGCAGCAAGCAGCCCCAAACCATGATGCTCCCTCAGCCATGTTTTACAGTGGGGATGAGGTTTTGATGTTGGTGTGCTGTGCCTTTTTTTTCTTCACACATTTTTTCCAAACAACTAAATTTTGGTTTCATCTGTCCACAGAATATTTTGCCAGTAGTGCTGTGGAACATCCAGGTGCTCTTTTGCAAACTTCAAACGTGCTGCAATATTCTTTTTGGACAGCAATGGCTTCCTCCGTGGTGTCCTCCCATGTACTCCATTCTTGTTTAATGTTTTCCTTATTGTAGAAGTGTCAACAAAAATGTTAGCATGTGCCAGAGATTTCTGTAAGTCTTTAGCTGACACTTTAGGATTCTTCTTTACCTCATTAAGCATTCTGCGCTGTGCTCTTGCAGTCATCTTTATAGGACAACCATGTCTAGGGAGAGTAGAAACAGTGCTGAACTTTCTCCATTTGTAGACAGTCTGTCTTACCGTGGACACGTGAACATCAAGGCTTTTGGAGATACTTTTGTAACCCTTTCCAGCTTCATGAAAGTCAACAATTCTTGATCGTAGGTCTTCCGAGAGCTCTTTTCTGCGATGCATGGTTCACATCAGGCAGTGCTTCTTGAAACCAGTAAACCCAAAACTGGTGTGTGTTTTTAAAGGGCAGGACAGCTTTCAGCAACACATCCAATAATATCACACTGATTGGACTCAAGGTTGGCTCACTCCTGGCTCCAATTAGCTCTTGGAGAAGTCATTAGGCTAGGGCAGGGGTCAGCAACCTTGGCTCCCTGATGTTTTGGGAACTACATCTCCCATGATGCTCAGTCACCCATTAGGCTGACTGAGCCACATGGGAAATGTAGTTCCCAGAGCATCATGGAGCCAAGGTTGCTGACCCCTGGGCTAGGGGTTCACATAATTTTTCCACCCTGCACTGTGAATGTTTACATGTTCTGTTCAATAAAAACATGAAAACATATAATGTTTGTGTTGTATTATTTTAAGCAGACTGTGTTTTTCAAAATGTTGCGACTTAGATGAAGATCAGAGCACATTTTATGACCAATTCATGCAAAACTCCACGTAATCCCAAAGGGTTCACATACTTTTTCTTGCCACTGTATTCCCACAATTGACATCAAGTGACCATTAAATTGAACTCTATGAGAGAGACGGTAACCTATAAAATAAAAAGAAGTTGAATTTGAAAACAGCTAAAGAGTATTTTGAAATAAACACATTAAAATGTTTTCTTTATAACACTTTATTTTTTCGGCAAAACAGTTATGCAATCTAGGGGGTAACTCACAAAACGCTGGCGTCTATCAAAGTTGCAAACACTAACAAAAATCACTAGTGTTGCAACTCTGAAAAACACTAGTATGTCACATAAATCAAAAGAGCTGCAGGAGAAGCTGTACGGTGTGTTGATGTTATTGCCGCTGTTTGTAACTTTGACATACATCAGCAGTACTTGAAAGACCCATTAGTTTTTCTTGTCCAGACAGGGAGAAATCGATTATATTACAGCTGATATGGAGTTGCATTAAGCCTTTATTTGTTTTCTAATGTTAAACATACACAATGTATCTCAGTGGGTTAGATTCTCTAAAGCTCCCTGCTAGATCTAGAATTGGGCTTGGGTCGAAATCCTGACAAACAGGTTCCCGAATGCCAACATCCGGACATCCAACTTTCTGACAGAACAAGTGCCAACATACCATGTTCCTGACACAGACAACTCCCCTACGGCCAATGTCCCGACATCCAATATCCCGACGGACCAAGTGCCAGACGGCCAACTTCCGAACATTTAAAATCCAGAGGGTTATCCCTAACCCTCACCCCCTAACCTTAACCCTAACTCCCTAACCTTCACCCTCTAACACTCTAACCCTAACTGTCCGGGATTTTGGATGTCAGAAGTTGGCCATGGGGCACTTGGTCCGTTGGGATATTGGATGTCTGGAAGTTGGTCGTCGGGGAGTTGTCTGAGTCAGGAACTTGTTATGTCAGGCACTTGTTCTGTTGGGAAGTTGACCATCATTGGGATGTTGGCATTCGGGAACCTGGTTGTCGGGATTTTGTCTGGCACCCCTAGAATTAAGGTTTGAGTTTTGCCAGGAAGATTATTTATATTTTTTACCGTAGGCATTGTAGTTGTTTATTACAATAAGTGTGTGTAACAAACATTATGTTTCTGTGTATGTGTTATTTTTTTCATAACTGATCTGAAATGTTGCCAGCTACAAGATGATGTCTAACATCTTTGAACCTTTGATAGTTGACAGCCAGTGATTACATTTACTATGCCGTATGTAGTAGGCAGAGTTGTCTTTGGACAGTAAGCAGCTGTATCAGTTTGAAGGATTGCCTGTAATGAAAATAAATCATTTGTGAAATGAAATACATTGTCGCTTGCAGTTTATGTTACCCCTCACCCCATTTTCCATTTCCTGTGCTGCTGTCCCTGTGAAATCTGCAATAATTTACAGTCATTTATGATTCAATATCTCTGGTTATGAGATGTAAAGGATGTTGCATTTATTCAAGGATTACTTTAAAACAATAAAGGGATTGTATCAGAAGTAAGTAAACTCTATCAGGTCTATTCACTAAAGGTGAAACTCAGGAGAATTGGCAGAAGTGAGAATTCTTGATCAAAATAGCCAAACCAGAAAATTTCTCCCATTTATCTTAATTTCAAAATCAGCTATTTGTTCTAGATTGTTTTCTTCTCCTGCCAGTTCTCCTGAGTTTCACCGTTACAGGTCTGTTCACTAAAGGGGTTATTCAGAGAGCCGACCTGGCCCCAAAATGGCACCGAACGGGGAATTTCGCCATACGGTGACATTTCGGGGCCATTCAGCTATTCAGAGAGCAGGCAGTTCACCAAATTTTGGCGAACTGCCAGCAACTACGGTGCCTGTCCAAAGGCAGTGAAATCCCCCATAGAGAAGCAATGGTTAATCTTTTCAGAGAACACCGAACAGCAGGGAAAATTTGCGAAATGCCCTGCTGTTCTGTGGTTTCATTCAGCAGGTTTATTCAGGTGAACCCCATAGGTTTCAATGTTAAAAATATTCCCGTTTCAATCCAATATATAATAAACCGTTCAGTCTTTTAATCTGCAGTAAAAAGTCTATTGAAATATTTTTTAGGATCTATTAGGCATTTTTTCGGCAAAGATTTTTTTACTTTTTTTTTTAATAGCTGATTTTCTTTTTTCTGTAACAGACATTTTTATTATTGTTCATAGGACCTTCTATGTAAAGTCCAGACATTTTCATTCAGTAGTCTTCTTTGCAAACAGTGTTTAAATTTTGGCACTTTCAACTTTTTTTTTTTTTTACCCGTCCGGCAGCTTGTCGTCTTTCTCCTGCGTCTGGTCTGTGCTGCACTGTGTTCGGCGGCGGGTTTGCGGCAGATGTCCAGTGGGTTGGCAGCAGCCGGCAACAAGTTTGTGGTGGCATTTGCTTCCCTACACTTCGGGGACCCTGTGGTGAATGCTGAATTCACCGCAGGGTGGGGAACTTTGATTCCCCAACGTGCAGAAAGTGCCAGGAACGAGAGCACCGAAATGTCAGCGACATTTTGGTGCTCTCTGAATAACCCTCTAATTTTTTTTTTCACATTTATTGTATTTCACAAAAGGACAATTTCTGCCTGTATTTTGATAATGCAGACTCCATTTGAAAATGTGCGGGATAAGAACCACCATTATTTCTGTAAAGGATAAAAAATACAAACAATCAAATACACATTATTTTAATATTTTATCTATTTCAGGATAACAAACTATTTGCAAAAATGCTATATTAAAGTGTTAATTATGAATCCCATATTTCGAGTGAATATTATGGTAATATTGTTGCTCAATAAAGGGCACTGGATAAGGAAACTGTTAAATTTGGAAATAAAACTAAGGTCAATTTACTGTGGACTGGTAAGAGACAGACCCTCCCATGTATATGCAAAGTTAAAAAAAATAAACGAGTTATCCTACTGCAAGAATTTGAAAGTAAAACTTAAAAATGTTTGCTAATTGTTAATATTATAATGCCCTTTTATGGTAAAGTAGCATAAAATAAGATAATGATTTTCTGTTTCACACTGTAATCAAGATATATTTATTGCAAATATTTTCTATTAATGCTGTGCTAAGCATGTGTTTATTTTAAAAGGCCCAATGTAATTAGCCAGGTAGCAATCTGCTTAATCATAGCATACAAGATTGAGTAGTTTTGTGTCTGAAAGCAATTCTTATAATTAACAGTTTTCTTTACTCAATTACGTTTATTGAGTTAGTGACTTATTGAACAAGTAGTGCTGAGCCCAGCACCTAAAACTGATTTGTTGCACACCGTATATCATAAATGACCGTCACTTTAAAATGTATTCAAATACTCCAAGAAGGATAATGATGTGAACAATGGTTTAAGAATGCCGTCTACAACATAATAATTGATAACAATGTTCATGTAACCCATGAAGATTAATGCCCACTCAACAAGGTTATTTTTTGTTAATTGAGAATTAAATATAAGCATGGGGGTGCAGTTATTGCACTTGAGATTGGTATAAATTACATATATGGAGTCATATTTCATGATAACATTAATGAGTGAGCCTTCATGTGTACTTTGCACAGGAAGCACAAATGTAATAGGAGCTGAAGAATAATGAGCGATTCCAGGAGAAAACATCAGCGATGGAGAGCGCTGCCACTGCTGGTTTTCTTCAGGAACCTGCACTGATTTTTGGTCTTAGTGTCTCCATATTATGGTATTAGGGTCATTGTATGAAGTCTGCTATTAACCCCTTAACGACGGACGGGCGTCACCCGTTGGGCGAGGGTTGGTTAACGTCATTGAGGCGTACAGGTACTCCTCACCGCCGCGGGCCTCCAATTTGGCCAGCAGACGCACATCATTGGGTGCAGGCGGACAGCCTGAGTTCAATCTGTCTCTGCAGTCAAAGGCGCGCACTGAATGCAGGGAGGGGCTGAGGCGGGGCGTACTACCTGTATGCCATGCGTTTTCAAGGTCCACTGGTGTTAGAACAATTGTATAAAATATCCGAGAGCGTAAGTATAGATGGATCGGACATCTCTTTCGAAAAAGGGTGCAAATAAGGCAAGCGCTTGACTGGAATCCCTAAGGACAGTGCAGGAGATGCAGACCCAGAGGCTCCTGGTGATGGAGCCTCCATGACAATGTCAAGACTCTTGACAAGAATCTGACCTGGCAGCAGGTCAAAGCAAAAGCTGGGATCCATCAAGGCTGGAAGACTTTCACTTCAGCTCTATGCTCCTCGATAGAGCAGGACTTCCTCCTGTGGGATTCCTCCTTGACTAGCTGATGTGATGTAATTAATGTAGTTTATGACTTTTACATACCCCAAATTAACATTTTCTTGGATTACCCTTGAATATGCACAAGTTAAATGTTACATAGTACAGGTCCTTGGAAGCATTGTCAGCGGCTGGGTATGTTGGGAAATGACGTTAAGAAAAGTCTGGCCAAGATTACCCACTGGTGTAATAGGGTATTCCAACTAAATATTCCCAAAGAAAACCTGCTGTAAATACACCATGTGAAGGAACCGTTCCCTTCCGTCTGTCCTGGCTCTCCAGACACCCCTTCGTTGCAGTCAGCCCGGCTACTGGGAGCGCTGTCCTCAGCGCCTCGAGCATTTTGACCTGCCTGCTTCTGTTCCTCTGCCCTGGAGCCGTTAGGAATCTCCAGAAGGCCGCTCTCTGCCTTCTGAGGGTGAGTGTGGAGTGTAGCGTAGTTTGTAATAAAGACACCAGGCGCGGCTGTATGCTTTAAAACAGGATCCTCTCTCTCTGAGCTCTGAGAGTTCTCTGACTTTTTAATGAACAACCACCATTTATGCTGAAGTCCAACAGTCATAATTTGCATACCCATACTAATTACATTAGGTTAGTTATTTACAATAAACATTCTTTACATTCTCTAGCCTTTCAGCTCACACAACATTTGTATATCCATTGTTCTAACACATCAGATTAAACACACACTATCAGAGATCCCTTGAATTAAACATGCAGCTAGATAATGGGAAAAGCCCTGGTGCATAAATTACACAGCAGTAAAGCTTGTTTACTGTTTTACACAAAAACACATTTACCTACAGGAATATAAGTATTTTAAAAACCAAAGCTATGCCATTTTACACTAAACTGAATTAAACTAAAACCAAACGATGTAAAATATATTTAAAAACACACGATATAAATGAACATAAAGTCTCTTGGGGTTTGAAGCATGGAGCGTTACATCAGCTCCATGACATATGTCCCCCCTTCCAGAACGGCAGGGCAAGCTTAGATCCCAAATGGATCTCTTGCCACTGACGAGACTTCTCACCTTGTCCTTTTTTCTGCGCCATCCTCAAAGTTCCAGGGTGCTGGCGCACAAGCATCACCAGTGGGGTCCGACGGTCGCCACAGGGTAATCCTGGGTGTGGGTCTATAGTCTGTCGGGAGGAGGCGAGCCCCTGGGTTTCTCCACTTGTCCTTGTGGGCTGGCCCGCTGTCCGAGGGGTGCCCTATACTCTGGGGCCCGGCGTGTCGCTGGTGTAATCCTTTGTTGGTGTCCCCTCCTGGGGAAGTGTCTCGCTGTTGGGGAGAGGTACCGCCTGTACCTTCTCCCCAGGGTATAATTACCCGGGGGGAACATGTCCCAACTGCATGTGCCCCTGGTGCTCTGGCCAGCCGTTGAGGGGAATAGGTGAGGCAAGAGGCCTCCAGCCTAAAGGGTTGGGAGGATGGGCAGAGGTTGGAAATGCTCTGCCCCATAGCCAGCGCTTCTGCTGGGGGGGGTGGATGCTGGGGAAGTGCCTCCTTGTAGGAGAATTGTGTCCTCCATTCTCAGGGGAGCCATTGGTCGGGAGGGTAGCACCCTCTGGAAAAACTTGCCTGGATCCTCTGGGCACAAGTTGGGTGGTGGGCAGAGGTTGGAAATGCTCTGCCCTGTAGCCAGCGCTTCTGCTGGGGGTGGGTGGATGCTGGGGAAGTGCCTCCTTGCGGGAGAATGGCACCCTCCATTCTCAGGGGAGCCATTGGTCCGGAGGGTAGCACCTTCTTGAAAAACTTGCCTGGATCCTCTGGGCACAAGTTGGGTGGTGGGCAGAGGCCAGCGGCACTCTGCCCCGTTGCCAGCTCTTCTGCTGGGGGGATGGGTGTAATATACGGGAAACAGTTTACCTCCAGTCGGGGTAGGGTCGTCTGCTGCAGGGCCGGCAGCCCCTGGGAGTCCTCACCGAAATCTTCTGTGCGGACCGAAAAAGGTGGGCAGAGGCCAGCGGCGCTCTGCCCTGTTGCCAGCGCTTCCGCTGGAGGGGTAGATGCTGGGGACGTGTCTCCGGGCGGGAGAATGGTGTCCTCCATTCTCGGTGGGGTCATTCGTTGCTGGGCCGGCAGCCTGTGGAGATCCTTGCTCAGGTCGTCTTGGTGCAACTTGGGGAGTGGGCAGAGGCCAGCGGCGCTCTGCCCTGTCGCCAGCGCTTCAGCTGGGGGGATAGACACTGACAAAGTGTCTTCTGGCAGGAGGATGGCATCCTCCATCTCCGGTGGGGTCATGGGCTGTGGGAAAACCAGCCCGGGGGGATCCTCTCCTGGGTCCGATGTGACCATTATGAAAGGTGGGCAGAGGGCATCGGCGCTCTGCCCCGTCGCCAGCACTTCAGCTGGGGGGATAGACACTGACACAGTGTCGTCTTGCGGGAGGATGGCGTCCTCCATCTCCGGTGGGATCAAAGGTTGCGGGCAAACCAGCCCGGGGGGAACATTTGTCTGCTCCTCGTGGCAGACTGTGGGGGGTGTAGCTTCCTTGACGGAAATTCCAGGCAAGCTGTAAATCTCCTCCCAAGTATCGCTGGGGAGTGCGGGTTCCTCCCATGAAGCACCAGACAAGCTGTAAGTCCCCATTAAAGGATCGCTGGGGTGTGTAGATTCCCTGGACGAAGCTCCAGGCGGGCTGTCAACCTCCACCTAGGGCTCTACGGGGTAGGTTTCAGGGGTGGGGTATTCTGTCCATGTCGCTTGGAGCTCGGCCAACCGCAGCTGGTGTTGGCGCTCCTTATCTCGCTCCTCATCTTCTTGGAGGTCCATCATCAGTTGTACAACTGCGGCTTCGGAGGGGGTGGTGCCGCATATCTCTAATATTGCTCGAGCTTTCTTTTGGAGGTGATCTTCAGTGGCCGGAGTCGGGGTTGGGGTTCTTACCATTAGCTGGTCCATCCTTATAAGCTCCTTGACCAGGGCTTTCTTGTTTTTGGTGCCGGCGATTCCTCCACGGCACTCTAATATGTATCTCAGCGTGTCCCTCTTGTAGTTGGCATAGCTGGCCATTCTGCATTTCTTCTGGGGTTGGAGAGCTTATCCTCACCGCTTGCCACCAGTGTGAAGGAACCGTTCCCTTTCGTCTGTCCTGGCTCTCCAGACACCCCTTCGTTGCAGTCAGCCCGGCTACTGGGAGCGCTGTCCTCAGCGCCTCGAGCGGCTTGACCTGCCTGCTTCTGTTCCTCTGCCCTGGAGCCGTTAGGAATCTCCAGAAGGCCGCTCTCTGCCTTCTGAGGGTGAGTGTGGAGTGTAGCGTAGTTTGTAATAAAGACACCAGGCGCGGCTGTATGATTTAAAACAGTGAACATCTCTCTCTGAGCTCTGAGAGTTCTCTGACTTTTTAATGAACAACCACCATTTATGCTGAAGTCCAACAGTCATAATTTGCATACCCATACTAATTACATTAGGTCAGTTATTTACAATAAACATTCTTTGCATTCTCTAGCCTTTCAGCTCACACAACATTTGTATATCCATTGTTCTAACACATCAGATTAAACACACACTATCAGAGATCCCTTGAATTAAACATGCAGCTAGATAATGGGAAAAGCCCTGGTGCATAAATTACACAGCAGTAAAGCTTGTTTACTGTTTTACACAAAAACACATTTACCTACAGGAATATAAGTATTTTTAAAACCAAAGCTACGCCATTTTACACTAAACTAAATTAAACTAAAACCAAACGATGTAAAATATATTTAAAAACACACAATATAAATGCACATAAAGTCTCTTGGGGTTTGAAGCATGGAGCGTTACATCAGCTCCATGACACACCATATTCTTGAGGAATGACAAAATCTATATAACAAAGAGGAGGGAGTAATAGTCCAATAGTAGCTGGTAGAGATGGTAATACCATAATTCTGGTGCCTAGGATTTAGACATACAGGGTTATTCAGAGAGAGGTGAAAACCAGGAGAATGAATGGAAAAATTGAAAATTCTAGGTCAAAATAGCCGAACCGGAAAAATTCTCCCATTTATCTCACTTTCCAAATCGACTATTTGGTCTAGATTGTTTTCTTCTCCTGCCATTCTCATGGTTTACTCCTCTCTCTGAATAGCCCTGATAGACTTTATCAACTTTCGAGAAGTATTAAATTATATATAGTATAGCATTGTTATGCAGATATTATAGTCTATTCATTTTATTGTTAAATCGGCCATTTTTATTCAGTTTGTTGCTAAATTGATATTTCTTTTAGAATTTTTACGCTGCAGAGAGCGTAAATCTCGCTAGTGATCTGCATTTCTGCGAAAAGGATTACACCTGCTATTTTGATTATATGAAACTGAATTAGTTGGTAATGAGATATTACTGATGTTTTCGACATCTGAGTATAGCCACAGGCACTATGTAAGTGTGAGACCTGGAGGGGCAATGGGAATAGCATTGTAAAAACAACTCGTACAGTGTGTCAGTTTAATAAACCGTTTTTCAGATGATTACAATCTATACAACTTCCTACTGCATACGTTTTGGAAACATTGGGTCACATGAAGCCAAATCAACAGCTGTTTTTCCCTTTCCTGTTCTCTGAGTCTGCTGAAATTCAGATCCTTTTATCTTCCGTACATGCTCTGTATCTATGAGACTCAATGTGCACTTTTCTGGCAGACAAAGGTCACATCTGCATGGAAGAGGTGGGGAAAGCATAATTTTGAAGGTTTCCAGAGTAACCAGGAATGTGATAAAATCAACTCATTTCCTTGTGTTTTAAGCCTGTTAAAATAATATTGACCCGATGAATTAGTTTAGGGTACAGAGAATAAAAAGGAATGGCTAAAACAATAGAAAAAGATGTAAAACGACACTGATGGTGTTGACTTACAGTCATAACATATTATTAAATTGCTCGTTTACTTAAAGAGTCAAAAAGAAGTGTTATATGAGTGTCATATATAAATAGGTTTCAAATGAGTGGGAAGGAAGTTACTTCACTATGGGCTAAATTACAATCTTCGCTTAAAAACGCTCGCGGAACGCGTGAATTTGTGCACTAAGCGTTAAACGTTAACGCGCGTAAATCACCGCTGGAATTACAATCCTCGCGCATTTTTTCATCCGTCGAGCGATAACGCGCGTAAAACGGACGCACACAAATGCTCGCGCAGCAACGTCCGGTGTGCGGACTGTTTTTTCATGCGACTCAGCCAATCAGAATGAAGCACCATAATTATCCCACGTTAAATTTTTGCTCCTGTCAAAGTCAATCTGAGCATATATGCAGCAGCAATAATAAATGCACACAACTTCTCCATTTTATTGGTTTGGTATGAGTAGAATGTGTAACTATACTTTGCTGCGTTTTTTTTTTGGGCTGGTGTATTTGGTTTCGGCCAGGTTGTTCAGATTTGCCATTAACACCAGCTTTTAGGAGTGGCTAAAATTATGCGCGCAAAGGCTGTGCGTTACAAACTGCGCATAGATTGTAATACCATCCACGTACCAGCGTTCATTCGTGTTTGCGCTCACAATCCTAAGTATAGGACGCTCGTAGTACAGTACCCTCGGAAATGGTTCACCCGCGGTAGACGATTACACGCGTTTGTTGCACTGACTATGTAATACGACGTTCGGCGCAAATGGTTTTACTCCTCGCGTTAATGTTTTTTTGCGCCGGCGCAAGCGTTGCGCGAAGATTGTAATTTAGCCCTATATTTGCAGGGGTAACGGAGTTCTCGATTGGCCAACACTCTTAAAAGATTTTATTAAGGTATTTAGTCACATGTTTGGTTTTCAAAAGAACATTTGAGGGTAAAAGCTGAGCAGGGAGAATGGAGTGGCTAAAAATTAACCAGTCCTTACCCCTCAGTATCCATAACCCCCTGTTTTTGACCTCTAGTGTCCCATTAATACTCATCTTTCCTCCAAAACCTTCTCTATTCTTCAGCTCTGACAGCTTCTGTTTCCATTGAAGCAGAGCTGTCCGAGTGCTGACCGGCCAATCTGATGCTGCTCAATGCCAACAATTTGAGACTCATTGGCTGGCTTGCATTATGACCTCAACTCCGAAATACTGAACAACAGGCTGATTAGCAGCTTTCTGGGTGGTGGAACGTGGACAACCACTGGGGGGCAAGGGGGAAAGAGGACAGTCATATCACATTGATCACAACCATGGTCTTGGTGGTTAGAGGGTCTCCTTAAGATACAATAAATACATAATAGTTATTGTCAAAATCCTAACTCGTTTATATCTATGTCTGTATATTTTAGGACTTAACACCCGAGCATATAATATATATATATATATAATACGGACGTCATATGTCTGTCATTATTGTACAAATCTGTTTTTTGTATTGAAGGAACAAGACCACTGAGAACAGCATGGTTCAACAATACCACTAAGATAAGAATAGAAGAAAGTTTAGGGTTGGAATATTATATTGTATTTCCTCGTATTTGTTGTATGATTTTGATGGGTCAGTTCTCAGGATCGTTTACTGTGATACTCATGGATAAGAAAATTACTAATTATGGTGTGTCAACACAGAAAAGGAAATTTTTTCAATATTTTAAATAATTGCAAACTGTCAACCTTCATGCTTTTATCAAGAAACAACCAAAAAGTGTAGATTAGTATGTGAATGGCAGACTAGCAGAACTAATTCAAACAGAAATTCTATGCTCCTAGGCAAGAAAATTAAGAGCCTCAGTCCTTGGCCCCACGCTTTCCCACCTTATCACACCATCATTTGTGATGGTGTTTTCTGGCTTATGCATTGCCTGACTCTGAAAGAGTTTAGGGCACAGGAGGTGTGTGCATGTAAGCAAGGGGATATGTTGGTTTAGGCTGGGGCCACACCAGTGTCTGAAATACGTCCGTTGTAACGTATTTTCCATCATAGAATTTTGATGGCTGTTACAAGGAACAACAACATTTATGCGCATTTTGTGGTGTTCAGGAGTATGTCCAAGCAAAAGTATGTCCGTTACAACTGACGTACTTACTGTGCTCGTGTGGCCCCAGCCTCAATTATAAGAAGGGTGTAATAGGGGCTTTATGGGAAAACGTACACAATACTTATCATTTTGCTGTGCATCACATGGCCATTACAATGATGCAATAACTAAAATCATGTAGCAAGCTGCGAATGATAACAGAATGAGTTCTGGGAACAACTTGGAAAAGAATATAGTTCTAGTGTTAATTTTTTTGCAGTAGGAACAGAGATTTTTATAAATATTTTCATAAAAAGTCCATAAAACTTAGTCCAAATATATTCTGCAACATCAAATTTGATTGTGGCGCGGTGGTTAAAGGGCAAGATGACAACTGTTAGGGGAGGAAAGACACAAACCGTGTTCCCACACTTATTTTCTTGGACTTAACTTTAATAAGTCTTGTTGCAGTGTAATAATCCCAAAATAAATAGCATTGCACAAATTGTACAGGAACTCTGAATGTATCACTGATGTGGGATTATTAAAAGACTCCATTTCTGTATGGATTAATGTTAATTACTAACTTAATGTGGCTATAACTGCTCATTTCATTGTATTTAAAAAAGCTTAAATTGCAGAATTTGAACGTTTAAAAATTAAACATTATCCTATAAATATAATGGTTAATTTTTTACAACAGTCGTGGCTCTTTGAATCTTATATGATCCTTAAAGCAAATGTTTATTCGCATGTGACTAAGAGAACTTTCCATTCTTAGCTCTCTTCTAGTATCATTTTGTGAAATACTGCAAGAGTATTCCTTCACTCTCTTTAGGCTAGGGTCAGACGAAAGCATTTTTCCCCGTGAACGTGAAAAAGTGCGTCCGAACGCATTGACGTATTTGTTCACGGAATGCGCAAAAACGGTCAGACGACGCGCATTTTCGGGCGTGATTTTGTACGGATCGTCAATAAAACTCTTTTTGCGTCTGGACGTTATGTAGGCTGGACATTAGCAGCGTCTGACATCTCCTAATCACGCACACACGCCGCTATGCCGCAGCTGCGCACTCAGTACGTCAGTACTAGCGGTTCAGCGTTCTCAGAAAAATGCGTTCAAATTCCACTTGCGTTGCACGGCCGGACTTTTGTGCGGCCGTACATCGTATATTGGCCGTCATTGCCCGTCATCTGCTGCTAGTGCGGCCGTAATTATGTGCGCCAGAACGCACGTTAAAAGTGCGCTGGTCTGACCCCAGCCTTAATATTACGTTGATAAATTCCACGGGGTTTTCCTGGATCAATTCCTCGATGGTTTAGATTAGGCTGCAGCTATAACAAAACCCCCAATTTAGAAACTATTTTTATATTTTCTACATAAATTCTCTGTGTGGGAAAAAAAAGAATGAAAAGCACATGATCGAAGCACAAGGTTAGATTTCATTTGCTGAGGATGACTTAATGCACTGCTATTAGCTTTGACTATATGTCTGCATGTTGTTGGGTTGATCTCATCATAGGGTCAAAGAAATAGATGTGGCAGGTGAGGAATGAAGATATGATGTTTTGAAACTTGCAAATCTACAGATTAAATGTGCTAAACTATATATGTTCACATTTGTCCTCCATGGTTTTGCTGCAAACACTCAGATCTTGCCGTTTGTGCAGTTTCCGGTGAGATCACCTTTCAGGACACCTAGCATTCAATTCTATCCCACCGATGGTTCTCGGTGTGATTGTTGAAAATTTCCCAGAGGAGGTTTACTTTTTTGATGTTGGTCTTTTTGGGGTACTTTACATCGGGAATGCCCTTTGGCAATGTTCCAGCTCACCTCTGCTGGTTTCCTATTCCTGTTCTTTTCTTGCCTTCTCAATAAATCTTTCACATCCACGCCTTTGTTACCACGAAACAATAATGGGTGTTGATATCACAAAGAATGGTGATTTGACATTTGGGAGCGTCTGATGAGGTAATTTAATCCCTAGGTTATTTTACGTTTCTCTTTATTATTTCATCTGGTTGATTTACCTGATTAAATAGCTTGAACCAGCGTCACCATATCTGGTTTAACTCTTACTGGCAGCAAATCTTTCCGCTAAATGCTGTGAAGCTCTATTATGGCCTGTATTCAAGCTCAGACGGTGTGAAGGGTAAAGCTAAAGACAGCTGTTAACCCTTATCGGCTCCCTTTTATTGACTTTATTATGAGCTAGCCACTATATTGACTGTACAGAGGTTAATCATTATGATCCTTATAGAGATTCTCATTTGGAGTAAAAATCCGCAACCTCCATACTTAAATTTAATTCTCGACAGTCCATACATGAACATTTACACTGTTATAGGCATAAAGCGCAAATCCATAAATTACATTTTTATTATTACCGTAATAAAGCGCACGTCTGTAAATTAATATTTTGCGTTTATACTTTCAACCCACAAGTCCCTATTTCAATATTTCACTGTTATATTTACAACTCGCAACTCCCTGCTTTAGTATTCAACGGTTACTTTTACAACCCGCAAGGCCGGAATGAAATATTTCCACTGGTATAGTAAAAATGAGCATGTGCAGTATTTACAGTAAGACTCTCATTTATGGGATTTCCAGTAAAATTACACATATAAAGTAAAACATGCATTTACAGTTAGACTCGCAGCAGAGGTACACAGGGAACAAATAGTTCCTAGTGTTCCTCCACGTATCCCTCTGCCCACCCGGATCTCATTAGCGTACAAGCTCTACAAGGACTCCTATGGACTCCTGGAGCTGATAACACTATTGGGGTTATTCAAAGAGATCCGAATTGTGGCCGAAAGGTAACCGAACACTAAATTCAGCGTACGGTTACCTTTCATGGCCATTCGGCTATTCAGAGAGCAGGCAGTTCACCAAACCTTGGCGAATTGCCTGCACATACGGTGCCTGTTCGGTGCCTGTTCGAGGGCAGTGAAATCCCCATAGAGAAGCAATGCTTAGTCTATTCAGAGAACAAAACCAGCAGGGAAAAGTTGCCAAAATGCCCTGCTGTTCGGTGGTGTCATTTGGCATTATTATTCAGACGAATCCTATAGGCATCAATGTTAAAAATATTCCCGTTTTAATTCAATATCTAATAAACCGTTTAATATTATATTCTGCAGTAAAAAGTCTCTTTATTTATAGATTTTTTAGGATCTGTTAGGCATTTTTTGGATTTTTTGGATTTTTTTAAATCGTCTTTTCTTTTACTGTATTTATTTATTTACTGTATTTATTATCATTCATTGGATCTTATATGCAAATTCCAGGCATTTTCGTTCAGTACTTTTTTTGCAAACAGCATTTTAAATTTCAAACTTTCAAGCGTACTGTTTTTGGTTTTCGTTCACCTCATTCGTCTGCATGTCGGGTTTTTCCGGCGGCTGCTCTGCGCTCTGATCAGCTGCTAGTCCGATTTCTCCGGCGTGTTCGGTGTGGTTAATCCAGCTGTTTCTGCGGGTTTCGGTGAGTGTTCCGCAGGTTTTGCAGTGAGTGTAGGTCGGGGTTGCAGTGAGTATTCCCTGCAGTACGGTGGCCCTGTGGTGCTTGCTGAATACACCGCAGGGTCGGCGAACTAGGATCGCCGAATTGCACAAAATTGCGGGGAACGAAAAGTTACCGAACGTGCAGTGACTTTTCGATTCTCTTTGAATAACCCTGTAAGTTAAATAATGTTATCAGTTAACACCTCTGCAGTGTAACGACTCGAGCTGATGAGAAAGCTGCTCCTTCATAATACAGGTGTTAAATGGCAGGCAGTAATGGAAAACGGTAGACACTCAGGTGTTCCATTAGTGTCTGCCATATAACACCAACCTTGGAATTGGGCCCTTAGTGGGGATAGAACAATAATAAAGTGGAGGGTGAGAAAGACTGGACAACGGCACACCAAAATCTTAAAATCCAGGCCCTTTAAACCCTTAGGCTAGGGACAGGTGAGCGCATTTTCTGCGGCCACCGTCAAAATGTACGTCGATGCGTGCGCACGCATTTTTTCACGGAATACGCTTAAGTGGTCAGACGACCACAGTCGCACAGTCGCAGGTACTCACCAACGCAATTCTAGGGAAATCCGGCTGTTTGAACGTTATGTAGGCCGCACACTAGCAGCGTCTGACGTCTCCTAATCACGCACACACGCTGCCATGCGGCCGCAGCGCACTCTGTACGTCTGTAGCAGCGGTTTCACGTTCTGAGAAAAATGCGTTCATTTGCCGGTTGCGTGGTGTCGGCGCACTTTTGTACGCACGTACTGCGTATATTGGCCGTCATTGGCCGTTATGTGCTGCTACTGCCGCCGTGATTTAGTGCGCCTGCACGCGCGTTCCGACTGCCCCACTCTGACCCTAGCCTTAATCTGACACTGAAAATGCATTTACGCAATGTTGATTAATGTGTTAATATAAACAGTTTAACTTCTACACTTGCTAATGAAATGCTCTAGGGACTGTTAATAATTTAGCCTTTAACTGTAAGAATTTGGAAATAAATTTCAATGGAGTTTTGCAAAGAATAAACAAATATGTTAGTGTTTTCTCTCCAGTAGCTGTGTCTGGGATTTAGTTTCAAGGTCAAGGCTGATAAAAGAGAGTTTGAGATTGTTTCTATGTGAAAATGTCCTACTTGCATAAAACAAACTGATCTCACGGCCCTGGTGAAACTCTTTGTGGGAGGACAGACTGTAACTCTGGGAACATTCTGAAATAGAACAAACAGAATGTGCACCTACAGATAGCAACACTAGTTTAAACAGGGAAAACTAAACATTTAATTAGGATTAGGTCACTGCTGTAATTCTATTCCTGGGTTTTCAAGAATCACTATAACACCAGTTTACAAATATTTTTTTGTATGCTGCTTTTAAAACTCTTTCCTTGTGAATGTGTTTGGTAATGAAAGAACTCCTTTTGCAATAAGAATGTTTACATTAAAGAAAATGCACCGTGTTTTTTATATGTTCTGTCTGAAGAATGCATGGTATGAGGTTGGAACATAAAAGTGGTAATAAGTAAATGTACTGGTTTGCAAGGGGGAGGGTAAATAGATATTTGGAAGAACTTTCCAAGGGAAGTGGCCAGGTTACCTACAATTTAAAAATTGCTACAAATAAGTTAAAATGCAAATGTTATTAGGAGTGTTTAAGGTTACATTTGTTCCGATTTTTCATCTTATCACTATGCTTGACTTAAAATAACTGATTATATAAGTTCTCAAGAACGTATAAAGTGCATAATATAGTACATAATATTTAAAAAGCTATTTTCTGAGCAACTATGGCCTCAGGGGAGAGCACTAGAATAACTTGTTGCTTGGTATCCAGTCTTACGTGTAGGCTTTTATAGGTTATTATATAAATAGAAGGTTTTGTACATACAAACCTAAGCAGATATAATAAATACATACAAGTGTAAAGCCTGCTGGATTCTAAGTTGCCATTGGGTACAGTCACATCAATGAGGACATGAAAGTGGGATCCCATAGGTCCTTGATAAAATATATTACAAAATGACTGGAATTATAATAACACCTATGTAGCTTGTAGCGTGTAGTCAAGGCTATGGTTTTCCCAGTTGCAATGTATGGCTATGAAAGTTGGACCATAAGAAAGGCTGACGCCAAAGAATCGAGGCCTTTGAATTATGGTGCCCGAGAAGACTTCTGCAAGTCCCTTGGATTGCAAGGTGATCAAACTGGTCAGTCCTAGAGGAGATTAACCCTGACTGCTCTTTAGAAGGCCAGATCCTCAAGATGAAACTCATATACTTTGGTCACCTAATGAGAAGGAAGGACTCACTGGAGAAGAGCCTAATGCTGGGAAAGATTGAGGGCAAATGAAGAAGGGGACGACAGAGAATGAGGTGGCTGTATGGAGTCACTGAAGTTGTAGGCGTGAACGTAAATGGACGCCTGAAGATTGTAGAGGACAGGAAGGCCTGGAGGAACGTTGTCTATGGGATCACGATGGGTCGACACAATTTTGCATATAACAACAACAACATGTAGCTTTCCTTTGTTGTTCTTCTTTCATCTGTAATTCAATCTGCCCTACAACAGGTTAATACAGTAAAAGAAACCTCTAAGTGATTTTGAGGGAAAGTCAATGAAATGATTAAATGCGTAGATAGATACAAGCAGAGGCCACAAATAAGATAAGGAGATGGGCAAGAAAATAAATGTGATAGATGCTCACTTGACAGAGTTACTCCCTGGGGAAAGAAAATGGTCAAAATGAAATTAGGTTTTTTTCAGTATGGCTTCAACTCAAACCCAAATATATGTTCTCGAAGCATTTTCTCCAGTTCTTCAGACTTGTTTTTTAAAAAGACAATAAATAAATAAATGTAAAATGAATGTAAAATCAAAGTGACGGTTGAATATGTCATCACTTGGACGTCTAGATAGCATTATAAAAACTATTCTATGCTATAGCACAAACAAAACTCAGACCCATGAAGAGACAATTTGATATTATTAAATTAAAATAATGAAATAAAATATTTCAGTGCATATGTGTACATACACCTGCTGTACGGAAAAACAGACATACAATCAGATGTCCAGATTGCATGATAATTCACTTCTAGGGCATATATTGCATATAAGTGCTATGCGTCTTAAAACATGAAACATCCATGCCATTTTGCCACCCGTCCCATGCCATGTTCAAATAACTATTGTTTTAGGAAAAGAGGACCCTGCTCAAGAGCTTACAATCTAAAGGAGTGGGGTGATAAAACAGAGATGTCATTGGAAAGGGCAGAGTCTGGCCTTTCCAATGATACCCAACATTACTATATTCAGTGTAACATTAAAATAAAAACATAACATTTTCTTTTCACAGGGCTGAAATGGTTCAGCAGTGAAGGGCTTAACGGGCAGGCTATAAATCACATTCAGGTCTATTCATAGAAGGGTGAAACTCAGGAGAATGACTGGAGAAGTGAAAATTCTAGGTCAAATTAGCCAAACCAGAAAAATTCTCCCATTTATCTCACTTTCTAAATCGGCTATTTGGTCTAGATTTTTCTCTTCTCCTGCCAGTTCTCCCAGTTTTCACCTTTCTCTGAATAACCCTGATAGTGTATTACTATCGTTTTTGGCTTGGTTTAGTTGTATTTTAAGGTTTAATGGGCAAGCTACATGCCTCAGTGTATTAATTTAATGTTTTCCTATGATTAATGGCTTTCTAGGGGTTAATGGGTAGGCTACATGCCTCACGGTGTATACATTTCATGCTTTCCCCATGATTAATGGCATTTTAGGGGTTAATGGGTTGGCTACATGCCACACTGTTTACTATTTTTATTGTATTTCCCTGGGTTTTTGGCATTTTGGGGGTTATTATGGAAGTTAGAATAACAGGGTCTATTCACCTTTAGATCCTTTGGTTTTCATCACCTGAGTGAATCCATTTTGTCGAAAATAGGGTGAATTCCCTATTTAGCGAATGGTCACCGTAATTTTCAAAACTTGGAGTCGTCAAAGAAGTCACCGACGTCTGCGAAAACCGCTGAATAAAATATTGAATTTAAGAATCAGGTTAGTAAAACATAAAGGTATCATTGCACAATATTACTCTGGTATTTTGGAATCTTAGTGCTCCTTTTATAGTTATTGCAGTGAGAAGCAACTTGGTTTATTGAACAGGGAAAGGGACAGCACATTTATACACCACACAATTTTGATAACAGAACTTAATCCTATTAATTTAACAATAGACAATGGTTTGGACCCAGACAGCCTGTTGCCTCCATCCGTGGCCATTTTAGCATACATCCACGTGTACTAAAAATGGTCAGTCTTCTGGTTGACAGCGAGGGAGCGGCAGCTTTCCTGAGGTACCGTTTGATATCTTGGGGCCCTGTGGTGTCACCGTCCAAAAAGCACCCAGGTCCCCACGCTGTAGTGAAAATGGATGTGCTTGAAGGCCTTGAGGCCTGTCTAGCGTTGCTGGAGGGGGACGACAAGAGCCCTCTTACAAGGGGGACTTTGCGCCAGATGGTGGCCGTGCTGCGGGGATGCAGGAAGCCGCTGACCTCTTGCCCGTGCACATCGGAAGATAACTCACCTATACCTGCTGTCGGGGAACAGGCAGCCGACGATGGAAGGGAATTCGGAGCGGGGGCCATAGATGTCTCGATGCAAATCGACCATCCACCATGGAGAGCAACCCTGGAGCGAGAACTGCTGGCACCTGCTGGAATGGGGGTCGCGTTGGTGGTCTCTGTCCTGGAGAAGCCAGTCATCTCCACGAGGTCTGCGGCAGAGGAGCTGCAGTGCTGCGCGGGACTTTCTGCAGGGGAGATGCAGTATCGACCTTGGTCCCGCGGAGTCACTCCGGCCATGGATAGAATGCTCCGGAGTCTACTGGTCGAGCAGACACCTCGGGAGAACCCTGCGTACTGCCTGCTTGCAATGACACTCGCGGCCATACCCCACGGTGTTGATGCTGGTAGCTGGGCGGAGGGCATACCTGATCTGCCGGCCATGTTGTCTCATTTCGGGCTTGGGTCTTCTGCCTGGCATGGCCTGATGTGCGTCGCCTTGCCTGGGTTGCACCTGCTGCCATTTCGGGATGCTGGCTGAGCGCCCCCTTCGCCTTTCACAGTGGGAGTCCTTAGTTTGTGGACTTTCCGCCTCTTCATTCGGCTGATTGAGAGGACTTTTCAGTTTGATGTTTCCCGGCTGGGGATAAGCTTTTGCCTACTTGAGACACTTCCTGCTGCCTTCATGGAATTTTGTAGCATGAACTTTTATTTTCCTTATGTTGAAGTTTTTTTTTTCCCCTCCAGATGATTTTAGTTTTACCAGCTGAGTCTTGTTCTCCCCCCTTCCCCCCCCTAAACATGTCCCTAGGTTTTCATGCTTTGTGGACTTTATTGATGACTGGGACTCTTGCAGAGTTTTTGCGTCCCCCTCACTCTTTTTTGACACATGTTATTTCTTTTACTCTTTCTTCAAGGACTTTCATGCAGTTGATTTTGCTATTTTATGCGACCTTTTTCTGACGGCATCATTAATTTTTTCGTTTACTTTTGCTTATTTTTTTTATTATTTTTTTTCCTTATGCTGAGTTATTGCTGATGACTGTGCGGCCCTGCGAGGCCAACACCTTATGCTTGACTGTATGATGACATAATACAAAATAAAAAATTGTAAGTTAAAAAAAAAAATAATAATAAAAAAAAAAAAGCACCCAGATCCGCAGGCAGGGGCCGGAGCGGCAGCATGTGGAAGTTACCCCGGGTGATGCTGCATAGCCACTGCTGCATGAGCCCCGGGGGTTAAGAAAGGCTCCGAAACCCAGGTTCCCGATGGAGCTCCTCCACAAAAATCACCCCAGCCACAGCTCCCATGAGGGTGACCCTAACCCCAAAATAGCCCCTGGTGGGACAAAGTGTTTTCGGGGCATCAGCGGTTACATTTTTCATTAAGGTGAATGCCTTGCGGTCCTAGATGGAGATTGGCTGGCACGTCTGGCTCCTGATGGTGATTGGCTGGAGTTTCAAACCAGGCTGCTGGGTTTTGGGGGAATACAGGGAACACCAAGGACATACTTAATACATGTAGATTATGTTCTGATGGGGGGGTCACAAAAACACCATTTTTAACATGCACACCTAACCAGTCCAATAAACATAAAAGAAGGGAATACCGGAGGAGCGAGATTTTAGTACAGTACACAATCTCCGCAGCCAGTGTCTGTGTTTTGGGGTTGATAGGCTTCTCTAAAGCAGTGCATTTTAAGAGATGTTTTGAAAGACTGGAGGCATTGGGAAAGTTGAATGTTGTGATGTTGAGAATCCCATAGGCAGGGGAAAACTCGCTTTATAAATACTTGTAACTGTAACTGTATAAATGGGGAACACTTTAGTTCCCACAGACACACAAACATTGTGGGAGCAAGAGTGCCTTAGCTTATTTCTTTGTTTTACTTCTCCAATGCACGTGTGTCAATCAAGCTTAAAATACAAGGCGTTGAATCCTTTGGAAAAAATTTTTTATGAGCATTGCAGACATTTAACTGTAATGTGCTATATTTTAACCCATCACATGTTCCTCTAAAGTTCCATCTGGATTGAGTCAGTTCCTATGTGTAAAATACACACTATTTATTTGCTGTTGTTAAACTGTATTTTGACATGTGTTTTTGTTAATATTTAATAGCATCATTAATATTTAATTACTTTCCATTTCTGTTCAAATCTCATATTAATGTTAATTGCATTAGAACTCACTTCTCATTTGTATTTCTGTACAGAGATTCGCTTGATCAATTATTTATGTAGGAACAGAAACAACAGGTTAAATATTCTTTGTAGAGAACGGCATAGTTTAGATGCAAATTATTGCAAAATATACAGTATAATAGCCCTTCTCACATGCGGGTTCGAGGTTTCATTAATGGTACGAGAATAAATTATTCTAATATCACCTGAAAAGAAAATTTACATATAATCCTGCCTTGACATATGGCCATTTTCTTGGATAGTGTTACCAGTTGTAAATTCCATATATTCAATCTACTATTATTACCTTGGGGAGTTCATGAATTTTTATTGTTTTTTGTGTTTAGGTTTGACTTTATAATATATAGTATAAAAAAATACCATATTTAACATGCATGGAATTGTATGTATATACAGTACTGTGTAGAAAGTAGCATCTGTCGGCCCTTTATCAGCTTTGATTCAGGTAATTATATCTTCCTGTTGCTGCTTCCATCTATTTAACTGATTTGTGAATGGAGTTACGGTCATCCAGTAGCTCTTTTGACCAGTGGTTCCCATCCCTGGTCCTCAAGTCCCCCTAACAGGCCAGGTTTGCCAGATATCTGAAGCACAGCACAGGTGATATGATTTGCTGCTCAGTGATTGCAGGATTCAGTCTGCTTTTTCCCAAGGTGATCCTTAAAACCTGGCCTTATAGGGGTACTTCAGGAACAGGGCCAAGAACCACTGCCCTAGACACAACACACAAGGCTTATTATTTCTGTCATTTCTCCAAATCATGTGCATTTTCGTTCTGGACAGTTAACCAGGCCTACAATGTTTATTAACTTAAAGGCATAAATCTGCTTATGTGTTTTCTTTAAAGGGACACCAAATCCAGAGAGCAGGGACAAGTAAGGATAAAAATGAACCCCTCCTATCCCCCTATTCTACTTTCACCTTTGTAGCTTAGAGTGGCTTAAAAACTCACCTTATTTTCCGAACTGACGAGTCTGCTACATTAAGCCGAGGGTTCAGCTGGACAGGCAGCCAATCTGATGCCTCTCAGCACAAGTGTATCGAGAGTCAGTGGTGAATTAAGAAGTCTGTCCCTGCAGGAGCTGATTGACATCATTCTGGGAGGGAGGAGAGACCTTTACTTTGCAAGGCTGTCACATCCCACAGGAACATCTGGATGAGTGATGAAGAGGGGCACCTAGTACGACATGACCGGTTAACTAAATTAATATTGGCCGTGGTGGTTATAGTGTTCCTTTAATTTTCTGAGGATGACAGACCTACTATCAAATCAAGTATCACAGTTATCTCATAATTTCTTAAGGGAAAACTAATCATATGTTACCCTCTCAGCCCCAATTGAAATCCTACACTTTGACATCATTATATTTATAAAACTTCATGGAAGTTCTGACAGATATTCTGCATTTGATTTGTTTTTGCACAGTGCCTCTATATATTTATTCTAGGAACAATATACACTGTTAAAATTAGCAAAATCATATCTAGTTAATGTTTTATGTAATACTAGGTGGAAAGCCTGCCCAGAGGGCAGTCTATTGTTGGTGTCGCCAGCTCAGAATTCACGTCAACATAGTTTTTTTTCAATGTCCTATCCAAGAGTATCTCTCTATATAAATACGTTTGTAATGCGTCCATCGCCATCCCATCCGCAACAGGAGGGCCAACTGAGCAGCTCTGATGGGTGCGCGCACAGCTGACAGCGCATTACAAAGGCTTTTATATATTAGAGCAGGTTCCTCTTCCCTCTTAGATTGTAAGCTCACGGGAACCGGACCCTCAGATTTTAAGATCACGGGAACAGGACCATCAGATTGTAAACTCATGGGACCCCTTAGATTGTAAGCTCATGTGGCCCCTTAGATTGTGTTGGGCTTGGGCGGGCATTTTTTTTGTAGCGTATACATTATGTGTATATTTAATGGCACGTGGTATGCATGGCATGGCAGGCTGGTATTTAGGCACACTGGTATTATGAGACACTGGTATTATGCATGGCAGACTGGTAATATGGCTGGCAGACTGGTATTATGCATGGCAGACTGGTATTATGCATGGCAGACTGGCATTATGACTGGCAGACTGGCATTGTACATGGCAGACTGGTAATATGGCTGGCAGACTGGTATTGTGCATGGCAGACTGGTAATATGGCTGGCAGACTGGTAATATGGCTGGCAAACTGGTAATATGTCTGGCAGACTGGTATTGTGCATGGCAGACTGGTAATATGGCTGGCAGATTGGTATTGTGCATGGCAGACTGGTAATATGTCTGGCAGACTGGTAATATGGCTGGCGAACTGGTAATATGTCTGGCAGACTGGTATTGTGCATGGCAGACTGGTAATATGGCTGGTGGCGAACTGGTAATATGGCTGGCGAACTGGTAATATGTCTGGCAGACTGGTATTGTACATGGCAGACTGGTAATATGGCTGGCAGACTGGTAATATGGCTGGCGAACTGTTAATATGTCTGGCAGACTGGTATTGTGCATGGCAGACTGGTATTATGCATGGTAGAATGGTATTATGCATGGCAGACTGGTATTGTGCATGACAGACTGGTAATATGCATGGCAGACTGGCAATGTGCATGGCAGACTGGTAATGTGCATGGCAGACTGGTATTGTGCATGGCAATGTGCATGGCAGACTGGTATTGTGCATGGCAGACTGGTATTGTGCATGGCAATGTGCATGGCAGACTGGTATTGTGCATGGCAGACTGGTATTGTGCATGGCAAACTGGTATTGTGCATGGCAGGCTGGTATTGTGCATGACAGACTTGTATTGTGCATGGCAATGTGCATGGCAGACTGGTATTGTGCATGGCAGACTGGTATTGTGCATAGCAATGTGCATGGCAGACTGGTATTGTGCATGGCAGACTGGTATTGTGCATGGCAATGTGCATGGCAGACTGGTAATATGGCTGGCAGACCGGGCACTGAGGAGATGGAGGCCGGACACTGAGGAGATGGAGGCCATGCACGGAGGAGATAAACAAATCCGGTCCATTGGAGAGGCGCTGTGCTGTGCGCCTCTCCAATGGATCGGATTTGTTTTGTCCCTCGCGCACGCCGGCTGTGCGCGTGCCGCTGGATGCGCGCGCAGCCAACCGCCGCAGGTTGCGCGCGCATGCGCAGTCCGTTTTTTTGGCGACGGACACGCCGGAGCTTATCGTTTTATGATATAGATAGAGGCCATTGTGAAGGAAATAAAAGTACAAGTATTCAATAGAAGCTATCAAACTATGAATCAATTCAGTCAGGGTAATTCAAAGAGATCCGAATTGCTGGAGAAAGGTAACCGAACGCTGAAAATCAGCGTTCGGTTACCTTTCTTGGCCATTCGACTATCCAGAGAGAAGGCAATTCGCCAAATCTTGACGAATTGCCTCCACATACTGTGCCTGTTCGGTGCCTGTTCGAGGGCAGTGAAATCCCCATAGAGAAGCACTGCTTCGTCAATTCAGAGAACAAAATCCAGCATTGAAAGGTTCCCGAAATGCTCTGCCATTCGGTGGTTTAATTCGGCAGGTTTATTCAGGCGAATCCCATAGGCTTCAATGTTACAAATATTCCCATTTTAATTCAATATCTAATAAACCATTCATTATAAAATTCTGCAGTAAAAAGCCTCTTTATTCATCGACTTTTTAGGATATTTTAAGCATTTTTCTGGATTTTTTTGTAAGTTTACTTATTTTTTCTCTAACAGCCCTTTTTATTATCATTCCCTGGACCTCATATGTAAATTTCAGACATTTTCGCTCAGTAGTTTCTTTGCAAACAGAGTTTCACTTTTCAAACATTCAAGCAAACTGTTTTGCTAATTTATTCACTGCCTTCTTCTGCGGTGTCGGCTTTTTCCGGCGGCTTCACTGCGTGTGATCAGCTCCTGCTCGGGTTTTTCCGGCATTTTCAGGGAGTTAATCCAGATGTTTTTGAGGGTTTTTGGCGTGCATTCGCCGGGTTTTGCGGTTAGTTTTTGGCGGGTTTGCGGCGACCTTTCCCTGCAATTCGGTGGCCCTGTGCTGCTTGCTGAATACACCGCAAGGTCGCCGAAATGGGATCGGCAAAACGAACCGAATTGAAGAGAACAAAAAGTCACCGAACGTGCAGTGACTTTTCGATTCTCTTTGAATTACCCTGCCAGTGTTACAAAAATTGCGTTAGAAGCTGCAGGGGCTTTCACATTTTGGAAGCCCTGAGCTGAAGGGGAGGAGCAGCGCGCTGAGGGAGAAAAGGGGAGTATCTACTGCTAAACTACATTTTTAAAAAACCTATGCCGACAGCAGCTGCCAAGCTTGAATAAAGGGAGAAATGGAGGAGGTCTGGGTAAACTTTTAATAGAGTGCTCCTTTAACACCTTTACTACCAAGTGATTTTCCAAAAAAAACTTTGTCAGGAACCAGTGGTTTTTTAAAAATCATTTTAGTTAATTATTGATATAAAACACAAAAAGACAACTTGAGCCAGATATTCAAGCTCTGTATACCCCAAAAATACAAAATGTTCATAACAGCAATTTTTTTTTATTGATAACAAGAACAGAAAAATAATAATAAAGAATTATGCCATGTGTATATAAAAACGTAAATATATTAAATGAATGGCTTTTGACACTAACAGAGAAAATAGTAGCACTCCAGAGGTATAGAAGTATTTAAAGGGAATGAGCTGAATGTTTTGTTGATTGATGCAGTTAATGATGGTTTAATTTTGACAACTGAGTTTTAATATATGACACCTGATCATCCAAGAATAGCAAATTTCTATCGCCCTCCCAAAATACACAAGGGCGTTGTCCCTCCACCTGGTAGACCAATTGTGGGCCACATTACATTCTTGACGCTAACGTTAACGCTCAGTTGCGTGAGCATTAACGTTAGCTGCGGTGTCTACTGCATATTACGATCCAAACGTAAATGGGTTAAGTAACCCGTTTGGTACCTTGCGCTTTTCAGCACGAGGTTACTGTACTTTGCGCTCCCTATACTTAACATGGGAGCGCAAAGTGTTAATCAGCGTTAGGATTACAAAGTCCTAACGCTGATTACCGTCCGGCTCTGGTTAGCGGAAAGTTAACCAGAGCCAGGACTTGGTGTTAACGGATTCCGCTTCTGCATAATCTGTTAACACCAGCCAAAAAAAATAAAAAACAAGTCAGATACACACCTCCTGTCCCACGGCAAGGACTTTGGCTCTGACCGCCTCCGCCGTCCAGTGGGAGCAGGGAAAGACTGGGGGAAAAGTCACGAGGCGAGATCCGGCTGGTTATGTGACCTGCAGGGGGAAACTCAATGGAGTCCTATGGACTCCATCGAGTGGATGCTCGCGGCTGTGCTCAGCGCTGCCGCGGGCATCCCATCCCGTAGCGCACGGTAATAATGCAGGCAGCATTTTTCGCGCCTGCATTGTAATCTAGCGTTAAAACGCGGGCTCAAGGGGGAAAACTGCGGGCGCAGTTTTTCCTCCCTTGCGCCCTCGTTTTAACCCCAAGATTCGTAATGTGGCCCTGTATCGGGCCAGGCAACAGGTCTCAGAATACAATTGCATATCTTGACCAAGTTTATTATTATTGTCATCATTTATATAGCGCCAACAGTTTCCGCAGCGCTTTACAATAACCAAAGGAACAAGATACATATAAACGGACATACGATGGAAACAAGAGGCGTAGAGGGCCCTGCTCATAGGAGCTTACAGTCTAGAGGGATTGGGGTTGAGGAAGACAAGTATAATTTTATTCAATAGCAGGATCATTAGTGCCAGTGGTTTGGGAATGGTGGGGCCATAGAAGCAGCTTCAATGATGTGTGAGTAGGTGAGCAGAGGGAGAGGTGGCATCAGTGATGTGGTACACTAATCTGAAGAGATGGGTTTTGAGGGTTTTCTTGAAGGCCTGAAGGTCAGGGAAGAATTTGACAGGGCGAGGCAAGCCATTCCACAGGAACGGTGCTGCCCTTGAAGTCTTGGAGGCGAGAGTTGACCGTGCGCGTGTAAACCGATGACAGGTTTACATTTTAAGAGGGTTGGTGGTTTCCCAACTATCTTATCTACGTGACTCCAAACAGTTACTTAATCTGGTTCATAATAATCGAGTCAATAGAGAATTGTTTGCTTTGCAGTTTGGATGTGGAAGCCCTGCATAGCAGCGTTCCACATGAGCTGGGATAGCGGGCCATCTTTCTAGCCCTTACAAATTAAGGGAGACATGATGATGCTCGGATAAGCTTTATTATCAATCTGCTTTGTTTTGTACTTATTCGTAACTACTTCCTTTTTGATGGCATATAATACCTCCAAAATGTAGGTGTGGCTATGGGGGGTCTCCATGTGCCCCCCACATACCATATGCTAATATCTTTTTAGGGTGGTGGGAAAATAAACAGATATTTAATGTAGCTACTCATGCATATTTTACTTCCATTGGTTATGAAACATTATATAGATGACGTTTTAGCCATCTGGTCTGACAATGAAGAGTCTTTTCTTAGATTTTCAAACATTTCAGAGCTGTAGATTGAGATAACTTGATATCGGACACCTGATGGTGCCTTTGAAGCTATCTCGATCTCGGTAGTGAAGGGGTTTAGGAAACTTATAAGGGGTTATTCAAAGAGTTTTTTCTATTCTGTAACAGACCTTTTTATTGTTATTCATAGGACCTTATATATTATATCCATGCATTTTCATGCATTAATTTTGTTTAAAACGCCCCTAAAAAGTTGCTTTTTTCTGTACCCCTCTTTGGTGGATGGTCAACTTCTTCCGGCAGCATTTGATGGTCTGTTCAGCGGCTGGTCGGACTCGTTCGGTGGTCTGTTCGGTGGATAGTCTGAGCCGTTCGGCGGTCTGTTTGGCGGATCGTCGGCTGAGTTTACAACTGCATTTGTAGCTTGCAGCTGCATTCAGCGGTTTATCGGATTGGTTTGCTTTTTTTTCGGCAGTTTTTTGGATGCATTCGTTGCTGTGTGGATGCGTTTTGCGGTTTATCATATCGGTTCGCTGTTTTTTTGGCGGTTTATCGGATGCGTTCGTTGGTCTGTGGCTGCGTTCGGTGGGTTTATCAGCGGCATTGGGAGGATCAATTCGACCCACTTCAGGGAGAATGCGGTGAATGCTGAGTTCACCGTAGGGTAGGCGAATTGAGGTAGCCGAAGTGCCCCAGATGAAAGAGCACTGACATTTCAGTGAAATTTCGGTGGCCTTTGAATAACCCCTATAGAAAGTACTGTAGCTCTGTGTTTAATCTGGCTCTGAGGACTGCAGCTGTTATGCCACTAGGGGGAGCCAGAGTACAACATATGGGGAAAGATTGTAATGGACTTATAGACTATGTCCCCCAGAAACCCCTGGGAGAAAGGGAAGGAAGCAAGTTCTCGGGCGTGAGGAAGTGAAGAGCATCGTGTGCAGTGTGGGCAGAGCGAGGAGAGCGGTGAATGAAGTGAGTCGCAAGAGAGACACTGTCCAGGATCCAGGCCAGATTTGAGCACGGAGAATCGGCAGCATCCATTGCTGGAAGTCATCGGGAAGACTGTTCATCGACCTGCAGTGTATCCCGCTGAGCTGTTCCGGTGGCGAGTGTGTTTGAGAAGGACCACGTGTAAGGAGGCCGAAGAGGGAGTGGATGCTGATGGCATTCGACTTCTGGCTGAGGAAATCTGGTCCGGGAGCGTGGATTTCAGCAGCATCGGGTTCCAGGCGGCAGAGAAAGCACTTCTGGCAGAGTTCAGCGGTCCGGGACAAGCTGTTTCGCTGGTTTGGTGAGAGGCCTCTGGCCTATGACTTTGCTAACAGTGCGCAATTATTGGTTGCTTAAGATTTCAGGGCCCCAACGTTGACTAGTCGAAGATATTCATCCATCCACTGGCCCGGGTACTCTAGGACATAACTAACGAGCATTATTGAGTGGGTCTTTGAACCAAAGAACCGAGAACCTTATTAACCGTTTATTCGCCGTATATAAATATATCCACGTTACGTATTACCGTCATTCATTTCTTAGTTTGATCGATTTCATGCTTAAAGTACATGTTTACTTATTGCCGTTTATTGCTTCAGTAAAGTATAATCGAGAAAAATCCATAAAGGTGTGCTGGTGTGCAGTGAATAGCTAGTGTGGTGAGACCAATCCTGGGGTTATTCAGTGGCTCCTTCGTGGGTGAGCGCTACAGTACCTAAAATGAAATCTACTAGCAAAATCAGCAAAATTTCCTTGACATCATGACATTTACAAAGGTTCCCATGAGTCTATTTTCAGAATCCTCTCACTTTGCTGTTGCAGCAATTACTGTGCAGCAGTTGGATGTTGAATTTCACAAAATCACCCCAAAGGATGGTTGAATAATATGTCATATGTCTGTCACAAACAAGTACATTGTGATGAATAATCAAACTAAACAGGTTTAGCAGTAAATGTGCCCCTGGGTTGCACTTTGCCATTAAACCCAGCAAGTGGAGACATGTTTTACCTGCAGAGTGATATGAGACATGTCATGGCAGTGACTGTCATACTTATCTAACAAGGTGTGTATTTTCCTTCATAGGGCCCCTCATTTGCTGCACATTAGTCTACTGGAATTTGGATAATTTTCTTGAATCATACAGTTGCCCTTTCCTTTCTTTACTAAAAATACAAAGAATAAAAGTAGAGAAGTTGACAAATATGTTAGATTTTTAAGGGTTAATTCTTACCCGTGCACTAATTTCTTGTGTATCCTTTTTCAACGTGCAGTAGATTTCTGTTTCATCAGCAGCAGGGCAGCTTATTAATGGGTAGGGATAAGTTGGACAGAGGCTCCAGGACCCAACCCCAATGTATTTTGAAGGAAAATCAGTAACCACGTGAAAGTGCAGCCAGGAGTATTCCTGGGAGTATGCATAACACCTAGGGCTGTATTCTTAAATCATGTGTAAACTGAACCAAGGCATTGGTAAACTTACCAACTGCAAAGACTTTAACCACTCCAGTGCGTAGGACGCACTCAGTGCGTCCTCTCGAATGTGCTCAGCTTGCAGAAGACGCGCTGAGTGCCTCCTCACTTCTCAGGGGCGATCGGCTGGTATTTTGACGGATCGCTGTAGTCTCCTGGTGCGGGCCGACATCATTTTTTTTTAAATTCTTTATTTTGAATTTATAAACAGACAGCGCGAACAACCAACGTTAAGTAAAGGCCGCGCAGGGCCAATAAAAGTCAGCTACACATTCTCATATGTAAAGGAAAGTAACAAAAGCAACATATCGTATATCACTGCAGCGATAGCACAGCAGGCAGAAAAAGGACAGCAAAAGGTGTCCCCAGCCTGGGAACATCGATCGAAATCTCCACCACAATAAACATAGAAACATAGAAAAATGTCGGCAGATAAGAACCTTTCGGCCCATCTAGTCTGCCCAATTACATGGATACTTTACCTGGATTTATCTTTTGTTTAGGATAGCCTTATGCCTATCCCATGCTTGCTTAAATTCAATTACTGTTTTGGCCTCTACCACTTCTACTGGAAGGCTGTTCCATGTATCCACCACCCTCTCAGTAAAATAATGCTTCCTGATGTTACTTTTAAACCTTTGCCCCTCTAATCTAAGACTATCAGGGTTATTCATAGAGATTCGAAAAGTCACCGCACGTTCGGTGACTTTTCGTTCTCTTCAATTCGGTTCCTTTTGCCAATCCCATTTCAGTGACCCTGCGGTGTATTCAGCACCACAGGGTCCCCGAATTGCAGGGAAAAGCTGCCGCAAACCTGACAAAAACTAACCGCAAAACCCAGCGAATGCACGCCGAAAACCCTCAAAAACATCTGGATTAACCTGCGAAAACCACGGAAAAAGCCCGAGCAGGAGCCGATCACACACAGCCGAAGCAGCTGAGACCGCAGACGAGGGAGGTGAATAAATTAGCAAAACTGTTTGTATGAATCTGTGAAAGTAAAAAGCTGTTTGCAAAGAAACTACTGAGCGAAAATGTCTGACATTTACACAGGAGGTCCAGGGAATGATAATAAAAAGGGCTGTTACAGAAAAAATAAGTAAACTTAAAAAAAAATAAAAAAAAAAAATTAATTAAGTAAAAAATCTATAAATAAAGAGACTTTTTGCTGCAGAATTTTATAATGAACGGTTTATTAGATATTGAATTAAAACGGGAATATTTTTAACATTGAAGCCTATGGGATTCGCCTGAATAAATTTGCCGCATGAAATCACCGAATGGCAGGGCATTTCGGGAACCTTTCACTGCTGGTTTGTGTTCTCTGAATGGCCAAAGCAGTGCTTTTTCATGGGGATTTCACTGCCCTCGAACAGGCACCGAACAGGCACTGTATGTGCAGGCAATTCGCCAGGATTTGGCGAATTGCCTGCTCTGTGGATAGCCGAATGGCCAGGAAAGGTAACCGAACGCTGATTTTCAGCGTTCGGTTACCTTTCTCAAGCAATTCGGATCTCTTTGGATAACCCTGTATGTCCTCTTGTTTTGCTACTTTGTTTCCGTTTAAATATACTCGCTTCCTCTACCTTGTGGATTCCCTTTACGTATTTAAATGTTTCTATCATATCTCCTCTGTCTCGTCTTTTTTCCAAGCTGTACAAAGACAGAGTCCTCAGCGCGGTAAAAATCGGGGGAGAGGGGGGGACATCCCCGGATGGGAGGTTCTCATCAAAAAAGGAAAAGTCTCAGTATGGGGGGGGGAGAAATGACATAGGTGAGGACGAAAGCAATACACATCAAAAAGTGGCACTGCAGTATAAAAAAAAAAGATAGAAAAGAAAAAGTCATCAGACCACTTTAGTCCGTCATATGTACAGGGGGAGTAAAAAGAGAAACTGCGGCAGTATGGAGTAGCGGGGTGGAGAAGGAGATAGGCCCGGAGCCATAAGCGCAGCGGACCCGAGCAATTCAGCTAGTGTCCATCCACAAGGCGTGGCGGAAAAAAACACCACGCACCGATCTCTCTCGTAGGATCCGGTACTCAGGCACGGCTCGAGACGAACCAGTCGTGGTCGGGACCATGCAGCAGGGTTGGGGTATGCCCCCGGTCTCAACAGCAGAACAAACCGCCGCACCCAGCAGCTCCATCTCTGCCGACTATTCTCCGGGGGCCAGCAGCAGGCAGCACCAGGGCAACCGCCACTTCTTCCAACTCAGCAAGCACCGGCCCATCTCCATCACTCTGCAAGTAGGCAGCTTCCCCCTTGTTGCCAGCAAACGAAACCTCCCTCGTGTCTTCCTCCGTCAGGTCCGCTGTCTCCCGGCCAGTCCTCCACGCAGGCCATCAGACGCCTCCATGATCCACGAGGAATCGGGCTCTCCTCCTCCCTTGGCAGTTTTGCCATGCAAGCCTTGAGGGCCGCAAACGCAGCCTCCATGCCCCTGGCAGGGGGGTCTGCTCCAGACTGCGCCACTCCACTCGTACCCCCGACATCATCTCCGAGGGGACAGCCAGTGTGGTCAGAAGATGGGGACCCTCCATCCCTACAGCCCACAACCACCAAACACCCAGATTGGGCTCTCCACAGGGGGAAGCAGGAGAAGCAATCGTCCAGGAGCAGACGGGTAGGCCTCAAAATGGCCGACCGGTACTCTGACTCGCTGGGGGATTGTGGCAAGTTCTCAACTGTGCTCCAGCGGGGGGAGGACAGGAACGGCCCCGGAGCATGTCCCATTATAGCCAGCAGTGCAGGGTCCCCAGTAGTGGGTAATTTGTTGAGAGACACCAGCCCAAA
Organism: Leptobrachium leishanense; assembly: GCA_009667805.1. Taxonomy (NCBI): domain Eukaryota; kingdom Metazoa; phylum Chordata; class Amphibia; order Anura; family Megophryidae; genus Leptobrachium; species Leptobrachium leishanense. The sequence goes on along the minus strand of CM019064.1, from coordinate 92,831,001 downwards.
ATCCCCGTTACCAGGCAAATTCTGCATAGCTCTCCTCACACACGTCTTCTCCCACGCAGAGCCAGCCATGCCCCTAGGCTGACATTTTTGATGTTGCCAGGTTCAATGATGTAGGTTCAGGCACCCCCCTCCACTAGAGCAGGGAGAATGCCTGAAGGGGAGGGGGGTCCTTAGCCACAGAAAGAAGGCAGGCACCGCTGGGAAGGGCTCAGTCTGCCACCCGCAGCACTGCCTGCCTTTAACCCCAAATGTGCCAGATCGTGATCCTCTTCCAGAGGTGGCTGACATCTTGGATGTCAGCCAAGCCTCCGGGATCTCCCTCGCCCACTGATGTCATCGTGCTGGACGCGATGACGTCAGTTCGGGAGTTAACCCCCTAGCTCGAGGGTCTTAATCTCCTAATCGGTGGCAGCTAGAGGGTTATGTTTGGTATCATTGGAAAGACCAGAGCATGACCTTTCTTGTGATACAAAATATCACCAAGTTTGGTTAAAAATAAAAAAAATTAAATGAATAAATAAAAATAAAAATAGAAATTAATTTTTCATATTTTTTTAAAATTTATTAATACAGCACTCTTGTTTACTTTTAAATTATAATGTGACACAATGATGCTGCACGAAGGAAATATTTTTTTCAGTTTTAGCTAAAATCACCTATTGTTTCCAAAACATACAGTTCTGGTTTCCCATTTTTAATATTGTAAACAAGTGTACCCTATAGAATATATAACCACAAAGGATTGCATTATAAAATGTGAAAACAATATTTTACGTGCTGTAGATTATTGAAATTCTATTGAAAATGTAATTTGTTTTACATTTTTTGCTATAGCATTCTGGCAGGACATGACATATACATATACAGGGTTATTCAGAGAGCGTGAAAAGCAGGAGAATGACTGGAGAATAACTGGAGAATGAAAAATTCTAGGTCAAAATAGCCAAACCAGAAAAATTCTCCCTTTCATCTCACTTTCCAAATCGACTATTTTGACCTAGAATTTTTCATTCTCCAGTTATTCTCCAGTCATTCTCCTACTTTTCACGCTCTCTAAATAACCCTGATAGTAATGATATATTATGAATCTGCCGAGTCTGTTGTAAAATTTTTTATATAATATGTCTGGGTCCTACAATAAAACATGACTTCAAATTGCGTTTAAACATAATGATCAAAGCTAGTAAAAATGACCTCAGCACAGAGGTGAAATGGATCAGCATTGAAGGTGTTAATAGCTTTCTAAAGTTTATACTTATAAGCCGAAACAGTAAGCACTGCTTTCTTCAATGAAAAGTAGACTGACACTTGCATTGCCACCATAAACTGTCTATTGTCTTATTGTGAAAACATCTATGAGGAGCAACGCCTGTCTCGCACAGTGGTAACTAGATCAAATGAACTCTCATATTATTAGACGAATTTGTCCTAGTTCTAGAATTCATTGTATAAATGTGTAAAGAACAAGAATATCATTATTATTTAAGCGATAGATACCGTATTTTTCGCTCCATAAGACGCACCTGACCATAAGACGCACCTAGTTTTTAGAGGAGGAAAACCGGAAAATAAATATTCTGAATGAAATAGTGTAAAAATGGATATTGCCCCAGCTCGTGGATATGCCTTAGCTCACACATGGATTTGCCCCAGCCAGCTCACACATGGATTTGCCCCAGCCAGCTCTCACATGGATTTGCCCCAGCCAGCTCACACATGGATTTGCCCCAGCCAGCTCTCACATGGATTTGCCCCATCAGCTCTCACATGGATTTGCCCCAGCCAGCTCTCACATGGATTTGCCCCAGCCAGCTCTCACATGGATTTGCCCCAGCCAGCTCACACATGGATTTGCCCCATCAGCTCACACATGGATTTGCCCCATCAGCTCTCACATGGATTTGCCCCATCAGCTCTCACATGGATTTGCCCCAGCCAGCTCTCACATGGATTTGCCCCAGCCAGCTCACACATGGATTTGCCCCATCAGCTCTCACATGGATTTGCCCCAGCCAGCTCTCACATGGATTTGCCCCAGCCAGCTCACACATGGATTTGCCCCATCAGCTCTCACATGGATTTGCCCCAGCCAGCTCTCACATGGATTTGCCCCAGCCAGCTCACACATGGATTTGCCCCATCAGCTCTCACATGGATTTGCCCCAGCCAGCTCTCACATGGATTTGCCCCAGCCAGCTCACACATGGATTTGCCCCATCAGCTCTCACATGGATTTGCCCCAGCCAGCTCTCACATGGATTTGCCCCAGCCAGCTCTCACATGGATTTGCCCCATCAGCTCTCACATGGATTTGCCCCATCAGCTCACACATGGATTTGCCCCAGCCAGCTCACACATGGATTTGCCCCATCAGCTCACACATGGATTTGCCCCATCAGCTCACACATGGATTTGCCCTAGCCAGCTCACACATTGATAATGCCCCAGCTCACATATGGATATGGCCAGCAGCTCGTGGATGTGCCTCCGCTCACCTGCCGCCGCCGCGTTCGTCTCCCTCTGAGCATGCGTCTGGCGGCAGGAAGCTTTGGCACTCGCCTGGGGGAGCCACGTGACCGCGATCTCGGGAGATCGCGGTCACGTGGCTCCCCCAGGCGAGTGCCCAAGCTTCCTGCCGCCGGACGCATGCTCAGAGGGAGACGAACGCGGCGGCGGCAGGTGAGCGGAGGCACATCCACGAGCTGCTGGGCCATATTCGCTCCATAAGACGCACCCACTTTTCCCCCCACTTTTTGGGGGGAAAAAAGTGCGTCTTATGGAGCGAAAAATACGGTATGTTTTTTATTTCATAATGCATTTTGTTTGTTTTGTTCTTCATTATCCTTTTTTTAACTTTTAGGTTTTAGATTTCTATTTTTTTTCTAGATATAATTTTTTCTTGATTTCCAAGTCATTCCTATTACTGAATTTGTTATCGATTGATACACGCATTTTAACTTACCTTTTTCCACCCAGATACTTGATATGAAATACTCTATCATCTCCTTCAAGCTAACGCTAGCGTCAGCAGTAGCGCTAGCTTAAAGGAGGTCATAGCTCTGCACCCAGATCACCGTTGAAACGTTAACAGGTTAAAAAAAACATTAGCACTCGTTAATTAGCGATTCGTAGCCCGAGTTTACTGTACTTTGCGTTCCCTATAAATAACATGGGGAGAGCAAAGTGTAAGCACATATTAACTAGCATTAGGATCACTTGGTCCTAACGCTAGTTACTGAGCTGGCGCTAACTGAAAAAGTTACCACCAGCTCAGAGGTGTAGGTATTATTTTTATAATTATTATTATACTTTATTTATAAAGCACCAGCATATTCCACAGCGCTGAACAATGGGCATGATATAGACAGGGTTATAATACATTGAGACTGAGCAACATTTGATAAACCGATACATGAGGAAACGAGGGCCCTATTCCCATGGGAACTCACAATCTATAAGGGTTGGTGGTGGAAACAAGAGGAGAGGACTGCAAGGTAGGAGTGATGGACTGGTTGTGGCAGTGAGGTGTATTAGTGAGTTGGATGGCAGACTTCCCTGGATAGGAATGTCTTATAAGAACGGGAGAGATGTAGATAGTGGAGGGGTTGGTGGTACAGAGGCAGAAGTTCCATTTTAGGAATGAATCAGAGTAAAAGAATAGAAGAGACAGGGAGCGCATTGTGCAGCAGTATGTGGACCTTGCAGTTCCAGATTTCCAGCAGAGGGGAGGGGGAACTGGTGGCCAGAAAAACACTGCAGAGCTTGCATGGGAGAGATCAGAAGTCTGGGATTAGTAAGAGTAATTACAGAGAGGAGTGGAGACAGCTGGAAAGGATGCCTGAAATTAGAGGCCATCCTGGGTAGTGGGGGGCGGAAGTGCCTAGGTGTCTAGGTGCCAGAGGCCTTTGTAATGGGGGGGGGCGCACTGGTGAAATACTATCTAAAAATGCAGTAACGGATTGTGTTGCTGCAGAATCTGTTACCTGCAGCTCAAAACCCCCCCAAAAAAATCCGATACTCACCTCTTATGCCGCGGCTAGAGAGGCAGCCTGATCCGCTGCTTCTGGCCGCCCGGAGCAGAGTGAGACTGGGAGAAGAAAGTCCCCTGTCTCCCTCCGCGATCACTCTGCTGACCAGCAGGATCTCGCAAGAGGAAAGATCCTGCCAGTCATGTGACCCAGCAGCACGCTCCTGGAGGGGATGCTGGGACGGTGCTGTAGCGCGGCCCCAGCATCCGCGAGCTTAGCGATCACTAAGGGGCAGGCTGCCAGACTCGGCACCACTTCTGCGATCTGCTGGGGAAACCGGGATGCTGAAGGGAAGTTAGCGAACGCTAATTTTTCCCCTTACCGTCCAGGTTTTAGCTCAGTGCAGCTGATAGTGCTCTTATTCTTTAGGTTTTTATATCTGTGATTTTTATGTACAGTTGTACAATCAGATTATTGCATTGTTTTCCATTTTAGTTTTAGCTCTGTCCTAATTGTTTGAGTTTATTCTGTAGACCACGTTATGTGAAATCAGCTTTGAACAGATGGTTTCTGCTTGGACTACACAATGTCAGGCTGTTTTTCTCTTCTTTGCAGGTGTTCTTAAGTTTACAGCAGCTCTGGTTAAGTTAGCATCAACTTTGCAATATTGCCCATATAAGGCAGTTCCATGTTGGTTCATCCATTCAAAGGGAGCAAGAGTCATGGTAACAGTTAGTATAAAATAATAATTTTAAATGATTTCATGACTCCGACTGAATGAAAACACTTTAGAAAAGGTAATTTCTTACTTTAGCGCCAGACTACATTAACATCAGTGTAAAAAGGTTGGTCTGTACAAAGTGCTCGGTGCCAGTCACAGGTCAGATTGAATAAAAATAAATAAAAGCGATGTTGTTGTTGGCGATCACAAGAGAAAGAAAGCTATTAGAAAATAATGAAACCTGGCTCATTGCCTGTGATTTTGGAATAAGATTTCCAATACTTTTTGCCAAGTAGTAAATGAAGTTTCATATTTCCAGACCAGGTGCCTTTTCCAAAATATTAGCTATTTCAAACACGACAGGAAATGTTGTTATAGCCATCTTATTTAGACACTTAGGCCCCTATTATATTCTTTGCGCATTTGGTTTTGCGTGCGCAAATGCGCATTTGCGCGAGGGGCAAAACCCTTTGCGCTGAACGTCGTATTACAATGTTCGCGCATTGCGCGTTATCGTTTAACGCGGATGGACCTGCACGAGCGTGATAAAGGGGCGCGTTCTATACTTAACATTGTGAGCACAAATTCGTTCATGCGCTGGTACGCAGATGGTATTACAATCGATGCGCATCTTTTTACGAACGACGTTTGCGCGCATAATTTTAACGTCTTTGAAAAGCTGGTGGTAACTGCAAATCAGAACGTTCTGGCCGAAAACGAAAAACACCAGCACGAAAAAAAAATACAGCACAGTATAGTTACACATTCTACACATACCCAAACAATAAAATTGTGAATTTCTGCGTGTTTTTTTTATTGCTGCAGCATATATACTCAGATTTACTTTGACAGGCGCAAAAACCTAAGTGAGTGAATTAAGGTAAATTGATGTCAGTTAAGGTTCTTAATTCTGAAAACAGTCCGCGCACTGATTTACGTGCGCTACGTTACTGGGCGCGTATTACTCTTCGTTTTGCACGTCGTTATTACGAACGTTATTTTCGGACGGATGAGAAAATGCGTTCGGATCGTAATACCACCGTTAATTTTCGCGCGATACCGTTGGACGATGCGCGCAAAAAAATTTGCACTGCGCAAAGAATGTAATAGGGGCCTTATAATTGCACAATTTCTCACCTTTTCATTAAAATATCAGCTTAAAAATGCTGAAGCACATCATATAAAACTAATGTTAGAATAAAAATTGAATTATTTATCTTGGTGAACATGGGGTACTCAGTTTTTCCCAATGCTTTAATGAAATGGGGTATTACAGTGTACAAAATGCAATATGTTTAAAGGGTTTTTGGTTTAGGGATACAAAATATGGTACAAGAAGTTTTATCAATAAAAATTGAACGTGTATATATAGTTTACAAGCATGTTATTATATTGCACTTTCAAATTCTTCTTTAATAATTATACTTATAGAAAAGCTGAGGATAGAAATCTACAACTTGACAAACAAATCCCTATCAATATTGTTATTATATGAAACACACATAAACACCCACAGTACCACTCCTAATAATTACATTCCCAAGTGTTCAGATGAGAAATATTTGCAGAATGTACCTATTAAATTTAGTTAGCGTGAAACTGCATTGCACGCATTTAATATATACAGTGACACATATATTACAAAAATTAAACTAGGAATAATTAAAAAGATTGTCTAAGCATCTGGTAACTTTCATGCATATACCGGCTGGGTGGAGTAGAGGTAATGTCACTGTTCTGCATGGAGAGAGCCTGTGTAGTCATGGGCTCGATCCCAGTGAGCAACCTCTCCAGTAAGTGTCCTTGGGCAAGACACCTACGGTACATACTCGCCACCCAGGACATACTTGAAAACGAGAGAAATCTCAATGTATCCTTCCTGGTAAAATCCTTTCTCAAAATATAGAAGCTTAACCCCTTCACTACAATGATTGTGTATATACGATCAGTAGTAGCAGATACAGCAGCAGAGATTGTGTTCACACAATCCTGTATGATTGCAAATGAAATTCATTTGCTTTAAGGCTCCAGAATGTGCCCTCAAAGTTTTAGCCCTCTGGACATAATGCCCACGGTGCTAATACTGTTTAAAACCGGCTTGAGAATATGCTGACAAATCAGGCTTTCCCCAGACGATGTACACAAACTACGGGCTGCAGTTCTACCTGCAGTAATTCCATTTGGACAGAAGGTGGCAACATCTGCCTGTCAAACAGGTTATTACAGTAGGAAATACATTGGTAATATTTATATCTTAAATATAATTAATTAAAAATTATTTTCCAAAAAAACATTGGTTCCTGGGGTTTGATTTTTGAAAATCACTTGGCAGTGAAGGGGGTTAACAATATATTCTAGCGTTAATACGGGAAAATGTACTTGTTAAACATTGACCCATCATGACCACCTCTGCCACACCCTCCCATTCTAACACTTTTCTTATTTTTAAAACTTACATTGTATCCAGTGCAGTGGTGGTCACTAATCCTTCAGACCTGACATTCTCTCAGCCTCAGGAAGCCAGACAATGTCATGTGGTCCAGGGGATGGAGTACCAAATTGAGGGAGGAAAGTAGAAACCTGTTTGTTTTCCCTCTTCTTGGTCTCTGAACCTGAAGCGATAAGCTGAGCTTCAAGGAGGAGCTAAGCCCCTGCTCTGGGAGGGCTGAATCAACCCTCCAAAAGACTCCTGGAGAAGAGAGAGGGGTGTGAACACTCAGAGCACTGTGACTGCTCAATTTACATTGAGTCGACGCAGTGCGAAGAGTCCCCCTTTAACCCCTTCACTACCGAGAACAAGATATCTCGGGCTTCAAAGGTTCCATCCTGTACACCGATATTGAGATATCTCGATCTGCTGATCTGTAGCCAAAAGCAAATGAAATTTGCTTGCTGCAAACTAATTTTGTTTGCTTTTGGGCTGCAGGAGGTGCCCCCAAAGTATATGTATAAAGTAAATGTCGGTGACATTTCGGCGCTCTCTGAATAACCCCATGTGTGTCATGGCTTCTACTTTTAACATAAAGCGTAAAATATCTGCTCCTAGAATCCACTGCACTTTTTTAATGGGATCAAGTGTTGACTAATATTTATCCACTGCGCAGGGATGATAATACTTTCAAACAATTGAATATTGCATTTGAAAGCATAAAATTATGAAACTGAACAGATATTTCCAGGTAAAGGATGTGATAGAATTAATTCATAATCAAGTTGAATAATTAACATAAAGGAGTATGCATTGTTTCTGCAAATGAAGGTTGAAAAGATGAATAAAAAAAAATAAGCTACAAGAGGATGAGGTTATCTTTAAAATAGTCATAAATCTATGTGTGGTTGTCTTGGAAGAAAAATTCTAATCCGTAGCCAGCAACCTAAACACGGTTTATGAATAAATGTTCCATAAGACATCATCTGGGAATGCTTTACTCGGTCCAAAAGAATGAAACAGCTCTAGCAGCATTAAACAAATAATGGAACTTCTAAATTCTTATACAGATGTGGAAAATATACTTCACCAAAAAACTGTAGTTCCCTTTTAAAAACACATATTATGGGCTTACCTCTTAATTTAAATAAGTGATATAGAAAATAATTTTACTGAGATTCAACATTGTTATTTCATTATGCACAACCTGGGTTAAAACCTAATATTTCACGCTCTCGGTTTCTCCCATTTAACGCGTAAACTGAGAATGTTCACTGTTCCTCCGCATTCTACGTGTTTGTATAGCAGGTGTGACTGTGTAGCTGATCAGCGTGGCTCCTTAGGTAATTACCTAGATAAACATAATCCAGTATTTAGGAAATAATACCGAGTCTGAGAAATATAAATACACAAGTGTGTCATGTTCTCAGTTTCCCACGCTGGGATTCATACATCATTGAATCTGAAAGAGAACATTCACCATAAAAAACATGTACAGACATTGTATTGTTATCCTTAGCTGCATTTTTATCTATAATATACAACAACCATTTTAAATGTATATACAGTGTGTGACAACGCCCAGCTTGAGAAATAAAAGTAAAGGAAGCTTTAGTCGACCCACTAGCCCCTGTATACTTTTTTGGGGGGACATTAAAACTAAGTACTGTTTTTTACATTCTTTGTAATTTTTAACTATCTCTCTCTCTATAAGTCTAGAGATCTAAACCATCTGCCTCTGCCATAGGTGAGTGGACTCTAGTATTCAGATGGGTTAAAGGCCTGCGTGGATCTGGCTTTGAAATTTTGGTGGGCCTCTGCCACGATTCTCTGAGCTCTATTGTTCCTCCGCCATATTTCTCCCTTAATAATCCCTCTCACATTTATCCAGGGCTGCCATCAGAAATCTTGGGACCCCATGCTGAGCCACTAGTCAGGGCCATCCTTCCCTCAGTCCCCCATTTCATAAATTAATTATAAATAAATAATTTTTCCTCCTGTTCTGCTGACCTTATTTTACAGGGGTTGGACCTGGTGGTCCAGCAAGGGGATAAAAAGTGTTTCTTGGTGAGAGAGCATTTGGTCTGCATCAAAACATGATGCAGATTCTACTAATCCCTCCCTCTGTGCATAGATTCTCCCCCACCTTGATGGCAGCCCTGCATGTAACTGTGTACCATTGCCCCATTCTTTTTCAACTTTCATTTTCCCCCCATATTGTTCTTCTCACTTTCCATTGTTCTGGTGCCCCATTCTTCTCACCTCCCAATGTTTCTCTGTGCCCTCCTTCTCATCTCCTATCGTGTTCCTATTTTTCTTTTGATTGGTCCTGAAAAATGCTTCCAAAAATGACACAAGGCATTGTTTTTGGCCACATCAGAATTAGAGCTGGTTTTTATTCTGCGTCTTTTATGATACCTCTTTTTTTTGCCAGTGTCCAGGAACAGGCATCATTCCAACGGTAAAACCCAGCAGTATATGACTATCACATTCGTTTTAAAGATCAATGCGATACCTCATCTCTTGATGAGCTATCACAGCTGGTCCTTACTCGAATGCCGCGCCAGGAGCTGCCATGTTTTCTTCTCCATGGCTGGAGATTGTTGAGAGCAGGCACACAGCAATTGGTCCTCAGCTGTGACATTTCGAGTAATGCCCTGTCATGTAGCCCACCTTCCATAACAGCACTGGCAGGCGCACTTTAGGTTTTGTGGATATAAATATTTCCAAATGCTACTAATGCTCAGATTAATTACAATTCATTTATTGAAATTTGGTAGGTACTATATGTTTCCATGCAGCCTGACTCATGATTACATAGCGTAATATATGTCTCTCATGATTTCACCATCTGATGTTATGAGTATGTCAGTCCTCTCACATACAGTCAGGTCCAGAAATATTGGGACATCGACACAATTCTAACATCTTTGGCTCTATACACCACCACAATGGAGTTGGAATGAAACAAACACAATGTGCTTTAACTGCAGACTTTCAGCTTTAATTTGAGGGTATGTACATCCAACTCAGATGTATGTGTAGGACTTACAACAGTTTGCAGATGTGCCTCCCACTTGTTAAGGGACCAAAGGTAATGGGACAATTGGCTTCTCAGCTGTTCCATGGTCAGGTGTGTGATATTCCCTCATTACCCCAATTACAATGTGCAGATAAAAGGCCCAGAGTTCATTTCAAGTGTGCTATTTGCATTTGGAAGCTGTTGCTGTCAACTCTCAAAATGAGATCCAAAGAGTCTTCACTATCGGTGAAGCAAGCATCATTAGGCTGAAGAAACAAAACAAACCCATCAGAGAGATAGCAAGAACATTAGGCGTGGCCAAAACAACTGTTTGGAACATTCTCAAAAAGAAGGAACGCACCGGTGAGCTCAGCAACACCAAAAGACCGGGGAGACCAAGGAAAACAACTGTGGTGGATCACCGAAGAATTCTTTCCCTGGTGAAGAAAACACCCTTCACAACAGTTGGCCAGATCAAGAACACTCTCCAGGAGGTAGGTGTATGTGTGTCAAAGCCAACAATCAAGAGAAGACTTCACCAGTGAATACAGATTGTTCACCACAAGATGTAAACTATTGGTGAGCCTCAAAAACAGAAAGGCCAGATTAGAGTTTGCCAAACAACACCTAACAAAGCCTTCACAGTTCTGGACCAAGATCCTATGGACAGAGGAGACCAAGATCAACTTGTACCAGACTGATGGGAAGAGAAGAGTATGGAGAAGGAAAGGAACTGCTCATGATCCTAAGCATACCACCTCATCAGTGAAGCATGGTGGTGGTAGTGTCATGGTGTGGGCATGTATGGCTGCCAATGGAACTGGTTCTCTTGTATTTATTGATGATGTGACTGCTGACAAAAGCAGCAGGATGAATTCTGAAGTGTTTCGGGTAATATTATCTGCTCACATTCAGCCAAATGCTGCAGAACTCATTGGACGGCTCTTAACAGTGCAGATGGACAATGACCTAAAGCATATTGCAAAAGCAACCAAAGAGTTTTTGAAGGGACAGAAGTGGAATGTTATGCAATGGCCAAGTCAATCACCTGACCTGAATCCCATTGAGCATGCATTTCACTTGCTGAAGAGAAAATGTGCCAAGAACAAGCAGGAACTGAAGACAGTTGCAGTAGAGGCCTGGCAGAGCATCACCAGGGATGAAACCCAGCGTCTGGTGATGTCTATGCGTTCCAGACTTCAGGCTGTGATTGACTGCAAAGGATTTGCAACCAAGTATTAAGAAGGGAAAGTTTGATTTATAATTATTATTCTGTCCCATTACTTTTGGACCCTTAACAAGTGGGAGGCACATCTGCAAACTGCTGTAAGTCCTACACCGTTCACCTGAGTTGGAGGTACATACCCTCAAATTAAAGCTGACAGTCTGCAGTTAAAGCACATTGTGTTTGTTTCTTTCCAACTCCATTGTGGTGGTGTATAGTGCCAAAGATGTTAGAATTGTGTCGATGTCCCAATATTTCTGGACCTGACTTTAGCTGTAACATCAGTGGTTTCCCAAACCTGTCCTCCGGGAGCACTAACAGACCAGATTTTAACCCCTTCACTACCAAGTAATTTTCCAAAAAACATTGTTAGAAACCAGTGTTTTTTGTAAAATCATTTTTAATTAATTATAAAGTAAGAAATATTTGAGTTTGTAGCCATTGTATTTCTTACTGTAAATAACCTATTTTGGCCAGTAGATGGGTCCATCTATTTCCAAACTGAGCTACAGACGTTTGAGCAGCAGGTCTATTTTCTTCTTTTTTTTCCCTGCATTGGCTGCTGAAAGCCCGATGTCAGGGCATCACCAGTTTTAGCTCTTTTGCATTATACCCACAGGGCTAAAACTTTGTGGGCACCTTCTGCAGCCCAAAAGCAAACAAAATTTGTTTGCAGCAAACAAATTTCATTTTTTGGGAGCTGCAGATCAGCAGATCAAGATATCTTGGTGTCGGAGCCAGTGGTGTATTTAGGTTTTGTGCTGCCCTAGGCCTGACTAAACTCGTGCACCCCCCAAATTAAATTTGAGGCACCCCTTCCTGTCAAGGGCACACCTCTTCCTGGTTAATCCCCACCCTTCCTCTTTAAGCTCCACCTTTTCCTTTTAGAGCTCCGCCTTTTCCTCTCTTTATATTAAAAATGGATACCAAGTGCCTACTTGTATATTTTGTATACCATTTCAAATGTATAAATAAAATTATGAAATGTTTAAATTCAAGCATTTTTACAAAGAACAGCCACGCATGTCAAGTAAACTGGATCACAGCCGCTCTAATTGGTTGAACAATAAAACCCACAGAAACGTGCACTGCATATAAGCGTATCACAGAGCTGCACAGCAATAAAACCCACAGAAAAGGGCACTGTGTATGAGCATATCAGAGCTGCACAGCAATAAAACCCACAGAAATGGGCACTGTGTATGAGCATATCAGAGCTGCACAGCAATAAAACCCACAGAAATGTGCACTGTGTATGAGCATATCACAGAACTGCACAGCAATAAAACTCACAGTTATGTGCAGTGTGTATAAGCATATCCCAGAGCTCCAGGGCAATAAAACTCACAGTAATATGCAGTGTGTATCACAGAATCCACAGCAATAAAACTCCCAGCAATGCAATGTTTGGTGTGTGTCAGCGTATCAGAATCCACAGCAATAAAAATTCCAGCAATGCAATCTGCAGTGTGTGTATGAGTGTATCAGAATCCACAGCAATAAAACTCCCAGCAATGCAATGTGCAGTGTGTATGAGTGCATCAGAATCCACTGCAATAAAACTCCCAGCAATGCAATGTGTGTTGTGTGTCAGCATATCAGAATTCACAGCAATAAAACTCACAGCAATGCAATGTGTGGTGTGTGTCAGCGTATCAGAATTCACGGCAATACAGACTCAGTACCACCTGACTGGCCGGACCGCGTGACCTGCACTCACACAGCCTCACCAGGAGCCAGGCAGCTCAATGACAAATTTCTATCACTGCAGTGCTGGATAAGGAAAGGTCCACTTTAAACAGCAGTAAGCAGACAGGGCTTCATATTCTGCTGATACCCCCTTTTACCTGCCGTTTACTGTCATCTTCTCTCTCTCTGCACACAAATCACATCCCCCTCCCCTCTCCTAGAGCTGCTGCGGGGCAGGGGAGGAGCTATGGAGGGAGGAGAGGGGGATTTTTATTCTATTCAATTTTATTCCGTATGCAAACACCCTGCTCCGCTGCTCGTGGTTTGAGAACACAGCTCAAAGCTGACACACAGTGACAGTGGCACCTCCTAGTACCCCCTAATGACACCCCAATAATCACTGGTCCCTGGGTCGGCCCGCCCTCCGCCACTCCCCTAAGTACACCACTGCTCTGTGATATGCTCACTCACAAGTTGGCGAACTGCCAGCAAGTACGGTGCTGTTTGAAGGCAGTGCAAATCCCCATAGAGAAGTAATGGTTAATCTATTCAGAGAACACCAAACAGCAGAAAAATGGCAGTGAAATGCCCTGATGTTCGGTGGTTTCAATCAGCAGGTTTATTCAGGCGAACCCCATAGGCTTCAATATTAAAAATATTCCCTTTTTTATGCAATATCTAATAAACTATTTATTATTTTAATCTGCAGTAAAAAGTCTTTATTTATTGGGGGGGGGTTTTAGTACCTTTTGGTCATTTTTCAGAATTTTTCGGGCAAAATTTCCCCCCCTTTTTTTTAATAGCAGTTTTTTTTTTCTGTAACAGAACTATTTATTATCAATCATAGGATCTTATACGTAAATTCCAGACATTTTCGTTCAGTAGTTCTTTTGAAAACAGCAGGCCACGGGTTTGCGGTGGCAGCATTCAGCGGCCGACTCCATGCACTTTGGGGACCCTGTGGTGAATGGTGAATTCACTGCAGGGTGGGGAAATTTTATTCCCCGAAGTGCAGGGAACTACAGAACACCAAAATGTTGGCGTCATTTCGGTGCTCTGTGAGTAACCCATTTAGTGGTGAGGTTTTTTGCTGCCCCCTGGAAAGTGAAAGCCTAGGCCTTGCCTACCCAGGACATATTTGAAAATTAGTGAAATCTAAATGTATCCTTCCTGGTAAAATACTTTGCAAAAGTAAACAAATAAAATATATATATTTTTTTTTTTAGGGGTGGGGCCACCCGGTGCAGGCTGCCGCCCCTGGAAAGTGCCGCCCTAGGCCTAGGCCTAGTCGGCCTAGGCCAAAATACACCACTGGTCCGGGCACCAGATTGTGCCTTTGAAGCCCGCAATATCGCAAGGTTGGTAGTGAAGGGGTTATGCATTACCTTGGGGAAATGCAGACTGAATTTTGCAATCACTGAGCAGCAAATCACTTGTGCTGTGCTTCAGATATCTGGAAAACCTATTCTGAAATGCACCTATTTTCTTAAAATTGTCAATATCTTTAGAAATATTACTGCACTTGCCAAGGTAAATGTCACAAATTTTCTTGTAAATATATTCAAATGTACCCGTTTATAGATTAGCAGATATTGTCCTCATTTATTTGTTTTTTTATTTTGCTATGTCTGCGGCAATGATCACAAACTATGATAAAACATGCGTGCCTAGAATTAATCAGTCTGCAGGCGCGCTCTGCGGATAAAATGCTGTCTTTTTACTCCTGGACAGTAATTATTCATCGCCACCCAGTTCAGCATTTCTAAGACAAATTGAATTACAGACGTGTAATGAGTTTTGTGTTCTTTTATTTGTCGCAAACAGAATTTTCTTTTTCTGTAAGATAGAAAAGAATAATGGAAACTTGGGAAGATCAATGAAATTGTCGGTTTTTCTATTACATATGTTTTACAGTAAATGGTATTTATTGTGTTTCTGGTAATAGCATAAATATTATAAACTTTGCATTGCTACTAGTCATAATCACATGTGCTTGATCCATGGAGGGAAAGAGTTAAATGAAGAAACTCGTGTATAGTTTTATTTTGGGTTATTTTGATGATGTGCATGTTAAGTAATAGCGAACTTCAGTTTGTTTAGGCCCCATTCACGCCTGGTGCTCATTTCTACTAAAACTGGTGAATTGGAAAATTTAATTAGGGGGTAACTCAGAGAGCACCGAAATGTCGCCGACATTTCGGTGCTCTCTCGTTCCCCGCACTTCGGGGAATCCAAGTTCCCCACCCTGCTGTGAATTCAGTATTTACCGCAGGGTCCTCTGAGTGCAGGGAAAACCTGTCAAAAACCCGCCGAATTCTCAACGAAAAAAAACATCCGATGCAATCCGAGGTATCGAATCACTCAAACCACTGTAAAAAAACATGCCAAACATGTCTGGAAAATGCAGACGAGCAGCCGAACTGAGCACAGAGCAGCCGCCGGAAAAAGCTGACAAGCTGAATAACAGGGTAAAAGAAAAAAAAAGAAGTTCAAAATTGAAACGCTGTTTGCAAGAGAACTACTGAACCAAAATGCCTGGAATTTACATATAAGATCCTATGAATGATAATAAAAAGGTCTGTTACATAAAAAAGAACAAACACTTTTAAAAAATAAAGAGATAAAATAATGTTGTCAAAAAAATCCCAAAAATACCTAAAAGATTCTAAAAAATCTATAAATAAAGAGACTTTTTACTGTAGAATAAAATAAATAAATGGTTTATTAGATATTGGATAAAAATGGGAATATTTTTAATATTGAAGTCTATGGGATTCACCTGAATAAACCTGCCGAATGAGAACACCGAACAGCAGGGCACTTCGGCAATCTTTCACTGCTGTTTGGTGTTCTCTGAATAGATTAACTTTTGTCTCTCTATGCGGGTTTTCACTGCCTTAGAACAGGCACCGTACGTGCTGGCAGTTCGCCAAAATCCGTCAAAGAATGTCACCGTATGTGGAAATTCCCTGTTTTGGGGCCAGATCGGCTCTCTCTGAATAACCCCTTTAGTTTCACCATCCTGATCACCAAAAACTGTTTTATCAGCTTACGTTTGCAAGGGATTGCTTAAAAATGAAAAGGCGTCACCGAAACCATTGCAATCCCATTGACATTGAAAGGACTTCTCAAAACATAAATAAATAAAATATTGGCTGTTTTAAATATCCCTCACCAGGTAAAGGCCTAGTAAAGCACTTATAGTATGTTTTCCCCGCATGCAATTAAGTGCTCACACATGCATTCAACTATTTAAGGCAGATAGTTCTCAATTAACCCCTAATACTCTTGTTAATTTTTTAAGCAGTAACTAAACGGATTTATTAAGATAGACATTAACTTTAGTTACAACAAAATACTGTGTAACACATGTAATATCACCCTGATGCATTACATATCTGGAATATGAGTTTTTTTGTATGTTCATACAATTTATTTTTATTATTGACAGTTGAACTATCTCTGATTGGATGTTATCAGTTTGTTTCACTCTTGTTAGTTTGATTGGCTCCCTGAATGTGCTGTGGTCATAAACGTTTGGAATAGGAGATATAGAAAAAAAAATGCTGTTTATTGTTATGTTGTTTTTAAAAACACGTACACAGTAATTGTTTTTGTTTTTTTCTTCATTGAAAATGTGTTTGGTTATACCTTTATGGCTGCAGTTGTTCCTAGATGATTGCTTTTACCTTGGGAGTGTTCTTGCTGGCTGGGGTGTTGCACTGCTTTCAGAAAAATGTAATATCTACAGAAAAGCAGTTTGCTCTATGTACTAGAGGTGTGCACAGCTGGAAAAAGAATTAGTTTGAAAATAATTTCCTTTTCGGAATTTTGTTTTGTTTAGTTTTAATTCGATTTGAATTTCGGATGACTAAAAAAAACAGTAAATCAAATGCTGCTCAATTACAGTCCTGGGATAAACACAATATTTCGTGGATAGGGAGGGTTAATTGCATCAAAATGAATGTGCTTCCTCGGTTGTTATATTTTTTCCAAACTTTACCTATTCCTCTCCTTATTACTGAATTCGATATGTTACAGCGTGCAATAGACCAGTTTGTATGGGCCGTGAGGTGCCGTCGGGTGGCGAGACATACACTCTATCGCTCGAGAGCATTGGGTGGGCTAGGGTTGCCCTCACTCCTTTCATATTATTATGCCACCCAACTGGCCCAAATTGTAGCATGGCATTCCCCGAGAGGCTCTCGAAGATGGGTGGACTTGGAGTCGGGCCTTATGAGGCCCAATGCTCTCGATCAATGGTTATGGATAGGTCGGGAACACCGCCCATTGTTAAGTACAGCCTGTCCTGCGCTGCGATTAAGAATTCTCTTCACATCTGGTATAAGTTAGAGGAGAAATGCAATTTAACCTCCTTTCCATCCCCATTAACCCCAATTTTTGGTAAAAAGGAATTTGTGCCGGGTCTTACTATAGGACCGCTTCGGCACTTTCTGGACCTAGGTGTGTGCAGACTATACCAACTTTACCCCAATGGGTCACTAATCTCTATAGATGAAATGGCTACTAGATCAGAAGTGAGGGCTATCATTCTTGCATCTGCGGCAATTACAATCTTTTGCTACGCGCCCCCATGTCCAAGCATCAGCTGTGTCTAATCCAACATTTTATGAGCGCCTTTGTAAGAATTGCACATATCCGAAGGGACTAATATCTATTATATATAGAGAACTGACATCGTTGTTGGACTGGAGAGAATTATCATATATTCGAGCATGGGAAAAAGATATAGGCGAAACATTGGACCCAGAGGACTGGCTGGATATATGGGACAGGTCATGCTCGGTGTCTGTATGTGCCTCCTTACAAGAACAGTCGATTAAGACTATTATGCGATGGTACGCTACCCCTGATAAAATAGCGCATATGAACCCAAATATCCCAGATGTCTGTTGGAGGTTATGTGATATGCGCGGTTCTTATTTTCATATGTGGTGGACCTGTCCGTTTATGGTATCATATTGGAGGGAAATACGGTATTTGCTGCAGTCAATATTGCATAAATCTGTTCCTATGGACCCTTGGGCATTCCTGCTCTCCAGACCGGTCACAGGGTTTACGTTTCATGAGAATAGGTTAATGGCCAAATCACATTGGCTGCTAGACGAGCGGTGGCAGAGGTTTGGCGACAGCCACAAGTACCAAAGATGGCTAAAGTCTATGCTAAAATTAGGGATACCCGGGTTATGGACGAGCTGACTGCGTTGGTCCACTTTACATTACCTTTGCATAATAAAACCTGGGGGCCATGGCTGGAGTCAGGACTGTAGCGGGTTTATATTTTTTATTTTGCCTATTTTTCTGTTTTGGGGTGTATTTATATATATGTCTAATAATATTATAGATATGTATACGGATGTATATATATTTAGATGTGGGTTATTTTTGTTATCTGGCTTGGGCTGAGCCTCGTTCTCCCATTTTTTTTTTCTCTTTCTTTCTCTTTCTTTATGCTCTTTCTTTAGTGATGTTAAAAAAGAAAAAATGGATGCTTATGTTGTGCCTTTTGTAAGATAGTATGAATTATTATACTAAGGCAGGGTGATGTTCGTATACAAGTGATATACTTTGATATGATGTGCATTCAATAAGCTATGTTGAAAAAAAAATGCTGCTCAATTACTGTTAGATTAGGGTCAAACATGAGGGTTAAAAGGCAAGCTAGGGTTAAATATTGAGCAGTCTATTGACCTGTGGTGCTGAATGCAACAGATTCAGCACCACAGTCAGTTGACAAGGATAGGGTGCTTTATGAAACAGTGAAAAACACTGATTTATTTTCATAATTTTGTTTGTAATTTGGGATCGATCCATTGGCTGCCTCTGAGACCGATCTCTATGGTGTATGGTCTCAGAGAGGGTGACCTCGGCACACGCTCTGTGTGCTAACGTCACTAGTGGCTGATCTGGTGACGGCAGCCAGGAAATTCAATAATTGTGGCTGCTGGTGACACTGGGTGGAAAATCTTCCACTTCAGCCAGTGTTTTCACCAGAATGGAGCAGTTGGGAGGAGAAGGGAGTGGACGCCTCACATCCTGCCCATTTTAAATCAATAAAGCGTTCAGGATGAGCAGAGCGTCCCTTTAAATCCAGCCCAATTACCTAAATGATTTAATGTTCAGTTTGCATACCTACCTCTAGATATCGCGTTTACTAAATCCTCTGTATCCTCACTTTCGACAGCATTAAAGATTCTCTCCCTTGTGTGAACATTTATTTATTTTATTTATTTATTTATAAAGGATTTTACCAGGAAGGATACATTGAGATTTCTCTCGTTTTCAAGTATGTCCTGGGTTCAAGAACATGGTTACAGAAATACAAAGTAGTAAAATGCAAGAAATTAACACAAAACAAATATACAGATTAGCAGAAAATAAATATGTAGGAAATATAGTCACTATGTTACATGTTTACATGTGCATTCTGTATTGAGGTATGTTAATAGGGAAATCTTAAGGGACTTTAGACTGGGGGAAGATTTGATGGCGTCTGGGAGGTTATTCCATAATTGTGGTGCTCTGTAGGAAATGAGGATCGAGGCACTTGCTTTTTGTATTGTGGTATTGCAAGTAAGGTGCTGGTCCTGGATCGGAGGTTATAGGATGAGGGAACTGCTGAGGGAAGCAGCCTATTCAGGTAGGGTGGCAGCTTCCCAGAAAAGCTCTTAAACACCAGGTTGGAAAGGTGAAGGGTGCGTCTAGATTCCAGCGACGGACAGTTTAGTTCTTTTAAAATGTCACAATGGTGGGTCATGTAGTTACATTGTAGCACAAAGCGACAGAATGAGTTATACAATGTAGTAAGTTTCTGGAGGTGCGTTTGCGGGGCTGCTGCATACACTACATCTCCGTATTCAATAGCTGGCATAAGCATTTGTTGCACAATCTGCTTATTTGAAGGATCTCCTTTTAAAGTTAAGTAAAAAGAAATATCAATGAGGTATTAGTAGTTTTCGTTATTAACTCTTTCACTACTGAGTGATTTTCCATATAGCACTGTCAAAAACTTGGGTTCCCAATGGGTTTTTTTCTAAAGTAAATCATTTACATTTCCTGTTAAACCTATAATCAGCATATATACACACCTACACACAGACACGCATCTCTACCTCTGCTTCCATTATCATTATGGAGCATTTAAACTGAATGCACTCTGATAGGCAGAAAAAAAGGTATCCATTCCCAGTCACAATTTAGAGTAATAAAACCTCAGTAGCAATGATGTAGCCAGGTTGTATTATTCAAAAGTTTATTTTTTACATTCTGAAAGCTGCTTTTGGGCATATGTCTCAGAAACGTCAGAACTTTACATGATACATTTAAACAGGGGGTGGACTGACAACTAATGGGGCCCTCGGGCAACAGGAGATCGTGGGACCGCTTGTGCTACGCCCACAGAAGGTCAAACCCATAAAAACCCCATGCATTACCAACATGTACACTGTTGTGTTAAATAATTTATTTATTCACACAATTTTCAAAATAATGATTTTACTGAGCTAAGAAAATCTACTCGGGCCTAACAGCGAATTGGGGAACCCATTTAGCATCCCCCAGACCAGTGGCGTAGCGTGGGGGGGCTGGGGGGGCCGTGGCCCCGGGCGCAGTTTTGTTAGGGGCGCATAATTTCAAAAGAATTTTGCGCCCCTAAAACTTGAGGCCCGGACTGACCCGCCGGGCCCTCGGGCACCGCCCCCAAGGGCCCGCGGGTGGAGGGGACCCAGATGCCGGGCAGCAGGAGTGCCTGCCCGGTCCTGAACAGTGAGTCCATCCGTGTTGAAGGGGATACGGCTGCGTGCAGGCGCAGCCGGTCACGTGGTCCGGCTAATCAGGTGGTACTGAGTCTCTGTACCACCTGACTGGCCGGACCGCGTGACCTGCGCACGCACGCAGCCGCCTCCCCTTCAGCACGGACGGACTCACACGCTGTTCAGGACCGGGCAGGCACTCCCGCTGCCCGGCATCTGGGCCCCCTCAACCCCTGCTGGATCCGGAGCTGGGGCAAGTATCCATGTGAGAGCTGGCTGCCGCTGGGGCAATATCCAGGTGAGAGCTGGGGCAAATCCATGAGCTGGGGCAATATCCATGTGAGAGCTGGGGCAAATCCATGTGAGAGCTGGGGAAAATCCATGAGCTGGGGGCAAATCCATGAGCTGGGGCAAATCCATGAGCTGGGGCAAATCCATGTGAGAACTGGGGCAAATCCATGAGCTGGGGCAAATCCATGAGCTGGGGCAAATCCATGAGCTGGGGCAAATCCATGAGCTGGGGCAAATCCATGTGAGAACTGGGGCAAATCCATGAGTTGGGGGCAAATCCATAAACTGGCGCAAATCCATGAGCTGGGGCAAATCCATGTGAGAACTGGGGCAAATCCATGAGCTGGGGGCAAATGCATGAGCTGGGGGCAAATCCCTGAGCTGGGGCATATCCATGAGCTGGGGCATATCCATGAGCTGGGGCAAATCCATGAGCTGGGGCAAATCCATGAGCTGGGGGCAAATCCATGAGCTGGGGCAAATCCATGTGAGAACTGGGGCAAATCCATGTGAGAACTGGGGCAAATCCATGTGAGAACTGGGGCAAATCCATGAGCTGGGGCAAATCCATGAGCTGGGGCAAATCCATGAGCTGGGGCAAATCCATGTGAGAACTGGGGCAAATCAATGAGCTGGGGGCAAATCCATGAGCTGGGGGCAAATCCTTGAGCTGGGGCAAATCCATGAGCTGGGGCAAATCCATGTGAGAACTGGGGCAAATCCTTGAGCTGGGGGCAAATCCATGAGCTGGGGGCAAATCCATGAGCTGGGGCATATCCATGAGCTGGGGCAAATCCATGAGCTGGGGCAAATCCATGTGTGAGCTGGGGCATATCCATGAGCTGGGGCAAATCCATGTGTGAGCTGGGGCAAATCCATGTGTGAGCTGGGGCAAATCCATGTGTGAGCTGGGGCATATCCATATGTGAGCTGGGGCAAATCCATGTGTGAGCTGGGGCATATCCATGTGTGAGCTGGGGCAATATCCATGGGAGAGCTGGGGCAAATCCATGTGTGAGCTGGGGCAATATCCATGTGTGAGCTGGGGCAATATCCATGTGAGAGCTGCGGCAATATCGATAACGTGTCCACAGGTTGGGGGGGCGCACAATTCTTGGCTGGCCCCGGGCGCTGACAACCCACGCTACGCCACTGCCCCAGACTTAAAGATGACGACCGCTTTGCTGCAGCTAAGGCTGCGCCGCGGCACAGAAGCTCCTTGTGGCACACGTGAGAAGCTGCCAATCACTTTTCAGGTTTATAAGATACTGTACATTACTGATACACTTGTACACACTGCACATTACAATGTTGCACAGCAATAAAACTCACAGTAATGTGCGGTGTATATGAGCGTATCATAGAGCTCCACGGCAATGAAACTCACAGTAATGTGCGGTGTGTTTGAGCGTATCACAGAGCTCCACAGCAATAAAACTCAAAAACAATTATATATAACTTATTATTTATTAAACTAATGCTATATCAAAATGCAGTATTTTATTAAAATATATTTAATTAAAAAATATATATATTAAAATTAATATATATATATATATATTAAACAAAATAGTAATAAAATTAAATACATGATTTTTTTTTGTTCTAAAAGCAGCGGCATTGTTTTTTCCCACTTACAAAAACTAACAATGCTGCTGATTTTAGACCAATTTTTTTTTATTTTTAACTGTATTTCATTTTATTATTATTTTGTTTATGTTTTTACACATTGCATAGTGAAGTTTGTATTTGCCTCCTCCTTCTAATCTGCACAGTTTGTTGTGGAGCTGCTACCTAGTAACTGCTGCTCTGGCTAAACTGATTCAGACTATAGCAGACTATGGCAGGCACAGCTAGTTTCCCATGGATGGAAGAAACAAGGAATCAGGTTCAGAATTTACAGGTAAATGAAATATAAACCAGACTAAGCCCTTATTGAATTTAAATTTCAACAATTTACATTTACTATATAGTTTGCATTTGCTACTTGCAGAAGGAGATACAATACAGATAAATATATATATATGTACTTCACTGGCAAATGAGTGCAGCTAGTTACAACTATTTGTAAAGCGCCAACAAGTTCCATAGTGCTGTACAATGGGCGAGACAGAACAATGACTATACATAAAAGTTAAACACATAGAACAGTAGGAGAGAGGACCCTACTCGAGAGCTTACAATCTATGAGGAGAAAGATGACACACTAGGTGAGGGTATGTAGCAGAGTATGTGAAGTAGCGGGGTGCATGGGGGATGTGCAGGAGGATGGAGCAAAAAGGAGTGAGCCAATAGACTTCTCTAATCTGTTTTCAGAGACTTCTCAAAGGACTGGAGAGACAGGGACAGCCTTATGTTGCGGGGGAAGGAGTTCCATAAAAAAGGGCAGCTCAGAAGTCCTGAAGGAAAGCGTTGGGGGTTCAGGTACGAGGAGATAACATCAGATCATTGGCAGAGCAAAGTGGACGGGACAGGATGTACCTGCTAATAAGGGAGGAGATGTAGGCAGGGGTACGGCTATGGAGAGGTTTGTACTTGACCACCGATATTTGGAATTGGATTCTAAGGGAAACAGGGAGCCAGTGTAGAGATTGACAAAGGGGTGAGGTGCGAGAGGTGCTGGAGGTGAGGTGGATGAGCCTGGCGCAGGTGTTCAATATAGACTGCGAAGAGGGAATCTGGGATCTCTTAAGGCCAGCAAGAAGGGGGTTACAGTAGTCAAGGCGGGAGATAAGAGCTTGGATGAACATTTTAGCAGAGTCCTGATTAAGTAACAAGATTTGTTTGCTCGCGACCTGGCAGCGCATCTCTCCATGGAGTCATATGGACTCCAGGAGGTCATACTCGTGGCAGCGTGGAAGCACTACTGCGAGTATTCCTGAGGGTAGCGCTGCGGGCCGGGACAAGGTGCACCTACCCTGAAGTAGCACCTACCCTGGAATTTCATGCTGAAATGTGGACACTATGGGGAAACCCACAGGTCCAGGTTTTCCCTGTTAGCGTCCCCATTTTAGAGTGAGGAACAGAATAGGGCATATTGTTGAGAGACCTGTGCTATGATCCTTTATTGTAAAAATATTTTTTAATGTCAACGAGGAGCATTCCGTAAAGGCAGTAATTTTGCATCCTCGGACGTATGGGTAGTATGATTTGGGAGAAAAAACTTCCTCCCAAAATGATTGTACTGTGGAGCATGCAGGAGAGGATTGAGAGTACCAAAAGGGGACCGAAGATGGAAACAGTGATGCAACAAAATTTGGCATAGAATAAAAAAAAAAAAAAACATTTACATTTATTTTTGTCACAAATAAATCCCAATCGTCTCATCTAAGGCTAGGGTCAGACGAACGCAGTTTTAACGTGCGTTTAGCCGCACAAAATCACGGCCGTGCTAGCAGCAAATGACGTCCAATGCCGGGGAACATACGACGAACGGCCGCACGAACGTTCGTCCATGCAACGCAAGTGGCAAACGAACGCATTTTTTCGAGAACGTCAAACCGCTACTACTGACGTACAGAGTGCGCTGCGGCCGCATAGCGGCGTGTTTGCGTGATTGGGAGACGTCAGACGCTGCACACGTCCGGCCAACATAACGTCCAGACGCAAAAGGGTTTTATTGATGATCCGTACAAAATCACGGACGAAACTGCGCATCGTATGACCGCTATCGCGTATTCCGTGACAAAATACGTCCATTCGTTCGAACACACTTTTTCGCAGACAACGCGAAAAATGCGTTCGTCTGACCCTAGCCTTAGCAGTGGTCAAGTCCAACAGTTTACGTTTCACCTGTTTTGCCACTTCTTACAGACTATTGATAGAACGTCAACCTTAGCCGTGTTTGACATATGATTTTATGTGTAAGATGATGCATAACTTGATTTTCATTATATTTCATGAAGCACTGTTTTTTTTTTTTAAACATTCTGTTTGCAAACAGGAGTGGAAGGATTTCACTGCCAAGCTATACGATGCTGTCACACAGCAGATGAATGAAAGCAGTATTAGCATGTTCACAGATCTCTCAGAATCAGAGAAGGTCTTTGTTCTGGAAAAGGCAGCCAAAGCACTAAATGCAGGTATTTACATCAAATTCTAACAACAGGGATATATTTTCACAGCTTTGTCATGGCATTTAAGACCAAAACTATCAGGGTTAATCAGAGAAAGGTGAAAATCTGGAGAGCTTTTGGAGAAGTGAAAATTCTAGGTCAAAATAGCCAATTTGGAAAGTGAGATTTCTGGTTTGGTTATTTTGACCTAGAATTTTCACTTCTCCAAACGTTCTTCAGAGTTTCACCTTTCTCTAAATAACCCTGTATATCTTGCCAAAAGAGGCCAGCACTTTCCTAGAGCTGGTGGTGAGAATAAAAATTCTGGAGCAACACCACTTTACTGCAGCAAATTGTCTTCAATTGCCAGAAACAGCACAAGCCTCTGGCTACAATTGCTCATCAAAACCCCTTCACAACATACCAGTATACATATCCTATCTGGCCATTGAATCCACCCATAGAACCATAGACAACTAAAACATGTCTATGAGAACACTGACAACTGTGAACAGAACTAATGGCCTACCTTGCGATGTGTACCCAATAAAAGGTCTTATAGGAAGTTTGTGGCCAGATTGTACAGAGCCTCGCTGGTGTCAGAATGAAAAAATAGATTCAATCTCAGCTTTACTAATAAGGTGCTTAAACCCAATGTGCCATTGGGCTGTTATATGAGGACCACAGGTTTGAGGGCTTATATACCTGCATCTGGCCAGGGAGGAGAGTCTGTGTTTCTTTAGCGTGCGCACCGATCAGTTAACTCGTGCGCACGCTAATGAATAAAAACACTTAAAGCGTGGGAACAATTTAGCAGATCGTCCTCACAACCTAATAAATCGTGGCTACGCTTTAAAAAAATTTTGTTCATTCTGACACCAGTCGGGCTCCATAAAGATGGTGCCATTACAGAGGAAATGGTACCATATGCAAATCAACCTGCATCCACCCATATGGGCATCCACACCTGAAATGCCAAGGAAGCTTCCTCTGCACAAGACATACAGCAACCCCCAATGAACATTTGGCCCAATTCACCTCCCTGACGGTCAATTTTTTTCAAAATATTGTGTCTAAAAGCGTCTCAATTGTTTTTGAAAGGAAACGTGTTTTTTTATATAGTAAGCCTGTAATAATTAGGAATAACGCACTGAAATCCGTGCAAACAAGAATCTAGTAAAGTCTGATAAAGTTAGAAACATGACATAATATATTATCCCACAAATAATTATCCAAAATAATGCTAATAAAATATATTCAATAATATAATCAAACCAAAAACACTGAAATCTTTCAGAAAACAAGGGTGCAATATTAGACTGTATGTATGGACTGTTTCTGATCCTTTAGTGCCACCTAGTGGCTGTTCATGAGCAGGTCATGCTGCTGGAGATTTACATTGGAATATTCTTTTTTTTTTTACAGTTTGCTGGCTGGTCCCGCCCCCCTGCATCATGTGACTCGCAGTGAGCGTTACCAGGAAGCAAGTCGCTGCGATCACACTGTGGGGGACAGCGAGGGAGTGCAGGAGGAGGTGACTATGCAGCCCGAGTGTGGCTTGGGGTTACCGTTCGCGGTAGCGAAATTTAACCCCAAGTCACACTCAGGAATACCGCCAGGGAGGTTAAACCTTGTCAGAAGAGTATAGCTGATATATTATTTATTTATTTGCATAGTATTTTACCAGGAAGGATTCATTGAGATTTCTCTCTTAAGTGCATTGAGGCACCTATAGAACCAACCATAATCTTGTCCAGACTTAAATATTTACTCAACTCCATCGCCAAGTACCATGATTACTCTAGGTGTAGAATATTTTTCTTGAACTTTTCATCATTAAAAAAATCTCTCAAAATAAACATATATGTTTGTTTACAGTAATTGGAAGTGATCAGTTTTGTAACATATTACATTGTATTCAAATTCAGCCTTATTTAAAAATTGTTAGATTAATGTGGTGTTTTAACAGAGGACTAGTCAGCATAGGAACACTCCAGGATTTTTGCTCCCCAATTAACCATTGACATGTCAGATTTAACCCGCCACCGCACATTCATATTTGAAATTAACGCTTAAATATAATGATAACATGGGATTTAGGGAATCATTACAATAATTGTAGTAATATCATATACTGTATTTATGTTGAATTATTAAAGAAAAAATATGATTGAAACATAATGGGGGAAAAGGGAACTCCGTTCCTACTGGAAAAAAAAGTGGAGGAACTGCATTCCCCCAAGAGTTCCTTCTCGACTTTACCGCTGTATATTAGGTATAATTACTTAATATTAGTAAATAGCAATATGTTACATAGTTGCATAGGCTGAAAAAAGACATGCGTCCATCGGGTTCAGCCTCTCCCACATCACCTACTGCTGTTGATCCAAAAGAAGGCAAAAAACCCAGTCTGAAATGCTTGCCAATATGCAACATACTGGGAAAAAATTCCTTCTTGACCCCAGAATGGCAGTCAGATTTCTCCTTGGATGTTAAGATACATCATCTGTTGTTTATAAAATGTTGAGATTTTATGACACAGTATGCAGATATATGTTATCCAATGCAAAATGTGCTTATATATTCATGAAAGGAAATGTTTCCTTTTCAGGAGATATTTACAATAAATTATCTGCTCGGATCAGCTCCTGTTTAGAAGAAAATTTATACACCTACGTGGCTTATGAAGTGCAGAACAGTGACATCCCCAAAAGTCAGTCAGACTTAATATCAAAACATATTCAGGATGGTGTGGTATGTAAATGCCTTCCAAGAAAATATATATTGTGCCTGTGTTTATAATGAAAATGAAAAATATTATTGAAAAACAGTGCAGTCAGTGATGCATTTACAATGTTTACCGATTAGATCAGTGTTTCCCAACCCTGTCCTCAGGTCCCGCTGTCAGGTCAGGTTTGCAGGATATGTGAAGCACAGCACAGGTGATATGATTTGCTGCTCAGTGATTGCAGGATTCGGTCTGCATTTCCTAAAGGTGATCTGCAAAACCTGGCCTGGTTGAGGGACCCGAGGACAGGTGTTTGGGAAACACTGATTTAGATAAACGGCATATGATCTGGTCTGGCCAATGACTTGCTTTTCCAGTTCACTTTACCCATTATTGATTGAACAACAGCTTTTTTATGTTCCAAATGCCCACTCTTCCTTCCTAAGCACCTTATGGTGCCAGAGATCCTGTCAAATATCCTGTGTAAGGCTGGGGTCAGACGAGCGCAGTTATCACGTCCGTGTTGCCACACATTTGTACGTCTGTCGCAGCATAGCATTCTGACAAATGGAGCCCCACACACGAAGTACGTCCCCACGGAAGTGCGGACGCATGACGGACGCAGCAAACGGACGCAGCTTATGCAAGAACGTAAAACCGCTAGAACGGACTGCCGAGTGCGCCATGTCCGCAACGTCCACATAGCTTTGTGTGTGAGTGATGGAACGTAGTCTGACGAACTGCATTTATATGTCCTGCATTTTTGACGTACAAAATGTTTTTTCATTTCCCATCTTCGTCAGTCAAAAATAGCGTCACTCACAAAAACGGACCGTATGCTACTACTGCGTCTTCCGTCAGAACGTGTGACCATTCTGCACGGACGTACAGTCCGTACAAAATGCGCTCGTCTGACCATAGCCTTACTTAGTTTAATGACTTCAACCTTTACCCAAGTTATATCTTCAAATGTTCTGTTCAATCTCTCCATTACTCCAATGCAAGTTTATATTTAGGGTTGGTGCTACCATAGGCACTCCATATTCCATGTTTCATGCCCGACCTCCCGCCAATGATATCAAATAAATATGAACATTTACTTAACCTCCCTGATGGTATTCCCGAGTGTTGCTCAGGGTTACGTTCAGTGCTGAAAGCAGTAACCCCAAGCCACACTCAGGCTGTATACATACCTGTCCCTCGCTGACCTCCGCGATCGCATTCTCCTCCGGTGATTGCAGCGTTTTGCTTCCTGGTTCCCATCTTGCGAGAAGGGAACCAGGAAGTATGATGTCACGATCGTCCGGAGGCGACAGCGGGGGATAGCGAGGGAGCGCAGGACAGGTAATGTATACGGTCCGAGTGTGGCTTGGGGTTACCGCTTTCAGCAATGCATTTAACCCCGAGCCACACTCGATATACCGCTAGGGGGCCAAATAAATTGTAACGATTCTAACGCCAGGGAGGTTAAACATGAAATTAAGGTGAATACACACAACCATTTGTGGCTTTTTTGCAATACATATTACATTTAGAGCAAACAAGTATCTCTTTTTTCACATACAGGGTTATTTAGTGAAAGGTGAAACTTAGGAGAATTGGCAGGAGAAGAGAACAAACTAAACCAAATAGCCGATTTGGAAAGTGAAATAAATGGGAGAATTTTTCTGGTTTGGCTTTTTTGACCTAGAATTTTCACTTCTCCAGTCATTCTCCTGAGTTTCACCTTTCTCTGAATAACCCTGATAGTCAGGTATTACAGTTTACAGAAAAAATGGCGTCGCGCCCATACTCACAAGAGCGGCTGCAACAGCCAGGAGTAACAGCCCAGTTAATGTATAAAACATAAGGGCTAAAAGGTGTCATCTGCGCTTGTTTCTATGTATTTCCATGTACAACAAAACACTATGAGGTTTTAGTTTGTTTCAATGGCCATTGCAACGTAAGCTCACTCGCCCCTTCAAGGCACCTCATTGTAGAGTGAGTACCTAACAAATGTACCAAAAGCCGCTCTACTGAGCAGCTCCATGCCCCTCCTGCTGCTTTTCAGCTAAGGAGAGGCAGAAAGATGGTGGGTGTTATTTATACATGCACCAAACACTACCCATTTGGGGTTAAAAACAAAAACATGGAAAAAGGAACAGCTGCAAAACGACGAACTGGTGTTACAAGCATAATATACATACATACAGAAAAAATGGCGTCGCACCCATACTCACGAGTGTTTTGTTGTACCTGGAAATACATAGAAACGAGCGCAGATGACACCTTTTTCCCTTATGTTTTATACATTAACTGGGATGTTACTCCTGGCTGTTGCAGCCGCTCTCGTGAGTATGGGCGCGACGCCATTTTTTCTGTATGTATGTATATTATGCTTGTAACACCAGTTCGTCGTTTTGCTGCTGTCCCTAAAATTTATCAGATTCTACTCTTACCCTCACTAATGCATTACAAGACACACAGCATTAAAACCAAAAGATTTAAACACTCAGCTCATTGGTTTTAATGCTGTGTGTCTTGTAATGCATTAGTGAGGGTAAGAGTAGAATCTGATCAATTTTAGGGACAGCAGCAATTGTGTGAGATGGTTATTCGGTGAGCCTATACCTTCTAATAGCTTTGTATTTTGACCTTGCATTTGGATTTTGTTCCCAGGCAATATAGCCTACTTTAGAGGCCGCTCGTTACCTATATCCATCGGTAAATTGGTTGAACCACATTCTTGCTATATAAGTTGTTTAATCAAATATTATATATCTCTAATTTCTCCTCACTATGCTTCTGTTTTTATGTTGTTTTTATTTGGTTTTTGGGAGTGTCACTTTGTTATTAAAGGCATTTTTGCCATAGTTTTTTGCCGCTCCCGGATAATCAGTGACTGACCTTTTGGGTCAGTTCACTGGAAAATATATTATTTTTGTTTCTACCATATTCACAGGTTCAGTCCTGTCTCAAGTTACACTTTGTGATAAGTGATTGTTGACCAAGGTACGGTTCCTTGGTCTTTTCTTCTTCCTTTTTCGTATGTGTAGAATGTGTAACTATACTGTGCTGTATTTTTTTTTCGTGCTGGTGTATTTCGTTTCGGCCAGAACGTTCAGATTTGCCGTTACCACCAGCTTTTCAAAGACGTTAAAATTATGTGCCCAAACCTAGTTCGTAAAACGTTGCGCATCGATTGTAATACCATCTGCGAACCAGCGTACGGACGCATTTGCGCTCACAATGTTAAGTATGAGATGCGAGCACGAACATGCGTTTGCGCAGGGTTCGCGCAGGGTCACTCGCGTTAGACATTAACGCGCAACATATGCGCGAACGTTGTAATACGACGTTCAGCGCAAAGGGTTTTGACCCTCGCATTAATGTGCTTATGCGCGAGCGCAAAAAAAGTGTGCGAAGTATGTAATAGGGCCCTGAGTGTGCTGCGTCCGCAACGTCCGCATAACTTTGTGTGTGAGTGATGGAACGAAGTCAGACGGACTGCATTTTTTACGTCCAGCATTTTTGACGGACAAAATGTTTTTCATATTAATTTATTTTCCCTCCTACATCAGTCAAAAAAAACGTCAGTCACAAAAACGGACTGTGTGGCCACTACCTTGTCGTCAGTCAGAAAGTACGTCCGTTGTGCACGGATGCACAGTCCGCACAGAATGCGTTCGTCTGACCCTGGCCTTAGGGATACTTGAGGACATGGTTGAGAACCACAGCAATATGCCACCTTAGGCCCGTGTCAGACGAACGCA
Organism: Leptobrachium leishanense; assembly: GCA_009667805.1. Taxonomy (NCBI): domain Eukaryota; kingdom Metazoa; phylum Chordata; class Amphibia; order Anura; family Megophryidae; genus Leptobrachium; species Leptobrachium leishanense. The sequence continues at coordinate 92,799,350 of CM019064.1, read as the reverse complement.
GTGATGACGTCTGTGTTGCCACACATTTGTACGTCCGTTATAGCATATAATTATGATCAATTAGAGACCCACACACAAAGTATGTCCGCACGGAACTGCGGCCGCATAACGGACACAGCAAACGGACGCAGGTTAGCCAAGAACGTAGATCAGCAAGAACAGACGCACAGAGTGCGCTGCGTCCGTAACGTCCGCAAAGCTTTGTGTGTGAGTGATGGAACGTAGTCAGACGGACTGCATTTTTCACATCCAGCATTTTGATGGACAAAATGTTTTTCATATTCATTTTATTTCCCATCTACATCAGTCAAAAAAAACATCAGTCACAAAAACGGACCTTGTCGTCAGTCAGAAAGTACGTCCGTGGAGCACGGATGCACAGTTCATACAAAATGCACTCGTCTGACCCTAGCCTTAGGCCTTGGCCTACTTGGTCTATACACCCTGCTTGCCTACAATATGACATTGTTACACCACTCCTGTTTGAAAAAAAAAACATGTATTCAATGCATTTTATTGGACACAAATCTAAGCATTTGCAGAAACAGGTCATACATTTCTGACCTGGCCTTTCCATTGACGTTTCATAATATAATTATCCATTTCTAGTTCTGTGTGATTGCTGAGCTTAGCTCCTTCCTTGAACTGTCATATCATTTATCTCCTGGGGCCTCCAGAGTTTAATATGAAGCATGCTGTGTTTATGCAAGCTCTGTCTATACCTATAATAACATAAACACACAATAATATGGTAATAGTCTTGGATTTTATCTTCAACCACAATGACAATGGGATAGTGGCTCATTTAAAAAAAACATTGTAATGCACAAAAAATGTGCACCTTTATTAATGAAGCAATATTAAAAAGAAAAACACAAAGGGAATTTGAAAAAGTGATGCAAAGAAAACAGAAGCAACTGACTATTATTCATTGTGTAGAAATTAATAACTATGGGGATTATCCACCGGCTGGATGGAGTAGAGGTAACATCACTGCACTATATCCTTGGAGACCCAGGCCAGTAAGTGTCCTTGGGCAGACACCTAATGGTACATGATTTTTTACACGATGGGCCCTATTACATACATCACGCTAATGTTAGCGCTCAGTTGTGTGAGCATTAACATTAGCCCTAGTTGCCCTAGCGCAGTTGCACCATATTACAATCTGAACTCTAACGGGTTAAAAAAACGTTAGCGATTCGGGACTTACGCTTTTCAGTGCGAGCTTACTATACTTTGCGCTCTCTATGTCTAACATGGGGAGCGCAAAGTGTTAATTAGCGTTAGGATTAAAAAATCCTAATGCCAATTACTGTCTCGCTGCGGTTACTGAAAAGTTAACCACAGCTAGGGCCTAGTACTAACTGATTCCGCTTCTGCAGAACCAGTCAGCACCAGCAAAAAAAGACAGGAAAAAATCAAATACTCACCTCTCATCCCACAGAGAGAACGGCAGCTGGATCCACTTCTACTTGCCGCCGGGAACAGAGAGAGACTGGGGAAAAAAGTCCCCCAGTCCCCCTCTGCGAATCACTACGCCGACCTGCCTGATCTCGTGAGGCGAGATCCTGCAGGTCATGTGACCGGCAGTGGAAGTCTCAATGGAGTCCTATAGACTCCATGGAGGGGATGCTCTCAGCAGCACTTAGCCTCCTGAGGCTTAGCGCCGTGTTATGGTGCAGGCTGCTGGATTAGCGCATGTGCCGCAATATCACACTAAAATGGGGATGCCAAGGAGAAACCTGCAGGTGCAGGCTTTCCTGCTTAGCATCCACATTTTAGCGTCTAGAATATAATATGGCCCAATATCGGCTGTGGAGTCCAGTGGTAACATCACTACCCTTCGACTGTGGAGAAGCAAATCAAAATACCATTCAGCACATCCCTCCAATACAATGGTGGAGAAGCAAGTCTCGACTTTACGAGAAGCGGAGACAACGAAATCACCAGGTTGCTGCTCTACTATCATGGAAAGACAACCATATCCCAGTCAGAAGATGCCGCAGCAAGTGTCCTTGGGTAAGACACCCAACGATAAGGATGTGCCTACTTCACAAAATACTTTTATGTCTCATAGACTGTAAGTTCCTTTGGGAACAGGGTTCCCCTGAATCAGGTCATCATCCATGTGTTTAGTATTTTAATGTATCAACTCCTTGTACACTGATCTTGTAAAGTGCTGCATAATTTGTATATAAATATAAATAAGGATAATAATAATGCACTAATTCTAGTTATTTTGCATTGTATAACGCACACGCTGTATTTATCATTCTGTTAACACTTTTCTTCCAATTAAATATTTGCATTATTCCTTAATGTTATTTTGTAGGTTTTTGGTGACGTTACCAGTGCATTAATGAATGTACACAAATTATCAACACTGGAATTCAATTAGATTGTATTCTCTCTCTGTTCAAGCAGATTAGTATATTGGATAGAAGACCAGATCTGAAGATGAAATTACATATCCTTTTTAATCAGCCATTGCCTGTTTCCTTAAGAACTTTAGTATGGAGACTGCAATTATCTAACACAAAAGGTAATTAAACCAAAGAGCTATAATTATATTGCTATGTATATTTGAGCATGCATAGGAGTAATGTCACAAGAGTCTTCAATCATTCGCTGTCCACTTTGGTCTCTGTCTGCCTACCATTCACTTTCCACTGTAAGCTTCTATCTTCTAATAGAATTAATAAGCTGACACATCAGAAAGAACATGCATAAAGACATTTGGATCATCACTGATGAGAGTCCTTTGATACATTTTATTTATTTATTTATAAAGTATATTACCAGGAAGGACACATTGATATTCCTCTAATTTTTAAGTATGTCCTGGGTTATTATTATTATTCTTTGTTTATGAAGCGCTAGCATATTCCGCAGCGCTGTACAATATAGACAGGGTTACGGAAACGGAGGACCTATTCCCGTGGGAACTACAATCTAGAGTTCAAGAACATTGATTTTTTTACATTAGGTACAGAAATACAAAGTAATAAATGCAATATATTAACAATAAAACACAAATATACAGATTAAGATAGAAAATAAATATGTAAGAAATACTCCCTATGTTAAATGTTTACTGGTGTAATCTGTATCGAGGTATGTTAATAGAGATCTCTTAAGGGTCTCTAGACTAGGGGAAGATTTGATGGTGTCTCTGAGGTTATTCCATTATTGCGGTGCTCTGTAGGAAAATGAGGATCAAGTCACTTTCTTTTTGTATTGTGGTATTGCAAGTAAGGTGCAGGTCCTGGATCGGAGGTTATAGGATGAGGGAACTGCTAGGGGAAGTGGCCTATTCAGGTAGGGTGGTAACTTCCCAGAAAAGCTCTTAAACACCAGGGGCATTATCACGTGCCTTAAGATAAAAGGCGGACATTAAGGGGAAAAATTTGCATTCGCTAATCTCTCCCTAGCGCCCTTTTTTACCAGTAGATTATGGGGCAGGTGCTGAGTCCATGTGAGCGCTAGCATTAGCTTTAAGGCGGTGAAAGAACTCCAGGTTGGAACGACGGAGGTTTCGCCCGGATTCCAGCAATGGCCAGTTTAGTTCTTTTAACATGTCACAATGGTGGGTCATGTAGTTACATTGAAGCACAAAATGGCAGAATGCGTTATATAATGTAGTAAGTTTATGAAGGTGCGTCTATGGGGCAGCTGCATACACTACATCTCCGTATTCAATGACCGGCATAAGCATTTGTTGTACAATCTGCTTTCTTCCTATGGGACTCGGGCAGAATTTGTTTCTGTACAGGGCACCTACTTTGGGGTAAAGTTTAGATGAGAGTTCAATAAATATCACAAGAGAGGCTCTGCTTTTTTCAAACTTTTAGAAAAGTTGTATAAGATAATGCTAATACTACTATGCCTCTACTTATGTTATCTAGGGCAAAAATAAAAAGGGATCCAGCTATTTTATATTATTGTGAGAAATAATATTTTATCCATGCATGTGCTGTAGGCCAGTGGTTCCCAACCATTTCCTCAAGCACTGCCTAACTGGCCAGGTTTTCCAGATATTGGAAAAACAGGCGAAGCAACATGTTTACCACCAAGTAGTTTCTGTTTGTTACGTGAGTCACTTTGAACTCAGGGTACATGGACCTAGAGATGCATTTTTGGAGATGCAGGCCTGATGTTCTATATTGTTTCCCTGTCCTGTTCTATGTTGAAGTCACCATGTACCTACAATTCTAGGTGCAGGGTATTTGTGATGTCTGTGTTATGTACGAATATGTTTATTGTTAATATCGCTATTACCTATGCTTATCTGCTGCTATGGAAAAAAGAAAGAAATGGTCAATATTCGAGAAATAAAGACAGCAAAAGCTGTTCCACACCTGAATTATGCCTAAATACCGATGTACGACAGTAGGTTGCCAAATTGGCGTCAACAGAACATAAGGGAAAAGGGATAATGGCCAGGGATATAATGGCACAAAAAAAAAACTTTGCCCTGATGTTCTGTCTTTATTTCTCAAATTTGGCCACTTGTGGATTTTGGGGTACATACATTGCTTATTTGTTTGACTCAGCCCCCCAAACCCTCTATAGGGGTTTTTTTCAATGTTGGTTTTATAAACACCTCGCCCTGTGAGTGTGTATATTATCTCACTACTCAGTGTATTCACTGAGGGCTGACAAATTACTCCGGCAATTGCCTTTTTTTTCCATTTACGTTTTATGTGGTTTTAGTTGTTTAGTTTTGTGTTTTTGGATGCCAATGGGCAATTAATAAAATTTATTATAAACTGAAAGGCAATGTTCAGCATACAATCTCTTCTTTTTTTCTCTCTCTCTGACTGTGATGCTAAGGGTTACCCCCTTTTCTGCTGAACATTTTTCTATTTCTTTTCCCTGTGTTTTCTAATTTTTGTACCTTATCTGCTGCTATGGATAATATGATTACTGTGTGGACACTGTAGCCCTTTCCAACTTCCCCTATCTAGAATATGTTTACATCAATGATAGACTATTGTATCTGCTATTTATCTGTTTTGTTGGAATGTTGCACTATGAGTCTTGGTGTCCAGAGTTAACTCCATTATCTGTCTCAAAGACCAAGACGCCAGGGAGGGATTCCTGATGTAGTGCAGCAATATGCCAGGGAAGGGATTCCTGATGTATTGCAGCAAGATGCCAGGGTGTCATTTTCCATAGGCTGCAACCCCCGCCTGGCACTGTGTATATTTAGCTCGTTAAAGGCTCAGTTCCTGTCTGACTGTTCCAACCCCAAGATCTGCATTCTGCCTCAACTCTGGGGAATGCTATCATTGCGCTTTCAGTGTACTCGTCTTTAGGCTTTGGCTAAGTGCAGGAGAAATGCACGAAAGACTACTGGTGAGAGAACGGGGGTCCGGCAAGGGAGCGGCAATTAACAGATGTGACCCAGTCGGAGTACAGAGATCTGATACACTGTTAAGTTCACTTTTTTTTTTGGCTACTGGTATCCAGTAATGATTTGGATTCTTAAATTTAGTATATGCATACCTGATTAGTTGTGTCTTTTTTCAGTATGTCATTTGATTTACCATTTATGTACAGCGCGCATGGAATATTTGACCCAAGAGTCAATGAACAAGGCTAGATCTGTTATGGATGGGGAGATTCACATGAAGTGTCAAGATGTCCTCTCACAAGAACAAACCTTTCAGCACCTCAGAGATATCAAGAGTAAGGAGAATATTACATGCTTTTTATTGTACACATGTTGCCTCATTACAAAACTCACGAGAAATCTTCCTCTATCAGTTTTCTCATTTCTTCTTCTTTAGTATATAATAAATAGGTAACATATATATATCAAGTATTTTGCATATATTTAAATAGATAAAACATGTAAAACTATCTGCGGCTCACCATCCACACAAGTTGTGTGTTAAATATTAGCTTTTCATATGTGTGCACAAATTGTGGTCACTTGCTACTACCAAAAGAAGATTTTAGTATAAAAATACTATTAGAAATTATTTGAGTTAGGATATTAATAACCATTTAAGTACACAGCCGGATTTATAGTTAGGCAAAGTAGGCATGTGCATTTTTACTTCATTTTAAGGTAACAGATTCTGCCCCTTCTTTTGATGTGTGCGCAGCAAGAAGCTTGTTAGCTTTTTAATTTTGTGTCATTTAATTGTGTCATTTTTAATTTTTGTTTTGTGGGAAACAAAAAATTAAGTATTTCCCTTAGTTATGCTACTTTTTTCAGGTGGTATAGGCATTCCAGATTTCTGGGAATACAGGCTCATGAATTGTAAATCGGCCCTGTTTAACCCTTACACTGCGGATGACGTGTGGAGGACATCCCCCACATTTCATGTGTTCTCCGCAATGTAGGGGGAGACCCCAGCCACTTGGGACAGAGTCCCAGGGTGGTCTGACTTCCTTGACGTCAGACCGTCCCATTAGACTCCTTCCGGTGCACTGCCGTGATCGTGCCAACGCACAATGATGTCAGTTTCAGGCGCTCCCCTGGCACCACCAGTGGAGTGCCTGAAGGGTAGTAGAGGTCCTTTGGACCACTCTCTCTCCCAATCACTAAGGGGCACAGAAGAAAGAGAGGCATCACTGGAAAGGTCACAGTCTGACCTTTCCAGAAATGCCTCTCTTAACCCCTTAGGTGCCAGACTCTCCTGGAGGTCGATGACATCTTGGATGTCAGGCCAGCCTCTGGGGCCTCCCCAGCCCACTGACATCCTCGTGCAGGGGGCGAGATGACATCAGTAAGGGAAATCCCCCTAGCTGCCCAGGGATTTCCCTATGGCAATTCCTATGGTGCTGATAGGTGGTCCTTTGGACCCCCGTATCTCCTGATCGGTGGCAGCTAGAGGGTCATGATTGGTGTCATTGAAAAGGCCAGAGCATGAACTATATTGTTCAATTTTCAATTATAATGTGAACAATGATGCTGCACTATCTCACCTTCTCAATAACCACAATCAAAAATAAAACAAAATTCAGTTTTAGCTAAAATCTCATATTTTCTCAGAAAAATACAGTAACAGATTCCCATTTCTATTTTTATTAACAAGAGTACCCAATAGAATATATAACCACAAAGGCTTGGATGATAAAATGTGAAAAAAATAATTATTTTATACACTGTGAATGATAGAAATATGAATAAAAAATAAAATTGTTTTTCCTTTTTTTTGTTATAGCATTCTACATGATGTATACGTATAATAATGATATATTACGAATCTGCCAAGTCTTCTGAAAATAAGGATATATAATTGTCTGGGTTCTAAATTAAAACATGACTTTAAACCGCGTTTAAACATGATGAGCACAAAACTGTCAAAATGAGCTCAAAACACAGAGGTGAAATAGGTCAGCAGTGAAGGGGTTAAGTATCCATGTTCAAAAGGGCTATTTTAACCTTTTTATAATGTCATGGTAGATGTTTGTTTCGCTTATAGTTGATGATGGTTTGCACAAAATTTTTTAACAATAAATATTTTTCGACCCTAAAGATATTGACAGAACTATGAGGAATGTCCTGTCGTATCACCATAAGCTCCATCAAATGAAGGAAAGTCTTCCTGAAGAGGATTACCGTCTTCTTCTGCCTCTGATTCAGTCAGTGATGGACACCCAACCTCTTAATTCTCCCTCGGGCTCCATATCTGCAACATTAGTTGAAGAGTATGTCAGTTTTATGAACTCTAGACCCACAGTTATGAAGGTAAATAAAGAAAACTCTTACTTTCTGTTTTTGCTTTAGCCACTGTGCAATATTGTTTATAAAAAGAAGTGTGTAGTAGAGATGCAGATTGACAAACTTTATTATTAATAGTAAGAAAACTAATGATCATGTTTGCAAACCTAACACACAAATTGAAATCATTTCAATGTCCATGATGTGGCTGGGATACCAACATTGGTAGGTATGAGATGGCGACAGAGTTGCGGAGAGTTTAAGAGAGTGGCAAGGTCCAAAAAGGTTCACCTGCCCCAAAAAAGATGTTTTGCTACAGGCGTGAAAGAAGTAGGCAGAGAGGCGAGACCCACATAAAGAGAGACAGCTGAGGGTATGGATTGGTGCCATCTTGTAATGATGTTTGAATAAACTGATTGTAGAAGGCTGCTTCTGCAAGACAAAAAAAATACACAAGTTTGAGATTGGAAATTGGAGATCGATAGAGATCTGTAGCTGTAGCTCAATTGAGCCAAAAATAATTTTTGTTTAGTTTGTTAGGTGTGAGGAACACGGGAAGACTGTTGACGAAATCGAAATGAAAGCCAATGTGTTGCTATTGAAATTCGAGACAGAGCATAAATTGGAGAAAATGAGATTAAGGATATTGCCTGCTAATGCCCTATTTGTATCTTGACCACTGAATAAAATGAATAATTAAGAGAAATATTGAGGATTTAGATCAGGGATCTCAAACTCTGTATCAAGGATAGCGGGTAACACGACATGCAGACAAAATCCAGTTAAGCGAGGAAACCCTAATCTGACAGGCCGATCTTTAGAGTGGCCGGATCCAAGCTGAATAAAGAATATCAAAATAAACACAAGGACAATGGCAAGGGGGTGGTAATGCAAGCATAGAATGCTTTTAAGATATAGAGTGAGTGAACTTCAAAAGTTGAAAAGAGGGGAAATGTGATGTACCCCACAATCCTCCAGCTGTCACATATTCTGGAAGTCTCTGTAAAGCATGTATCTGCTGCTATGGCAAGTCACTGTTATGCCAATAGTGAAAATATAATAATTTTCAACATTTCCAACAGGTTTCAAAATTTTCTAGTGTTGTGTGTTTAAAGGGATAATCTAGTTGAAAAAAAGGTTCCCTTTTTTGCCCTTAACCCTTTCACTGCTGAGGACGTGTGGGGAACGTCCTCATTGACTCTTAAGGAATGATAGGGGTAGAAATAGGGGGTTCCTTTGAACCCCGATATCTCCCGACTGTTGGCAGCTAGCATGGTCTTTCCAATGATACCAAACATGACCATGTTTAAAATAAAGAAAAAAAATAATAAAAATAATAATATAAAAAAAGAAAAATGCGGTTTTTTGAAGACGTGAAATGGCTCAGCATTGAAGGGGTTAAATAACTGACAGATGCTGCTGACAGCCTCTGCCCAATTATTTTTTAATATTTTTTTATTTAAGCTGATTTTACTCACCTTTTGTTCATTGCTGCGTGCTGCTCCTTCTCTTAAGCTCCCTGAAGCTTTACCATACAAATGTGCTCCTAACGTTTTTTTAACCATTTATTTGTAGAATCAATCAATACAGTTCAGAACAATACTCGCAACGCATAATGCAAGAGAAACACTGCAGTATTCCCCCCACCCCATACAATTCAACAACATGCCACATTAAGTGCAAGCTATGACCTCAGGCAGGGACAGACCTAAGAAAGTGGTAGAGCAACTGGGAGCCACAGGGTGGAAACAATGTGGGCCCTGAGAGAGAGCGTGCCATAATCCAAAAGGAAAATTAAAAATCAGTCCTTAGTTGGGCTATAACAGTCTCTGGCAAATACGGCATAAGTGTCCCCCAAATCTCAAACTTGCCCACATTGTCCTCCTGATGGAGAATAGTCATGCCGAAAAACATTGTAAAACCTTGAATAAAACATTGGGAACATGGGGGGGGGGGATCCACTGCCCCAGGATAGCCTTCTTGGAGGCTGCGGAGAGGATGCCCAAGAGGGTTTTCTGTGCTCTAGACAGAGGATGGGCTTCGTGGTCAGAGAGGCTATTAAACAGCGCCCAGTCAGGGGAGGTAGGCACCCCTATCTTGAAACACTGAGAGCCAACTCTCCTAATGGGGTTCCCAAAAAGGCTATAAAGGGACAGGACCAGAAACAATGAAAGAGGTCGGCCACGTCCTGCAAACATTTATGACAGCAACCTGAACTAAGGAGGTTGAAGAGGGCCAATCTGGCCGGTGCCACATAAGCACCATGCAGCAATTTGCAAAACATTGCCCCGTATTGGGCTGAGGGAATCTGGCAAACAACTTTTAAAAGTGGCAGTGTTTTTGTTTTTTTACCCCGTTCGTCGGCTTGCCAGCATTATCTGGCAGCTGCACGGTGCTCTGTTCGGCGTATCGTCAACTTTTTTCAGATACGTTCGGGTTTTTTGTCGGTTTTGCAGTGGTTTTTGTGTTTTTTTGTGGCGGTTTTTCAGATGCGTTAGGCAGGTTTTCCCTGCGCTTCGGGGACCCTGCAGTGAATGCTGAATTCCCCGAAGTGCAGGGAATGAAAGAGCACCAAAATTCTGGTGGAATTTCGGTGCTCTTTGAAAAACCATGATATAGTAGTGTGTAGCTGCAACAATGTTTGCGTCTGCTTTATTAGATCTCCTGTAGTACATATATTGAATAAGAAGAGCCATAAAAATAAACTATAGGAAAATATAACTCTATTCGTCAATGATAGAAAAGGCTAAATTTGTCATGTGCGATGGCTTTAGTCATTTGTTTGTTGTGTTTCAGTTATTGATCAAGTAATAAAAAAAGGGAATTATTGTTTTCAAGCTAAATATTTAGTATAGTTCTTATCCCCGAACATAAGTTTAAAAGCATTCACCAAATTTTATCTGCTATACAAAAGAAAATATTTGTAAAAACAAGACATCCAGGGTATTTACCCAGAGTCATTTCAACTTTTTTTTCCACCACGTTCGTCTGCTTGTCGGGTTTCTCCTGCGTTTGGCAGGGTTTTTGCAGTGGTTTCAGCGGGTTTTCGGTGAGTGTTCAGTGAGTGTTCGGCGAGTGTTCTGTGGGTTTGTGGCAGGTTTTCCCTGCACTACAGGGGGCCTTGTGGTGCTTGCTAAATACATCACAGGGTCGGCGAACTAGAATCGCCAAATCGCCCCGAAGTGTGGGGAATGAAAGGTCACCTAACATGCGGTGGCATTTCAAATATCTCTGAATAACCCTGTTAGTCAGAGCTGTTGTAAACTTAGCAACTCCAAAGACTATAATGGTTCTGGTATAAACTCCCCAATAAAAAGGAAATATCCCTCCTTGTATTATGAACACAATTCCTTTATTATTGATTAATTAAAAATTATAACCTTTATTATTAAAACAACAATCGGTCATCCAATGACCAAAAATGACTCGCCTTAGGCAATTACACTGCACCTTGTTGGTTTGGAGTTTTTGAAGGCTGTGATAGTTCCAAAATAACTGTTGGAATATTCAGACATTGATAATAACATAGATGTGTGTGATATTTCATTCAAATGAGATATTGATACACATTTCAATTTACACACATTCCTTATATTCCCTATGTTAGATGCAATGCTGCACTGTCCAAATTAGAGAATTTGGTGGCCTCGCTGGTTATATATTGTCTGTTTGAACTCTGCTTACCCTTTTATTACTAACAGGGTTATTCAAAGAGATCCGAATTGCTTGTGAAAGGTAACCGAACGCTGAAAATCAGCGTTCGGTTACCTTTCCTGACCATTCGGCTATCCAGAGAGCAGGCAATTCACCAAATCCTGACGAATTGCCTGAACATACGGTGCCTGTTCGGTGCCTGTTCGAGGGCAGTGAAAACCCCATGAGAAGCACTGCTTCGGCTATTCAGAGAACACAAACCAGCAGTGAAAGGTTCCCTAATGCCCTGCCATTCGGTGGATTAATTCGGCAAGTTTATTCAGGAGAATCCCATAGGCTTCAATGTTAAAAATATTCCCGTTTTAATTCAATATCTAATAAACTGTTCATTATAAAATTCTGCAGCAAAAAGTCTCTTTATTTATAGATTTTTTAGGATACTTTAAGCATTTTTCTGATTTTTTTTTAAAAGTCCGATTTTTTTTTTGATTTTTTTTTCAGTTTACTTATTTTTTTGTAACAGCCCTCTTTATTATCATTCCCTGGACCTCCTGTGAAAATTTCAGACATTTTCGCTTAGTCGTTTCTTTGCAAACAGCGTTTCATTTTCCCAGATTCATACAAATGGTTTTGCTAATTTATTCACTGCCTCCTCTATGTCTCAGCTGCTTCGGCTCTGTGTGATTCGGCTCCTGTTCGGCTCCTGTTCGGCTCCTGTTCGGGTTTTTCGAAGGTTAATCCAGATGTTTTTGCTTGTTTTCAGCGTGCATTCGGTTAGTTTTCGTCAGGTTTGCGGCAGCTTTTCCCTGCAATTCGGGGACCCTGTGCTGTTTGCTGAATACACCGCAGGGTCACCGAAATGCAATCGGCAAAAGGAACCGAATTGAAGAGAACGAAAAGTCACCGAACGTGCGGTGACTTTTCGAATCTCTTTGGATAACCCTGTAAATGTGTGTATTTTCATGCTGTGTTAGCAGCCAATTATTCTGCATGTTCCATGCATCAGATCATTGCTGAATTTGCAGTCAATTTAAACAAATGACCTATGCTTGGATCACTTAAAGATTGCAAACAAGGCTTAGATTCCACAGGAATAAACCTTGAATATATACAGTTGTGTTCAAAATTATTCAACCCCCACTGAAATTGAGTGTTTTGGCCAGTTTGACATTGATTTTGATCATTCAGTCATCTTGCTTACAATTAAATCAAAGAGGCACGTGTAGGTCAGACAAATATAACATAACATTTATAATGAAATAACCACAAATGTCTTTTCTGTGCTCACATCATTATCAGTTTTATTCAACCCCCAAGTGACATTCAATCTTAGTACTTAGTACAACATCCTTTTACAGTTATAACAGCTTTTAAACGTGAAGCATAGCTTGACACAAGTGTCTTGCAGCGATCTACGGGTATCTTTGCCCATTCGTCATGGGCAAAAGCCTCCATTTCAGTCACATTCTTAGGCTTGCGCACTGCAACTGCTTTCTTTAAGTCCCACCAGAGGTTCTCAATCGGATTTAAGTCAGGTGACTGCGATGGCCACTCCAAAATTTTCCAGCCTTTAATCTGCAACCATGCTCTAGTGGACTTGGAGGTATGCTTGGGATCATTGTCCTGTTGAAAGGTCCAACGTCTCCCAAGCCTCAGGTTTGTGACGGACTGCATCACATTGTCATCCAATATCTCCTGGTACTGAAGAGAATTCATGGTACCTTGCACACGCTGAAGCTTCCCTGTACCTGCAGAAGCAAAACAGCCCCAAAGCATGATTGACCCCCCGCCATGCTTCACAGTAGGCAAGGTGTTCTTTTCTTCATAGGCCTTGTTCTTCCTCCTCCAAACATAGCGTTGATCCATGGGCCCAAACAGTTCTAATTTTGTTTCATCAGTCCACAGAACACTATCCCAAAACTTCTGTGGTTTGTCCACATGACTTTTGGCATACTGCAGTTGACTCTTCTTATTCTTTGGAGACAGCAAGGGGGTGCGCCTGGGAGTTCTGGCATGGAGGCCTTCATTACGCAGTGTGCGCCGTATTGTCTGAGCTGAAACTTCAGTACCCACATCTGACAAATCTTTTCTCAGTTCCTCAGCAGTCACTCGGGGACTTTTCTCCACTCTACGCTTCAGGTAGCGCACAGCAGTCGAAGTCAGCATCTTCTTTCTGCCACGACCAGGTAGCGTTTCAACAGTGCCCTTTGCCTTGAATTTGCGAATGATGCTTCCTATGGTCTCTCTTGGTATGTTTAACATCTTTGCAATGTTCTTATAGCCATTGCCCTTCCTGTGAAGAGTAATCACCTCTTCTCTTGTCTTCCTGGACCATTCGCTTGACTTCATCATGTTTGTAACCACACCAGTAAATGTCTAGAAGGAGCTGAGTATCACAGTCATTTTAAAGCTGCCTAATTGGTGCTTATTATGCTTTATTGCTGCTCCGTGACATCCACAGGTGTTTTCAATACCTGATTGAAAACACTTGAATGAACCTCTGTTCTTCAGAGTGGTAGTCTTTAAGGGGTTGAATAATTGTGTCAATGAAGAATTCACAAAAGAAACATTTACTACTGTATTACAAAACCAATTGATGTCATTTTAGTTGCATATGGTTCTTTAAAAAGTCCTTGTAGGATTTCATTCTGAATACAATTACAAATGTACACTAAATTCCCTAAAACCCTTTACAGCATTGGGGGTTGAATAATTTTGAACACAACTGTACAAAGGAGTATGCTTGTTGCATTAGATCAATCCCCTTGCTTATTCAGCCTATATTCCAACCTGTTGAGATCCCAGCAGAAACCCCCCCCAAAAAAAAACACAACACATGGTGTTTAAACCATTCAGGCAGAGCCCACACCACAGACCGCATAGATAGCTTAAATGCTGGATTGCAATCACACTTGTCAATGTAAGAGATAACAGCAGTCACTTTTGGTTTGCTAGTCTGCCACAGGATAACCAATTCAAACAAATAATATTCCTTTTTAAACGTCAATAGAACTTCACAGCTATAGCATCAATACAATTAACTTCCATCATTCGTGCGTTCGTGCCTAGGATGTCACAACCATCCAAAATGATAAAATTGGTGACCTCAAAGGCCAAAAGATTATTGCATTTAAATTCCGCTTGATATTTTATTAATAATTGCGTATTGAATTTGTGCTGAATTAGCAAACAAACGCTCGCTGCTCAACGCACATTTCTTAGCCAAACCACCGGCAATTTCATCAGGAGCTCTGATGCGGTGACATTTCAAATATCTCTGATTAACCGTGTTAGTCAGAGCTGTTGTAAACTTAGCAACTCCATAGACTATAATGGTTCTGGTATATTTACAACAGCTCTGGTTAAGTTAGCACCAGCTTTGTAATATTGCCTTTAGGGTCTATTGTAGCTGCAATGTGAGCTAGTGCAAATAAATAAGTAAAGGTAATGAGTTACCTCTTATGCAAACAGAAGGATTTGGAGAAGAGGGGTTTGCGAGGGTCCTGAGAACGAGCAACGGCACTAATGGCCTGCTCTACGGTGGGGCCCGCTCAGGTCTCACGAGGCTTTAGCTTGCTTGTGCCATTACAGGGATGAATGCGCCATACGCAAATCAGCCTGCTCTCACCCAATGAGGGTGGCCAGTGCTGATCGCCAAGGATGTCATCCCTACACGAGAGGTGCAGCAACCCCCGACAATCGTTTCAACCTTCTTGGGCCTCATCAGGAGGGTATAGCTGACACCCCTCTAGGCACACCAAACAAGGGGTCCACGTCTGGATAACCACGTAATGGCACATACAAGCTAAAACCTTGTGAGACCTGAGCGGGCCCCACCGTAGAGCAGGCCACTAGTGCCGTTGCTCGTTCTCAGGACCCTCGCAAACCCCTCTTCTCCTCACTATTAGTCTACAGGGTTATCCAGACGTGGACCCCTTGCTTGGTGTGCCTAGAGGGGTGTCAGCTATACCCTCCTGACAAGGCCCAAGAAGGCCAAAACGAGGGTTGCTGCACCTCTCGTGCAGGGATGACGTCCTTGGCAATCAGCACTGGCCACCCTTTTTGGGTGAGAGCAGGCTGATTTGCATATGGAGCATTCATCCCTGTAATGGCGCATACAAGCTAAAGCCTTGTGAGACCTGAGCGGGCCCCCACCGTAGAGCAGGCCATTAGTGCCGTTGCTCATTCTCAGGACCCTCGCAAACCCCTCTTCTCCTCACTAAACAGCAGAGTTTGACTGTTGTTGTTGTTGTGATCATTTTACCACATTCGGCAGTTGTATTGTTCACAAGTTGTGCCTTAAGGGAATTTTTACTAATATTATGTTACTGTTTGTTACCAGGATCCTTGCAATGATAACAGAATATTTCAGGAAATTGCACAGTTACTAGAAAAGCATGATCGGGATCTTGCACACAAAATACGGACAATTTACACATCACAAAGTAGGTAGCAATCTGTATGAACTTCAACTCTCTTTTAACTAGTTACTACATTGCCATATTGTAGCAGAGCCTTCATGCTTACTGAATCCTTTAAATTTGTGAGTGCTCTGCATGTAAAAATGTGGGGCCTTATTCCCCAAATAAGTATTAAGGTAACAGAGAGCCAGTAAGGAAAAAGAAATCCTTGTTACCGATACTAATCCAACCTAGACGATTATTATCGGCGCAAGTTGGAATAACTGGGAACCGTAAACTGAAACTGGCAGCGAGACCACACACCAATATTAGTAGCTCCTGGAGTCCATAGGATTCCATGAGCCAAGGATATGAGCTTGCACGAGTGGGGTCACGCACAGACTGTAGAAAAATACGCTGAACTGTTTGTTACCAGTATTCCGCTGTGTACAGTGAGAGAAGCAGTGGATCGTGCTACCTTCTTCACCATGTTATCAGAGGTAAGTTTCAGATTTTTTGGGGGGTTCATTTTAATGTGTTAACTGATTTTGCAATAAATTTACTTACACGTTTCACAAAATAAAGTAAAAATATATATCTTTGTTTTTTTCTTTCTAAAGACAGTGCAGCGGACAAGTCACTGCTATCAGGAATATGCAAGATGTTGCTGCCTGTTCTCCGAGTCTTCTTTGTCGGTATGTCATTGTCTCATGATTTTCCTTAAGTCTAATTGATTTTAAAAGCCTGAGACAGAAATATGCACTAATCTTACCTGAAACGAGTAACTAAACATTGCCATTAATTCTTCTAAACTATAGCCTAATAGTTTTGAAAAGTTAAATGAATCTATGAATTGATTGATCTACGTATATATAAAAATAGATAGACAGGTAGAAGTCATGCTGCTTACCCATGCCATGCAATGCCATTATACTAAGTGATGCTTGAGTTTGAGCTATGTGATGCTTGATTTTATTAAGCAACTTTTCATGGCATAATATTTTTTATGTTTGGTTTTCTATGACAGATTGCTAACCATTTCTGAGATATATAGACACTGGCTAGCCACCGAATAGCAGAGGTATAAAGCCTGAGATACAGTCGAGATGCGCTCAGTGTAGCCACTCTTTTCCATCTCCCTCACTCAGACGGCATCACGTTGTGGCACTAAGAGATGGGAGATGGAAAAATTAAACTTTGCCCTGAAGCAACGCGATGATAGGAGGGGCGGGATCTGCAGCACACGGCGTATGCACGATCCCCAAGACAGGACCCTTCCTCTCCCCTGCGCATGCAC
Organism: Leptobrachium leishanense; assembly: GCA_009667805.1. Classification (NCBI taxonomy): domain Eukaryota; kingdom Metazoa; phylum Chordata; class Amphibia; order Anura; family Megophryidae; genus Leptobrachium; species Leptobrachium leishanense. Next base: position 92,782,318 of record CM019064.1, on the reverse strand, counting down.
CGTGTGTTGCAGATGCCTCCTACCTAGCACCGCTCCGAGTTTGCAGTCACTGGCAGACTATGGTGTCTGTGTGGGTATACATATCTGGCCTGAGGACTGTGTGGGCATACATACCTGGTCTGAGGTCTGTGTGGGCATATATATCTGGCCTGAGGTCTGTGTGGGCATACATACCTGGTCTGAATGGGCATACATATCTGCTCTTTGTGGGCATACATATATGAAGTCTGTGTGGGTATACATATATGAGGTCTGTGTGGGTATATACATATAGGAGGTCTGTGTGGGTCTACATATATGAGGTCTGAGTGGTTATACATATATTTTGTATGTGTGGGTATACATATATAATGTCTGAGTGGTTATACATATATATGAGGTCTGTGTGTACATACATATATATTGGTAGCAATTAGGGAGGGAAGTGCCTCTCTGCAGTATAATTAATGCAGCATATGTATACTTTGTACTGTATATCTCTTTGTTGGCAATCCGTAACATTTTTCTTTTTCATTTATGTATTTCGGGATATACCCCCTAGTCGTAGTATTTGTTATGGGATTGGAACACTATTAATCAACCATTCAAGGTTACATTTGTTTTCTGCCATCTCCACCTGAATTTCTCTTATGCGCCTGCCAAAGTTTGTTTGATTGTAACTTAGTTGCATACAGTACATATTGTTAGGCGTTTTCCCCCACACTGGCACATGATTGGTTAGGATATACATATGCAGGCTGACGTGTGCTGCCGGAGGCCATCTTTTCGGCCTACCACTTGACCCCGGTGTCTCCCTGCCTTGCCGCCTTGAGTGCCCCCCTGCTGCTTCCACTCACCTCCTGAGATGCCCGTTGGCAAGCTGTGCTGCAGAGGGGATTTCTGCGGTGAGATTTTGCTTTGGGCTGGCTTGGCCTCCTCCGTCTCGGTGTGTCCTGGGTCCTGTGGCCATTTTCCCTGCCTGACGGCTCCCCCTACTGTTCCCTCCTAGGATGCTCATCGGTGTGCACGGTCTGAGGGTGATGTTGAGCCCATGTCCCCCTTTAGACAGGGTGGTGGCTCTGGAAGGAGACTCTGGATGCCACCAGCAGCTGTGCCGTCACAGACCTGGAGATGACAGGCCTGTCATTGCAGACCCCAGAGGGCGCTTCTTAGGTGGATGGCCTGAGGTGGAACTACCTGGCCATGTAGCTGAGTAGATGCTGGTGGATCCCGAGACGCATGATGAGGCTGTGAAGGAGTGGATGCCTGCAGTGCTGCCCGTGGAGTGACTAGCGGCACTTGCTCAGAGGGTAGCGGAGGGCCGGGTGCCAAGGGAGGCACTGGCAGGGCAGATGGCGGGTTCTTTGCTACCCAGTAGTCTTACCTGAAGTCCTGGAGGAGGTGGTCAACAGGTGATTTGTCACCTGCCGTGGTTCAGCGGGGCTTACTGACAATCTGCCCTGCTGTTGGTTAGAGGCCTCTGACGGTTGCCAGCTGGCTCTGGTTGAGGGGGTCTATGGCGGACGCGTTGTATGTCCTGCTGCTGTGGTGGCTCTGTTTTTGGATGGCTCTTTTTCTGATAAGCGGTGCCTCCCCTTCACTGGGCTATGGGCTGTAGTATGCCTCATGCTGCTGGACACTGGCTGAAGACTCCTGGCTGCAGATTGTCCACCCTATACTTTGGCTCTGACGTTTCCTGGCTGTGACTTGTACCCCCCATTTTTCAGACTTTTGACTAATTTCCGATGACTCTTTTGTTTTCCCTTTTTGCATGCCAGATCGAGCTGTGGACCATTTTATCTCCCCCCCTTTTTTAGGGGCATTTTGTGGCTGCCACGGGGTGCGCCATTGTGGCAGCTACCATGGCTCTGCCTGCCATGCCTGGCCCTCAGGTGCCCCGGCCTTGTGACCTGCACACTTCCATGGCCTACTGCGGTTTCTCAGACATGCGGGAGTGAGCCAGGAAGGTCACATATCTGGTCTTTTGCCACCCCCCCCCCACTCTTTTGTTTATTTTATTTTTGGTGTCCTTCTTGGTGTGTGTCCCCCTTTTTGTTATTGTTCCAGATGACTCCTTTGTCGGTCTTGACTTATAGTTTCTTTATCTTTTAGTGTATTTTTGCTGTGATATACATTGACTTACTATTTATGTGACACATAATATGTGTTGTACTGCTGACTTTATTTTACGACGTTCCTGCATTATCCATTTTCGTTCTTGTTATTTGTTGTACAGCTGACATTTTTCAGAATAACATTTTCAACTATGCATATGCAAATATTACAGTAAGGTGTTCTGACTGGGATCTAAACATGATTTCCTCAATCATAGAGCAGAGAAATGCTGGTGAGGCTGAACCTGCTTCCCCATTGTTGTAGAGCAGAAATCTGCCTCTTCATGTTTGTAGTGGAGAGAGGTTACCACTATGCTACCCAGCTAATATTGTGAGGTTAGGTAGGTGAATATGTATCATTATGTGACCATGGACATTAGCTGGAGAGTTGTTCTGACCAAGATTCGAATTTGCTCTTCCGTGGTTGCAGAGCAGTGATGTTATTTCTACTCTACCCAGCCAGTAGTAATATGGTTCATGTTGTCCACTGGTGAGTACTGCCAATTTCATTTGGATGTGCAACTGTACATCTATGAAAGATTTATTAATTACAAACCAAAGCTTAGAAAATTCAGAACAAATAAGCTTATGCTCTTATCTTGTGAAAAAGGAAGAACAGCACTCACCATCAAAAGGTCCAAGTCAATGGTGCCACGCAGACAGACATGGCTGAAGCACCATGTCACATAGAAAAAATACAGAGGACCAGACACTCAGAATGGATCTTGAAGAAGCTTTTGTATCGTTCGGGGCTTCCAGCCTTTCCGGTGTGCTTGAGGGCAGCATGTCTGATGCTGTTCGCTCACCGACACCCGGTTTAAATTGAAACAGGCAGGGAGGTGGCTGCATGAGGCGTGGATAAATGTTTATCACTGACATAGCCAAAGTGGGGTTCATTATTAACCATCTGTCTGGCAGAGCGTTGACATGGGCGAATCCTTTATGGGAGGCAGAGAAGCCTATTGTACTGAACCATAAAGAATTCATAGCCGAGTTAAAACGTACGTTTAATCCTACCAGAAAGGCCAAGGTAGCTGGCAAATCCTTGTTCAGCATACGTCAAGGAAACAGGACGGTGTCTGATTATGCTATAGAATTTAAAACGTTGGTTTCTGACGTGAACTGGACTAATGAGGCTCTGGTTCTGGCTTTTATGGAGGGGTTATCAGAGTCATTGATGCATGAGTTGGCTCCTCGTAAATTACCTGAGGTGTTGAGTGAATTTATAGATTATTGTATAGATCTGGATGATCAGATAAGGGACAGAAGAACTCCAAGAGAGAAACCTAAGAGACCGTTACCAAGGTTGGCCCTGTCTTTCAGGCACCAAGAGAGTTATCCCCTCCCTCTGAGCCTATGCAACTAGGCCATACTAGGCTTACAGAGGAAGAGAGAACAAGGCGTCTTCATGAGGGATCGTGCCTGTATTGTGGTTTAAAAGGACATTTACGACTTCAATGTCCCACTCGCCCTTGAATGCATGATAAGTTGGAAAACTACCGCACCTAAGGCAACTGAGGAGACAGGGTCTCCTGTCAAAGACACTAGACTCTTGTTACCAGTATCCGTGGCTTGGGAGACCAAGACCACGCATACTACTGCTTTTGTTGACTCTGGGGCTGCTGGTAATTTCATTGATGTTGAATACCCTTCCTCCATTTCTCTCCCTCTGGTTGTAAGAGAGACACCTTTGGCCATTGAAGTCATAGACGGTAGGCCGTTATCTTGTCCCAGAATTACTCATGATACTATTACAGTGGTTCTTACCACTGGTCTCTTGCATAAAGAAGAGATCATTTTTCAAGTTATCCGTTCACCTTCCAATCCTGTTGTGCTTGGTTTCCCTTGGTTGGTGGAACATAATCCTGTTTTTGATTGGGCTAAGGGAGAGATACTGTCTTGGAGTCCTGCTTGTTTTGGGACTTGTTTAATACCCATTCAGCATATTGGTGCCCTGAACACACCTACAGCTCCTCCATTGTCTACAGAGGTTCCTGACTGGTATGCCGATCTCAGGGCTGTATTCAATAAAAGAGAGGCAGAGAAACTACCTCCACATAGACCGTATGATTGCGCCATAGATATTCATCCAGGTACCATGCCTCCTCGAAGCAAAGTATATCCTTTATCCATAAAAGACAACCAAATCATGGAGGAGTACATAAAGGAGAATTTGGAGAGAGGTTTTATCAGACGTTCCTCTTCTCCAGCAGGGGCTGGGTTCTTTTCTGTGTCTAAAAAAGAAGGAGATTTATGCTCGTGTATCGATTATAGGGGGCTTAACAAGATCACCATCAAGAATGTGTACCCTATCCCTCTTATATCAGAACTGTTTGACAGGTTAAGGGGATCAGCAGTATACACAAAACTCGATTTGAGAGGAGCTTACAACCTGATACGTATAAAAGATGGGCATGAATGGAAAACAGCTTTTAACACCAGGAGTGGGCATTATGAATATCTGGTCATGCCGTTCGGTCTCTGTAATGCTCCAGCTGTATTCCAGGATTTCATTAATGATGTGCTCAGAGATTTTTTGCAATCCTTCGTTATCGTATACTTAGACAATATACAAATTTACTCTCCCGATCTTATAACCCACCATGAACATGTCAGACAGGTATTAGCAAAACAACTAGACACTGGTCTTTATTGCAAACTGGAGAAGTGTTTATTCGACATTACTACTGTAAAATTTCTTGGGTACATTATCACTCCAGAAGGTTTTGAGATGGATCCTTCCAAACTCACGGCCATCTCAGAATGGCCTCTCCCTCAAGGCCTCAAAGCCATACAGAGGTTTCTGGGGTTTTCCAACTATTATAGGAGATTTATCAAGAATTATTCTGCTGTAGCTTCCCCTATCATTAATATGACACGTAAAGGTCTGAAGAACCAGGTCTGGTCTTCACAATCCAAACAGGCATTCGAAGCTCTCAAACAGGCTTTCACTTCCGCTCCCGTGTTACGGCATCCTGATTCCAGAATTCCATTTGTACTTGAGGTTGATGCTTCCGAGATAGGCATTGGGGCTGTCCTATCTCAAAGAGAGTCTCCAGGGAAGCCTCTACATCCTTGTGGGTTCTTTTCAAGAAAATTATCACCAGCAGAACGCAATTATGATATCGGTAACAGAGAATTGCTTGCTATTGTGTCAGCCCTGTCAGAGTGGAGACGTTTGTTGGAAGGTACTCTTGACCCTTTGTTGATAATCACTGATCATAAGAACCTTACGTACATCGGGGATGCTAAACGTCTGAACTCGAGACAGGCCAGATAGTCATTACTACTGTCTCGGTTTAATTTTGTGTTGACTTACAGACCAGGTGACCACAATGTAAAGGCTGATGCCTTATCTCGTCAATATGACCCGTATGAATCAAATACACAAGACCACAATCCTATAGTTCCTCCTGAACATATTGTGGCTTCCACAGTCTTGTCTGTTTCCTCGCCTTTTCTGGAACGCCACCAAGCAGCTCAAATGGGGGCTCCACCTAACAAGCCTCCAGAGATGTTATTTGTGCCTGAAGAGGAAAGACAAGAATTACTCATAATGTTTCATGATTCAAAACCAGCAGGTCATCCTGGTATTACTAAGACTCTTACCAGTATCTCCAGACAGTTCTGGTGGCCCACCATGCGACAGGACGTACGTCTGTTTGTTTTGGCTTGTCAAGACTGTGCCAGAAGCATAACCAGTAAAACCTTGCCTGTCGGTCTATTGCAGCCTTTACCCATTCCTAAGAGGCCTTGGTCTCATCTATCCATGGATTTTATTGTGGACTTGCCGAAGTCCAAGGGTCATACTGTGGTTCTGACAGTTGTAGACCGCTTCTCCAAAATGGCTCATTTTATTCCTTTACCTAAGCTTCCTACAGCCAAAGAACTGGCGGTCGTCTTTACTAGAGAGATTGTACGAATACATGGGGTTCCGTCTGAAATAGTCTCTGACAGAGGAGCTCAGTTCGTCTCTCGTTTCTGGAGGGATTTCTGTGTGGAGATGGGGGTGCGATTGGCCTTCTCTTCAGCATATCATCCACAAACCAATGGGGCAGCAGAGAGGGCAAATCAGGGTCTCGAGCAGTACATACGTTGCTTTACCACACAACAAGAAGACAATTGGTCGGAGTTGTTGCCCTGGGCTGAGTATGCACGTAATAACGCTGTTAACGAGACCACTGGCCACTCACCTTTTTCTGCTATCTATGGTTTTTTCTCTCCGGCTCTACCGCTTCAGATTGCTGAACAGGCCATCCCGGCTCTCGATGAACATCTCACACAACTACAGGATATTTGGAGACAGATTCGCGAAAACATGGAGAGCAATGTTGCTGTCCAGAAACGCAATGCTGACAGGCATAGGTTACAAGCTCCTTCCTACAACGTGGGGGATAGAGTTTGGTTGTCCACTAGGAATGTGAAGTTGCGGGTGCCTTCTATGAAAATGGCACCTCGGTTTATCGGTCCATACAAGATCATTCGCCGCGTTAACCCTGTGGCTTATGCTCTTGCCCTTCCTAGACATCTTCGCTTACACAATGTCTTCCACACCTCCCTACTGAAGCCTTTGTTGTGTAACAGGTACACGCGGGTCGTTCCTCCTCCTCCACCTGCTCAGGTTGATGGAGAGACGGAGTAGGAGGTTAGGAAAGTTCTGGATTCTAGGCTGTTCAGGGGTGCTCTGCAGTACCTGGTCGATTGGGTGGGTTATGGTCCGGAGGACCGGTCCTGAATTCCGGCTTCCAACATGTCTGCCTCTAGGTTGGTCAGGGCGTTCCATGCCTCGCACCTCATCCTGCCACTCGCCCCGGTGGTCGTCCTGCCACTTGTCCTGTTGGTCGTCCGGTGGCCTCCCGTGGAGAGGGGGGTACTGTAACGTTGGGGGCTTCCAGCCTTTCCGGTGCTTGAGGGCAGCATGTCTGATGCTGTTCGCTCACCAACACCCGGTTTAAATTGAAACAGGCAGGGAGGTGGCTGCATGAGGTGCGGCTTGAGAGGGGGGCGTGGTCTGGTGAAGGTCTTTTAAAAACCAACAGTTCCTTCTAAGCAGTGCCAGATCGTGGTTATCCATACCTGAGCTCCTTGTACCTGAATTCTCTCGTGATTTAACCTGTTATTGACCTCTGCTTGTTTTCTGACTATTATGCCTTCCGTTGCCCTAGACTATTTTCTTGTACTACGCTTCTGCACTGATATAGACCCAGCTATTCCATTTGCCTATTCTATACTCTGTATTCCTGAATCTGGCTCATCTGACTACCCCCGTGTTGCTGACCTGGTTTTGTATTACGACATTGTCTTTGATTAACCCTTTCTGTCTAGCTAGTATACCTGGCCAATTCTAAGGACCAGACAGTTAGGGATTCTTCTAAGGCTACCCTGTTGGTAGCTTTTGGGCTCTGTGGAGTGTTGGGCTTTAAGGATTGCATGGTGGGATCTGGGAACCGTGACCGCTTTATAGCATGTCTGCCATAACAACATTTCGGCATGAGCCCTTTTTTTTCCTGCCTCGAAAAAAGGCTTGCGCCTGAGCCGAAACGTTGTGCATCCATGCAATAAAGTTCCTTCATGGTCCATCTTGAGTGCCAGGTCCTCCTTGTTTTTTTATGCTCTTATCTTGAACCAGTAAGGATCTTCTTGGAAGAGTATGTAGATATCTAAATGATGGACATATTGGGCCAATTCACTTATTGTTTGTCTGAACTGTGATGTTGCAATATTGTCAAAAGGGGTTATTCAAAGAGAGCCGAATTGGCCACCGAATTGCACCGAACAATGAATTTCCCCATACGGTGCAATTTCGTTTCAGTTTGGGTATTCAAAAAGCTAGCAATTCACCAAATATTGGCAAATTGCCAGCGGAATATGGCACAATTCGGCGGCAGGGAAATCCCCATAGAGAAGTAGTGGTTAACCTACTCGGAGAACGCCGAACAGCTGTGAAAAGTTGGAGAAATTACCAGATTTGCGGCAGTTTCAATCAACAGGTTTAATCAGACGAATCCCCTAGGTTTCAATGCGAATAAAATTCCCTGTTTTTATGAAATATTTATTCAGTCGTTTTTCTTTTCAGTTGCAGCAAAAAGTCTCTATTTTTTAGTATTTTTTAGGCATTTTTTTCAACAAAATTTTTGACACAGTAGACCATGACATTCTATTACAAAGACTTTAAAACTCCGGTATTGGTGATCGCACACTAACCTGGTTTCAATCATATGTATCTGATGGGTCGCAATATGTGTCCATTTCTGACAGCGCTTCCCTCCCGCTCGCAGTCACATGCAGTGTACCCCAAGGCTCGATACTCAGCCCCCTGCTATTCACGATACTCATAAATGATCTGTCCAATATCTGCAAAGCCTCAACTGTACACATGTACGCAGACAACACCGTAATCTATACCAGCAAACCAAATTTCCCGCAGCTAGAGGCCGTGCTGCAAGAACAATACACAGAGGTAGAAAAGTGGATCAGAGATAAAAAAAACTTTTTCTAAATACTGACAAAACTGTAACAATGCTCTTTGGAACAAAACCTAAACTACATAAATTGCACCAGTCACTTCTCTCAAATATCTAGGTATGTGGTTAGACCCAAATCTATCCTTTGGCCCCACATCGAAAAACTCTCATCTAAACTTTATCCCAAGCTAGGTGCCCTGTACAGAAACAAATCCTGTGCGGTAAGAAAGCAAATTGTACAGCAAATGCTTATGCCAAACAACTAAACTGGCCATCGCTGGAATCTAGACGCACTCTTCACCTTTCCAACCTGGTGTTTAAGAGGTTTTCTGGGAAGCTGCCACCCATCCTGAATAGACTGCTTCCCCCCGCAGTTCCCTCATCCTATAACCTCCGATCCAGGACCAGCACCTTACTTGCAATACCACAATGCAAAAAGAAAGTGTTTCGATCCTCATTTGCCTATAGAGCACCGCAATTATGGAATAACCTCCCAGACGCCATCAAATCGTCCAAAAGTCTAAAGTCACTTAAGAGCTCTCTAGTAATATACCTCGATACAGAATGCACCTGTAAACATGTAACATAGTGAATATATTTATTTTCTCTTAATATGTATACTTGTGCTGTTTTTTAATATCTTGCATTGTATTACTTTGTATTTCTGTAACAACTTTAACAATTCAATGTTCTTGAACCCAGGACATACCTGTACTTGATAACGAGAGAAATCTCAATGTATCCTTCCTGGTAAAATCCTTTATAAATAAATTCCGAAATTTTTACATGACGTTTTTTTATTATTCTGTAACAGATGTTTTTATTGTTATTCATAGAACCTTACATATTCTTTTCATGCACTAGTTTTTTCAAAAAACGCCATTTAAAAGTTGATTTTTTTTTGTTTCTTTTACCTCTGTTCGGCAGCGGGTCAGCTTTTTCAGATGCTTTGGCGGTCTGTTCAGGGGATCGTCAGAACGATTCTGCGTTTTTTGGTGGGTTATCGGATCGTTTGGGCTGTTTGAGGATGTGTTCGCCAATTTATCGGATCAATTAGGGGCTTTTTCGGATCGATTCAGCGGTTTTTCAATTCATTCGGTGCTTTTTCTGCAGTTTGCGCTGAAGCGCGCTGAAGGCGAGAGCAACGAAATTTCGGTGCTCTCTGAATAACCCCTAAAGGATTACAGTCAAAGCTATTTCTGTAAATTACTGCATTTATAGTCCTCATTTAGAGAGGAAAGGAACATAGACCTTGCTCCTTAATCTACTCAATGAACAACCATTTTTCTGGTGGTTGGATTGTCCATTTAGCATAACGGAAAAAAAGAGTATTGCTAAATTTGTATGCTTTAACATTGTTGTGTACTATATGCTACACTTCCTATGGATGTCTGTAGTTAATACAAACTAAAGCGTATAAATCAATTTGGTTGCCAAATTTTATAATTTGCTTTGATATTCATTTAATGCCATTTCATATTTCAGGTTATCTGAACATGAACACATTAATGTATGTTTGGGACCAGTATATTATCGGACTTGATCAGCCAGCTTATAACTGCTTGCCGGCCATCAGCTTCACCTTCCTTACATTACTGCATGGGCATCTAGATGGCTGCAGCTCAGTAAGTTCAGCATACAAATTACAAAAGTCATTGGCCAATGAGTTGAATAATGGATAAACCAAAAATCTCCACCCTGGCTGCAAATAAAATATGTACGAATTGGCTTCCAGGAATTGTCACAAGGGTTTTACTTTCTGCATTATGTTGACAGGGAAAATAATATTTAAATCTTCTGTTTATCCAGCATCATGAAATAGAAGCCGTGTTGAAAACATATGGGCCTACACTTTCAGTTCAAGAGTTTCAGATGATAATAAATCAATATTTTTACACCGAGCTATCAGGCATACTCGCAAAAGGAGAAAGCAGTCCATACTCGGTGTACGACCCAACTCAAGGTTAGTTAACAATATTCTGCAAATTTAACCTTTAACTGTGATTGAGAGTCAAATTGTATAAAAATAAAGGGGTAATTCACTATGCAGCTTTATGTGACTGAAGTACAAAATCACCATTGTTGCTACTACTGTGAACTTCAGCTATACAAAGAAGGAAAATCCAACTATGGCAGGCAAAGTTGATGCAAGCAGCAGTGAATGAGGCTGAGCAGAAATAACATTGTTATTCTTTTGTAAAAATACAGCTTTTTTCTATTCAGTTTTATTCCACTGTTGTTTGCGACATCAATAAAATTACGATAGCGATTCACCTCATCCTACTGTAAAAAATCAAGATGGAGCAACTCTCATTCTCATTGAAACATGTCTGACCATTTTGTTACTTTATCACATTTACCATATCTCACAAAAAGGCCATTTCTGCCTGTCTGCTGATAATACAGACCCCCAGGTGATATTGTGTAAGATAAGGGACACCATCTAGCGTTCAGAACCTGTCACGTCTTCGGCTCATCTTGGTGCCCAGCTGCCGGCAGCAGCATCCTTGCTGCTTGCTGACTGGCCACCAAATGAAATAGCCGGCAATCGCAGTCGCTCGTCAGTAACACGGGTGGGGCACAGCATGATGACATGGCGCCCACCGTATTCAAAAACAGGCAAGTGATTCAGCTGATAGCCCTGTTGTGGTTTAATCTCCTCGGTGCTTTCCTTTCTATTCTGCTCTATAGTTCTCCTGTGTATTACCCTGGCTCTGTTTGACTACCTGTTCTGGCATTAATCCCTGGTTCTGTTTTGACTACCCATTCTGGCATTAACCCCTGGCTCTGTTTGACTACCTGTTCCGGCATTAACCCATGGCTTTGTGTGATTACCCTTCTGGTTCTGATTCCTGGCTCCATCTGACTGTGTATTCTGGCTCTGACCCCCCCCCCCCACAGCTTTGTATGAGTACTCGCTCTGGTTTACTAATTTTGGCTTACCCGGACTTCCTTTGTTCTGTCTGTCTGTTCTGTGTGCAATCAGACTAACCTAAAGACCGGCAGTGTAGATAGATTGTGTCTGCGTGTAGGGATCATAAATATTCGTGACAGAACCTTTCATTCCTACAATTTTTCTGTAAAGGATAAATGAATACATATTAAAATTAACAAATTAACGTTATTTTAATTTTATACCTATCTCAGAACAATTTCTAGGCAAAATTTCTGTTACCCTATATGTAATTGTTAACTTCGCATCCCATGTTTCAAATAAATATTATGTAAAAAGGTTTTCAACAAAACATGTTTAGAATGAAGAGGTTAAATAACTTTGGCAGAAATTGAGGAGAAAATATAATTGAAAACCACTTTGAACAGCTCCAGTGATGAGCCTGAAAGTACGACAAACAATGGTGGCAGTTCCCTAACCCGTAAATTTACTGTAGTTTCATTATAGTTGATCCACTGCTTTCTCTCAGACTTCACAGAAGTAAAACCACCATTCTTTCATAGAGACAAGTGACTAGTGGCTAGTGAATTATCCCTAATATTTTTAAAATATTAGTTGAATAATAGTTTGGGTTGTGGTTTGAACGTGATACATTTCAGGTTTTTCAAAACCTAAACATAAGAATAATTTTGGTTAAGACTGAAGAGGGTGATATGAAATTTTTTAACATAATTTTAAGAACATTTGCACAGCATCAAGATCACATTTTAAAAGCATGACTTTCAATTTAACATATGGTTTACTCAAAAAAAGTCAATTTCATATTTTCAGCCATTCCACAATGGAGTCATCTTTCAAGAGCAACAGTTCCACCAAGAATTAGACCACAGGATAAAAGGAGAGTAAGGTAAAGCCTTTCTGATCTATAGTTTAGTTTTTCATTCATTTCCAGATAAAATGTGAATCATCATATTCTTTGGACGATTCGTCATTTCATTTCAATCACAAAACAAACCACTTCATTGATGAAACAAAATTACGTGAGGAATGATTTGTCAGTGTTTGGTTCATTTTCATTCCTTCAATCCTGGATCCAAAACAAGAGAGGGGAAAGAGGCATTGCTCAATTTCATTGTCAAGTCAGCATCACACTGCATGATGTAGAAAGGGTCTGCCCAACAATGGGCAATATTCCAATGTTGACACTGACATGGAGACGGTAAGCAGGAAAATCTGTGCTTTCAGATTTTCCATTACCGTCTCCATGTTAACATCCTATTCTGGGGAAGGTGCTATTTCAGCACTTTGCCCCAGAACGCAAAACTCACCTCCCGTTTTTGTAGTCCATAGGACTCCATGAAGGCTTGCTCTTCCAGACCGCGAGCTCTTCGCTACCTTGCTCTCGCAAGATCACGCACCGCAGCGGAGGGAGACTTGGAACTATTTGTTCCTTGTCTCACTCTGCTCCCGACGAGAAGAAGTGGTGGATCGGGCTACCCTTTTCACAGCAAGATGAGTGGTGAGTATGGATTTTATAGGGGGGACTTTTAGAGCATGTTAAATGATTTTTTCAATTGCAGAATCATTTATTAACATCTTTTAGAAGGTGCTAAAATTTTGGCTTGCGCGCTCCGACGGTAAATTGCACCAACAATACCTCACTTGTCAAGATTCTAAAAAAATATTGCATTCCCCATGCTAAGTATAGGAGTTGCTTAAGTACAGTAAGCTCAAAGTGCAAAACTTTTTCACCCCAGTTTAGCGTCAGAATCGGAATATCGATGCGAGATGTTTAAACTTACTTCCCCCAGCGCTAATGCTTACATATCGAGACGCTACATTAGCACCAACTACTGTATGGAATTCAGCCCAATGTGTCCTGTGTTACAGATTGGGAGTTTAGCTCCATTTTGTAATGATGATTCACACTTTATAGATTTGTTGCAAAGAATTTATTATCATACAGCAGGATCCCCAGTAAAATGTTCAGGTAGAAAATGGATGATTGAAGTTTAAGGACAGACAGTAGAGATTTTGTCATAGGAAACTGCCCAATTGTCGGGGGAAAAAGCAGCTCTGTAATTGCAAATGTATTATTTAATGTAATGGATTATTAGACCTAATAGTAATTACATTTTTTAATAGAATATCATAAAAAATTATCTCATTATCCAATCAATTCATTCGGTAGGTTGTAGCATTAAAACTAAGTAAATGGAATTTTGTTCCATCAGAAAAATAAAACATAAAATAATATTTATAATGTATAATATATAATACATTATAATATAACGTAATACTCTATGGGCCATATAACATTCAAAACGCTAACGTCAGCACTCACCTGTGTGAGTGTTAACGTTGGCCTTGGTTGCCATAGCATGGGCGCACCAAATTACAATCCGAACATCAACGGGTTAAAAAAATGGTTAGCGATTCGGATCTTGCGCTTTTCAGCGCGAGCTACTGTACTTTGCGCTCCCCATGTTAAGTATAGGGAGTGCAAAGTGTTAATCAGCGTTAGGATCAGGGCCGGCGCGCCCACTAGGCGGCCGGCCACCTAGTGCGCAGCGCCACCTAGGGTTGCAGCCGGCCCCAAGCCAGGTGTCAGCAAGGGCAGCCCTTACACTATACACCGCCGGTGCTGTTCTGTGCCCCGCGTCTGCAATACCCCGGCCATCCGGCGCTCCCTATGACCTAATCAGAGGGAGTCGGCCGGCCAGGGTCACATGGCCGCGCCACATGATGAGTGCCATCCAATCCCTATGCCCTGGAGGTAGCCTGATCAGGAGGAGGGAGGGGGCAGCTCCTCTCACTGGCTGCTCGCTCGCACAAGCAAATTGCAGCACACTGTACACATCCCCATGTCAGGTCCCCCTCCCCTGGAAAACACCCCTGACCAGCATCACCCATTCCCCACTGGCTGACACACCCTCCCAGTATAAGCACCCCCTTTGTAATATACCCCACTCATCCATTACCCCCCAGTAATATACCCCACCATCACTCCCCCCCAGAAAAATGCCCCACCATCACTCTCCATTCCACCCCAGAAAAATACCCCAGAAAAATGCCCCACCATCACTCTCCCTCCCCCCCAAAAAATACCCCACCACTCTCCCTCCCCAGAAAAATGCCCCACCATCACACTCCCTCCACCCCAAAAAAATACCCCACCACTCTCCCTCCCCACAGAAAAATACCCCACCATCTCTCCCTCCCACCCCAGAAAAATACCCCAGAAAAATGCCCCACCATCACTCTCCCTCCCCACAAAAAATGCCCCACCACTCTCCCACCCCAGAAAAATACCCCACCATCACTCACCCTCCCACCCCAGAAAATGCCCCACCATCACTCTCCCCCCAGAAAAATACCCCACCATCACTCTCCTTCCCCCCCAAAAAATACCCCACCACTCTCCTTCCCACCCCAGTAAAATACCCCACCATCACTCTCCCTCCCACCCCAGAAAAATACCCCACTAGCACTCTCCCTCCTGCCCCAGAAAAATACCCCACCAGCACTCTCCCTCCCAACCCCCAAAAAATACCCCGCCATCACTCCCTCCACCCCAGAAAAATACCCCACCATCACTCTCCCTCCCACCCAAAAAAACCCCACCAGCACTCTCCCTCCCAACCCAGAAAAATACCCCACCAGCACTCTCCACCCCCCCCAGAAAAATACCCCACCAGCACTTTCCCTCCCAACCCAGAAAAATACCCCACCAGCACTCTCCCCCCCCCCCAAAAAATACCCCACCATCACTCTCCCACCCCCCCAGAAAAAAATTACCCCACCATCACTCCCTTCCACCCCAGAAAAATACCCCAACATCACTCTCCCTTCCGCCCCAGAAAAATACCCCACCAACACTCTCCCTCCCCCACAGAAAAATACCCCACCGTCACTCTCCCTCCCCCACAGAAAAATACCCCACCGTCACTCTCCCTCCCCCACAGTAAAATATCCCACCGTCACTCTCCCTCCCTCATCCTTCCCCCAAAATGAGTGGCCCTATTAACCCCTTCCACCAACTGTAAGGGCCATACAACCTCTCCCCAAGCCTCTAACCGTGAGGACACTATGCACTGGCAGCAGACGTCATGCGGTGAACCCTGCAGCCAAAATCGGGGGGGCCAAATCAGCAGGGCCACAGCTCCACAGTAATGTATGGTGAGTATGAGGGTATCACAGAGCTCCACAGTAATGTGCGGTGTTAATGGGTGGGTCACAGAGCTCCACAGTAATGTGCAATGTTTATGAGGGGGTCACAGAGCTCCACGATAATGTGCAGTGTTTTTTTTCAGGGGGGCGCAAGTAGCTGGCCTTGCCTAGGGCACAAAATAGTCTAGCACCGGCCCTGGTTAGGATTACAAAGTCCTAATGCTAATTACCGTCCTGCTGCGGTTAACTGAAAAGTTAATACTTACTTCTCATCCTGCGGTGAGAACGGCGGCTCGATCCGCCTCTTCTGGCCGCCGGGAGCAGTAAGAGACTGGGGGAAAAAGTCACTACACCGATCTGCCGGATCTTGCGTGGGGAGATCCTGCAGGTCATGTGACTGGCAGCAGAAGACTCAATGGAGTCCTATGGACTCCATGGAGGGGATGCTTGCAGTGGCGCTTAGCGCTGCCGCGAGCAGCCTGAAGCAGGCGCAGGTTTTCTTAATTAGCGTCCCCGTTTTAGCGTGATCAATGTAATATGGATCCATTTGTATATATATATCATTAGATAAACTTGTATATAAATTAAATTAACTGAACCAAACCAAATAATTTCACAATGCACAAGTGTAATAGTTACACCATTTTAAACTAATGTTCCAATGAATACAAAAACATTTGTATGTGCAGGATGCACTTTGGTACAGTAACCACCTGGAAAGCAGCATATAGGTGGTCAGTGTTCATTTACGATAACAAAATGTGGGTACTCTAAATCTGACAATGTAGACGAACCATGGAACAAACCTATAGCAAGTAAACAATATAATGATTCTGCAATACAGATATGTTGTGACTGCTCCAAGACCGTATATACTCCTTTTATTACTACTGCTACTATCTTAGTTTGTATGTGTATGCAACTATTTTGTGTCACACTTAGTCAGTGCTAAGAAATACTATTCAGCCATATGAATTTTAACACATAAATAAGAATATAAGGAGTCTCACAGGTCTACCGGCGGATTACAGCGGCTGGGTATATTGATTGATGTGCCCTTATTGCATTAATATCCTGTGAGCATGTTATATGAGCAGGGGTTTCTGTATCATTTATATATGCAGTTCTGCCCTATGTTTTTTTCATTTGTCTTACAGTGAGACTCCTTATATACTTATTTATCTATTATTGACGGATGAAGAGGAGCCATCCCTTAGGTGTCTTCACTCGCAAGCTACATATTTATTGCCACACCTGGGACACCTTGTGGGTTTCGGGGGTCCCGGGGGTCCCGGGAGCACGACACCACTGGCTGGCCAAGTGCCAGAAGCTCCGGCGGTCCCCAGCATGTGTGCGGCTGATCAGGGGGCGAGGGGCGCAGCGTCATGATGCGTAGCCGTCGGCCTTAAAGTAAAGAGCACACACCCTGAGTCATTGCCTTGACGTGGAGTCATTTTCCTGCATTGCTGAGTTACTTGTTTTGTGTCACTGATTCTTTGATTCATTCTCTGTCCTACTGACCCGGATTGTATGAGGACCTTGATAGTTATTGACCCGGACTGCCTTGTGACGATTCTCTGATACAGGCTGTTTGTATGGTTTACCTAGAGCAGCCGCAGAGCGATTGCTGATCCTGCCACACGCTGACTCAGAATATATACTGACCGTGCAGAACGCCGACCCAGTTTGTATGAGTACCCCCTCTGTTGCCGATTCAGTCTGTATGAGTACCCTCTCTGTTGCCAACTCTGATTGTATGCAAACCCTCTTTGTTGCTGACCTGGATTGTCTTATTAACCGCGCTGATTCTGTATTGTTTGATACTAATAACCTGCAAAGGCCTAACTCAGGCTATACCTCACCTGTCAACAAAGTTAACCCTTTCTGCCCCAGTGTATGCTCAGTCCTGACATCTATTGCTGATTTGTGTCCACTATTGCTGATCTGTTTGTTTTCCCTGGCTGGGAGTGATAGGGTTAGCTGTCCCAACCATTCAAGGATTGGAGGGCTTAGAGGTCTGTCGATAGGGATCCAAACCACGGTTGTCGAGTGTGAACGTGACATTTATTTGCTCTTTTTTTCCATTAACCCTCACTGCTGTTTTTATATATGAATTTTAATGCTGTATTTTAGAGAGGAGCGAGAAATGCATAAGAAAGAAACTGCTGAAAAGCAACAAAGAGAAGATGAAATGAGGCTGGTTAAAGAAGATTTGCAGAAAAGGTGAGATGCTATATGAAAAACCTATCAGGAATGCCAGACAAAAAAGGGAACTTGCATTGGCTGCTATTTATAATGGTGACAATCAACTTCCACAGGGAGTGATTTTTTTTTTAATTCACTTGGTCTACTCTAGTAGGTAACCAAGAGTGGGATTCACTAAAGAGCGATTTATTCCCCCCCCCCCCCCCAATGCAGGAGTCGGCAATACATCACAGATACCATTCCTGGAGAATATAGAAAAATTCAATAACTTTTAAGTCTACCCTTTTGAGTCACGATATATTGCCATTATTTAAAAGAACACACACATGTGAATTGTGCGAGCAAACCCAAATGCTGACCAAAATGACGCAGGGACCACCGACTGTTCAACACAGGTTAGTTTGTCCTAAATAAAAGATTAAAAATTGTGGTAAAAATACCAATTTGAATTGTCTCAAACATTTATGCCAACACAAGCATTAATGTGAAATAGCTGAAAGATATACAGGTCCCAGTATACAGTGGCAACCCTTTGTTGCAATCATGCACATTTAGTGACTGAGCATTCACGCTCACCTGACTGATGTCACCAGAAATTCCGTGGAACGCCCATCGACCTGTCTGCAATAGCAAGTGATGCACCGGGCCAGGAAATAAATGGATGCAAGAAACACATCGTGTGTATTTAATGTATAGTAGGTGTAAAAATAAGAAAAATGATAGTGCAGCATGTATATGTGTGTATCCATTCATATATATGTGTAGCTGTGTAATTATATACAAGTGTCAATGATGAAGTATATTTATTTGGGCATCTATGTGTGTCTATTGTGTTTTGTGTATATATATTTAGTGCCATGGTTCCAAATATATATTATTAATATGTACAGTATACATGATAAGTTGCAGTCGGCTTCTTTTCTGGTTGTTTCGTCCACTTGCGCTCTACTTGTGCAATTTCAAAATGTGATGTATAGTGGTTTAGGAGACGTTCCCCTTAGGTTGGGCAAATACCATTGTGACCATAATGACCATTAGTGAATCCTGCCCCAAGATTCAGACCATTAAGTATATAGGTTTGATCTTACTGATATAGATCTAAATTAGGAATGGATCTCTTCTTTAAAATGGTCCCATAACTTGTTCAGACAGAATTAAGATAGTGAGTCTACAAGTACCATTTAATAAACATAAAAAGACATACATTTATTAAAGAGTCAGCATTGCCGTGTCTGGAAGTTATAAATTAAGAATCTATTTGAAATATTTTAATACTGCTAAGTGATGTCTGATTTAATAAATACAGAGTAAACATTATTTTGCTGCTGTTATCTTACAAAGTTAGCATCAATAGGGCCTTGGCGCGTGACAGAAAGCCTATAGAGCCAAATAATTTGACTTAAGAGCGTAATTTATTGATTGCATTGAAAGTCAGCATTTTCAGAAACATTTGCTACAGAGACTTAATAAAGACCGAGTAAAGCTTCAGCATAATTTGATCCACAATATTTAGTTTGAATATATGTAAATTATGAAACTTTACTTATCATACCGAACAGCAGAGAAATGCCCTGATGTTCGGTGGTTTCATTCGGCAGGTTTAATCAGGCGAATCCCATAGTTTTCAATGTTAAAAATATTCCTGTTTTTATTCAAAAATCTAATAAACTGTTTATTCTTTTAATCTGCAGCAAAACGTCTCTTTATTTATTGATTTTTATTTGGATCTTTTAGGCATTTTTCGGGATTGTTTTGACAAAAAAAATCTGATTTTTTTTTTATATAGCTTTTTTCTTTTTTCTGTAACCGACCTTTTTATTATCATTCATAGGACCTTATATAATAATTCCAGACATTTCCATTCAGTAGTTTTTTTTAAAAACAGCGTTTTAATTTTGACACTTGCAATTGTTTTTTTGAGCCCCTGGGGCCAAGAAAGTCTCAGAAACTTGGGTTCTCGAAGGAGCTCCCTTTTGAAAATCACCCCAACTGCAGTTCCCATGAGCGGGACCCTAACTCCAAAAGAGTGCCCTGCTGGGGCAAAGGGTTTTTGGGGCACCCTGGTTTAAAGTTTCTGCAGATGTTTCCATTAAAGTGAATGCCATGTGGTCCTTGAATGGGATTGGTTGGCACGTCTGCCTCCGGGATAGTGATTGGCTGGGGTTTCAAACCCGCCTACTGGATGGTGATTGGCTGGAGTTTCAAAAGCCAGGCTTACCCTGGTGTCAGGGAATACAGGGAACATGAGGGACAGGTTTAAAGGCACTAAGGCTAGGGTCAGACAAGCATTTTTACCCGCGAACGTGAAAAAGTGCGCCCGAACGCATTGACGTATTTTTTCACGGAATGCGCAAAATCGGTCAGACGACGCGCATTTTCGGGCGTGATTTTGTACGGATTGTCAATAAAACTCTTTTTGCGTCTGGACGTTATGTAGGCTGGACATTAGCAGTGTCTGACATCTCCTAATCACGCAAACACGCCGCTATGCCGCAGCTGCGCACTCAGTACGTCAGTACTAGCGGTTCAGCATTCTCAGAAAAATGCGTTCAAATTCCACTTGCGTTGCACGGCCGGACTTTTGTGCGGCCGTACATCGTATATTGTCCGTCATTGCCCGTCATCTGCTGCTAGTGCGGCCGTAATTATGTGCGCCAGAACGCACGTTAAAAGTGCGCTCATCTGACCCTAGTCTTAGATTACGTTTTGATGGGGGAAAAGTCACAAACCACCACTTTTAACATTAAAACATAAACGGACCAATAGGTTAAATGAGGGAATAGCAGAGGAGCGAGGTTTTAGTCCAGTCTCTGAGCTCTGGGTTCTGTGACACTATACATTCATTATATTTTTAAAATATTTTTCTTTCAGCCTTTTTTTTTTTTTAAGACTCCCTGATAATGGATATGTAGTAGAGCTGTTTCTTGGCTGAGCTATTTGCGGGGTTTGATAAAATGACAAATTAGCTGTTTAATTTCTTTTCACATTGTGAATTATATGAATTATATAATGAATTATATGAATACAATACAGGCAAGAAAGGGACAAGCTAAATATGCTTCTTGAAGATGCAAAAGGAAGATTTGAAACAGAAAAGGCTCAGCTTGAAAATCAATTGAAGCAGGTTTGAACAAAAAACTCATTACACGAATTGTCTGTCCATCAATTTGTTAAGTGATGTTACTGGTCAGAAGGTGAGGGGGGTCAGGAGCAGTAGTTACAGGTCAAAATGTGAGGTGCACAGTGTGGGTAAGAATAGAAAAAACAATCATATTGAAAAGAGCAAAAACATGGAATTATGGCCTGGGATTATGACTGCCATAATGATCAGAGAGTAAATGCAATTGAGGGCATGGGAAGTATTGGGGTGGTGTATAGAAGTAAGATTGGTGTAAGAGCCAGTGAGGGGATGGGAAGTAATGGGACTAGGTCTAGAAGGAAAATCGAACGGTAAATGGTAAAAGCAGTAGTAGAGGGTAAGATCTATATGAAAAATCAAAAGGGCAACCACATACAAAGAAATATGAGAGAGCAGTGGGAATAAAAGTGAAAGTAAAAAAATGAGAGATAAAGAAGTATTCAAAAAAATAGAGAGAAGAGGGGATAGCATAACATACTGTGTATGTGTCTGCGGAGGTATACATATGTAGCGCTCACTCCCGGAGGAGCCGCTGAAAATAAACCACGGGTCAGTCTCCCCGCACTAGGGAATAAATATACTCCAACACAGTTGTGAGTTTTATATTTATAATAGTTTACTAGAATAGTAAGCTGACGTTGAGACACGGTATTCACAGATAGTATCACAGTACTTTCGTATCGCGGTAAAAACGCGTAGCGGAAAAGAAACGAAACACGAGGTTCGTATTTCGGAAGAATAAAATATTCGCAACCGAACAGAAAATAAAGAATGCAATTGCCCGATAGTTCGGAAAAAAAACAGAGACACGTAGCGAACCCCAAAAATACAATCTCTTCGTATTACGATAAACGCGCAGCGGAAAAGAGGAAAATATGTATTCAGAACGTAACTTTAACTCCCGTTCCGATTCGTAACAAAATGAGTCCTGCACAGGTTTAAGTCCCGGAATGTAAAAGGTGTGTATGTGTGTGTGGTACCCGGGTACTGTTCAACTAGCCAGTGAATTTACTTAAGGAATGTCTTCGACTAGTCAAGTTGGGGCCCTGTGGACTTTAAAGAGAAAACAGCAGCGTGTTCCTTAATTACATACGGCCTTGGAGGCCTCTCACCCATCCACCGGTTGCTTTAGGTTCCGCTGACCCAGGACGTCTCTCCGCTCGATTTTGACTGGGGATACTAGTGGCCGGATCCGTTGTCTGACTCTCTGTTGCTTGTCCACGACTTGTCCCGCTCACCGCCTGCTCTCCGTATCCGATCAGCTCGCGGCAACTCCTCACTCGAGGTCTTTGGTTTCTTTGATCTGCAGCAATCTCTGGAACTTGGAGGTCTCCTTCTCTTTAGGCTGAAAGACCCGATAAAGGAACTGACAGGTCTCACTCGCGCTCTGGCCTAGGCCCTCCTGCGATGTCTTGCACTGCGTCTGCTCTCTCTCGTTCCCTCGCACGCTCTGGCGCATTCTCCACGAGGTTCGGGAAGTAAGTGTCCTGGGTCCCACCCACTTCCTGTCTCTTTGCAAAGCACGCCGGGAAATGTAGTCCCAATGTCCCGTGTCTCTAATCGCGATTGTCTCCATCTTGTGGCCAAAAATAGGTACTGCCAGCAGCAAGATTTAACACAGCGCTACACTCTCCCCCTCCTAGAACTCTTGGGTCTCTCCAAGGAGGTACAACAGTTACATTACATTTCCACAATATTTGAATACAGTTTACATAACATGTACAGGTTCAGCAGCATACATATAGTGGGTTAGGAACACTTCCTCAAGTTGATTCATATTTTGGGATATCTCAGCCAGCATAGCAGACACTTCGGGCAACCTCTGCACGGTGGTGATGGCCTCTTCAGTGCTATGTCCTGGTGAGTCGTAGGTGAGGCATTGGGGCGGTCAAACAGAGCGTTTTGGTTCTGGCTCAATCAGTTCTTCTTCAGGTGGAAGTACTATAGGTGCTGGCTCAGTCCTTCTCTCTATCACTGGAGCAGACGTTTCTTCAGAGTATGATCCCTCCAGTGAAGGCATAGAACTATAATCGCCTGAATAAGCTTCAACTTCCGGAGCTACCGGGATCCCAACAACCTCAGGGACTTCCAACTGAAATTCAAGAGCTTCAGGGATTTCAGCAGTCTCAGGGACTTCTAGCAGAAATTCAGGAGCTTCAGGTCTCAAATTACTCTCCCACCGCTCAGGAACAACGGCAATCTCCTCAGGCTCCGGTGAGCGCATCCAGTCCAGACAATAACTCTCTTCTTCACTGTCTCTTTCGCTCTCTTCGACAGCCCGGGTCTGCTGAGACCGAGTAACAGGAGGCAAACGTGGAGCAGGTGGATTTGGCAGAGGCAGTTCGTCCCCAACTGGCATCCTCACAGCCTCTCTCAAAGGTAACAAATGATTTCGGTGCCAGTTCTTGAGAGGCCCAGCCTTTCCATCCGGGCGAATCTGATACACCGGTAGACCCGGCAGTTGTTTGCAGACAATGTAAACCTGGGAACTCCACCTATCCGCCAACTTGTGTCTCGCAGCAGCACCCAAGTTCTTCAATAGAACCCTATCACCGGGTTGTAGATCTTGTATTCGAACTTTCAAGTCATAGTTCCTTTTGTTTCTTTGCTCCCTGTTTTCTGAGGTCAAACGGGCCTGTTCAAACGCAGAAGCCAGATTCTTTCGAAGTCTATCCACGTAGTTTCTATGGGAAGCTACTGACGTCTGGTCTAGAGATAACCCAAATGCCAAATCAACCGGCAGTCGAGCCTCCCTTATTATTATTATTATTATTATTTATTTATAAAGCGCCAGCATATTCCGCAGCGCTGTACAATAAGCACAGTACAGACAGGGTTACAATACATTGAACAACATTTGACAAACAGTACAGGAGGAGATGAGGGCCCTATTCCCGTAGGAACTCACAATCTAGGAGGGTTGGGGTTGGAAACAGGAGGAGAGGACTGTAAGGTGAGAGTGATTGATGGTTGCGTCAGTGAGTTGGGTGGTAGGCTTCCCTAAATAGGAATGTTTTCAGGGAGCGTTTGAAGGAAGAGAAGTTAGGGGAAAGTCTGACAGCACGAGGGAGAGCGTTCCAGAGAGTGGGGGCTGCGCGTGAGAAATCCTGCAGTCTATCATGGGAAGAGGTGATGCGGGGAGAAGCTAGGCGCAGGTCACTGTTTGACCTTAGGGAGCGGGCTGGGGTGTATTTGGTGATTAGTGAGGACAGGTAGTGGGGCGCTGAGTTTGTGAGGGTTTTGTAGGTAAGGATAAGGATTTTGAACTTAATTCTGCAGTGGATGGGGAGCCAGTGAAGGGACTCGCAGAGGGGAGCGGCAGAGACAGAGCGGCGGGTGAGGTGAATTAGCCTGGCGGAGGCGTTCAGGATGGATTGTAGGGGGGAGAGGCGGGACAGAGGGAGGCCAGATAAGAGATTATTGCAATAGTCGAGTCGGGAGATTACCAGGGCGTGTATGAGTTGTTTTGTGGTGACAGCGGTAAGAAAAGGCCGAATTCTGGAAATATTACGCAGTTGGTATCGGCAGGAGGAGGAAAGAGACTTGATGTGGGGGATGAAGGAAAGAGCAGAGTCCAGTGTAACTCCAAGACAGCGAACTTGGTTTGATGGGGAGATGGTGATACCCTCCACCGTGATAGAGAAGTCAGGAGGTGGGGAGGCATTAGAGGGAGGAATAAGTAGGAGCTCAGTCTTTGACATGTTGATCTTTAGGTGGTGGGAGGCCATCCAGGAGGAGATGCCAGATAAACAGTCACTGACTTTTGAAAGGACAGGGGGAGAGAGATCAGGGGTAGAGAGGTAGATCTGAGTGTCATCAGCGTAGAGGTGGTAATTAAAGCCAAAGCTGTTGATGATTTTGCCCAGGGAGGAGGTGTAGATGGAAAAGAGCAGAGGACCAAGGACAGAGCCTTGAGGTACACCAACAGATAGAGGCAATGAAGAGGAGGAGTTACCAGCAAAGGACACACAGAAGGACCTGTTGGATAAATAGGAGTCAACCCAAGCAAGTGCAGTGTCACCGAGACCCAGAGAGTTGAGGGTCTGTAGAAGGAGGGGGTGGTCAACAGTGTCAAAAGCAGCCGAGAGGTCAGCCGAGCAGCCGAGAGGTCAAGCAGGATGAGAATAGAATAGTGGCCCTTCCGAACATAAGACGGTACGGTGAGTATCCAGTTGCATCGCTCTCCGTACTGTTATATCCGTGCACCAGAGTAGCTATGTGACGACTCCAACTCTGCTTCTCCACATTCGACAAGGTCCCCAGCATGTTTAGTTGTGTGCGATTAAACCTTTCAGGCTGAGCATCACCTTGAGGGTGATATGGTGTAGTTCGGGTCTTTTGGATTCCCAACAGCTCTAGCAATTGCCCCACCAGTCTGCTTTCAAAGTCTCTACCCTGATCCGAGTGTATCCTCCTTGGCAGTCCGTAATGAACAAAAAACTTTTCCATCAACACCTTGGCCACGGTCGGAGCGCGTTGATCTTTTGTGGAAAAAGCTTGGGCGTAACGAGTGAAATGATCGGTCACTATTAGGATGTTCCCTTGCACACTAGCATCCGGCTCTAAGCACAAGAAGTCAATGCACACCAAATCCATGGGTCCCTGGCTCTGCAGATGGCTCATTGGAGCAGTTCGGGTCGGTAGAGTCTTTCTCTGAATACACCTCAGACAGGAATGACAATAACTTTCCACTTCAGCTCTCATGCAAGGCCAATAGAACCTATCTCGTACCAGTTTAAAAGTTCTCTCAGTACCCAAATGTCCATGCTCATCATGTAGTGATCGCAGCACACTCTCCCTATGTTTAGTGGGGAGGAATAACTGTTGAATCTCTTCAGCGTTAGCTGAGGGGCCCCTTCGGTAGACCACCCCATCCAACATCTTCAACCGCTCCCACTCTTTGTAGACCAATCTGGCTCCACTCGGGGAGTTGGTTAGCAAAATCTCACGCTGGTTTGCAGTCAGGGCCTTTACGGTCAAGGCAATTAAAGGGTCTCTGGCCTGATCCGCTTTCAGGTCCTGTCTCGAAAAGGTAGGTAAACTTTCATCCCTTAACTGCGTAGGGTTACAGTAAAACTCAGGAACAGCCGCAGCCATGACTCCTATGGCCTCCGCTTCAATCCCTCCTTTGACCCGGCGCTCTGTTCCTTGACACAAAGCTTGCACCCCGTCTGGAGTCAACTGAGTCCATTCTGTAGTGTAGGGTCTTCTCGATAACGCATCAGCATCTCGATTATTCACCCCAGGGCGATACTTCAGGCTGAACCGAAACCCTGACAGAGCGGCCAACCACCGATGTCCCGTTGCGTCCAGTTTTGCGGTAGTAAGGATGTAGGTAAGAGGATTGTTATCCGTCTTGATCACAAACTCGGCTCCATACAGATAGTCTTTTAACTTGTCTACCACTGCCCACTTTAAGGCTAGGAACTCCAACTTGTGAGTAGGATAGTTCTTTTCAGAAGGCGTAAGGCTCCGGCTCACGTACGCTACAGGCCTCAGCAATCCACCATACTCCTGATACAGGACTCCTCCCAGACCTTCTCGGCTGGCATCCACATGTAGCTCATACGGCTTGTGAGGGTCCGCATAGGCCAAAGCAGGAGCTCGGGTTAGACTCTCTTTCAGCTTCACGAAAGCTCCTTCACATTGACTGGTCCATTCACCTTGTATAGACTCTCGAGCTTTCCTTGGCCCTGGAGCTGACGAGTTTTGGTCAGAGACCTTGCAGCCTTCTTCTGTGGTTTCCTTCTGCAGGAGTTTGTTCAGTGGTTGAGCTATTTTCGCGAATCCTCCCACAAATCTTCGATAGCAGGAACAGAATCCCAAGAAAGATCTAAGTTCAGTAACGTTTCGGGGTCTAGGCCAAGAAGCTACGGCCTCCAACTTCCGAGGGTCTGTCGAAACACCTTCTGCTGAGACCACATGTCCTAGATACGTAACAGACGGTATACAGAATTGGCATTTCTCCAGAGACAGTTTCAGCCCCTCTTCATGGAGCCTCTTCAAGACCTTCTCCAAACGTTGTTCATGTTCTTCCAGAGTCTTCCCAAACACAATTATATCATCCAGGTACACTAATACTTCGATTAGATTCATATCCCGACTGTCTTCTCCATTAACCGTTGGAACGTGGCTGGAGCCCCCGTAAGGCCTTGAGGCATTCTGTTGAATTCAAAGAACCCCAGTGGACAGATGAACGCAGTTTTCTCCTTGTCCTCAGGATGCATGGGTATCTGGTGATACCCGCTTCGCAGGTCTAGTACACTAAACCACTTTGCTCCAGACAAACACTGTAGGGCATCTTCTATCCGAGGAGTGGCATATTGATCGGGGATGGTTCTCCGGTTTAATGTGCGGTAGTCTATGCATAGGCGGACAGAACCATTTTTCTTCCGGACCAACACTATGGGAGATGCGTATGGACTCCTGGACTCTTGGATCACCTTGGTTCTTTGCAATTCATTCAGCTGCTCTCGCAGATCATCCAAGTCTCCTAGCGGAACTCGCCTTGATCTTTCACGAAACGGCTTGTCTTCTTGTAACCGAATGCGGTGCTCAGTACTCTTAGCTAGGCCCACATCGAACTCATCTTTCGAGAACAATTCCTTCCACTTTAGGACTTGAGACTGAAGACGTTTCTTCCACTCAGGTGAAATGGGAGCGTCCTTGGGGTAGAATCTTTCATCTGGAATCTCTTTTTCCACTCCCCCTCCTAAATCGGTAGAGAGGGGTGTAGCAGACTCTACTTGCCCGATAGGCATTCGTGCTTTAAGGACTACTGGAGAATCCGTCACATTGCACACGCTGACCGAGACTCTTCCTCGTGTTCTCTTCAGAGCTTTGGTGGAGATTACTTCAGGAATTACTTCGACTCCGGTTTCACTCCCATGATTAAAATCGGTTCCCAGCACCACATAAGGACCTGGTTGCGATCCGCTCAACTTGACTGAAGCCCGGAAGCTCGCTACTTCTCCTGCTTGCAGAACCTTCTCTGTTCCCCCCAGTCTCCACAGGCGCCCCACCTCGGCAGGTGCCTTTCGTTCTTCGACCATCCTCTGATAGACCGGACGTAACATGGGGTGTACTCCTTGAGTCGAACCTTCTTCCAATACAATAGGTGTCAGGAGACGCCGCACTAGGTCAGTATTCGTCCCCACTATCAGGGAGCTTCTGTTCGCACCTGAGGGTCGAGGACACACAATGGCCAATGCATCACAACCCCCAGACTGTCCGATGACTTCAGATCCGATCTCCAACTTCACTTGCAGGTACCCGTCATAGGGGAGTTTCTCAGTGCCGATACCCCATATTTCCAAATCCTTCAATTCTTGCAGAGGAATGTGCTTTAAGTGTTTCTCATAGAAGTCTTTGTAGATCAATGTCACCTGAGCCCCTGAATCTAACAGGGTTTTAGTGTAGACTCCCTCCACTTGGATTGGCACAATAGGAGAAGGACCTATCAGTTGGTCAGGAAACTTGGTGGCGGTATCCGGACGCTTAGACCCAGTTTGCTGTACCCTGGCCTTTTTCTTGCCCGTGTGGTTTGTAGGTTTTGGGTGTGCATTGCTTCCCCATGACGTAGACCCGGATGCTAAGGGAGTGACTCTTTCAGTCCTGGCAGGCTCAGCAGTTGGCTCGGCTTTGGCCCTCTCGCCCTCTTAGTCTTAGCTTGGTTTTTGGAGCGGGGTTCAACCTTCGGGCACCTAGGTTGCTCCTTCACTGGTGCCCTCTGGCATTTCCCGCCGGTGAGGTAAATAACAGTCCTTCTAGGGCTTTCAACAGTCCCTCGACTCTATCCTTCTCAGGCTTTCGGCCTTTGCACTGTGCGCGGAAATGGCCCATTTCTCCACAACCGAAACATCTCTTCTTAGAGAGCGGAGACGTAGTTGCTTGTTGAGACTTGGTTAAAGGACTTGGACCAGACGCCACAGCAACTCCCGTCGTCTGCATACCTGTGAGGAATGTCTGCATTTCTGCCTGCATTTCGGTCACCTTCATCAACACTCGGCACAGTTCCGCGCGCTTGTTGCAATTCAGCTTGAGCTTCCTGTACTTTCTTGACGGTTTTGGACAATTCACCACGTTCAGGGAGGTTCGATTCTTTGGCAGCCCTCTCTGTAGATTTAAAAACGACTAGGTGTTCTTGTTCGTCCTCGTCAGATCCACAAGTATCTAGAGAGTTGCTTTCAGGCCGCAGACCGTCGTTATGTCTCACAGGTTGTGCATAAGCCCTTTCCCCCCGCCTGAAGGATTTCTCTTCCAGTAAAGCCTCTTCCTCTCGTACAACTCGGATCAGTTCCAGGTACTTTAACTCTTGGTTACCTGCTCTGCTTCTCAGCTGCATCATTACTGGGTCTAAAGGTTGAGAGCCCCTCAGGATCTGTTTTATTCGGATCTTATCTACTTCGGCCGGTTCGGCCCCTTTCTTCAAGAGTATCTGGTGTAGAATCTTATCTAGGCGCCTCATATACTCTGTCATCCTTTCACCTCTTCTCTGATAGGTGTGTTCGTACTGATATACCAGTTCGGCCGCCTTTTCGGTTCGCCCAAAAACTTCTTCAAGAACGTTTAAGTAATCTAAAGCAGTACAATCTTTTCTACTCAGTTTCAGGTTTCTCACCGCTTCCGACGCGGGTCCCTTTAAGCTCTCGGTGATCCTTTGCTTTTTCTGAGCCTCAGGGACATCCCACTCATCCAGAGCCTGCATCGCCTGTTCCACCCATTCTTCAAAGGTTTCTTCTCCCGCCGGAGTTGGTACATTTCCTGTAAAATTCCTTAACCGTCGATAACCGAAGTTAGTGTGAGGAGGGCTTGTTTTCTGACATTTCGCCAATAGTTCTCCAATAGCCACGATAAATTCAGGCCCGCTCATGGCCAACGGACTAGGCGCGGGAACACTTGCAGATTCGCCACGTAGCGCACTTGGCTGAATTAGTTGGACTTCCACCTCATCGGCCAGTTTCACGCTCGCGCCCTGAAAACATGGTGGAACACCCTTTCTCCATTCAAGAAGAACATACGTGTGAGAGGTATCTGTGTTCTTTACAATGTCCAGTATTAACCCCCGATGGTCTGGTGTCAGCACGGCCACAGCCTGGCGAATCTGATCTTCGGCCCAAGTGTCTGCGGGAATATCCATGACTATACAACATTCTAACTGACCACTGTGCTCCTCACACCACTCGGCAACAGTGTCTGGATCCATATTTAACCCTTTAGATGCGGTTTTTCCAGAGACTGGATCCCGGAAACGAGCCCCCACGTGTAGCGCTCACTCCCGGAGGAGCCGCTGAAAATAAACCACGGGTCAGTCTCCCCGCACTAGGGAATAAATATACTCCAACACAGTTGTGAGTTTTATATTTATAATAGTTTACTAGAATAGTAAGCTGACGTTGAGACACGGTATTCACAGGTAGTATCACAGTACTTTCGTATCGCGGTAAAAACGCGTAGCGGAAAAGAAACGAAACACGAGGCTTCGTATTTCGGAAGAATAAAATATTCGCAACCGAACAGAAAATAAAGAATGCAATTGCCCGATAGTTCGGAAAAAAAACAGAGACACGTAGCGAACCCCAAAAATACAATCTCTTCGTATTACGATAAACGCGCAGCGGAAAAGAGGAAAATATGTATTCAGAACGTAACTTTAACTCCCGTTCCGATTCGTAACAAAATGAGTCCTGCACAGGTTTAAGTCCCGGAATGTAAAAGGTGTGTATGTGTGTGTGGTACCCGGGTACTGTTCAACTGGCCAGTGAATTTACTTAAGGAATGTCTTCGACTAGTCAAGTTGGGGCCCTGTGGACTTTAAAGAGAAAACAGCAGCGTGTTCCTTAATTACATACGGCCTTGGAGGCCTCTCACCCATCCACCGGTTGCTTTAGGTTCCGCTGACCCAGGACGTCTCTCCGCTCGATTTTGACTGGGGATACTAGCGGCCGGATCCGTTGTCTGACTCTCTGTTGCTTGTCCACGACTTGTCCCGCTCACCGCCTGCTCTCCGTATCCGATCAGCTCGCGGCAACTCCTCACTCGAGGTCTTTGGTTTCTTTGATCTGCAGCAATCTCTGGAACTTGGAGGTCTCCTTCTCTTTAGGCTGAAAGACCCGATAAAGGAACTGACAGGTCTCACTCGCGCTCTGGCCTAGGCCCTCCTGCGATGTCTTGCACTGCGTCTGCTCTCTCTCGTTCCCTCGCGCTCTGGCGCGTTCTCCACGAGGTTCGGGAAGTAAGTGTCCTGGGTCCCACCCACTTCCTGTCTCTTTGCAAAGCACGCCGGGAAATGTAGCCCCAATGTCCCGTGTCTCTAATCGCGATTGTCTCGATCTTGTGGCCAAAAATAGGTACTGCCAGCAGCAAGATTTAACACAGCGCTACACATATATACACATATATATATATATATATATATGTAAACTCATACATAAAGTGATAGGTAATGGTATTGCAATGCATTTTAATTTTCATTTAAATGTTTTTCACTCCCGGATGTTCCTAACCCTTTCACTACTAAGTGGTTTTCAATAAAAGCACTGCAGTCCCAGCTGGGTGGAGTAGAGGTAACATCACCGCTCTACAACCGTGGAGAGAGACTGTGGAGACACAGGCTCGATCCCGGCAAGAGCACCTCTCCAGTAAGTGTCCTTGAGCAAGACACCTAACGGTACATACTCGCCACCCAGGACATACTTGAGAGAAATTTCAATGTATCCTTCCTGGTAAAAATCCTTTCTCAAAAAAAAAGAAACCATATTACAATATCTCTTGACCCCATCCTGACCACACACACACATACATACAGACTTATGCATACCTACACTCGCAGTCTAAATACACTGCATTTATCTTTACAGTGCACTTAGAGACTGTACACCCTGTTTAACAGGGTGGTCCCTCTGCTGGTAAAATTCAGCACCGCATCCAACGCTGCACAGAAAGAGAGCGAATATTCCTTAGCTTCGTCTATCTCACGCTACAGTACATCAGCTGATATGTTCGGGTTACTGTGACTTTACAGAAATATTCTTGATCCCATTTGCAAATGTAATTAATTTACAAGAAATAGCATGTGTTTTGAATTCCTCCTGAATACTTCTAGATTGAGTAGTTAACTCGAAGTGGTAGTGATGGAAATAAAGTTTCCTTTTAGTATTTAAATTTTTATATTTTTTATGGAATAATTGTTATGAGTAAAGTGGTATATACTGTTTTGGATTAGCATAAATTCAATCAGGGTAATTCAAAGAGATCTGAATTGCTTGAGAAAGGTAACCGAACGCTGAAAATTTTCTTTCTTGGCCATTCTTGGCCATTCTTTCTTGGCCATTCGGCTATCCAGAGAGCAGGCAATTCGCCAAATCCTGGCGAATTGCCTGAACATACGGTGCCTGTTCGGTGCCTGTTCGAGGGCGGTGAAAACCCCATGAAAAAGCACTGCTTCGGCTATTCAGAGAACACAAACCAGCAGTGAAAGGTTCCCGAAATGCCCTGCCATTCGGTGGTTTAATTCGGCAAGTTTATTCAGGAGAATCCCATAGGCTTCAATGTTAAAAATATTCCGGTTTTAATTCAATATCTAATAAACCGTTCATTATAAAATTCTGCAGTAAAGAGTCTCTTTATTTATAGATTTTTTAGGATATTTTAAGCATTTTATTTTTTTTTAAAAGTCCGAATGTTTTATTTTTTTTTAAGTTTACTTATTTTTTCTGTAACAGCCCTCTTTATTATCATTCCCTGGACCTCCTGTGTAAATTTCAGACATTTTCGCTTAGTAGTTTCTTTGCAAACAGCGTTTCACTTTTCAAACATTCATGCAAACGGTTTTCCTAATTTATTCACTTCACTCTGTCTGCGGTCTCAGCTGCTTCGCTGCGGGTGATCGGCTCCTGCTCGGGTTTTTCCGTGGTTTTCGGGAGGTTAATCCAGATGTTTTTGTGGGTTTTCGGCATGCATTCGCTGGGTTTTGCGGTTCGTTTTCGTCGGGTTTGCGGTAGCTTTTCCCTGCAATTCGGGGACCCTGTGGTGTTTGCTGAATACACCGCAGGGTCACCGAAATGGGATCGGCAAAAGGAACCGAATTGAAGAGAACGAAAAGTCACCGAATGCGCGGTGACTTTTCGAATCTCTTTGAATTACCCTGAGTGTGTTTAGTGATGATTTCAGCTGTGTATTTCTGATTCGTTATGTGAGATGAAAGTAATTGGAAACACTTTTGGCCTTGTTTAACTATTTATTACTCCTAACCCCACTCACCTTCTGACTGATAACATCACTATATTACTTCACCAGTTTTCTGTGTTTTATGTTATGCATTCTATGTTCTGCCAAACTTAATAATTTTGCTTCTGATCTGACAAAGAGAGAAGAAAGCTTGCTGAACAATACAAAATGTATATTTGCACTCTGCAACACTCTGATTATTTCATTTTATATGTATATGTATATACTTTTTTCCTTTGCCAGTTGTTTTATTTTATTTTGAGTTTTATTACTTAAGAATGAATTTACAATAATAAGATGCAAAAGATCAAGACAAGCTTGATTCTTAAAAAAAAATAAACTTTGTCTGAAATGTCCTTCATCAGTCATCTATACTGCTAGGTTACCATAACATACCTTGTTTTAGATATATTTATTTAGATCTTATTAAGTTTGTATCCTTTTACTAACATTTTACAAATTTATTACATTAAACCCTGGTAGGAGCAACAGAAAAGCTATGAATTTCAGAAAAAAGCAGAAAAGCACATAAATGAATTACAAGATGAAATCAGGCATCTGATGCAGAGACGTAAAGTAAGAATAAAGATAAATAAATAACGTAAGAATAAAGATTATTTCCCATGTTTGGTACTCTGCAGATTCTGGGGATTGCTAGCCGGCTCTCTACGTGTCCGGGTCCTTAAACTTTGTCTGAGGACTGGAGAAAGGCACTCGAGTCTGCCTGGGGAGAAAATGGGAAGGAAGCGGCATTGACAGATGTGACCCTGTCAGGGTACTGAGATCTGTCACAAAACGTATCTTTTATTCATAATAAATATAAAACTCCATGGTAAGACAATGGAGTAGCCTACCGAGTGGCTTCTTGCTCAGAGATCGCTAATGTACTAATAAATGTTTACAATTTGCAACCAAATATCGCTCAAATTTTTGCTGGTTTAGGAACAGTACCAAACTGTGAAGCTCAAGAGGCAAGTGTGTGCATAACAAGGGATAGGATGCAGCTTTTTTAACAAGCAATCTGCAATAATCCAATATATATAAAATGTGTAAGATGCAAGAGATATTTCTATTTCTTGAAAGATAAACGTTTGCATGATTACAGATAGAATTCTATTTACTAGTTGATCTTTTCGCAATCAGCCAAACCACCGTATATCCAATGTGTCAAACTTTGGAAACCGCTATTTGCACATTGTGCGACGTAATGACAGGTCTTTTGGCGGTCTGCCATAACCCAGTAATCAATCTGTACGGAACAATTAGCTAGGCACTCTAAATAGCACATACAAGAAGTAGTAGCTGCATCAAGGAGCAAATGCTAGCAAAGAGCCCTGCCAGATTGACCTTTGGAAAATAAAGAGTAAAAAAAAAATATTCAAGGTGCTAATCATATTCATCAAGAGAGTTGGTGAGACCATTAAGGCTAGGGTCAGACGAACGCATTTTCGCGTTGTCTGTGAAAAAGTGCGTTCGAACGAATGGACGCATTTTTTCACGGAGTACGCGATAGCGGTCATACGATGCGCATTTGCGTTCGTGATTTTGTACGGATCATCAATAAAACACTTTTTGCATCTGGACGTTATGTTGGCCGGACATTAGCAGTGTCTGACATCTCAAAATCACGCACACACGCCGCTATGCGGCCGCAGCGCACTCTGTACGACCGTACTAGCGGTTTGACGTTCTCGACAAAATGCGTTCGTTTGCCACTTGCGTTGCGCGGCCGGACTTTCGTGCGACCGTACTTCGTATATTGGCCGTCATTGCCCGTCATTTGCTGCTAGCACGGCCGTGATTTCGTGCGTCTAAACGCACGTTAAAACTGCTTTCGTCTGACCCTAGCCTAAGGGTTGGAGATAATAGTAAAGTAGATATACAGTTTGTGCAGAGACCAAGTGGTAGGTAGCTTACAGAGGTGCTTATGTTGTAGCCTGGGACAGTGAGAATGGAGAAGGAAGGCAAAAAGTTAAAAAACTGCATTATCCTGTCACTATATATATATATATATATATATATATATAATATTGTAGATATATTGTTGTATTAAATGAACAATAACAATTAATATTTACTTTAAAAAATACTCTTTATTTTCAGATATCTGTGGGTGGACAATCAGTGGAGAGGTATGTGTAAATTTAATGTGTACCTAGGATGTCTTAATTGGCATATTTCTGTCTATTATATGCATTTTTTAACCATTTTATTTCATCTATATTACACACCCTAATGTCCTATTCCTATAATGTGTTTATCCGACTATATTCTACCCCCTTCCAAACAATAGTATATTCACTCTCAAGACTCCTGTACATATAACACCTTTGTCCTATTAAAATCTAAATACCACTTTTTTTTGGAGAAAGTATTTTACCAGGAAGAATACATTGAGATTTCTCTTGTTTTCAAGTATGTCCTGGGAGGCGAGTATGTACTGTTAGGTGTCTTGCCCAAGGACACTTACTGGAGATGTGCTCTTGCCAGGATTCAAACCTGTAACATTTAAAGAACACAATTATCTAACAAATACAAATAATTGCGGGGAAAATGCAATTTATACAAAATTATAGCATTATATTTTGTTTAGTAGAAATGACAATCCTCCATTTGTCTGTTATTTCATAGAAATCTCTGTTCTGCCTTACTTACTAAGGCCCCTATTGCATTCTTCGTGCAAATTCGTTCACGCAGCGCAAATTTTTTTTTGCGCGTATCGTCCAGCGTTATTGCGCGAAAATTAATGGTGGTATTACGATCCAAAAGCATTTTCTCATCTGTCAAAAAATAACGTTCGGAAAAACGACGCGCAAAACGAAGAGTAATACGCGCGCAGTAACGTAACGCACGTACATCAGTGTGCGGACTGTTTTTTCGTGGAATTCAGCCAATCAGAATTAAGAACCTTAATTGACATCAATTTACCTTAATTGACTCACTAAAGTTTTTGCCTGTCAAAGTAAATCTGAGTATACATGCTGCAGCAATAATAAAAGCACGAACAAATTCACAATTTTATTGTTTGGGTATGTGTAGAATGTGTAACTATACTGTGCTGTATTTTTTTTTTCTCATGCTGGTGTATTTCATTTGGGCCAGAACATTCCGATTTGCAGTTACCACCAGCTTTTCAAAAACGTTAAAATTATGCGCCCAAACGTCGTTTGTAAAAAGATGCGCATCGATTGTAATACCATTCGCGTACCAGCGCACGAACAAATTTGCGCTCACAATGTTAAGTATAGGACATAGCACAGTTCATCACGCTCGCGCAGGTCCATCCGCGTTAAACGATAACGCGCATCGTTTGCGCGAACGTTGTAATACGATGTTCAGCGCAGAGGGTTTTGCCACTCGCGCAAATGCGCATTTGCGCACGAGAAACCAAATGCGCGAGGAATGTAATAGGGGCCTAAGTCTTGTCCTCTAGTCTGATGCTATTGAATTCTGATGTATTGAGCAATGACAGCATTTTTAGGGGAATTACTATCAAAGTATGGTAGTCAAACATGGGTTTAAAATATATTGAATTCTACATACAGTATACCATCAAGTAAGTAACAAAATAATTTATCATTATATTTTGATTCATTTTTAGTCTTTGAAAATATTAATACTATTAATGACATTTATTACCTTTTTTAATTTTAATACCATCCTGTTTCCCGCCACCTTCTGTCTACGTAAATTACTGTCAATCACCCTTTCCTCCTCATCCTGAGCGCTAAAAACAGTGGTAGAAATACTTACTAGTAGACAGCTCGCAAAATTTTTGTTTAGTTCGGACTATGTCGGAATTCGAATATATCGGATTCCGAAATAGTCAGATTCATCTGATTCAGAATATTGGAAACTTCCGATATTTCGATATCAGAATATCAGAAATGTCTGATATATTTGGTTATTTCTGATATTCAGAAACTCTATTCATAATACATAAAAAAAATGGTTAAGGGGCTAGGGCTGAGGCTAGTACTAGGGTTAGTTTAGGGCTAGGCTTAGTGTTACAGTTTCCCTGTGATGAGGTTAGAGTTAGGGCAAGGGTTATTGTTCCAGTTTATATGTGTTATATGAATAGGGTCAGCTGTAAGGTTAGGATTAGGTCAATGTTAGGTTAAGGCTAGAGTTAAGGATACAGTTTCTCTGTGTTATATGATTAGATTTAGGGCTAGGGTTAAAGGAACACTCTACTGAAAACTAGAGTGTCCTTTTTTTGCCCTTAAATAATT
Source organism: Leptobrachium leishanense (assembly GCA_009667805.1). Classification (NCBI taxonomy): domain Eukaryota; kingdom Metazoa; phylum Chordata; class Amphibia; order Anura; family Megophryidae; genus Leptobrachium; species Leptobrachium leishanense. Next base: position 92,744,894 of record CM019064.1, on the reverse strand, counting down.
GGGCAGAGGCTGCTGACAGCCTCTGCCTGATCATTTTTTAATTATTTTGCTCAATTATACTCACCTTTTGTCCCTCGCTGTGCACAGCTCCTCCTATTGGGCTCAGGAACTCCCAAACTCGTATGTCCCTGAGGCTTTTCAGCACAATTTGCGCTTCCTGCACTACTTATGTAGCATAGGAAACGTAAATTGCGCACCGCAACAGGACTTGTGAACTTTACGTACATGCACATGCTCAGCTCCGATCCATCGCGGACTCTCTTGAGAACAATTGCTAATGCGATTGGTCAAAGAGGCAGTGACATCAGCACGCTCCTTGCATGCTGACATCACTAGTAACCAAGTAGAAACTGGCAGCCGTGAAATTCAAATTTTCTGGCTGCTGGTGACACTGGGTGGGGTGGAGGAAACTCCTCCACTTCACTAAGTGTTTTAAGAAAAACACAGGGGCACTCCACACATCCTGGCCAATTTAAAAATATAAAGTGGTCCGGATGTGGAGTGCTCCTTCATGTTAGGGTTACGGTTATGTTTTTTGAGTGTTATATAATTAGGGTTAGAGTTAGGGTTTCATTTTATGTGTGATATAGCATTAGGGTTAGGGCTAGGTTCAGGGTCAGGTCAGGGCCAGGGTTACGGTTACTGTTTCTTCTTCTTCTTCTTTTTTTTTTTACTATTCCGATTAAACTTGAATTTTTCTGATTAGATTCAGACCTGGCCAATTATAATCAGAAAAGTTCAGACAGATATGAATCTTTTTAATTGGGAACCAATTTGGTTCAGACAACGGATTTGGATCCATCCGAATTGCCGATATTTCAGATGATTTCTAAATTGGCCCACACTGAGTCACACATCACTACCCACCACCTGCTTCAAACAAGGAAGATAAGGATGGCATCTTAAGCTGCAGTATCCTGAAGGCTGAAGAAATAGGAATTACTCAATGTAGATGATATTCCAGGATAGTAAGAAGTGGGGAGGTTGGAAGGACAGAATTCCCAGGCACTCGTGAGGGGTGGTGATAGGGATTGACTGGCCCTCCCCAGTTGCACTGGGTGCTGTTTGTGAATTTGACACTTTTTGCATTGTCTCATTCTCTTCCCTTGTCACATACAGCACTATCAGAGTTTCCATCAGGGAAGTGACAGTCTATGATACGTTCAGGAGCCCAGTGACTCCTAGGGGCCCCAGACCTTACCAATCGCCGTGCAGCTTGTCTAAGTACTACACATACGGACCCTTCATGCCACCCAGGACCCATCAAGGAGGGTCGCAGCATCTGTGACCAGTTAGAGCATTCTGACTCTTCACTGAGGGAGCGATTAGTCTGGTCTGCACCAGGCAAAGGTGCAGACCAAGCGCTCGCCCAATAGAGAATACTTTGTATCCCCTTGTTGGATCACCAGGAATTTAGCCCATTCCCTGTAAAACAAGGTAAGCACAAGAGGAGATAAAAGATTTTTTTATTTTTGGTGAATTTACTGAAATGGGCAGTGTAGGGAAGGGGGCGCTGACCAGTGCTTCAATAAGGGTTCCCGAGATTTTTGATGGCAGCCCTCTGCACTGTCACTGTGCATGTGTGTAATAATGAGGATACAGGCGAGGAAGTAAACCTACCTTTTGGAGGCTTCCTGTGCAAATTAACACGACAGGTTCTAAAACTGAGTAATTGTGTTGACAATAGAAGAAATTAGAAGAAATTACTTTAATGTTTTTTTGTTCAGCAGCCTTTTTGCTCCTCCTCCTTCTGTGAACTCCCAGACATCCAGGCAAAGTTCTAACCTTTCAACAGCCCCTGAGCAGAAAGCTGGTAGGTACATAACTTAGAAGATGTGACAATATGACGTTTTACTTTAACCTTAGTTTGTTTTCTCTAAAATATTTCAAATTGTTTCAAAAATTTTAACTGATTTCAATACTGACTGCATATCACTACAGTGATCAAAGGTAAAATATGCATGTTTCAACATCAAAGGTTATATATTACTCATACGCCGTGGCAGCTGATGACATGTCAAGTTGGTGGCGCGTCAGACTAGAAACATGAAAGGTTTTAATCATGAATAGGAATATGTCGTCTATATGGTTCTACTACCTCCAAAATATGTGGACGATCCCATATGTAGGGAATAAACGATATAGACATATTCCTATTCATGAGGCAAACAAAATGGTCAGAAATTCAATGATAACAAGTATAATCCAGTAATTAGCCACCAGATATATACACATTATTCAGTATAAAAATCTAAATGTGAAAGTGATATTACTATTTGCTAAAAATAAAAACTGAACTCTAATCCTAAGCATTTTTATTTTAAATCACTCGTGAGTATACAAAACTTCAGTGTATGAAAGAAAAAATCCTGTTTACTATTGCTGAGCTGAAAAGCGTAAGAGCAGCCGAATTCTCTAACAGGTTCTTTAACCCGTTACCAATCGGATTGTAATATCGTTCACCTGCGCTAGGGCCACCAAGGTTAACGTTAACCCCTTAGTGACCGGGCGGTTTTACACAAATCCGTCTTTTAGTGACCGCTGCTGTTTTTACGTTTCTGCGCTGTTAGTGTTTAGGTCAAATTTTCCTCTTACTCGTTTATTCAACCCACACATATTATACATCCCTTTTCCCGCCATTAAATGGACTTTCTAGAAATACCATTATTTCCATCATATCCAATAATTTACTATAAAAAAAATATGAAATATAATGAAAAAATGGTAAAAACACACTTTTTCGTAATTTAATCCCCAAAATCTACAACCACCAATAAAGACCCCGGCTAAATAGTTTCAAAATTTTATCCCGAGAATAGAAATACCCTATTTTTACATGTTTTTGCCTTTTAACCCTTTCACTGCTGAGCCAGTTCACCTATGTGCGCTGCGCTCATTCTGACCATTTTGTGCTAATTATTTTGAGATGACAGCCTAGGTACTATTTAATTAAACCCCCCCCCAGACAAAAAAAACTTAAAAAAAATATATATATATTTTATTTAATTTTTTTATTATTATTTTTTTATTTTTTTTTAAACCAAACCTGGTCATGTTTGGTATCATTGGAAAGGCCATGATCAGGCCTTTCAAATGATGTTAAATATGACCATCTATCAGCTGTCATATCGGGAGATAAGGGGATCCTTAGGATCCCCTTATCTCTACATGGCAGCTAGATGGTTAACTGGCCCACTGACATCCTCACACATATGGTGAGGTTGTCAGTGGGTGGGGGGGACCTGGAGGCTTGGCTGATGTCAGCCCCCCTCCAAGTTCGAATCGCGTTTTTGGCGCCAATTTGCACCGAAACGTGATTCGGCGGCGAAATGGTTAATGCCGTACACCGCTGAAAAGGGGAGACTCTCCCCTTTTCAGCGGTGCAAAAATCATCTCCCTAGCTTCAATGGTTGGGGAGATAGAAGGCTCAGAAGGAGCCCCCCTCCCCTCCATTGATTTGCATGGGGACGCCTGCTGATGACGTCACCACATCAGCCTCGCCTGCCCATGTAAATCACATGGGCAGGCTTCCTCCCTGCCAGATCGCCGAGGGATCCAGCGAGGGAGGTGAGTATCGGGCGGGAGGGGGATTAGGCGCCGCTGACGTACCCTGTACGTCCGCGGGTCTAAGGGAGACCCGTGGACATGACGTACAGGGTACGTCAGCGGTCCTTAAGGGGTTAATGCTCACACAGGTGAGTGCTAACGTTAGCTTTAGGACTGTAATATGGCCCCAACTGTTTAATTCTTTTAGTAAACCACCAAATATTTTGGCGCAAGATAGTGATAATATTTAAACTGATGTCTAACACGGTCCTTAATTGTCACGGGGTTCCCTGGCAGATACCAGGGAAGGCCTTTTGATGGCGTTCATTTTTGAGGCAGGTTTGCGGTCTGCTGCATATTGCAAGATCCAGCACACACAACTAAACTCAGAAACAAAAGAGTGCAGCAGACGGACACAAAGGGGAGCCCTGCGCTGGGTAAAATTTCTGATCTGACACAGATTACAGGGATGAGGGTAAACAAAATAAATGACATAAGTCTGCAAGCACACGAAAGGTACAATACAGGTGTGCAGTAGGGATGAGCCGAACACTCCCCGAGTTCGGTTCGAGCCCGAACCCGAACTTCCCATTTGTTCGGGACCAAACCCGAACCCGAACTCGAACCCCTTGCAAGTCAATGGGGCTGAAAATTCGGTTTTTTAGAGTGCCCTCCAAGAGGGCATATATGCTACATATTTGCCATAAAAGGTGTATGGGGGTCCGGGTAGTGCCCTGGGGGACAGGAAACAAGGACAAAAAGTAAAAAAAAAAAGTTTTTAAAGGGACAGTGAGTTTTCCATGAAATAAGGGTTAAAAATAAAAACCAAAAATTCCTTCAAATATCCTGCCTAGGAGGTCCCCATAACCTGCCCGTGAAGTGGCGGATTTCTAGGATGTATAGAAACACTTGAAAACAAAAAAAATTACGTTTCATATGGCGGTAAATGCTTTTCCTTTAATCTATCCATAAACAACTGCTTGGGACGGCAGCCTGTACGAAAAGACATTTTAGGACGCGCAGAAAAAGATTTTTTTGGCTAAATTATTGTGAAACTTATGCAGGCTTTGGATGAAAGTAACAATAGGTGCTTTAAAATTGAGCTTTTAGCGTCGGCAACAGTGCCGTCACACCGTAACCCCTCTGAGGATATGAATCTGATACAGGCATCAGTGGCAGTGCACCCAGATATTGTGCCTTTAGTGCCAGGCATGGAAGTACTATCATACAGTAACCCCTCTGTGTTATTGTGGAAGAGTGCAGGGGTGGACCATGCGGTCCTATATTAAAAAGATATGAATCTGGGAATGGGCGTCAGTGCACCCAGATATTCTGCCTTTGGTGCAAGACTGCCAGGACACCAAGTATCATCATACAGTAACCCCTCTGTGGTATTGTGGAAGAGTGCAGGGGTGGACCGTGTGGTCCTATATTGAAAAGTGTTTTATCTGGTAATGGGCGTCAGTGCACCCAGATATTGTGCCTTTAATGCCAGGCCAGCAAGTATCATCATACAGTAACTCCTCTGTAGTATTGTGGAAGAATGCAGGGGTGTACCATGTGGTCCTATATTGAAAAGTGTTTTTTTTATCTGTTATTGGGCGTCAGTGCACCCAGATATTGTGCCTTTAATGCCAGGCCAGCAAGTATCATCATACAGTAACCCCTCTGTGTTATTGTGGAAGAGTGCAGGGGTGAACCTTGCGGTCCTATATTAAAAAGATATGCATCTGGTTAAGGCGTCAGTGCACCCAGATATTCTGCCTTTGGTGCAAGACTGCCAGGGCAGCAAGTATCATCATACAGTAACCCCTCTGTGGTATGGTGGAAGAGTGCAGGGGTGGACTATGTGGTCCTATATTGAAAAGTTTTTGATCTGGTAATGGGCGTCAGTGCACCCAGATATTGTGCCTTTAATGCCAGGCCAGCAAGTATCATCATACGGTAACCCCTCTGTAGTATTGTGGAAGAATGCAGGGGTGGACCATGTGGTCCTATATTGAAAAGTGGTTTTTTTTATCTGTTAATGGGCGTCAGTGCACCCAGATATTGTGCCTGTAATGCCAGGCCAGAAAGTATCATCATACAGTAACCCCTCTGTGTTATTGTGGAAGAGTGCAGGGGTGAACCTTGCGGTCCTATATTAAAAAGATATGCATCTGGTTAAGGCGTCAGTGCACCCAGATATTCTGCCTTTGGTGCAAGACTGCCAGGCCAGCAAGTATCATCATACAGTAAGGCTGGGGTCAGACGAACGCAGTGTTAACGTCCGTGTTGCCCGCACATAAGTACTTCCGTGATAGCATACAACTGTGTTAAATGGAGCCCCACACACGAAGTACGTCCGCACAGAAGTGCGGGGGCTGACGGACGCTGCAAACGGACGCAGGTTAGACAAGAACGTAATACTGCTAGAACGGACGTGCAGAGTGCGCCACGTCCACAACGTCCGCATAGCTTTGTGTGTGAGTGATGCAACAAGGTCAGACGGACTGCATTTATACGTCCAGCATTTTTGACGGACAGAACGTTCTTTCATTGTAATTTATTTTCCCTGCTACATCAGTCAAAAAATACAGTCTGTAGAAAATGCGCTCATCTGACCCTAGCCTAACCCCTCTGTGGTATTGTGGAAGAGTGCAGGGGTGGACCATGTGGTCCTATATTGAAAGGTTTTTGATCTGGTAATGGGTGTCAGTGCACCCAGATATTGTGCCTTTAATGCCAGGCCAACAAGTATCATCATACAGTAACCCTTCTGTAGTATTGTGGAAGAATGCAGGGGTGGACCATGTGGTCCTATATTGAAAAGTTTTTGATCTGGTAATGGGCGTCAGTGCACCCAGATATTGTGCCTTTAATGCCAGGCCAGCAGGTATCATCATACAGTAACCCCTCTGTGGTATTGTGGAAGAGTGCAGGGGTGGACCTTGTGGTCCTATATTGAAAAGTTTTTTATCTGGTAATGGGCGTCAGTGCACCCAGATATTCTGCCTTTGGTGCAAGACTGCCAGGGCAGCAAGTATCATCATACAGTAACCCCTCTGTGGTATGGTGGAAGAGTGCAGGGGTGGACCATGTGGTCCTATATTGAAAAGTTTTTGATCTGGTAATGGGCGTCAGTGCACCCAGATATTGTGCCTTTAATGCCAGGCCAGCAAGTATCATCATACAGTCACCCCTCTGTGGTATTGTGGAAGAGTGTAGGGTTGGACCCTGCGGTTCAAAAAAATAAAATGATATAAATCTGGCACAGGCGTCAGTGCAGCCAAATATTGTGCCTTTCATGGCAGCAAGTGCCTTCACACCGTAACCCTTTTGTGGTATTGTGGAAGAGTTCAGTGCTGGAGGTTTTGTGAATGCAGAAGAGGACATCCCCTATCTATTCCATTACTTCAGCATCAGGGGATTGATAGCTGCTGATCCAGGACTGATTCATTTTTATAAATGTCAGCCGGTCTACAGAGTCGGTGGACAGACGCACTCTTTTGTCTGAGAAAACCTCCAGCGGCACTGAACGTCCTTTCGGAAAGCACGCTAGATGAAGGGCAACCTAGTAGCTGCATAGCATATTGGCTAAGTTCTGGCCAGTGATCCAATCTCAACACCCAGTAAGCCAGTGGATCATCTGCTGGAAAGGTATCCAGGTCTGCCCTTGCCCCTAGGTAGTCCTGCACCATATGGTGAAGACGCTGGCAATGGGTGCCTACATTTGACGTCCTTGGGCGTCGTGGACTAAAAATTTTTAAAAAAGCATCAGTCAAGGGGCCCTGGCCTTCACCGCTATTCCTCTGATCACCTGCAGCCTCAGAGGCACGTGTGTCAGCACTTGGTAATCTACCAGTGCCTGGAAAGGTGTTACACAAGTGTCGCTTTAGAGCGTCCTCAAGTTTTTTCATCCTGTGCTCCCTCTGTGCGGGCAGGATGAGCTCTGCAACTTTCCCCTTGTATCGTGGATCAAGAAGGGTTGCCAACCAGTAATGATCCCTCTCCTTGATAGCACGAATCCTGGGGTCTTTAGCAGGCTTTGCATTATTAGGGAGTCCATGCAGCGTAGGTTGGAGGTGGCATTAGCTGCCGAGTCTTCCTGGTCAATGAGGATGACAGTATCGTGCACTTCCTCCTCCCAGCCATGCACAAGCCCTTCTGTTTCTGGGCACACAAAACCCTCCCTTGAGGAATCCCCACCTTCAATGCCCCCACTACTTAAATAGTCCTCCTCCTCCTCATCCTCCTCCTGTCTGATCTGAGTAGGACCCGCTGGAATGCTGTCTGCGGAAAGACTGGGGCCTTGAGAGCTAGGGAAGGCCTCCTCTTCCTCCCGCTGCTCTGCCTCTAGAGCCACATCTATAATTCCCTGCAAAGTGTGCTCCAGCAGGAACACTAAAGGAATTGTGTCACTGATGCATGCACTGTCCCTGCTCACCATCCTCGTTTCCTCCTCAAATGGTGACAGTACAGTGCATGCATCCTTGATCATTAGCCACTGCGGGGGGGAAAAAAAACCAAGTTGACCTGAACCTGTCCTTGTGCCATACTCACACAGGTACTCGTTGATGGCCCTCTGCTGCTTGTGCAGACGCTTCAGCATTGCTAATGTTGAGTTCCACCTGGTGGGCATGTCACAGATCAGACGGTTTGTGGGAAGGTGGAATTCTCTTTGAATTTCTGCCAGGTGAACGCTTGCTGGGAATGACCATCTGAAGTGGCTGCAGACTTTTCTGGCCTGGATGAGAAGCTCTGGCAGCCCTGGGTACTTGGTTAGGAAACGCTGTACCACCAGATTTAGGACGTGTGCTAGGCATGGTACATGCGTCAATTTACCCTTGCGTAGGGCGGAGAGAAGGTTGCTGCCATTATCGCAGATGATCATTCCCAGCTCAAGCTGGCATGGTGTTAACCATCTCTGCACCTGCCCCTGCAGAGCTGACAAAATTTCTGACCTGGTGTGGCTCCTGTCCCCTAAACAAACCAGCTCAAGCACAGTATGGCATCTTTTTGCTTGAGCCATTGTGTAGACCCTGTCAGGCGTCGGTTTAACTGCCACTTCGCCAGAGACAGAGAAGGAGGAGGAGGAGGAGGAAGAGGTGGTGGTGGTGGAGCAGACAGACCTCATACAAGCAGCTTTCTGGAGGCGTGGTGGATGAACAAGCTCCAGCACAGAGCCCTGTCTTGGATCCCTCCCAGCTGCAATCAGAGTTACCCAGTGTGCCGTGAAGGAAATGTAATGACCCTGTCCATGCTTGCTGGACCACGTGTCTAAAGTGACATGAACCTTGCTGCTGACTGCCTTTCCCAATGACTGGATAACATTGTCTTCCACGTGCTGGTATAGTGCTGGAATGGCCTTGCGTGAAAAGTAATGGCGTTTTGGAACCTGCCACTGTGGTACAGCACATTCAGCAAATTCATGGAAGGGAACAGAGTCCACCAGCTGGCAAGGCAGCAGCTGCAATGCGAGTAATTTTGCTAAGCTGGCATTTAGACGCTGTGCTTGGGGATGGTTGAGACTATATTTTTTCTTTCGCTGCAGCAGCTGCGGCAATGTAATCTGACTGTGTAATTCTTCAGCTACTGGGATGATGTCACATTGTGAGGAAGGACCTGCTGGTACATCCATTACTGTAGCATCATCCCTGTCGGTGGAGGTTGTAGGCAATGACATGGCAGGACATACAGTGTGGGTAGAGACAGATGAGGAGGAGGAGGACCTACGCAAAGTTTTGCGCCAACGGGATGTGTGGCACTTGTTCATATGTCGCCTCAAGCACGTGGTACCCAAGTGTCCGGTGTTTATCCCACGCTTCAGCCTCATCTGACATAGATTACAAATAGCAACGGTGCGGTCTGCTGCACATTTCTTAAAGAACTCCCAGACAGCAGATTTCCTGCATGTGTTCTTTGAGACAACAGCGCTCTGCACCGGAGCAGCTCTGACATGTGATGCCTTGGACTGGCTAGTGCTACGGTTGGTCACAGAGGATGTTGTGCCTCGTGTTTGCTGTGCCTCCTCCACCTCCTCCCCCTCCTCCTCACTTGATTCATCAGTTCGATCTGGCACCCAGGTGGAGTCAGTGACCTCATCATCAATGTCATTTTCACCCCCTATCTCCTCGTCACTGGAGCCAACTTGGCAGTATGCTGCAGCTGCTGGGGCAACATGAGTGCCAGTTATTTGTGTGTCATCACTGGCACCCCCTTCCTCTAGGTTGATTATACTCCCTTGCTCAACCTCAGAGATTGAATCAGAGCACTGTACTTGCTGCGCATCCTCAAGCAGCATGTCACTCTCATTGTAGTCAAACAATTCAGCTGATTCCTCCGTGTGTGATAGCGAGGCTACGGCAGGAGTAGCTGTGGACATGGAGGCTGCATTAGATGCTTTGGCTGCTGAGGTGGACTGTAAAGCACTAGAAGCCTGGCTGGCAGAGGACTCGGAGGATGAGGATGGCCTGGTTAGCCAATCCACCAAGTCCTCTGCATGTTGCTGCTGCTTAAGACGGCCAGCACCAGTTAGAAAGGACAAGCGTGCCCCTGCAGAGGATGCACCACGTCCACCACGACCAGAGACACAGCCTCCCGACACAGGGGCTGCTTGCCCTCTTATCTGTGGCTGGGAGCGTCTGCCTGTCCTTTTTGTTCTTTCAGACATGTTGAGTGATTTATAGATTAATATATACAGAACTTTGATTCAACTCTGGTATAAAGATTTAAAGAACTCTGGTATAACTCAGTGAGACACACTGATAGCTGGCAGCCAGTGACGAGACACAGATCACGTCAATTCACAAATGTTTTAAAGAAATTAGTGAGCCCCAATATACAGCGTGGTACTGGTTGTGTGACGAGACACAGATCACCTTAATTCACAAATGTTTTAAAGAAATTAGTGAGCCCCAAAATACATCGTGGTACTGGATGTTGGACGAGACACAGATCACCTTAATTCACAAGTGTTTTAAAGAAATTAGTGAGCCCCAAAATACAGCGTGGTACTGGTTGTGTGACGAGACACAGACCACCTTAATTCACAAGTGTTTTAAAGAAATTAGTGAGCCCCAAAATACAGCGTGGTACTGGATGAGTGACGAGACACAGATCACCTTAATTCACAAGTGTTTTAAAGAAATTAGTGAGCCCCAAAATACAGCGTGGTACTGGTTGTGTGACGAGACACAGACCACCTTAATTCACAAGTGTTTTAAAGAAATTAGTGAGCCCCAAAATACAGCGTGGTACTGGATGAGTGACGAGACACAGATCACCTTAATTCACAAATGTTTTAAAGAAATTAGTGAGCCCCAAAATACAGCGTGGTACTGGATGTGTGACGAGACACAGATCACCTTAATTCACAAATGTTTTAAAGAAATTAGTGAGCCCCAAAATACAGCGTGGTACTGGTTGTGTGACGAGACACAGATCACCTTAATTCACAAATGTTTTAAAGAAATTAGTGAGCCCCAAAAAGATTTGCTGGCACAGTCACAAGACCCAGAAGATCACCTCAATTCACAAATGTTTTAAAGAAAGTTGTAAACCCCAAAAAAACTTGCTGGCACAGTGACAAGACACACATCACATAAATTCCCTGATATTTGGTAGAAATGAGACCCAAAAAGACTTGCTGGCACAGTGACAAGACACAGAAAATCACCTCAACGACCAACGCCGTCACTGGAAGGGACCAACGTGGATGGTGAGTGACCCTTAACTTGCCTCGTGGGACCCAGAGGACCTTGTGAGATTTGCTGGGATACCCACCTAAGATTCGACCCAATACCATACATTATGCGTCTGACTGGAACAGACTGAGTCCGGACATATTGATGCATGCCGACCACCACTCCTCTTTAAGAGATATGGTGCTCAGAGCCATGTGGACTGTTTTAGCAGCCTGGGCCCGCAGCCTAATGCCCCTGGACATGAGATACATTCAATGCACAGGAGTGTTGGGTCATCTTCTGTTTCCCTCCCTATTTTTCCTCTCACACTCTCATAACGAGACGGATAGCTGAGGCTGAAGACCGGTGGGTGGGGGGAGGCGGGAGAGGGGTGGGCCGACTCTGCCACTGCAAGGATCTTATGTGGTTGGGGAACTGGACCGCATACTTTTAGATTCCGTCTGACAAGCGAATCCAACGCTAGGCGAAATGCATAACTTGTTTCTGGTTAGATATACATATTTACTTGACGGCGAGTTTTATCTCGGCGCTGTGGAAGGGGATAATCTGGTCTTACTTTGCATTTGGGGGGGAAGGGGGGACCTATTCGGGGTTGGGCGTCGGTGGGAGGGGGAGACTAAACTACTAAACCAACAGGGGACTTAATACAAACAAAGGGGGGGGAATAAAATAGATATTTAAAAAAAAATAAAAGATAATAATAATAAATAAATTTAAAAAAAATAAAAAAATATATATAAAAAAAAATTTGATACCCAAGGTCACTAATAAAATGTTTTACAAAGGGGGAGGGAGAGAGGGAGGGGGAAACGGGAGGGTGGGGGGAGTGGGAGGGGAGTGGGCTTGAGGGAAAGGTCTTAAGGGGGGGAATAAATAAAAAAAAAAAGTAAAATACAACCACTAAGGGGTAATATAAAGGGGGGGGTGGGATACTTGGTTAATCCTTGCCACGCCATTCGGGGAGCGTTTGTTACTCATGGACGTTTTACTATAAACTGTTTATGCTACTTACAGTATATGATGTGAGTCAGCATTGATATTTCTGATAGTTCTGCTTACCTTCGGAAGATGATCACTTTTATGTTCTCACTAAGACGATCGCCTACCACATGGTAGGGTTCCGCGACTCTCACCTACAGGAATTTTTTTTTTTACGCTTCATTGTTTCTTGTTGGGATTGCTTAATCCTTCATTGATTTTGTATCTATACTCTACTTGATGGAATGCACACTGGGGTCCTATTTAATTAGAGGATACCATACTGGTTTCGTGATACGCGTGCCAAGCCAATTACCCCAGAGAGGCTTGGTGTAATAACCCCAGGGGACATTTCAGAGGAGACCTTGGTTTCTCCCTCTGACTTTGGACCCCTGGTTACACCGTTTTACCTTATTGTTTAGTTACTATCGTACTAGCAGCTATATCTGCACGTTTTGTTCCTTTCTCTCCCCAAACATTTTTTTTTCTCTTCTCTCTTTCTCTCTTTCTACCTTCCTCGCCCCTCCCTCTTTCTCTATCCCACTCTTTTAGTCCCCCTTTCCTTCTCTTCTGCCCTAGTCTGTCCATCGTCCTAGGGTTGTGCCGGTGGTGGGGTGGTCATGGAATCCTTATTTACGAAAGGGAAGTTTCATGTGCTTTCCTACAATGTCCGTGGTTTAAATACCCCTGAAAAACACACCAAAATTCTACGAGAGCTCCGGGCGCCTGTAGCTTTCCTGCAAGAGACTCACTTTAGGGATGGGGGGCTCCGACCCTCAGGGATCAAAATTTTCCCGTTGGATATTTTAGCAATTACACGGAGAGTAAATCCTGCGGAGTGGTGATTCTCATTGCCAGGGAAGTAGTGTTTGAGGAGACAGGAGTGTGTCGTGACCCCGAAGGCCGCTTTCTTTTTGTTAAGGGTAAGCTGGCGGGGACGACCTTTACCTTTGCATAAATTTATTTCCCGAATAAGGCGCAGCACCGTTCCTTAGCCTCCATTCTTCGCGCTCTGACCGATTTCTAGGAGGGTACCATGGTCTTAGCAAGGGACTTCAACATCACGTTAGACCCGAGGGTGGACTCGTAGTCTGGTCTTTCCTCTATTCCACAGAACGTACTTCGCCACATCCGACGCCTACTTGACACATATTGTCTGGTGGATGTCTGGCGGGCATTCCATGGTGGGGAACGAGAGTACTCCTACTACTCTTCGGTACACTCGGTTTATTCCAGGATTGACTATCTTTCTGCAACAGCACGAGATTGATCTGGTGAGATCCTCGGATATACATCTAAAGACCTGGTCTGACCACTCCCCAATTTCAACGTGCCTGACGTCCCCGATGTATGCTCCTAGGGAGCGTACATGGAGGCTAAATCTCTCCCTTCTTGACGATCAGGTGACACTTGTGGAGACGCGCACACTGCTTTCAGACTATTTCCGGGATAACCTCACCCCCGATATACCGCTGTCCACGGTATGGGAAGCACACAAACCGGTCCTCCAGGGCTTCCTCATTAGCAAAGGTACTGCAGCCAAGAAACTCCGTCAGGCCCAAAAGGCGGACCTTTTCGCTGAGGTGCAAAGACTAGAAACCCAGCACGTCGAGACGGGGGACCCAGAAATTTATCAAAGCCTAGTACAGGCTAGAGCAGCCCTCACATCTCACCTGACAAAGGACCTACAGTTCCTAGCCAGCAAAGCGAAATCCTTTTTCGTGCTTAATGAAAATAAGCCAGGGCGATTACTGGCCCAAATCCTCAAAACACAGAAGATGAAAGCGTACATTCCCCGACTGCACCTACCTACCTCGGACGTTACTTCAAACCCTGATCTTATTGCTGAAGGGTTTCGCAACTACTTCAAGGAGCTTTATTCACTACAACAATCTCAATACCCTGCACTTAATATCAGGGACATCGATGCCTACTTGGACAAAACACCTTATCAAGTCCTTATCGGCAACAGCAGCTGAATCCGTGGGCACCTCGGTCACGGCGGAAGAAATTAATACGGCCCTCAAACACCTTAAACCACACAAATGTCCTGGACCCGATGGACTACCGAGGGAATACTACAAACTACTTCAACCGGAACTGATAACACACTTGATAGCTACATTCAACTCGTTACTTTCTGAGGGGACCTTTCACACCTCAACATTGGCGGCTGTCATTACACTCATTCCAAAGCCGGGGAAGGACCCTCTCCTCCCTTCCAGTTACCGTCCCATATCCCTCCTCAATGCAGATATTAAATTACTTGCTCGAGTCTTGGCAACCAGATTGCAGCAACATCTCCCATCCTTGATCGATTCTGACCAAGTTGGGTTCATCCCGGGAAGGGAAGCAAAAGATGCCACCACTAGGGTGATCAACGCCATTCTCCTTGCTAAACGGGAAGAAAGGCCATTCATATTACTATCTACAGATGCTGAAAAAGCGTTTGATAGAGTATTATGGCCCTATCTTATGCGTGTCCTGCACCGATTGGGTGTAGGAGATGGATTCCTGAAATGAATTCTTGCCCTATACTCCTCGCCTACGGCTAGGGTGCGAGTGAATGGGGCACTAACTGCGAACTTCCCCATCTTAAATGGCACGCGGCAAGGCTGCCCACTGTCCCCCTTGCTATTCGCCCTTGCATTGGAACCCCTATTGGTGGCCGTACGATCGAACCAGGAAATTACGGGACTACAGGGCAGGAGATATAGACATAAAGTCTCGGCGTATGCGGATGATCTCATGTTTTTATTAACAACACCGACGACTTCATTGCTGGCCGTAGTTCGGGATTTGCAGACTTATGAGGCAGTTGCAGGGCTCGCCATTAATGAGGACAAGTCAGAAATATTGAATATCTCCCTGACCCGGGCAGTGACTCTCGCTCTCAAAGCACAATTCCACTTTAGATGGTGCACAAACAAAATTAAATATCTCGGGGTCTGGCTATCTGCTGATGACAGTCGCATACCCGCACTAAACTTTGACCCTCTAGTGACAGACATTTGAAGGGACGTGGAGACGTGGACCGGTAGACACATTTCATGGCTGGGTCGAGTTGGAGTATTAAAAATGAATATCCTCCCGAGGATACTCTATCTAATACAGACAATCCCTCTGGCATTACCTGCAGACACGCTTCGAGCACTCCGCCGATGCTTCCTTGATTTTGTCTGGAGTGGAGCCAGATCGAGACTGAGCTTCAATGTGATGTGTCGACCCACATCGAGGGGAGGACTCGCTCTCCTAGATATACGCCTCTGTTACCATGCCTCTCATTTAACCAGGATTTTGGACTGGATGGCCCCAACTCCAGCCCAAAAGTGGCTCGACCTGGAAGCCCACCTGGCAACTAGCCCGTTATGGGCATTACCATGGCTATTGCCGGACCACACTCCCCCTCCGTGTCGAACAGTGCCCACTCTGGTTTGCACCATTCGCCTTTGGCACAAACGTAGGGTACGCCACTCACTGTCTTCCTTCCCGTCACCATTCCTTCCGATATCGCATAATCCGGCGTTCGCTGGAGGGGTCCGGGCTTCGCTACAGAAACGATTTACCACACATCCTGGTCTGCTGGCCATGCATGTGCTGGAGGATGGTCAATTTAAGCAACTCCCCTCCCCTGAGGGCTGCCCACCCCCAACTTTTCTGGAGGAATTCAACTTTTCGCAAATCCGCCACTTTCTGCTAGCATTACCCAATGGCACGAGCCTGACTCGACCGCTCACTGCATTTGAGAAATTCTGTGCTATGGGCCTAGCTTTATCACATAGCCTTTACACGCTTTATCATCTTCTCCAGACTTCAGACACCACATTGTCGGACAACGTAGGCCGGTGGGACACCATGTTAGGCACTACCATTGCCGACACTCGCTGGTCCAAGACTTTTGAACTAACCCACCATGGAACAGCCATTTCGAAGTTGAAGGAGACTTCTTTCAAAATAATATGTCTGTGGTACACTGCACCGGTATGGCTCGCCCGCTTTTGTCCCTCGCACTCGGATGAGTGCTGGAGATGTCAGGCATCACGCGGGTCGTATCTCCACATTTGGTGGAGCTGCCCCGTTCTCACCCCATTCTGGCAAGCTACTCGAACCTTGGTTCATTACACCACAGACGTCGACTTGGAATTTAGACCTGAGATTTTCCTCCTCCGCCACCTCAACCTGTCCTTGAAATCGCTGAAAAAAATCGGTCTTACTCTGGATTCTGATGGCTGCGCGCTCTCTCATACCTCTCCATTGGAACTCTCATGTTGTTCCCTCCCCGAAAGATTTAGTAGCCAAAGTTGAATCGATTCGATCCATTGAGGAGACCTCGTTACCAATCGAGCAATGGGCGGAGGTTCACACAACTACGTGGTTTCACTGGACTGCCTTTATCACCTCATCGACTTTTAAAACCTGGCTAATCGACCCACGCCCACCCTGAGAGTGAGTGCTTGATCTGCATCCTCCCGCGTCGGAGCTCATCATATTTCACTATGTAGCTCACTAAACATGCACCACAAATAGACTCCCTGGAGTACTCTCTGGCCACACTCCATCGGACACCCCTCACTACTGCTCTCTGTATTTCTCTCTCTGCCTATACCACCTATGCCTCCCTTTTCTCATTTTCACCCCATTCCCCCCCTAATTTTTTTTTTTTTTTTACCCTCTCTTTTTCTTTTCCCTTTATATTTTATTTCACAACATCAAGGATGGTCCATATCCCTCCTATCCTAAATTTACCACACGTAAACCACACAGGTATATTTTTCCAACCTGGCCGCATAGGAGGGAGACCCAAGGATACTCCAGATGTTGCTAACGTCGAACTTGTTTATTGAAATGCACTGTCTTTTTCTGTGTTTATTGGAAGTTTAATTGTTGTCTTCACACCGTACCGACAATACCACCTATTTTTTTTTAACATGTACGATATTGATGACTATTCATGTCGCCTGTATAGCCACTATTTATGAATTCATATGTACCTGACTGTACTTTAACCAATAAACTATTTGAATGTTCAAAAGTAATGGGACAATTGGCTTCTCAGCTGTTCCATGGCCAGGTGTGTGATATTCCCTCATTACCCCAATTACAATGTGCAGATAAAAGGCCCAGAGTTCATTTCAAGTGTGCTATTTGCATTTGGAATCTGTTGCTGCCAACTCTCAAGATGAGATCCAAAGAGCCTTCACTATCAGTGAAGCAAGCCATCATTAGGCTGAAGAAACAAAACAAACCCATCAGAGAGATAGCAAGAACATTAGGCGTGGCCAAAACAACTGTTTGGAACATTCTCAAAAAGAAGGAACGCACCGGTGAGCTCAGCAACACCAAAAGACCCGGGAGACCACGGAATACAACTGTGGTGGGTGAATGAAGAATTCTTTCCCTGGTGAAGAAAACACCCTTCACAACAGTTGGCCAGATCAAGAACACTCTCCAGGAGGTAGGTGTATGTGTGTCAAAGTCAACAATCAAGAGAAGACTTCACCAGAGTAAATAAATACAGAGGGTTCACCACAAGATGTAAAGCATTGGTGAGCCTCAAAAACAGGAAGGCCAGATTAGAGTTTGCCAAACAACACCTAACAAAGCCTTCACAGTTCTGGAACAAGATCCTACGGACAGATGAGACCAAGATCAACTTGTACCAGAGTGATGGGAAGAGAAAAGAATGGAGAAGGAAAGGAACTGCTCATGATCCAAAGCATACCACCTCATCAGTGAAGCATGGTGGTGGTAGTGTCATGCGTGGGCATGTATGGATACCAATGGAACTGGTTCTCTTGTATTTATTGATGATGTGACTGCTGACAAAAGCAGCAGGATGAATTCTGAAGTGTTTGGGGCAATATTATTTGCTCACATTCAGCCAAATGCTGCAGAACTCATTGGGCGTCGCTTCACAGTGCAGATGGCCAATGACCCAAAACATACTGCAAAAGCAACCAAAGAGTTTTTGAAGGGACAGAAATGGAATGTTATGCAATGGCCAAGTCAATCACCTGACCTGAATCCCATTCAGCATGCATTTCACTTGCTGAAGACAAAACTGAAGGGAAAATGCCCCAAGAACAAGCAGGAACTGAAGACAGTTGCAGTAGAGGCCTGGCAGAGCATCACCAGGGATGAGACCCAGCGTCTGGTGATGTCTATGCGTTCCAGACTTCAGGCTCTGATTGACTGCAAAGGATTTGCAACCAAGTATTAAGAAGGGAAAGTTTGATTTAGGATTATTATTCTATCCCATTACTTTTGGTCCCTTAACAAGTGGGAGGCACATCTGCAAACTGCTGTAAGTCCTACACCATTCACCTGAGTTGGATGTACATACCCTGAAATTAAAGCTGACAGTCTGCAGTTACAGCACATTGTGTTTGTTTCATTCCAACTCCATTGTGGTGCCGTATAGAGCCAAAGATGTTAGAATTGTGTTGATGTCCCAATATTTCTGGACCTGACTGTACATGTGCAATATATAATGCAATGACAATATAATGTGTATCTCACAGTGAATCATTGACAAATAAAACAGTGTGACGTGTGATGATGATGTATTGGAAGAAGAAAAAAAAAGCGCTGAGGATACTTATATTTGAGTGATGTTCCGTTTCTTCCTCTCTGCTCAGGGTCCTACGGTATGGTCGTCGTGCATGATGTCCCAGGGAAGGGGGGCTTACCACACATCGTGGTGGAAAATAAAAAGTGTGCAAAGTGCAAAAAAAGTCCACTTTGTATAGACTCATTTTTTCTAAGGATTCCAACACATGAAGCCTATGGCGAAAATGCGTTTTTGTGATCCTTTTTTTTTTTTTTTAACTTTATTTTTGAAATTGACAAACTCAGTACAAGTACAATATACTTATTCACATTCCCATTTAGGAAGTCATCCCTCCCATCCCATTGCTAACAAGGAGAATCTCGTATCATGAACCTAGGACACTAACGGCAATACGTCAGAAAATTCTGAAAGTTCTAAGAGTGCCTGAGCGTTAGATCTTAGGGGAGGGGATGATAGGGATCTAGACAGGTACCAATTAGTAAATTCAAAATCTCTTTTCAGTTTTACAATGACATCTTCTGGTAAATATGACATAAAGTGTTCCCATTTTTCAAAAAATTGTTGTACTTTATCGTCTTTATGCATAGCAGTCTCCACCCAGTCAAATTGAAAGAGAGCGTAAAAGCGGGAATAAAACATTGAGAATTTGGGGGGGGAGGCGGCGATCCAATTCCCCAAAATGGCCTTTTTAGCTACTGCAGATAGCACTCCCAATAGGGCCCTCTGATTTCTGTACAAACCCACATCTTTCGCTATCAGAGAAGAGGTTAAACAGAGCCCAGTCTGGGGTGGTGGGTACCGTTATATTTAGGATCTGAACGCCAAATCTCCGTATGGACTTCCAAAAGTTTGACACTAAAGGGCAGGACCACAAGCAGTGAAAAAGATCCGCGTTGGCCTGTGTGCATTTAAGGCATTGACCAGAACTAAGGGATGTCATTCGGGCCAATCTATCCGGGGCTATATAGGCGCCATGTAGTAATTTCAAAAACATTTCGTCATATTGAGCCAAGGGGATCTGTTTCCGTAAAGTATTAGTGGTAGTAATTAAGGTAAAGGGCGATTGTTTGGGAAGCTGAACACACCAGGCCGCTAAACCTGTGGTCGCTACAGACCAGTCAAATTGAGGTCGAAGCAGTGCGTGAAATGATGCTGTGGACGGTCCCAGAGACGCTTGAGTATCAAGGGGATTGGAGAAGTCCTGCGGTTTTAAGGTATTTAACTGTGTTGATACAAATGCCGATAGTTGCATATAATATACCGAGTGGAGGGGAACAGGGGCTGTTAGTACACATAGATCTCTATAGGAGATGAGGGAGTGAGTTGGTCCTGATAACAGGTGACCTATTTGAGTTAAGCCTTTAGTTGCCAAGACCCGAAATGCAGAGGCCGCAGAGCCAGATTGGAAAGCAGGGTTGCGTAACAATGGTTGGAAAACCGAGGATGTCCAGGATAAGCCCCTATGTTTTCTAGCTCGATACCACGCCTCTCGTCCTGTGAAAAGCAGGGGATTCAATTTTTGGGTCAGGGGGATCTTTGGCAGGAGGGAATGAAGGAAAGCCAGTGGGGATAGTGGGAAGGACATGGCTCGATCCAAGGTACAATCCGTGTACCTGGATGTGTCCGCTATCCAGTCCACCACGACTCGGTACAGGGCTGCGACATTATAGGAATACATGTCCGGTAAATTCAATCCCCCCATATTATAGGGAAGCTGAAGTTTACGTAGTGCTATGCGTGGCCTTCTCCCATTCCAGATGAATCTGGTAAACAGAGCATGGATGTGTGCTATGTCTTTGCGTTTGAGAAGTACTGGGAGCATTTGTATCGGGTATAGTAGACGAGGGAATGCGACCATTTTTATAAGACTGCACCTCCCCAAGTAAGACAGCGGTAGTTTTGCCCAGGAGGTTAACAGGTGTTTAAGTTGGGACAGGAGGGGGGAGATATTAACCTCATATAATCTTGCGATATTTGTCGGTATAAGCACACCTAAATATTTAAAAGTCCCCGTTCGGCACCAACGAAAGGGATTGCGCTGCCCAAGCAAACCCTCATAATCCGTACCCAACGGTATCGCTAATGTTTTATCATAGTTAATCTTAAATCCCGATGCTAAGTGAAATTCTTCTAAATATGTCAAAAGGGATGGGAGCGCCGTATCAGGGTGGGACAGAAAAAGGAGCAAATCATCTGCAAAAGCGACTATTCGAACTTCCTGCGAGCCTATTTGTATTCCACTAAAATCTGAGCATGTTTGGAAAATTCTTAGGAGTGGTTCTAATGGTAAATTAAATAATAGTGGGGAGAGTGGGCAGCCCTGACGTGTGCCCCGTTCCAGCATGAAAGGGGTGGAATTAAGGCCATTAGTCGTGATGGTAGCGGAAGGAGTATCATATAGGGCATTAAATAAATTGAGTATTGGGACTCCAAAGGAATGATATTTTAAGAATCGTCGTAGATAGGACCACGATATGCGGTCAAAGGCCTTATCGGCATCGCAGCTAAGGAGTAAATCCAAAGATGGAGTGCGGCTATTTGATGACCAGATTGCAGCCAGGGCTTTTCTGACATTTTGCGTAGAGTGACGGCCCGTCAAAAACCCTGTTTGAGCGGGAGAGATAGACTGCGTTAGTGGGGTCTGCAGACGCCGAGCCATTATGGCCGATAATAATTTCAAGTCGGTATTTAACAGGGAAATTGGGCGATAGGACGTTATCAGTAAAGGGTCTTTGTCTGGTTTGGGAATCATTATCATCCGGGACGCATTAAAGGAGGGTGGCGGGGCCTTTCCCTGTAGTATATTGTTGAACAGGGTCGTGAGGTGTGAGACAAGGTGGCCCTCTAGCATTTTATAATATTCTGCCGAGAAGCCATCTGGGTTTTGTGGGAGCGAAGGCGAGAAATGGCTGCCGATATGTCTTTTGAGCTAATTGGGGCATTTAGTTTTTCTCTTGCCTCGGGATCTAGTTCCGGCATCCCCGCCTCTATAAAAAATTTGGCCTGGACTTTCCACTCATCAAGTTCAGCCTTGTAGAATGTCTCAAAGTAGTCACGGAAAAACCTATTAATGTCCGATGGGTCGGTTAACACTTCACCAGAGGGGGTCTTAATCCTAGTTATAGCCGGGGTCGGCGGGTGCTGCAATTTCAGTAAATTAGCCAGGAGTTTCCCCGGTTTGTTACCCCAGCGGAAGAAACGGTTCTTCTGGTGTAGCCAGGAATATTGGGCCTTCTCTTCGGTCAACCTAGCATAGTTTCGTTTGTTTGCCTTATACTGTTCCGATGTGGTAGGGGTAGGATGCGCGACATGAGTTCTATAAGAATTAACTAGGGAGGAGCGCGCCTCCAGTAGTCTTTTGTTAACCTCTTTACGCTTACGGGACATATATTCAATTATGCAACCCCTCATGACCGGTTTAGCCGCCTCCCAAAACAAATTAACATCATCCACGTGTTCCAAGTTATCGTCCAGGTAGTTGTTCCAGCTAAGTTCTATGTGTGCTTTGAAATCATTAGAGTGAAGGAGAGTAGCGGGAAAGCGCCAATTTCGGGAGCGTGGGAGGGGAGTTTTTAACTGGAAATCTACCGTGACAGGTGCATGGTCAGAAATATGTATCATTCCTATCGCTGCGTCATCTATGGAGTGATAGAAGGTCGAGGATAGTAGGAACATGTCAATACGGGAAAAGGAATCATGGGGGTGTGAGTAAAATGAGTAGTCCCTTCCTTCAGGATTGACATAACACCAGGCGTCAAATAAAGTTAAGTGATCTTTTAAGAAGGTGGGGCCAGCAGAGGCCCGTGAGGGCGCTGGACGGGAGCCCACATGAGAGCGGTCCAAGACAGAGTCCAAGACCGCATTAAAATCTCCGCCTATTATACAATGTGTAAAAGTATATTGAAGGAGAGTTTCGTATAGATCGGAAAAAAATTGTAAGTGAGGAGGGTGAGGGGCGTAGATGTTCACTAACAAATAGGTTTCTCCTAGAACCGACATCAATACTATGGAAAAGCGACCATGAATGTCATTAGCTTCATCGAGGACTGTAAACGGAAGGGATTTATTTAAGAGGATAGCGGTACCCCTTTTTTTGTTTATATAAGGGGCAGACGTTTGGTACCCAATCCAGGGGGCTCGAAGATGGTTGTCAGGGGAAGACCAATGGGTCTCCTGCAAGAAGACCACATCGGGTTTCAACGTGACTAAGTGCGCAAGTATCTCTTTTCTTTTAATGGGAGAGTTCAAACCCTCCACGTTCCAAGAGAGAAGTCTGAGGGAGGATTTAAGGGTAGGTGGCTCAAGAGATGTCATGGGAGGATCTCGGGATGACGGGGCACCATAAAGTTCCCATCATGAAGGATCTGGCATAGCCATTTCTAATGGGGGGACCGGGGTCGTCCCAGCTACAGCCCCGGAGCCCAGCGAGGGGAGTGTGTGGTAGTCTTAAAACCTTATTTCTGAGCATCAATACATTTTTACTATTTTTTCTAAATGGAACCAGAACTCGTAAAGAGGGTCTAGGTTTAAACCCAAACTGTAACAGTCAGAAACCTAGACAAAAGGATCAACAGGACCCAAGGATCCGATGTGGCTAAGAACCACCAGTCATCTAGCCTTAAAAGACTGGACCTTAAATTAACAGAGAACATTAAGTGTAACATAACAAACCAGAATCGCGCCATAGTGCAAAGAAAAGTAGGTAGGATGAATATCCAGCCAAGACCATGTCAAGGCCTTCCTGTGCGCATTCTCGTAGATGGCGTACGTGGAGGAAGGGGCAAATCAGACCTTCCGTGGGGTTGACCTGGAAGGAGCACCATGCTTGCCTAATCCGGGGAATCGAAATAATGGGTCGTTCCATTAAAAGTCACTCGTAGGCGAGCCGGATATAGCAGTGAAAAATGAATGTCCTTTGCCACCAATTCCGAGCACAGGGGCGAGAATGCCCTTCGTTTCAGAGACACAGAAGCTGAAAAGTCTTGAAACAGTCTCAGAGGGGTTCCATTGTAATCCAAAGCGCTGGCCTTGTGAAAGGCCTGTAGAAGCTTAGACTTGTCGACAAAGTTGAGAAGCCTCATGATGACAACGCGAGGTCGTCCTGATTGCGGATTCAGATTGGGGCCCACTCTGTGCACTCGCTCCACAGCCAAGGGTAGGTCGGGGGCATCGAAGCCCAATCGGGTAGGTAGCCAGTTGGAAGCCCATTCTTGCAGAGCTCGACCTTTTACCGTCTCTGGGAGGCCAACCACTTGTAGATTATTGCGTCGACTTCGATTCTCCAAGTCGTCCAACTTTTCTGTAAGCGTTTGAATGACCGACTGTTGTGCTTCCATCTGTGCCTTCAGTGGATTAACGTCGTCCTCAAGGGTCGAGACCCGTTCCTCGACTTCTGTAAGCCGCTGTGCTTGCGATGTCAACTGCGACAAAACGGATTCAATGGTCGAGGAGAGTCGTCCGAGCTTTTCATCAAGCAAAGGGGACAACACCGCCGAGATGTCCTCCATACAGACTCGGGAGTCTTGTCGACTGTCGCCATGGGGGGGGAGAGGCTGACTGAGCCGTCTGCGATAGATCCAGTTGGGGGTCAAAGAGAGTAGTGGTCGGAGAGGATGGTAGAGTCAACCGTTGAGATAGCTTTGAGGTCGCTTTCGCCGATAGTTTATCCATGGTTTTTTTGTTTGTTTTGCTGGAAGATACAAATTTCTCCATTATGGATAAGAGGTAAAGAATCTAAGGCTGATCTTCGGTTGTGTTTGTGAAAGTAATGGTAGGATAAGTCTTCAGGTGTGCCAAAGTAGGGAAGGAAAAATTGGGGCACGGACGTCCCCTAACCAGAGGAGGAGTAGTAAAGTTTTAGGTGAGGAAAACGAAGTAGACCAAGGGTCTTGAGACCACAATTAAGTGTGAAACAATATGAAAAAGGGGCGCCCCCTAATTAAAGGGGACTGAAAAAATTTATTGTAGCTTTGTATTTTTTTTTATTTATTTTTTTTCCCCTGTGTTTCCTCTCTTTTTACTTATTTGGTTTTGTATATATATATTTTTTTTTTTTCCTTTTTTCTCCTTCGGTTGTTTTCCTTTCTGTCTTTTTGTTTTCCCCATTTTTTCTTTTTTTTTTCCTTTTCTCTTTCTATCTTTCCCTATGTTCCCCAAAAGTCTGGTGTGCAGGTGTAAATTTGTAGGGATCGGTGTGCAGAAAAAGGGGGGGTCTCCCTAGGCAATTTCTGGGTCCTAAAAAAAAACTGTTCAAAAGCTGAGGACCAGCAGTAGGTGGTGCGTGCTCAGATCGATTAAATCGGGGGGGGGGTCGCCCCAGGCAAGTCCTGGGACCCAAAAATTAGTCCAGAGGTTGTGGCCCCTCTGCAACTGAAGATAGCCAGTGCGTGTTGGGGCGTTGTTCCCGCGGTAGCAGTGAAGGAGACTGCCGTTGTTAACCCTCGTGGGTTGGTATCAGCGAGAGGGCTGACTCAGCCACGGGACCAGCGCTAGAAACTCGGTGGCGCCGTGAGGTAGGGCGTCTCCGGGTAGTTGGGAGGAGGCCGGGGCGTCCACACACCGCTACGGCCGTTACTGTCTGGGGTCACTCGCGGGCAAAACGGAGTGCCACCACGCGGTTTTCACAAAATGGCGACCGTCAATGTCCGCTTCGGACAACACCTGGGTGGTCGATAGTAGGGACGCTCACCTCAGACGCCGATACAGCGCGTCTGGACCCGTCCAGCGGAGCAGCAGGAAACAGGTGAGGGCTGAGGTTCCTGTAGGCCACCAATAAGGCCTAAAATGGCGGCCGGGAATCGGCCTGGTGACTCCGGGGAAGGGAGTGCTGCGTCTCTGGGACCAGCCGAAAACAGGTTAGAGTGAGTAGCTGTCAATAGGGAGAGCTTCTGCCCCGATAATATGTCCGTGTAGACCTTTGAAATCCCGAACCCAGCAGGGTAGGAAGGGTGCTAGTCAGAGCTCGAGTTAAAAGCGGCCATTCATTCGGCCCGCCTCCCGGAAGTCCCCGTGATCCTTTTTTTAATCCATAATAGTATATCCCTTTATATTGTTTTTAACTAGAGATGAGCTGTTTGGGTTCGGACGGTCCGGAGTTCGGCCCGAACTTTGGCAGTTCGAAAGTTTGCGAACTTCGAACTTTTTGGGTGTGTTCGGTTCGAGTTCGAAAAAAAAAAGAAATTTTGAAAAAAGTATAGAAAATGCTTAAAAAAATACTAAAAAATCTAGAAATAAAGAGACTCTTTACTGCAGAATATTATAAGCAACGGTTTATTAGATATTGAATTAAAAACTAATGTGTACGTGGAAAGATTCTCAACTCTAAATGACCTCTGTTCACAAACGGGCATAACACCAGGTGTTCTTAGTCTGGTAATCAATTTGATACATTGTACACTATACTGAGCTACTGAGGGGGTGGGGTGGCGTCTGCTTCTGATTGAGATTTGAGAATTAATTTCCCTCCTAAAACTTCCTAATATGCTGCATTTAACTGGTGTTTGAAAAAAATTCAAAATAACATCTAAAGCAATGTTATTTTTCACCTCGGGATTAAACATTCACAGGGTTATTCAGAGAACGGTGAAAAGCAGGAGAATAACTGGAGAAGTGAAAATTCTAGGTCAAAATAGCCAAACCAGAAAAATTCTCCCATTTAACTCACTTTCCAAATTGGCTATTTGGTCTAGATTGTTCTCTTCTCCTGCCAGTTATCCTGGCTTTCACCTCTCTCTCAGGGTTGTTCAGAGAAAGGTGAAAACCAGAGAATGGCAGGAAAAGAGAACAATCTGGACCAAATAGCCGATTTGGAAAGTGAGATAAGGCTAGGGTCAGACTAACAACGCATTTTTCGCAGCGACCGTCAAAAAGTGTGTCCGAACGCATTGCCGTATTTTTTCACGGAATGTGCGAAAACGGTCATACGATGCGCATTTTTGTGCGTGATTTTTTACGGATCCAAACCAGGAAACTTTGGGTGTCTGGACGTTATGTTGGCCAGACATGAGCAGGGTCTGACGTCTTCAAATCACGCACACACGCCGCTAGTGGACGCAGCGCACTCTGTACGTCCGTACTAGCGGTTCTGCGTTATCGGAAAAATGCGTTCATTTTCCACTTGCGTTGCGCAGCCAGACTTTCGTGCGACCGCACTTCGTATATTGGCCGTCATTGCCCGTCATTTGTTGCTAGTGCGGCCGTGATTAAGTGCGACTAAACGCACGTTAAAAATTCGCTAGTCTGACCCTAGCCTAAATGGAAGAATTTTTCTGGTTTGGCTATTTTGACCTAGAATTTTCCATTCCCCAGTCATTCTCCTGCTCTTCACCGCTCTCTGAATAACCCTGACAGGGTTATTCAGAGAAAGGTGAAACTCACTGAAGAGAAAATTCTAGGTCAAAATAGCCAAACCAGAAAAATTCTCCCATTTATCTCACTTTCCAAATCGGCTATTTGGTCTAGAATTTTCCATTCTCCAGTCATTCTCCTGCTTTTCACCACCAAAAAATCAGTAAACTTTTTCTGCGTGTCCGAAAATGTCTCCTCTTTTCATACAGACTGCCGCCCCAAGCAGTTGTTTATGGATAGATTAAAGAAAAAGCATTTACCGTCATTTGAAACGTCATTTTTTGGTTTTTACATATTTCTATACATCCTAGAAATCCGCCACTTCACGGGCAGGTTATGGGGACCTCCTAGGCACGATATTTGAAGGAATTTTTTCGTTTTTATTTTTAACCCTTATTTCATGGAAAACTCACTGTCCCTTTAAAAACTTTTTTTTTTTACTTTTTGTCCTTGTTTCCTGTCCCCCAGGGCACTACCCGGACCCCCATACACCTTTTATGGCAAATATCTAGCATATATGCCCTCTTGGAGGGCACTCTAAAAACCGAATTTTCAGCCCCATTGACTTCTATTGAGTTCGAGTTCGGGTTCGGATCCGAACATTTGGAAAGTTCGGGTTCGGGTTCGGCTCCGAACCGAACTCGGGGAGTGTTCGGCTCATCCCTATTTTTAACTAGCTTAAGACTGGTTCATTTTTAATTATTGATAAATATATATATTTTTTTTTTAAACATATTTTTATTCGTCTCAGATCAAGATGAATTTACAGAAAAAGGGGTAACAGTTTTTTTTTTTTTACCTTTTCATATCATGTACAATCTGTAACAATGCAAAAAAATCACAGCTTCCGGTGTTAATTAAAGTATTACATCACAAACCAGTACCGAAGTGTCATGGTAATGTCAGCATTTAAAGCTCAGAGGTGGACGGCTGGGTTAGGGTATCCCGGGAAGTGGAGGCAAGAAAGTTAACTAACAAGTGGTCAGAGGTATCTGAGGGGATCGGAGGGGTGTTCCGCAGCATTTGTAGGGAATCCCATGGGGCATCGCAGAACGTGTTTCGTAGGGAGGTTTTGACCTCAGGTGGTAAGGCACAAATAAAAGGGGACCAGTGGGTAAAGAATTGTTGAGTTTTCTCAGTCTGATGTAGTGAGGCCTCAGACCAGTCAGCCAAGAATATGGAATAAATTCTGTCGTACATCATGCGGAATGAGGGAGGGGTACCAGATATCCATTGAGATAATATGGCCTTTTTGCCCGTCGCTGCTAAGAGACCTAACCAAAACCGGTGGCATCTAGAGAGGGGTTGAAGGGTCTGTGAAGTTGGTAAGTTGAAGATAGCCCAGTTAGGCGTGAAGGGAATCTCGATTCGGAGAACCAGAGAGCTGAATCGGCGTACTGTGTCCCAAAATAATTGAATAAAGGGGCACGACCAGAGACAATGATGAAGGTCGGCTGGGGAAAAATTGCATTTTAAACAGTTGGCATTAGGTAATAGTCCTGAACGGGCCATTCTATCCGGCGCCATGTAGGCTCGGTGGAGTATCCTATAAAACATGTCCCAATAATTGGCGGATGGGAGAGTGTGTCTTGATACCAGAGTAGCCGACACCAGGTCGTGGGGGGTAAGGTTTGGAAAAGTAGTGGCCCATCGAGAGATAGCCCTCCAGGGTTTCGAGGTGGGGAGTGAGTGTTGTAGAAGTGTGTAAATGGTTGAAGTCGAGGGAGGAGATGAACTATGTACGAGTAATTGCGTGTCTAATGGGTTAGTTAAATCAGTGGGAGATAAGGTGTGCAGTTGTGCGAGAAGGAACTGTCTGAGTTGTAAGTAATAAACAGGGTGTATAGTTAATGGGGCAATGCGTTCTGTCAAGGCTGTGTAAGAATAAGGCAGACCTGATGCTCCATCTAGGTAATGGTGTAGAAGTCTAAAACCTCGCTGAGCCAGGGTTCGAAAGATAGGAGCAGGGGAGGCATTTTGAAAGTGAGGGTTGTGCAAGATAGGGGACCAAAGGGATGTTTGCCAGGACAATTGGAGGCATTTACGAATTCTGACCCAAGCTAATTTCGTCGTGGAGAGCAAAGGGTTATCGCGTAGGGGAGGGGGGATGGCGGGAGAGTGTTGGTGAAGAAATGCTAGTAGAGGAGGCAGGAAGTAGCGCTTGTTCCACATGTAAGGCTGTGAAGCGGGAAGTATCATTCAGCCAATCCGATACGTAACGATATAGTGCTGCTAGGTTATAATCTAGTAAATTGGGGAAGTTGATACCTCCCCTCGCTATCGGTTGCTGAAGGCTAAGGAGTGGTATACGTGCCCGCTTATCTTGCCAAATAAAGGACGCGTACAGCCTGTTGAATAACTGAAGATCATTAGGTTTCAGTAGGAGAGGCAATACTTGTATAGTGTATAGTAATTTGGGAAATAAGGTCATTTTAATAAGTGAGGCCCGCCCCAAGTAAGAAAGTGGAAGTGAGCTCCAGGCCTCCAAAAGTGCTTTTGTTTGGGCTAAGTGAGGGTCTATGTTGAGTTTGTATAAGCGGGAGAGGTCAATCGGTAGAATAGTACCCAAGTATTTAATATACGGCGAGGGTGCCCAGGAGAAGGGAAAGCCCTGGAGCCATGAACCCAGTGGTTTGGGGCCTAGAGGTAGAGCTACTGTCTTGGCGTAGTTGATTTGGAAGCCGGAGGCTACGTGGAAAGAGTCAAACAACTTCAATAGGGGGGAGATCGCGGAGGCGGGGTCTGAAAGGAATATCAACAAGTCGTCTGCAAAGGCTACAACTTTTAATACTACTGTGGGGGACAAATGAATTCCTGATATTGTTTGGGACATCTCTATGATACGTATTAGAGGTTCTAGGGCCAGGTTAAATAATAACGGGGACAGAGGACATCCTTGCCTAGTTCCTCGTTCTAGGTTAAAGGGGGCGGAGTTGAGTCCATTTGCTGTGATCATAGTGGAAGGCGTAAGATAGAGTGCACAAAAAAGTGTTAAGAATGTCTTACCAAAATGATGAAACTTAATAAATCTGATTAAATAATTCCATGAGATCCTATCGAACGCCTTATCTGTGTCACAGCTCAGTAAGAGGTTTGAGGATTGTGGCGTGAGGGAAGATGACCATATTGCCGCTATGGCTTTGCGTATATTGGTAGTGGAATGGCGGCCGTTAAGGAATCCTGTTTGTTGAGGCCCTATGAGGCGTGCAAGAGGTTTTTGAAGACGGCGGGCCATGATGGAGGACAGTATTTTGAGGTCAGTATTTAGTAGTGCAATGGGACGATAGGAGGTAACCAATGTTGGGTCCTTTCCCGGTTTGGGGAGAACCACCACCCGCGCCTCATTAAAGGTCGGGGGTGGGGTCCTGGGGTCCCACCCCCCAGGATATTGTTATACAGCGTAACTAAGTGGGGAATCACCAGGCCAGAAAGGAGTTTGTAATATTCCGCCCCAAAGCCATCTGGGCCCGGTGTTTTTCCGGTTTTAAGTGAGGTTATTGTCGCTTTGATTTCGGCGTGTGTGATGGGTACTGAGAGTGCGTCGCGTTCTCCTGGGGAGAGTTTAGGCACTTTGGCTGTATGAAAAAGATTTAGTTGGGCGGCACAGTCATCGGGGCCTGCCTTATAGAAGTCCGCAAAGTAGGTACGAAAGTGATCCACTATGTCATTAGGTTTGGTAAGAATGGTTCCGTCCGAGGTCTTGAGTTTTGAAATTAAGGGTCTAGTCTGGGTCTGGGAGCGTACCAAATTAGCAAGAAGTCGACCTTGTTTGTTGCCAAAGCGGAACAGAGCCTGTTTTTGACGTTGGCATGTACGGTGTGCCTGTTCTGTGGCCAGGGAGTCGTATCGCATCTTGTCATTTTTGTATTTTTGGAGGGTCGTGGAGGTTGAGTCTAAGAGATAAGCTCTATAGCTGCTAAGGAGCTCTGAGTGGGCATCGGAGAGGTGTCTAGAAGTCTCTTTTTTTGTGCGGGCGGCATATTCCATTATTTGACCCCGAAGCACTGCCTTCGACGCAGACCAAAAAAGGTTGACGTCGTCGACATGCTCAATGTTATCGTCCGTGTAATTATTCCATGCCAGTTCAACGTGAGAGGTGAAGAGACCGGAGGTCATGAGATGCGAAGGAAAGCGCCAGTTCCTAGAATAGGGCACCGGGGTTTCCAATATGATTTCTAGTGTGATATGCGCGTGGTCCGTGAGCGTTATTGGGCCAATGTCTGTCCGTAGGGCACGATTGGAAAGTAAGCTTGAGACCAGAAAAAGGTCTAGGCGGGAAAAGGATTTGTGCGGGTCGGAATAAAATGTGAAATCCCTGCCCGTAGGGTGGTGGGAGCGCCATACGTCATCCAGGTCAAAATGGGACCTGAGGAAGGTCGGGCCTGTGTGTTGAGCACGTCCTCTAGCCATCGTATGACTGGGTGCTCGGTCTAAGATAGGGTCTGGGACCTCGTTGAAATCACCCCCCACAATCCTACGGGAAGAGTCGTGTAAATGGAGTAATGGTAACAGTGATTTAAAGAAAGTGAGATTGGGGCTATTGGGAGCATAGATGTTAAGTAGTTGTAGGGGTTCTTGTCCCACTGTCAGGGCGAGAAAGGTATATCTGCCTTCTGGGTCATTAACCTCAAGCAAGTCAGAGTATGGGAGACGTTTGTGGAGAAGGATAGTGGTACCACGCGATTTCTGCGTGTGGACGGATGATGTCTGGAAGCCTATCCAAGGGGCGCGTAGTGACTGGTTTGGGGAAGTCCAGTGCGTTTCCTGTAGGAAAATTATGTCAGGATCTAACTTTTTCAAGTATTGTAGTACTTTTTTCCTTTTGATAGGCGAATTAAGGCCTTCCACATTCCAGGATACCAGTTTCAACGATTTGCGTGTAAAAATCTGTGGTTCTATAGGAAGGGTACTTTCAGACATAGTCTCGTGGGTCATGGGGGATACCAATAGCGGGTTCTAAGCTTAACCGTCGAGAACAATTTGTTAAGTGGGCGGGAACCGTCCCAGCATCTGCTCCACAGCCCCATATACATTAGCGACCAGTGTTACCTCCTGCCTATGATTCAAAAGGCTAATCAGAAACATTTTAAACATTAAGCACCCAACAGGAACATAGGGGTGCCTGCATCTGGAAGAAACAAAACGAACCAGAAAACAAACAGAAGAACCATAAACAATATAACCAAGATTAACCAAAAGGATCCGGGTGGTGAGTGGTAAACATACGGTTCGGACCGTGGTTGGATCTAGTCCTGTCCGTGGAGTCCAGCACCGGAGAGTTAGTAAAATCGAACAAAAGGGGAAAAAGTCGTAGGGATCCATTGCATCTCTAGGACCACGCTGAGCCCGTTGTAGAGTCGGAGCTACAATCAGGTTGGGGGGTTCGATGAGCGTTGCCTTGTGGATGTCGATGAGGGGGAACGTGCAGTGTCATCTTCCAATATGGTCAAGGCGTCGTTTGGTGAATCGTAAAAGGTGACTTGGCCGTGAAGGTGAACTCGCAAGCGAGCAGGGTATTGTAGCGTGAACCGCACATTAGCCGCCGCCAATTTGGAGCAGATGGGGGCGAAGGCCCTGCGACGGGCCGCCAGAGATGCTGAGAAGTCCTGGAAGAGGCGTAAAGTAGTTCCATTGTATTCTAGGGTACTGGCTTTCCTATACGCCTGCATGATGCGGATTTTGTCTGAGAAATTCAGCAGTTTAAATATGACAGTGCGAGGGCGACCTAGGGATGGAGAAAGGTCCGGTCCCAGACGATGTACCCGTTCCACAGTCAGCGCTGAATTATCCGCTAGTTCCAGGGCTGTGGGGAGCCATGAGGACACAACGTGGTGTAGTTGAGGACCTTTTACGGTTTCAGGGAGTCCCACTATTCTTAAGTTGTTTCTACGGCTCCTGTTCTCTAGGTCGTCAACTTTGTCTATCAGGGAGGAAAGGAGCGAGTCGTGAGATTCCACGGATGTTTGGAGGGGGGTCAGTCCATCCTCCAGAGTGGACACCCTTTCTTCCACCTCAGTCAGTCTTTGTGCTTGCGAGGTGAGCTGGGAGAGCGCCAGGTCAATGGCGGTCGATAGTCGGCCCAATTTTTCATCTAGCAATGGCGAGAGCATAGCTGTGAATTCCGCCATCTGCATGACAGTAGTGGGCGGTGGAGGGGTATTCAGGTGTGGGCTGGAGGGCGGGCTTCCCAGATCAGATGTGGAGTGAGTCGGGGATCGTGTCGGGCCGATGTACCTTTGCCCTGGGATTTGGTTGTAAGGCGTTTTGAACTTTTTGTGGATGATGCAACGAATTTATCCATGGTGAGGCGTAGGCCTGGCAACTGTAATATGCAGACAATGGGAGTGTCCGGAAAAAATGATATACAGACAGTGCGGAGTGTCCAGAAAAATTATGATATACAGACAGTGCGGAGTGTCCAGAAAAATTATGATAACAGACAGTGCGGAGTGTCCAGAAAAATTATGATATACAGACAGTGCGGAGTGTCCAGAAAAAATTATGATATACAGACAGTGCGGAGTGTCCAGAAAAATTATGATATACAGACAGTGCGGAGTGTCCAGAAAAAATTATGATATACAGACAGTGTGGAGTGTCCAGAAAAATTATGATTTACAGACAGTGCGGAGTGTCCAGAAAAATTATGATATACAGACAGTGTGGAGTGTCCAGAAAAATTATATACAGACAGTGCGGAGTGTCCAGGAAAATTATATACAGACAGTGCGGAGTGTCCAGAGTGTTTTCTTGTTTTATGTGTTTTTTTCCCCCTTCTTTTTTTTCCCTTTCTTCTTCGCTTTTTTCTTTTGGTTTTTCTTTCGTTTTGTGCGGTTTTCCCCTTTTTTTTTTTTTTTCCCCCCCTCTTTTTCTTCCGTTTTTTTTTTTTTTTTTTTTATGTGGTTTTTCCTTTTTCCCCTCTCCCAAAAACTAAAGAGAAGGTAGTCTGTCTTATCAAGTGTTCTCCTGTTCAACCCAGCAGGATGGCATGTAGGTTGTAGGATACACGGCCTGGATCCAGGACGGAGCCCTCCGAGGACGGTGAGGGGCGAGAGAACTCCTGCCGGAAGCAACCAGCAACTGTCCACGTGCGCCGGACCAGGCGCCGCCAAACAGGCCCCAGTAAACGGCGTTGAGGAGGAAAGCCCCAGCGCAAGATGAGGAAGCCGGCGCCTCAACACAGGGGTCCGAGTTAGCGGAGGGCAGAGGAAATGGTGCACTCACCCCGATGGGCGCGATAGCAGCGCGCTCGAGCACCGCGTCAGGCTTCAGTCCAGGCCTACAGAAGGGTCACGCACCCGCACAGCCGTGCGGGTATGGAACGGCCAAAATCTGGCCCATGGACCTCCGGGGATGAAGAGGGGGACAATCAGTCATTCGTCAGCGGCGTGGCAGGCAGGGATGCCTCAGATGCCATCGGCTGGAAACCCTCTGCGAATGGAGCTGTCTTAAGATGCGGCCATTACTTAGGCCCGCTTCCCGGAAGTCATCATTGATAAATATTTTAAAATTGCTTGCTGCTTTACTTTTTATTCTCCACCACGCTGTGCCGTCAGTCCCCCTTCCCTGCAAGACGACCATACCATAGGACCCTGAGCAGAGAGGAAGGAATGGGGCATATTAAGGGAACTTTTTTTACTGCATTTTCTTTTTTGTCTGCTTCAGTTTTGTGCAGGGAGCAAGTTCTACTCAACGCTCTTTTGCACTGAAACTGCATAGACTCATAAATCCATTCTTCCCGCCACACACAAGGTTTATTTTGGAAACAGTGACTTTTACTAAGAGTACCAGAATCTGTGATCATGATGGCTGCAGTTACTTATTTAGTGTGTTTATTTACGATGCTTTAGTTATTATACTTAAAGCCTTTTATATTTCCTTTAGACTGTGATTTACAAAATGGAATACATTAAGCTTAATTCTTTCAGTTACCAGTATATTAACAGTTCTTAATGTACATTTTGTAAGGTTTGATAAACAAAAAGATAGCAGTTTACTTCTTTCCTTCTTTGTTTTTAGAAACCTTTCATGTGGTTATTTTATCACAGTTCTGTTCCTTCTTTCCCTCACTGATATGAATAAACAGATATTACTTGAATGTGTATGTATATGTTACGGGTAAAGCCCGAAGTGCGGTCAATCCTAGGATTACCTGGTTAATCCTGACATTACCCAAAACCGCTGGGTAAAGCTGCAAAAAAATGAAAATTCCGGACTTTACCCGGGTGATTTTAGGACTACCCAACTGCCCTTGGGTAACAGTCTGGAAGAGCTGAAAAATACGCACTTTACCCGGATAATGTGCAAGTCTGAAGCTTCACCCGGGTAATCTGAGGACTATATGCAGCTTCGCCTGGGTAATCTGCAGAGCATGTAACGGTCAATTTTTTGCTATTATCTATGGATATTATCAACGAAAATGGCAAAAGACAAACATTTAAAATGTATTGAGGATAGAACGAATATACAGAGCGACGGGATGTGTTTCTTACATGAATGTGAAAACAGTTACGTGATCTTTATTACGTGTCATGTGTGCCAATATTTGTTTATAATACATAACAACCGTCAGGTTACTCTTCATATAACACCTTTGTATTCGTAAATCGAGTTTTCCTCGGGATTCAGTCACCTGTAACCTGCTAAAAACCCGAGAAAGGCGGAGTACCCAGAGGCGTTTGGATACTTCGCAGATTACCCGGATGAAGTATGGATGTTTCGTCGCACATCAAACTTTATCCAGCAACGCTAGGGTAATGTGCGAATTACCCGGTTAAAACGGTGCGGGAAACCGGGGTATCCAAAGGCCTCTGGATACTTTGCAGATTACCCGGATAAAGTCCGGAATTTAATTTCACTTCGGACTTTTGCTAATGAGGCCTGGGTAATTCTAGGATTAACCGGGTAATCCTAGGATTAACTGCACTCCAGGCTTTACCCGTTACATATAAATATACAGTTGTGTTCAAAATTATTCAACCCCCACTGAACTTGAGTGTTTTGGCCAGTTTGACATTGATTTTGATCATTAAGTCATCTTGCTTACAATTAAATCAAAGAGGCACGTGTAGGTCAGACAAATATAACATAACATTTATAATGAAATAACCACAAATGTCTTTTCTGTGCTCACATCATTATCAGTTTTATTCAACCCCCAAGTGACATTCAATCTTAGTACTTAGTACAACATCCTTTTACAGTTATAACAGCTTTTAAATGTGAAGCATAGCTTGACACTAGTGTCTTGCAGCGATCTACGGGTATCTTCGCCCATTCGTCATGGGCAAAAGCCTCCAGTTCAGTCACATTCTTAGGCTTGCGCACTGCAACTGCTTTCTTTAAGTCCCACCAGAGGTTCTCAATCGGATTTAAGTCAGGTGACTGCGATGGCCACTCCAAAATGTTCCAGCCTTTAATCTGCAACCATGCTCTAGTGGACTTGGAGGTATGCTTGGGATCATTGTCCCGTTGAAAGGTCCAACGTCTCCCAAGCCTCAGGTTTGTGATAGACTGCATCACATTGTCATCCAATGTCTCCTGGTACTGAAGAGAATTCATGGTACCTTGCACATGCTGAAGCTTCCCTGTACCTGCAGAAACAAAACAGCCCCAAAGCATGATTGACCCCCCGCCATGCTTCACAGTAGGCAAGGTGTTCTTTTCTTCATAGACCTTTTTCTTCCTCCTCCAAACATAGCGTTGATCCATGGGCCCAAACAGTTCTAATTTTGTTTCATCAGTCCACAGAACACTATCCCAAAACTTCTGTGGTTTGTCCACATGACTTTTGGCATACTGCAGTCGACTCTTCTTATTCTTTGGAGACAGCAAGGGGGTGCGCCTGGGAGTTCTGGCATGGAGGCCTTCATTACGCAGTGTGCGCCGTATTGTCTGAGCTGAAACTTCAGTACCCACATCTGACAAATCTTTTCTCAGTTCCTCAGCAGTCACACGGGGACTTTTCTCCACTCTACGCTTCAGGTAGCGCACAGCAGTGGAAGTCAGCATCTTCTTTCTGCCACGACCAGGTAGCGTTTCAACAGTGCCCTTTGCCTTGAATTTGCGAATGATGCTTCCTATGGTCTCTCTTGGTATGTTTAACATCTTTGCAATCTTCTTATAGCCATTGTCCTTCCTGTGAAGAGTAATCACCTCTTCTCTTGTCTTCCTGGACCATTCTCTTGACTTCACCATGTTTGTAACCACACCAGTAAATGTCTAGAAGGAGCTGAGTATCACAGTCATTTTAAAGCTGCCTAATTGGTGCTTATTATGCTTTATTGCTGCTCCGTGACATCCACAGGTGTTTTCAATACCTGATTGAAAACACTTGAATGAACCTCTGTTCTTCAGAGTGGTAGTCTTTAAGGGGTTGAATAATTGTGTCAATGAAGAATTCACAAAAAGAAACATTTACTACTGTATTACAAAACCATAGTAATATGGTTCTTTAAAAAGTCCTTGTAGGATTTCATTCTGAATACAATTACAAATGTACACTAAATTCCCTAAAACCCTTTACAGCATTGGGGGTTGAATAATTTTGAACACATTGTACATATACAATCTGTGAGCAGACTGCCATCTAGTGTTTAAAAATGTAATAGATTTATTTTAAAAGTAAAACCTAAACATCTAAACATGAAAACAATTAATATTACTGAACTCTGTGACACTTTAACAATTCGTTTTTATAGGAATTTCCTGAACATGTTCATGAATGTCTAATAAGATTTTAATTCTTTCCAGATTAAATCATTGGACATGACCAGGAACTGAATGGATACCATGAAAGAACCCCAGAAAACATCACTAGAAATGACATTCTCTCACATACAAAAAAAAAAACAGGAGTTGAAAACTGTCATATGCAATCAGTCAATACCAGAATAAATGTCTGACACATTTAAATGCACAAATACAATATAACCTTTAATATACTTTTCACAAAAGCAATATGTCATGTTGGCAAATGCTGAATGGGGAATTTCTGATCAAGTTCAAAGAGCTGTTAATTTTTTTCTTATTCAAAATTTTATTTGATGAAAATGTCAGCAGGACATAAACGGTAAATGGCCTTGCAGGGCCACATTAAGTCATCGTGAAAGCAAGAAGGTTGGCCACGCAGGGCCGCAGCTTATTAACTGCACACGCATAAGAAAAGTCATCGGGAATCTTAGGTAGACAAACGACATTGCGCGTAAACAGTAATATAATCAGCTAAAATCATCCAATACAGAAAACAATTAACATCCCCAGTTAGGGGGGTCTCCACGAAAAAGAACACATCAATGTAAACCAAAGAAGTCATCTAACGGTATACATACAGTAGCAATAATCATCCCCTAGCAGGGGGGGTCTCATCTATGAATACGCGACGAAGGATGAGAAAAAGAGAAAAAAAAAAAAAGGAGGTGAAAAATTTTGGCAATGACCAAAATTGTGCCTGCCCTGGCGAATACCCATGCGGCCGAACGACTGTGGGAGAGCCACGGGGGGAAATGGCACTTAGGTCCGGACGGTCGTGGGCAAAGCCGGGCATCAGGCCCCGGCTGCGCCTCCCGAGCTATCCCGAATAGCCAGATTAACAAAAAAAAAAAAAGGGTGGGGGGGGGAGACTAAATATAAAACACATAGAAAAGAAAATCGGATGGACCCTGAGGACCGCTAGACGTTTGCTAAAACCTCAATATAGACATGTAGGTTCATCAAAGAATGCACATTGTAAGCAGAATAACAAAGTCATCGTAAGTGTGTCAAGATAGAAACAAATGTCCTCGTAACACTGCTGGAGTCAAAGAGTCCCCATGAACATCCGAAACGAGGGGGGGGAGGAAGAAAAGAAAGAGAAAAAAAAAAAAAATCAGAAAATAGAAGTCTCAACACATAGGCAAGGGAGGGGGGAAGCGACTGCGAAAATGTGTCGTCGAGGGGGGGAGGAATTACCAAAAGACGAGCCAGGTCAATAATTGGAGGGTGAAAAATGGGGACCAGCGAACCTCCTCAGCCTGTGTCCAGCCAGACAGCTCTGCGGGAATTTCCTCGGTCCGACAAGGAGAGAAGCACCATGGGGTAATCTGCGTCAGCCTTCCCAGGTGGTGGTCCGAAAGCCCTCACCAACGACATGCCTGTCGGGGTTAATTCCATCGGATCGGCAACCCCCGTATCTGCACCCACCACGCAGGCGTCCTGATCGCCATCGCCACTCAGAGCCTGAAACTGTCCCCCCGCCAAGGGGCCCAGGAGCGACCTCCCGTCAAGGTCCCCGGTGCCGGCCTCGTGGTCCACACCGTCTCCGGGGTGCAGCCCGCCATCCGCCGCCGAGCGCTCCCAGGGGTCAGCATCAGGTAACTCCTCAGTCTCCATCTCGTCTCTGGGCACAACATGTACCGGTTCGTCTCTCACCTCAAACAGATCCTCAGCTTCTTCTCCATAGCCAGCAGGCAAAATATCTTCCATGATCTCCACATTCATGTCTGCTGTTGCCCGGCCAGTCCTCAATGTAGCCATCAATCGCCTCCATGCGCCATGAGTAATCGGGCTCTCCTCGGCCCCCCCATCTGCGCCAAACAGACCTCGAGGGCCGCAAACGCAGCCTCCATTCCACTGATGGGGGTGGGGGTCTGCTCCAGACCATGCCACTCCGTCTGCTCCCTCAACTTAGTCCCCGGGGGTGCCGCCAATGTGGCCAGAAGATGGCCCTCCATCTCCCTAGCCCACAACTGCCAGACGCCCAAATCGGCCTTTCCACGGGGAAGCAGGAGGGGGAACGAAAGTCCAGAGGTGGGTGATTAGGCTGCAAGATGGCCGACAGTCGATCAGACTCACCGGGCTAAAACTCAGCTGTGCTCCGGAGGGGGGGACTAAAACGGGCCCCAGAGCATTCCCCGTTATGGCCAGCCATGCAGGGACCCCAGTAATGAGCAATTTGGTGGGAAGCTCCTGCTAAAAAAAACCCGATATCAGGTGAATCCGGCAGAGCTCCCTCCAGACACGTCTTCTCCCTTGCAGAGCCAGCCACGCCCCAGAGCTGTTAATTTTGCCCTTTGTTTTATTTGTGATTTATTACATGCTTATTTCAAGTCTCCTTGACAGATCCCCATTTTTGCTTTTTCTCCATGAGTTGAAAGTAGTTTGTAATCAACATTTATGTTCTTTAAAAAGAAGCAAGTCCATTATGATTTTATTAACCCTTTTACTACAAAGATCGAGTATACCCCATCTTTGAAGGATGCTGGTGCCCTCCTATTGAATCAATTTGGTTTAATTCTGGAGAAGTGCAGGTTAACTTACTGAAAACTAAATTTACTTGCAAATGGGCTCCAGAGCGCACCCCAAATGATTTAGCCTATCCTGCATGACCGTCAACTTGCTAATATACTGAACAGCTGGAACTCTGTCTGGAACACAAATCCACACCTGATTCAGCTCAGAGACCCAGCTGCAGTAGCAGATTGGGCAGTGCCTGCCTGTCAAATAGGGCTACTACAGCCAAAAAATTACATTGAAAATTTTGTACATTTTTTACTGTAGTTAATGAAAAATTTAAAAGAAAAAAAAACACTGGTTCGTGGGTGTTTGTATGAAATTACTTGGTAGTGAAGGGGTTAAATGTTCAGATGTAAGCACCCTCTTTGGTGGGAAATACATCCAGCTTTATGAATTTTCTGTCAGATAAATAGCCTTTGCATGCACTTTTTGTCTATTGATTATATTTTAAAGAATTTTCTAATAAATGTGAAGTTTTATTAAGACAATCAGACTGCATAATATCAGGGGGGATGCTGTATTTTTCTGTATGTGCCTCACATTACAATTATTTCTAAAGCGCAAACAATGTGTACAATCGGAATGACAAAACAGAAAACTAACAAAAAAAGCTTGAAACACTGAGAATAGGATTTAAGGTCCCTGTTCAGGTGAGCTTACACTCAACAAAAAAAAAAGTGGGGTGGTGATTCTCAGTTGGGAGTTTTTGTAGGGAAAGCCCATATGGAATGAAATCATTTACATGTTTTTGGTCCAAAACAGTTAATTAATCTTTAATTTTCAAGACAACCACAAATTAGAAGAATTGATTGGAATCTATTTTCTTTACAAAGGGGTTTTAAAAAAAAAAAAATCTACAGCATGAAAATGCCTGGAAATAATATAGAAAGTCCTATGAATGGTCTGGAAGCAGGGAAGAGCGGTCGCCATTTGTACGAGCTCCCCGCGACGCCATCTGATGTCGGGCGCTGTGCCCACCCTGCGGACTCTCTTTTGACGAGCTCTCCTCGACCAGCTGGGGGAATACTCCGGGCAGCGGCAGGCTGACTTTGGAGACTGAGGAGCAGATCAGGACGGGACACGGAGTTACCTTACTGGACGACCTACGGTGGACGGCGGCCATCTTGCGGCCTACACGTAGACACTCCCCTGATTTTTCGCGCATTTGCCTGTTGGGATTATGCCTGGCCAGGTGGGGAAGAAAACGAGGAAAGGCTCGGAGGCTGAGGGCCTTCGCCTCCAGGGCATCCGGCAATCTCTTTGCGCGGGAGGTACTGGAGGAGCGCGGCACCGATATGGCAAAGCCTCCACCTGCTATGGTTCCTCAGAGGAGGACTTGGAACCCCTGGCTACAACACTGGACACGGACGAACGGCGGTCGGTGGTGCCGCCCCCGCTCACAGTGGATGATCT
The DNA here is from genome assembly GCA_009667805.1 of Leptobrachium leishanense. Lineage (NCBI taxonomy): Eukaryota > Metazoa > Chordata > Amphibia > Anura > Megophryidae > Leptobrachium > Leptobrachium leishanense. The sequence goes on along the minus strand of CM019064.1, from coordinate 92,703,083 downwards.
GCACAGGGTGATGGGGGAGTTCCGCGGCCTCTGGCATCAGGATTTGCAGGAGGTCCGTTCGGCAGTGGAGACCCTCCAGTCCAGGATTGAAGCTGTGGATGTCCGAACTGCCGAAGTGGAGAAAGCTCAGGTGATGACTGATACCAGAGTCACGGATCTCCAGAAACGGGTTGACCATCTTAGTACGGCGGTGCTGGCTCTTGAGTTTCGACATCGACGGCGCAACCTACGGCTTCGGGGGGTCCCTGAGAGCTTGACGGACAATGGACTGTTGGGTTACGTCGTGGGCCTGATGTTACATCTTCTGCCGACCGTGGGAGGTACATCCCGAGCCCCGGTTGTATCAGCTGTACGGATTGGTAAAGCAGCTACTGCTCCTGCTGAGGCGCCACGGGATATTATTGTAGTGGCGGTGGATGTGGCCACGCAGGCCCGCAACCTGGTGGCCTTGGGACCATCCTTCCAGATAACTTACGCCTCCAGCCAGCTCACATCATATTCCGTGATGTCCCTTTTCTGCTGCTTGCATCCCGGAGACGCTTCAAGGAGGTTACTACCCTGCTCCGTCAGCATGAGATCCGTTATCACTGGGGGTCTTCGGGCGCCCTTCTGATAGCCGTTGAAGGGGAGACCCTCACAACGACGACCCGGGAAGAAGCTCGAGTCGTGGTGGCCAGACCGGGGCTTGGAGTGGTACCGGTGGTGCCTCGGGACCAACGATCGGAGCCCGGTCCCCCCCCCCGTGGTTGCCGTTACTTTTGACCTGTTACAAGTTCTTGGTTTCCCCGTTCCCCTCGTGTTCTTTCTCCGGATCGCTCTGTCCCCCCCCCACTACCCCCATGCTGTCTCAGTTCCCCCCTGCCACCCTCGCGCTGTCTCTGAGGACCTTATTGGATTGGGAGGTGATATGAAGATTTCTGCTTGGTTTATTTTTTCCCCGAAGCGCCCCCCTCCCTTCTTTTTTTTTTTTTTTTTTTACATGCACCGGACTCCACTTATCCACCCCTCTTATTTTGGCGTCTTAGGGCTGTTTCGAGGCGCGCCACTGTGGCGGCCACCATGGCTCTGTCTGCCATACTTGGCCCTCGTACACCCTGCCCTAGTGCCCTGCACACTTCCAAGGCCTCCCATAGTCATCTAGACACTCGGGAGCGAGCCAGGAAGGGCATACATGGGCCTTTGCCACCCCCATTATTGTTCTTTATTTTTTCTCGGCCCTGGGGCATTCCTGGTGCATGTTCTACCCACCCCCCCTTTTTTTTTTTCTTCTCTTTCCCCCTCCCACTTTGACACCTTTTGAGGCAGATAATGCGGATTTGTTTATTTCCCCCCGGAATATTGACTTCTTTCTCTGATGAGACCCCCCGGCGGGAGATGTTTTTTGCAGAAGTATTGTTATATCTCACTCTGTTGTTATGCTGACCATATCTCTTAATAAAAATCTTGTATACAAAAAAAAAGAAAGTCCTGTGAATAACAATAAAAAGGCATGTTACAGAATTTTAAAAAAATTGGGAATCGAAAATTTTGCTGAAAAATGCCTAAATAATTTTAAAAAATAAACTTTTTACTGCAAATGAAAAGAGTAAACTTTTGAATAAATATTTAAGAAATATTGATTTAAAAAAAAAATTACTCTGAAACCTATAAGATTTGCCTGATTTAAACCTGTCTAATGAAACTCTTGAAAATCAGGGCATTTTCTTTTTTGTGCAATTAATCGGTAAACAACAAAATAATTTACTGCTTATGTCTGTCAGCTACATAAGGTAAATAAAAATGTATACTCGCTGAACCTGATTTGTGTAATGGGAACAGACTGGGGGACTTTGTCCCAAGCTTGGATCCGACCTGACCCATTCCTTTGTCCATCCCTTCTCCATCCCAGAACCATGCAAGGGAACCACTGTCACCTTCAAGACTATCTGACTGGTAGCCCTGATATCAGAGATGTTAGCCACAGAAACAAAGTCGCTCTAAACATCAGCCAGGCACTAGCGAGCAGCCTCTGCCCAAATATTTAACTCGGGACTTCGAGTAACACCATCATGTCCTGATATCGAGTTATATCGATCTGCAGCTCTGAAGGACAAAAACAACTTAACCCCTTTACTGCTGAGCCATTTCACATCTGTGTGCTGAACTCATTTTTACTGCTTTTGCTCATCATATTTAAATATGATTTGAAGTCACGTTTTATTATACGACCCAGACATATTATATATCCTTTTTTCCGGCAAATTCATAAAGTCATTATTATATGTATACGTCATGCCCTGCCTGAATATTATAACAAAAAAATGCAATAAATTTAGAATTTTAAATCATTTACAGTGTGTAAAGTGTTTTTTTTCACATTTTATCATACAAGCCTTTGCGGTTATATTTTCTATGCGGTAAAAAAAAAATAGAAATGTGGACTCATTACATTTTGGGGGGGGATTACATGATTTTTAGCAAACCCCCATAGAAAACAATGGATAGTGCAGCATCATTGTTCACATTATAATTGAAATGGGAACAATATTGCTGCATTAATAAAAATAACACAAAAGAACATTTTTCTTTATTTTTTTCTTTCTTACTTTTAACATGGTCATGTTTGGTATCATCATGCTCTGGCCTTTCAAATGACACCAACCATGACCCTCTAGCTGCCACCATTCTGGAGATAGGGGGTTCAAAGGAACCCCCTATCTCCACCATGTGATTTACTTGGGAAATCCCTGGCCAGCTAGGGGTTCCCCCAGGTAACTGACGTCATCGCGTCAGGTGATGAGGGGGGACCCAGGGGTGGAGCTGCCATCCAAGAGGGAGGCCCCCGCCGAATGGTGCTGGATCGCAGACCGGTGCCTCAGGGGTTAAAGACAGGCACCACTTAAAAGGGGAGACTCTCCTCTTTTAAGCGGTGCCTGCCTTCTCCCGCTAGGTCCGAAAGGATCCCTCCCTCCTTTCAGGCGATCTCCCGGCTTTGTCAGGGGTGGTGACCTGAAAATGACATCATCGCGTTCGATGCGATGACGTCATTTACGTCGGGAGGGCCTTAAAAGCTGCGTCTGACTTCAGGGAAGTCAGAACGCTGCGGGACCCCAGAGGAGAGGTGAGTATCTTTCCTGGGCTCCCGCTAGCAGATGACATGTGGGAAACGTCCTCCGCATACAGCGGGAGTCTATGAGTATGTTCCCCATAAGTCATCTGCAGTGAATGGGGTTAAATTTGTTTGCTGCAAACAAATTTCTTCTGCAGAAGGTTCCCTTAAAGTTTTAGCATAATGCCCGAGGTGCTCATACTGTTTAAAATCAGCTGATGTATGCTCTCACATATTGGGCTTTCAGCAGCCGAAGCAGGGATCCAAGAGCTGCAGCTCAAACTGCTGTAACGCCATATGGCCAGTAGATGACGCCATCTGCCTGCAAAATAGGTTACTACAGTAAGAAATACACACTGAATATTTCCTAATATTTCTTACTGTATATTTAATTAAAAATTATTTTTTAAAAAAAAACACTGGTTCATGACAATGGTTTCTTGGAACATCACTTGGTAGCAAAGGAGTTAAGGGCAAAAAAAGGTCAACTCCGCTTGTCAATAGTGTACATTATTCCACTGTAGCTCATATTGTGATGTTCGTCGTAGAATTTTGACGAACCATATAGGGAATAACACACAAGTACGCACATTAGAATGGATGCAGATTTGTGGGCAACATTAAAACATAGAATGTGAATAGAGACATGTGTATGGACATGATGTTCTGTATAGGCAGGAGTACAACACATCTAAGTGCTCATGTGACGTCCATCGTGTGTACGAAACTTACTACACAATGCAACCGCTTCTTTAGCATGCAGATTTCAAGCTTTTTTTATCTTAACATCAAAATTCATGCACATCATGTGGTATCCACACGTACGTCCCTGTAAAAATATGTCCATTGCAAAGGACTTAAGGGGTTATTCAGAGACAGCCGAATTGGACACTGGATTGCACCGAATAGTTAATTTCCGTGTACAGTGCAATTTTGTCTCCATTCGGGTATTCAAAAAGATGGCGATTCGCCAAATATTGGCAAATTGCCACTGAAATGCGGTGTTCGGTGGCAGTGAAATCCCCATTGAATAGATTAACAGTTACTTTTCTGAGAATGCCGAACAGCACCGAAATGCCTTGATTTTCAGGACTTTGATTCGACAGGTTTAAATCAGGCAAATCCCATAGGTTTCAGTGTAAAAATCTGTTTTTCTTATTTATTCAAACTAGGGATGCACCAATACCACATTTTTAGGACCGAGTACAAGTACCGATACTCTTTTAACCTCCCTGGCGGTTATCCCGAGTGTGTCTCAGGGTTAAATTTCACCGCTGAGGGGGGGCATGGCTGGCTCTGAAAGGGACAAGATGTGTCGTGAGGGAGCTCTGCCGGATTCGCCTGATATTGGGGGTTTTTAGCTGGAGCCCCTCATCAAATTGCCCATTATTAGGGTCCCTGGACGGCTGGCCATAACGGGGATTGCTCCGGTGACCGTTTTTTGCCCCCCACCCGGAGCACAGCTGAGTTTTAGCCCGGCTGGTCTGTTTGCCTGACGGCCATCTTGCGGCTTACCCATCTGCCTCCGGGCGCTCGTTGTCCCTCCTGCTTCCCTTGTAGAGAGCCTGACCCGGTGCTTGGCGGCTGCGGACTGAGAGGATGGAGGGCCCCTATCTTCCAGTTGTATCTGCGATGCCTGGGGACCTGCTGTTGACGGAGCAGGCTGAATAGCTCGGGACCGGCGACCTGACTGGGAAACTGACCCCCGAGCTGTCTGGAGAGGGCGAGCTGGAGTCTCATGACGTCCGGGTGGCACTGGACTCACCGGACCCGGGGATGCCGTACTCCAGCAATAAGCCTGCGGAGACTGACCCCCTGTCGATGGCCATGCAGACGGCACCGCGGTAGTCACTGACGCGTGCAGCTATACCCCGAGCACCGGACGGAGGAGGATATGGAGAGGCTCAGGTCCACAAGCGACTTGGAGGTCAGCTTTGTGACTGCGGGCTCGCTGTGGTTGGAAGCCCCAGTCTCCCATGCAATGTACTACCTGTCTTACGTATGCTACCATTTCGGAACACGGGATGATGAATCTTTTATTTTTTAGACGACCTGTTGTTTTTTTCTCCTACAGACATTTTCTTTTACCCCGATGACTCTTATTTGGATTCTATACTTGCTGTTTTCTGTTTAATCTGCTGGTCCTATCCGCTGACCTTTTTCACCCTTTTTTTTTTTTTTTTGCTGAGACCCCCCCATCCGGGGATGTTTTTGATGCTCTGGCCTTATAGGTGACTCGCTGCCTGTGCCATGTCCCTTGCCGTTTGTAGATGCAAGCTGAAGAGGGATCTCTGGTTTATATTATTGAGTCTCCCTGTTTTCCAGTGCTTCTTCCCAGCTATCCCTCCTTACTTATTGATGGCGAATTGATGTGTTCCCAATGTAGATCTCCCCTCCACCTTTCTTCAGAGACGCTTCGGCCACTAAATTTTATTTTTTCTTTCTTGCTGACATTCCTCGGCCGGCGATAAATTTGAGACTTTTTAGTTTTGTTTTCCCGAAGTGTTTTTGCCGACTTTTGCTTTGACCCCCTCCCCCCCATTTTTAGATTTCTTGCTGATTTTTCATGTGACCCCCTCCCCCTTTTTATGTTATAAGTGAGTATTATGAGAGTACAATATTTGGCCCTGCGAGGCCAACTATGATGGTCGGTCTGTGACCTCTTCTTTCTTTGCAAAATAAAAATCTTAAATTAAAAAAAAATTCACTGCCAAGAGCGGTAACCCCGAGACACACTCGGGCTGGATACATTATCTCTCGGTGCGCTCCCTCGATTTCTGCAGCCTCCTCCAGCGATCGCAGCATTTCACTTCCTGGATTCCTTCTCGCGAGGAGGAAACCAGGAAGTATAAGGTCTTTGTCGCCAGAGGAGGCAGCTGGGGACTTCGAGGGAGCGCAGGGAGAGGTAATGTATCCAGCGGCATCCCGAGTGTTGCTCGGGGGTTACCTCTTCCAACATAGGAATTTAACCCCGAGCCACACTCGGGATGCCGCTAGGGGGGGCAAACAAAAAAAAAAACTGACTGCTTTCAGCAAATAATTTGATGAAAAAAATAGACCGCCAGGGAGGTTAAAGTACTCACCGATACCGAGTACCGATACTTTTATTTAAGGTCATGTGACGCTTTCCAATAAATAATTTAGGATTTTGCCGATAGCCTGTCAAGTTTATGTTTATTTTGAAATGTATGGCCAGAAACCCCATTTACCCCCTGCACACACCTCATCTCAGATACATGTACACCCTGTTCCAAATTATTATGCAAATGATATTTTTCTCATTTACCTAAATAATTGATGTAAACAGTCAGCATAATTCTCATGTTATCAACTATTAAGAGTACAATTCAAATTTTATTGAACAAACCTCCTAATGATAACAGGATTTTTTTTTAAAGTAAAAAACTTACAATGCACTGTTCCAATTATTACGCACAGTAAGTTTCAAAACACTTTATAGGTTGTAAAGAACTGAACATTACATTTTAACATAGGACCTCTTATTTGATAGCAGCTTCACAAGTCTTGCATCCATTGAACTTGTGAGTTTTTGGATAGTTTCTGCTTGAATTTGTTTGCAAGATGTCAGAATAGCCTCCTAGAGCTGTTTGGATGTAAACTGCCTCCCACCCTCATAGATCTTTTGCTTGAGGATGCTCCAAAGGTTCTCAATAGGATTGAGGTCAGGGAAGCATGGAGGCCACACCATGACTTTCTCTCCTTTTATCCCCATAGCAGCCATTGATGCAGAGGTATTCTTTGCAGTATGAGATGGTGCATTGTCATGCATGAAGATGATTTTATTACGGAAAGCATAGATCTTCCTTCTGCACCAGGGAAGGAAGTGGTCAGTCAGGAAATCCACATACTTTGCAGAGGTCATCTTTACACCTTCGGGGACCCTAAAGGGGCCGACCAGCTCTCTTCCCATGATTCCAGCCCAAAACATGACTCCACCACCGCCTTGCTGGCGTCGCAGCCTTGTTGGACCAGGGTGGCCGTCCACCAACCATCCACTACTCCATCCATCTGGACCATCCAGGGTTGCATGGCACTCGTCAGTGAACAGGACTGTTTGAAAATTTGTATTCATGTATTTTTCTGCCCAATGCAGCCGTTTCTGCTTGTGAGCATTGGTTAGTGGTGGCCGAATGGAAGGTTTATGCACAGTTGCAAGACTCTGAAAGACTCTACACCTTGATGTCCGTGGGACTCCAGAGGCACCAGCAGCTTCAAATATCTGTTTGCTGCTATGTAATGGTATTTTGGCAGCTGCTCTCTTAATCCGATGCATGGATCTGGCAGAAATCTTCCTCAATGTGCCTTTATCTGCACGAACTCGTCTGTGCTCTGAATCAGCCACAAATCTCTTAATAGTGCAATGATCACGCTTACATTTTCGTGAAATATCTAATGTTTTCATACCTCGTCCAAGGCATTGAACTATTTCACTCTTTTCGGCAGCAGAGAGATCCTTTTTCTTCCCCCATATTGCTTGAAAATGGTGCTCTGCTTAAGAATGTGGAACATCCTACTTTAGTAGTTTTTCCTTTAATTGGGCTCATCTGGCAATCTAATTATCACAGGTGTCCGAGATTGTTTTCAGTGATCAAAAGAGCCCTGAGACACAATGCCATCAATGAGTTAAACTGAAAAACAAAATATTTAATCTTTGTGACACTGAAATAGAATTTGCATAATAATTTGGAACAGGGTGTATACCCACTCAGATACATATATATATATATATACACAGACCTCAGACCAGACTTGCCTACATACATATACATGTGACCTCAGACCAGACATAAATATAGACCTCAGACCAGACATACCCATATATATTTGTATGTATATACACTGCTCAAAAAATAAAGGGAACACTTAAACAACACAATGTAACTCCAAGTCAATCACACATCTGTGAAATCAAACTGTCCACTTAGGTAGCAACACTGATTGACAGTCAAGTCCACATGCTGTTGTGCAAATGGAATAGACATGTGGGAAGCATAGACAGGTAGCAAGACATCCCCAATAAAGGAGTGGTTCTGCAGGTGGTGACCACAGACCACTTCTCAGTTCCTATGCTTTCTGGTTGATGGTTTGGTCACTTTTGAATGCTGGTGGTGCTGTCACTCTAGTGGTAGCATGAGACGGAGTCTACAACCCACACAAGTGGCTCAGGTAGTGCAGCTCATCCAGGATGGCACATCAATGCGAGCTGTGGCAAGAAGGTTTGCTGTGTCTGTGGCAGACTAGATCTGTATTTCTAGCTATATCAGGGTCTGCCTGTATATATGCATATATATATATATATTATTCCCCTCCATCTTCATATTCATATTGGGGTCTGACCATTTGGGAAGCGTATCCCTGTGTCCACAGCTTGTGAGGAATTAGCATTTTAGATTTAGACCCCATCTTCAAAGACAGGAAGCACATCCTTGATCTCTAAGGGGGGTCTGGGGGGAAGAGGGACACCTTTGGGCAATTAAAGATTAATTGACAAGCGTACGGAGCACGAGCGAGAAGGGCACTCTGGGATTTGTAGTACTGGAGCCTGGGCCATGTGTGGATGGGGGTTGGAAGGATCAGGAAATTAATAAATTCTGAAAACTGGCCATGTGCTGCGGCTGATCACTTGGGGTACCTTCGAAAGAGGACTGATCTGTCCATGCTCTATCTCCAGGCTCCAGGAGACCATTGATGCTAGTTTAATGAATAGCTCTTTGTAAGTAATTGCTCTATGGTTCACCCTTTTTCTTTTATTTGCTGTGTAGTGTGTAATTAATTGATCTATTCTAGTTATAATTTTTCCTATAACAATGCACTGTGATTTTTCTATATCATAAATAAACCCTATTTAAGTTCTGACTCTGGCTGATGAGATCCACGCTAACTAAGAGATTGGGAGTATTGCTATTGGCTTTAAGCTCGGTTATATATAAGAAAATGCGTGTTGCGGTCGTCAGGAAACGGCAGGGGATTGTGGGGATCGGTAGTCACTGTCCGAGTCTAGGATAGTGCGGCTGCTAAGCCCTGCGTCTCCTGTTGCGACGCGCGTAGTGTCCATGAGGACTGGTGGCAGCGTTACTAATAGAATAAGAAAGTGAGCTCAGGGATTGTGGGAGACGTAGTCGTTACCTGCTTCAAGAGAAGATTTGTACTGTTTTGCAATCCTGGGATCAGTATATCGCGCTCTACGTGCCTGTTGTGAGAGAAAGTGTGGCCGGAACGGGTAGAGAAGCGCGCGTGATTATCTGGGTCTAGGATAGACAGATAGTGAGCGGCTTAACCCGGCGTCTTTGCGCAGCAGCGCGCGTAGTGGTTGTGACAACTGGTGGCAAGCGGTGGGCTATCAGGTTAGTATTTGGATCTGTGAAGCAACATAGATCCAGATACTAAAGAAATTGGTTTTCCAGTTTCCAGAGCAGAACTCAGTGCATTTATTAGAATTTACACAATACACAGCAGTTCCTTCCCCCTTCTTTGTTTTTCTTTTCTATCTTTTATTTGGCTGGAGTGAGAATGTCGCAACAACCATCGAAAAAGACCTTGGAACAATTATGTCGAGACAAAAATATTTAGACGAAGGATAAAAAGAAGGATGAACTTTTGCAAGCTCTCGAGGATTATGAGGCGAGGCAAGCAGTCCAGGACGCAGCAGAGCAGGGTACCACCCAGCCAAAGGAAGTGCAAGTCCAGTGGAAAGGACAGTGTCAAGTGCTTCGCCAAAGGGTGATACTGCCCTGGATGTGTACTTGCAGACTGTTTTAAAACATGTGGACTCTGTGGACTCTCAGATGCTGCTTCAGCTCATCCTCCAGTACCAAGAGCGAGAGAAGCGCAGAGCTGAACACGAAGCTGCGGAGCGCAGAGCTGAGGCTGAACACGAAGCTGCGGAGCGCAGAGCTGAGTCCGAGCGAGAGGCGGCAGCGCGCCAAGTTGAGCAAGCAGCGGCAGAGCGCCAAGCGGACCGAGAAGCTGTGGAGCGCAAGGCTGCAGGTGAGAAGCGGCGGAGCGGCAAGCCGAACGGGCACATCAGCTCGCTCTGGCACAGGCAGGCAGAACGCAATTATCTCCTGCCTCCTGCCCTTACGCCCAGACCTCGTGCCGAGAACTTTCCCACCCTTGACAAAGATGGGGACCTGGATGTGTTCCTGCGATGTTTTAAAAAGACTTGTCGACAGTACCAGCTGCCCAAGGAGCAATGGGCCAGATACCTCACTCCTGGACTAAAAGGTCCAGCGCTTGAAGCCTTTGCAGAGTTACCAGCTGAGAGTGACCAGGACTATGAGGCGATTAAAGCCGCATTGCAGAGACATTATAACCTCACACCAGCCAGAGGTATATCGCAAAAAGTTCAGGTCCTTGCAGAAGCGGGCCGCGGAGAGCTACTCTGCAGTCGTGAGCCACCTGACCACCCTATTTCGACAATGGGTCAGGGGGCTGAAGATTGATACCTTGGATGCCCTGGAAGACCTGTTAATCAAAGAGCAGTTCGTGCAGCTGTGCCCACCTGAGATCCAGGAATGGCTTCTGGATCGCAAACCCGAGACGGCCCTGGAAGCTGGTGAGCTGGCCAATTTCCATGCGGCCAACAGAGCATCCGTGGACCGGAGCAGAGGTTTCCCCAAAGGATCGTCTGGATGGAAGCCCAACTCAGCACGACCCCCCGACATCACGGCGGCAGAGCCCCCCTCTGTGCCAGTCTCTGCTGGGGAGGGGGGAACGAGTCCTTCTTCGCCTGGAAGAAATGTGAGCCGTCGCTGTTTTATTTGTAACAGCGCCAACCATCTCCGGGCAGCGTGCCCGCAGAGGAAGAAGCCTGCATCCACAGCTGGGGGAGGATACCCCTCAACATCACCCTCTGTCCTGTTCGTGACCAGATCGGAGGGCAGTGCCAACGTGAACCAGCAAGCAGTCATTGTCGGGACTCAGGTATCTGTGGGTTTAAGAGATACGGCGGCTGAAGTAACTTTGGTGCGTCTAGGGTTAGTCAGCCCTGTAGACTTTATTCCTGGCAGGACTCTAGCAGTAAAGGGTTTTGGTGGGGTATGTCCTGCGGTGCCAATGGCACGGGTTTATCTGGACTCGGGAGCTGGGAGAGGTCTGCGGGAGGTGGGAGTGTCTGAAAATATTCCTACAGATGTGTTGCTGGGCACGGATTTGGGTAAATTGGTGTCACAGTATGTGCTGGAAAGGGATGCTGGGGATTTACCCAGGCCCACTAGTGGCTCTACAGTGGGGAGGGCTGTGAGCGGGGATGCACAACAGGATTCCTGGACGGGAGGGCAGGGGATGGCAGTGAGTCAGTCTGCGCCTGCGCCAGGTGTGCCCGAGGTGTTGTTTGGTAGCATGAGGAGCAATGAGCAATGTGACTGGGAGGAAAGGCAGGGGGTGAGTGAATGCCCGTCTGCCCCCGAGTCAGCTGGTTCCCCGGACCACATGCGGGGGGAGGCCGCGGTGCCCATGGTGGAAGCTGGCGGTCAGCGGGGAGTAGGGCACAAGGCCCGTCTCTGCCGTGTGAATCAAAATGCCTGGGAAGGGTGGCAGGATACTGTGGTGTGCCTGCCTAGACCAGACTCAGGTGTGTCTGTGACGCCACGTGGTTGGGAGGGAGAATAAAGGACCAAGGCAGGTTCCTTTAGAGCTGAACCAACTGGGTCGGTGGTGCTGGAGGGAAGGTGTGGGCATCGGAAGGCTTGGGATGAGCAGGATACTGCTGTGTGCCAGCCTGTGTCGCGGGTGTCTGAGACTGTGCGTGGTGCAGAGGGCATACTGGGTGGTCGGAAGGAGAGGCCTAGGGTGGCAGAGGGTTATCCAGGGCCTGAACCATCCAGGTTGGCGGTGCTAGGTGAAAGGAGTGGAGGGCAGAACATCCGGGATGGGCAGGATACTGTGGTATGCCAGTCTGTGTCGCATGTGTCTGAGGCTGCGGGTGGCACCGAGCGCATGCTGTGTGGTCAGTAGGAAGGGCCTGGGGTGGACGCGTGTTGCCCTGGGGAAAAGCCAACCAGATTCCCAGTACCACAGGAAACTGGTACTGAGAAACCTCCCTGTGGGGGACGGCTGTATGCTCATCGGTTACGAAGCAAGGCGTGCTTGATAAACTGTGTGATACAGTGGGGAAACTGTGTGCAATGGGGGGCGAGACGAGCATGAGCGTGGAGAATCTTGTGCCCCATCTGTATGGTTCCCCAAATTCTGAATGTGCGGGGACAGTGAGAGACGGGGAGGCAGCGGTTCCTGGAGTGCCTCCTGTGACCTCCCAGCCATCTGCCCAGAGCCAGGTACGATGCCTGACGCCGTTGGCAGATGCAGGGAGGACATTTACTGGGGAGCGGGACGCTTCACCCTGTTTCTCCATACCTCCTGCTGTAAGAATGGCTTCAGAGCAGGCTACGGGTTACGAGGATTCTGCTGCCTGTAAGACTGAGGTGCAAGCTGAGAGTGAGCCACACGTGCTGCACCCGGAGGGGCTGCAGAAGCACAGGGGCTTCTCCGAGTCTGTGCCATGTTGTGAGTGCAGTATGAGTGACCCCCTCCCCCCGGTTTGGGAGAGGTGGGGAAGAATGGTGGAGTCGCCAAAGGCCTGCATGTGGCAATGTGTGATGCGGTTGCGAGAGGGAATGCACGCTTTGGTGGGCAAAGTACACGGACACCTGTGCGTCCCCCACTCCGTAATAGCGCCGGCGACTGGGGCAGGTACCAGATGCCAGTTGGCGAACCCGTGTTAAGACGCACGTGAGAGGCATATTAGCCCCTCCCTTTCTGCGTCTCCATTTGTATGGGAGATGTGGCAGACTAGATCTGTATTTCTATCTATATCAGGGCCTGCCTGTATATATGCATATATATATATATATATATATATATTTTATTCCCCTCCATCTTCATATTCATATTGGGGTCTGACCATTTGGGAAGCGTATCCCTGTGTCCACAGCTGGTGAGGAATTAGCATTTTACCTGCAAAAATGTAATTAAAATGGTTAGCTTTCTCCCTTGGGGTGAGGATATAACACGTAACTGTAAAAGGGAATGTCCTTTGTACTCTGACATAGTACTCACACCTTGGCAGCCAGTCCGGCACCAAGATTTAGACCCCATCTTCAAAGAAAGGAAGCACATCCTTGATCTCTAAGGGGGGTCTGGGGTGAAGAGGGACACCTTTGGGCAATTAAAGATTAATTGACAAGCGTACGGAGCACGAGCGAGAAGGGCACTCTGGGATATGTAGTACTGGAGCCTGGGCCATGTGTGGGTGGGGGTTGGAAGGATCAGGAAATTAGTAAATTCTGAAAACTGGCCATGTGCTGTGGTTGATCACTTGGGGTACCTTCGAAAGAGGACTGATCTGTCCATGCTCTATCTCCAGGCTCCAGGAGACCATTGATGCTAGCTTAATGAACAGCTCTTCGTAAGTAATTGCTCTATGGTTCACCCTTTTTCTTTTATTTGCTGTGTAGTGTGTAATTAATTGATTTATTCTAGTTATAATTTTTCCTATAACAATGCACTGTGATTTTTCTATATCATAAATAAAACCTATTTAAGTTCTGACTCTGGCTGATGAGATCCACGCTAACTAAGAGATTGGGAGTATTGCCATTGGCTTTAAGCTCGGTTATATATAAGAAAATCTTTGCGCAGCAGCGCGCGTAGTGGTCGTGACAGTGTCTGTCAGCGTAGTGTCCAGAGCATGGAGGCGCCACCAGGAGACAGGCCAGTACATCAGGAGACGTGGAGGAGGCCGTAGGAGGACAACAACCCAGCAGCAGGACCGCTACCGCTGCCTTTTTGCCAGGAGGGACAGGAGGAGCACTGCCAGAGCCCTGCAAAATGACCTTCAGTGGGCCGCAAATGCGCATGTGGCTGCTCAAACGGTGAGAAACAAGACTCCATGAGGGTGTTAGGAGGGCCCGACGTCCACAGGTGGGGTTGTGCTTACAGCCCAACACCGTGCAGGACGTTTGGCATTTGCCAGAGAACACCAAGATTGGCAGCTTCGCCACTGGCGCCCTGTGCTCTTCACAGATGAAAGCAGGTTCACACTGAGCAGATGTGACAGACGTGACAGGGTGTGGAGAATGTTCTGCTGCCTGCAACATCCTCCAGCATGACCGGTTTGGCAGTGGGTCAGTAACGGTGTGGGGTGGCATTTGTGAGACCATATGCTGGTGCAGTTGGCCCTGGGTTCCTCCTAATGCAAGACAATGCTAGACCTCATGTGGCTGGAGTGTGTCAGCAGTTCCTGCAAGATGAACGCATTGATGCTATGGACTGGCCCGTCCGTTCCCCAGACCTGAATCCAATTGAGCACATCTGGGACATCATGTCTCGCTCCATCCACCAACGCCACGTTGCACCACAGACTGTCCAGGAGTTGGGGGATGCGTTAGTCCAAGTGTGGGAGGAGATCCCTCAGGAGACCATCCGCCACCTCATCAGGAGCATGCCCAGGCATTGTAGGGAGGTCATACAGGCATATGGAGGCCACACACACTACTGAGCCTCATTTTGACTTTTTTGAAGGACATTACATCAAAGTTGGATCAGCCGGTAGTGTTGTTTTCCACTTTAATTTTGAGTGTAACTCCAAATCCAGACCTCCATGGGTTGGTCAATTTTATTTCCATTGATAATGTTTGTGTGTTTTGTTGTCAGCACATTCAACTATGTAATGACCACAGTATTTAATAAGAATATTTCATTCATTCAGATCTAGGATGTCTTATTTTTGTGTTCCCTTTATTTTTTTGAGCAGTGTACACACACACACACACACATATATATATTACACAGACCTCAGACCAGACATACACACACACACATATTTATATGGGTATGTATATACATACACACATATATATTACACAGACCTTAGACCAGAGATATAGATATACAGTGGCAAGAAAAAGTATGTGAACCCATTGGGATTACGTGGAGTTTTGCATGAATTGGTCATAAAATGGGCTCTGATCTTCATCTAAGTCACAACAATTTGAAAAACACAGTCTGCTTAAAATAATACAACACAAACATTATATGTTCTCATGTGTTTATTGAACATAACATGTAAACATTCACAGTGCAGGGTGGAAAAAGTATGTGAACCCCTAGCCTAATGACTTCTCCAAGAGCTAATTGGAGCCAGGAGTGAGCCAACCTTGAGTCCAATCAGTGTGATATTATTGGATGTGTTGCTGAAAGCTGTCCTGCCCTTTAAAAACACACACCAGTTTTGGGTTTACTGGTTTCAAGAAGCACTGCCTGATGTGAACCATGCCTCGCAGAAAAGAGCTCTCAGAAGACCTACGATCAAGAATTGTTGACTTGCATGAAGCTGGAAAGGGTTACAAAAGTATCTCCAAAAGCCTTGATGTTCATGTGTCCACGGTAAGACAGATTGTCTACAAATGGAGAAAGTTCAGCACTGTTGCTACTCTCCCTAGGCGTGGTCGTCCTGTACAGATGACTGCAAGAGCACAGCGCAGAATGCTTAATGAGGTAAAGAAGAATCCTAGAGTGTCAGCTAAAGACTTACAGAAATCTCTGGCACATGCTAACATTTTTGTTGACACATCTACAATAAGGAAAACATTAAACAAGAATGGAGTACATGGGAGGACACCATGGAGGAAGCCATTGCTGTCCAAAAAGAATATTGCCGCACGTTTGAAGTTTGCAAAAGAGCACCTGGATGTTCCACAGCACTACTGGCAAAATATTCTGTGGATAGATGAAACCAAAATTGAGTTGTTTGGAAAAAACACACAACACTATGTGTCGAGAAAAAAAAGGCACAGCACACCAACATCAAAACCTCATCCCCACTGTAAAACATGGCGGAGGGAGCATCATGGTTTGGGGCTGCTTTGCTGCCTCAGGGCCTGGACTGATTGTTGTCATTGATGGAAACATGAATTCCAGAGTTTATCAAGACATTTTGCAGGAAAACGTAAGACCATCTGTCCGCCAACTGAAGCTCCGCAGAGGATGGGTGATGCAACAGGACAATGACCCAAAGCATACAAGTAATTCAACAAAAGAATGGCTTCAACGAAACAAAATACGCTTTCTGGAATGGCCCAGTCAGAGTCCTGACCTCAACCCGATTGAAAAGCTGTGGCATGACCTTAAGGCTAGGGTCAGATGAGCGCATTTTGTACGGACTGTGCATCCGTGCAGTACGGACGTACTTTCTGACTGACGACAAGGTAGTGGCCACACAGTCCGTTTTTTACACTGACGTATTTTTTGACTGATGTAGCAGGGAAAATAAATTACAATGAAAAAACATTCTGTCCGTCAAAAATGCTGGACGTATAAATGCAGTCCGTCTGACCACGTTCCATCACTCACACAGAAAGCTATGCGGACGTTGCGAACATGGCGCACTCCGCACATCCGTTCTAGCAGTATTACGTTCTTGCCTAACCTACGTCCGTTTGCAGCGTCCGTCAGCCTCCGCACTTCTGTACGGACGTACTTCGTGTGTGGGGCTCCATTTAACACAATTGTATGCTATCACGGACGTACTTATGTGCGGGCAACACGGACGTTAACATTGTGCTCGTCTGACCCCAGCCTAAGAGAGCGATTCACACCAGACATCAAGAATATTGCTAGACTGAAACAGTTTTGTGAAGAGGAGTGGTCCAAAATTACTCCAGATCGTTGTGCAGGTCTGATCTGCAACTACAGGAAACGTTTGGTTGAGGTTATTGCTGCCAAAAGGAGGGTCAACAAGTTATTAAGTCCAAAGGTTCACATACTTTTTCCACCCTGCACTGTGAATGTTTACATGTTCGGTTTAATAAAAACATGAAAACATATAATGTTTGTGTTGTATTATTTTAAGCAGACTGTGTTTTTCAAATTGTTGTGACTTAGATGAAGATCAGAGCACATTTTATGACCAATTCATGCAAAACTCCACGTAATCCCAAAGGGTTCACATACTTTTTCTTGCTACTGTATATATAATATATATATATATATATATATATATATACAGTTGTGTTCAAAATTATTCAACCCACAATGCTGTAAAGGGTTTTAGGGAATTTAGTTTACATTTGTAATTGTATTCAGAATGAAATCCTACAAGGACTTTTTAAAGAACCATATGCAAGTAAAATGACATCAATTGGTTTTGTAATACAGTAGTAAATGTTTCTTTTGTGAATTCTTCATTGACACAATTATTCAACCCCTTAAAGACTACCACTCTGAAGAACAGAGGTTCATTCAAGTGTTTTCAATCAGGTATTGAAAATACCTGTGGATGTCACGGAGCAGCAATAAAGCATAATAAGCACCAATTAGGCAGCTTTAAAATGACTGTGATACTCAGCTCCTTCTAGACATTTACTGGTGTGGTTACAAACATGGTGAAGTCAAGAGAATGGTCCAGGAAGACAAGAGAAGAGGTGATTACTCTTCACAGGAAGAGCAATGGCTATAAGAAGATTGCAAAGATGTTAAACATACCAAGAGAGACCATAGGAAGCATCATTCGCAAATTCAAGGCAAAGGGCACTGTTGAAACGCTACCTGGTCGTGGCAGAAAGAAGATGCTGACTTCGACTGCTGTGCGCTACCTGAAGAGTAGAGTGGAGAAAAGTCCCCGTGTGACTGCTGAGGAACTGAGAAAACATTTGTCAGATGTGGGTACTGAAGTTTCAGCTCAGACAATACGGCGCACACTGCGTAATAAAGGCCTCCATGCCAGAACTCCCAGGCGCACCCCCTTGCTGTCTCCAAAGAATAAGAAGAGTCGACTGCAGTATGCCAAAAGTCATGTGGACAAACCACAGAAGTTTTGGGATAGTGTTCTGTGGACTGATGAAACAAAATTAGAACTGTTTGGGCCCATGGATCAACGCTATGTTTGGAGGAGGAAGAACAAGGCCTATGAAGAAAAGAACACCTTGCCTACTGTGAAGCATGGCGGGGGGTCAATCATGCTTTGGGGCTCTTTTGCTTCTGCAGGTACAGGGAAGCTTCAGCGTGTGCAAGGTACCATGAATTCTCTTCAGTACCAGGAGATATTGGATGACAATGTGATGCAGTCCGTCACAAACCTGAGGCTTGGGAGACGTTGGACCTTTCAACAGGACAATGATCCCAAGCATACCTCCAAGTCCACTAGACCATGGTTGCAGATTAAAGGCTGGAACATTTTGGAGTGGCCATCGCAGTCACCTGACTTAAATCCGATTGAGAACCTCTGGTGGGACTTAAAGAAAGCAGTTGCAGTGCCCAAGCCTAAGAATGGGACTGAACTGGAGGCTTTTGCCCATGACGAATGGGCGAAGATACCCGTAGATCGCTGCAAGACACTTGTGTCAAGCTATGCTTCACGTTTAAAAGCTGTTATAACTGTAAAAGGATGTTGTACTAAGTACTAAGATTGAATGTCACTTGGGGGTTGAATAAAACTGATAATGATGTGAGCACAGAAAAGACATTTGTGGTTATTTCATTATAAATGTTATGTTATATTTGTCTGACCTACACGTGCCTCTTTGATTTAATTGTTTAATTGTAAGGAAGATGACTGAATGATCAAAATCAATGTCAAACTGGCCAAAACACTCAATTTCAGTGGGGGTTGAATAATTTTGAACACAACTGTAATATATATATATATATATATATATATATATTACACGAGAGGGGCAGCACTCAACCTTAACTATGCTTTCAGTGCGGGTGCATCTCAAGACAACATGATATACAACAAAACAGGAGGAGAGCACACCAAACATATTATTCAAACACAAAAGAAACCACAACAGCAGCTGTCACGGGTGCTCCACCAGCAGGTTCTATTTAAACCTTGATCTGCAGGGAGCTTCAGAAAGGACTGGGTCCTCAATAAGTAAGTTTATCCCATAAGAGCAGTCATTAGGTTAGTATGATAGGACCTGCCAGGGGTGGAATACATTGTCGCTGTTGGCAGGCTTACGCAATCCATGGCCATCCATTGCAAACTAAACTTCCACCATTGTTCAAGAGAGCTCAGTATTGAATTATTGCAAGGGTTAAGAACCACAGTGTTTTTGAAGGAGTTAAGAAATGTTTGTAAGCATTTAAAGGGTTAAATCTGGAAAATCTCTATGTTTAAATGAATTTAGCTGCTGTTGTGGTTTCTTTTGTGTTTGAATAATATGTTTGGTGTGCTCTCCTCCTGTTTTGTTATATATATATCTCAGACCTCAGACCAAACGCTGGGGAAGCTGGTCGCATGCATGAAAAGCATTTGGCCAGCGTTCCCCTCTGGCGGGCCGCATTACTTACCCACCGGTGGGTCCGGTCGCAGGGGTGTGACGCAATCACGCGGCCGCCGGGAAGTGGAGGCCTTGACGCTGCCTCCAGCCGAGATCTCACGGGAGTCTCCTGCGAGATCTCGGCTGGAGGCAGCGTCACAGTCTCCACTGCCCGGCGGCTGCGTCACAGCCCTGCGAGCGGACGCACCGCTGGAAGTAATGCGGCCCGCCGGAGGGGAACGCTGGCCAAATGCTTTTCATGCATGCAGCCAGCTTCCCCAGCCCCGCGGATACCGGCAAGCCGGCCCAACGCTGGCTTCCGGTATCGGGCCATTTTCACAAGTACTAAGTACTTGTGCAAACGGCAGTATCAGCACCAATACCGATACTAGTGTAGCGCTCACTCCCGGAGGAGCCGCTGAATTTGAACCTCGGGTCAGTCTCCCCGCACTAGGGAATAAATATACTCCAGCACCGTTGTGGATTTTATAAATTATATAGTTTACTGGATAAACTGGCATATAAAGAGTAACACGGTATACGTATATATATTTACAGTAGTTCGTAATGCGAGAAACGCGTAGCGGAAAAGGAAAAAATAATTTTAACCCCTTCGTGGTTGGAGTGTGAGTCCCGTACAGGCTATGTCCCAAGAAATGTAAGTGTAGGTGTGTATGGGTACCCGGGTACAATATTCAACTGGCCAGTGAATTATTTATGAGGTATCTTAGACTAGTCACGTTGGGGCCCTGTAGGTTTTGAGGAAACTGCAGCGTGCTTTAGTACTTTACAGTGGCCGGGAAGGCCTCTCACCCATCCGCCAGATACTCTGCGCTCCGCTCGACCCAGGACGTCTCTCCGTTAGATTTTGACTGGGATACTCTGTGTCACCGGATCCGCTGTCTTGCTTGTCTGTATCTGCCACAAGATGTCCAGCTCACCGCCTGCACTCCCTGTTAGATCGTCTGCGGTCTCCTAACTCGGGGTCCTTCAGCGTACTCTGTATCGGTGTAGGGTTACTAACGGTGGATCACGGGGTCTTCGTTCAATAAGAAGGGAAACCCGATCTCCAGCTCTGCTAGGCCGCACCTGCGCTCTGGCCTGGTCGCGATCACTGTCTCCTGCACTTGCGTCTTGCTCCTCTCACTCCTCTGCGCGCTCTGACGGCTCTCTCCACGAGGCTACGGATGTAAGTGTCTCTTTCCCACCCACTTCCTGTTCCCGCCCGCAAAACATGCTGGAAAATGTAGTCCCAATGTCTTACATTGCGCTTGTCTCCCTCTGGTGGCCAAAAACAAGTACTACCACGACAGTGAATTAAAACCAGCGCTACACTAGTATTGGTATCGGTGCATCCCTAATTCAAACGTTTACGCTTTTCATTTGCAGCAAGAAGATTTAGGTATTTTTTGGCAAAATTTGATTCCCTTCTTTTTTTAACAGGTTTTTTTAAAATTCTTTAACAGACCTTTTTATTGTTATTCATATGACTTTCTATATTATTTCCAGGCATTTTGATGCAGTAGTTTTTATTTTTTTTAAAAAACCAAACTTTTAAAAGTTGCTGGGGTTTGTTTGTTTTTTACTCCTTTTTCGTCTGCATTTTACGATTTATTTAATAAAAGTTATGTTTTACTTAAAAGTGACCAATAATGATATAAATTCCACTTTGTATATGGAAATTAGGGTTACCCCCTTTCGCTTGTGATATTGTCGCTTTAATACTGATTTTTGGTATGTTCAATGATAAATCTGCATTGACCATACATCAATTACTGTGCCTTATTTGGTGGGTAATGAATTACTCAAAAGGTGTACAAAGTTTGTACTACAAACACATGGACCAAGCACAAGTGAAAACATTCAGGGTGAACTTAACTTTGATGGAGTCGATGGAGGTTATTTATCATCTCTGAAATTGCCACTGAATTGCACCGAATGGTGAATGTCACAGTAGGTGTATTTTTGGGGCAATTCACGCATTCACAAAGCTGTCAAGTACAGGCTAATCGACAACAAAATATGGTGCATTTCGCCAGCGTTCGGTGGCACTGAAATTGTCCCACTGAGAACTATCGATTTGTCTATTCACAGAATGCCGAATTGCACCTAAATGTCTGCAGCAGGACTTGATTTTTGGTGTTGCAAACAAACACATTAAGGCTGGGTTCACACCTGCACGTTTTTTGACACGCGCGTATCGCGCAAGCGTAAAAAACACGCAAACTCACATTGCAGCGCGTTCACGGCCATAGACTGCAGCGTGAACGTGCTGCGATACGCCCCAAAGAAGCTTGCTTACTTCTTTGGGCATAGGATGTTTTACAGCGCGTTTCTGCGCGCTGTAAAATGCCCAGGTGTGAACGGGTCCCATAGGAAATCATGGGATTTCCATGCTTGGGCGTTTCACAGTGCGCAGGAACGCGGTGTAAAACGCCCAGGTGTGAACGGGGCCTTAAACAGGCGAATATAATATGTTTCACTGTAATATATGGAATATCTATTTTTTTTTCAAAACATTTTTTATTTATTTAAGACATAAAAAAAAAGGTCTGTTAAATAATAAAAAACATTTTTATTACATACAATTTTATTGGTTTAACCCCTTTGCTGCAGGTGATATGTGGGGTTCCCCGCTGTGTGCAAAGTAAGTCCCCCACAAGTTATGAGGTCATCATCCCGGGCAGCTTGGGTCTCCCCTTTCACTGCGGAGTCCTAGGGCAGTCTGACTTGAAGTCAGACAGTCCCTTTCGACCCCTCCCAGCACACTGACCTCACAGCCAACAGTCAGTAAGGTATTAACCCCGAGCTGCCCATTGATTTCCTTCTGGAAATACTTATGGTGGTGATGGGGCATTTGGAACTGATGCATCTCCTGGTCCTCCTCAGCTAGGGGCCTCTTTGGTATCATCGGAAAGGTCAGAGCATGGCCTTTCCAATGATACCAAACATTACCAGGCTATGTGTTAAAATAAAAAGAAAATACATTTTCAGATCTTAATTTAAAATGCAGCACTATTTTTCACTTTTCAATTATGTGAACAATGATGCTGCGCGAACTCGTCTTCTCATTTGCCACAATGAAAATTTTTAAAAAAATTCCGTTTTAGTTAAAATGGCGAAACATTAACAGGTTCCCATTTCTATTTTTTCTTTTTTAACAATACAACAGAATATATAACCACAAAGGCTTGGATGATAAAATGTGAAAAAAAAAAATTCAAGCTGTAAATGATTGAAATCTGAATGGAAATTCATGTTTTGTTATATCATTCTGGAAGGACATGACATATACATATAATAAGGAAATATTATGAATATGCAGAGTCTGCTGAAAATAAGGATATATAATTTGTCTGGGTCCTACAATAAAACATGACTTCAAAACAGGTAGGGATGCACCAAAACCATTTTTTCTGACCGAATACAGATACTGATATTTTTATTTAAAGTCATGTGACCATTTTCCAATTAAGAAAAAGAGAGAACATGGCAGAGTTGGCGCTTCATTGCTCTGATAGTGGTATATACGCAGGTTCCGTGATTACCTCTGGGGTCCTCTGTAGCCCTCAAAAGTAAAAATCATACATAGCATAGCACAGTTTAAATTGAAGTGCAAATGAACAAAAATCTATATTACTCACATTTACCAGCAGCTGCTGATTTTATCTAGGTGCACTGGATCACCTATCAGCCTCAGAGGATTCTAAATATCACATCTGTCCATCAAATCCCAGTCTGTCCATCCATCCCACATAAATTAAGCTATCAATCCCTCCATTCATGCATAGGCCTATTCATCTATCCCTCTGCGTATCTTTCTATACCTGTCTATCCCTCTGCGTATCCCCCGCCAGGCAGGTATTTCCCCTTTTATAAATTATTTTAACAGGAAGTATACATTGAAATTACTCTCATTTTCAAGTATGCTCTGGGTTCAAGAACATTGAATTGTTATAGAAGGTACAGCAATAAACTAATAAAATGCAAGATAAAAAAAACAACACAAATATACAGATCAACAGAAAATAAATATGAAGGAAATATAGTCACTATATTACATGTTTACAGGTACATTCTGTATCAAGAGATCTCTATTACTATACCTTGTGACTTTAGAATGGGGGAAGATTTGATGGCGTCTGGGAGGTTATTCCATAATTGCGGTGCTCTGTAGGAAAATGAGGATCAAGCCACTTTCCCTTTGTATTGTAAGTATGGTGCAGGTCCTGGATCGGAGGTTATAGGATGAGGGAACTGCTAGGGGAAGCAGTCTATTCAGGTAGTATGGTAGCTTCCCAGAAAATCTCTTAAACACCAGGTTGGAAAGGTGAAGAGTACATCTAGATTCCAGCGACGGCAGGTTTAGCTCTTTTAACATATCACAATGGTGGGTCATGCAGTGACATTGTAGCACAAAGCAGCAGAGTGAGTTATACAATGTAATAAGTTTATGAAGGTGTGTTTGCGGGGCAGCTGCATACACTACATCTCCGTATTCAATGGCTGGCATAAGCATTTGTTGTACAATCTGCTTTCTTACCGCGGGGCTCAGGCAGGATTTGTTTCGGTACAGGGCACCTAGTTTGGGGTAAAATTTAGATGAGAGTTTTTCAATGTGGGGACCAAAGGATAGATTTGGGAATAACCACATACCTAGATATTTCAGAACTGTGGTCAGCATGCCATTTGATTTTGTCTGGACACATGGATGGGGAGTTTGCAGTTTATGTAGTTTAGGTGCGGCTCCAAAGAGCATCGTAACAGTTTTGTCAGTATTTAGAAAAGGTTTGTTATGTGCAATCCACTTTTCTACCTCTGAATTGTTCTTGCAGCACGGCCTCCAGCTGCAGGAGATTTGGTTTGCTGGTATAGATTACGGTGTCATCTGCGTACAATTGAGGCTTTGCAGACGTTGGGCAGATCATATATTTATGAAGGAGATACGGGGGAGGGGGTGATACCAACCCTAGTGACGCCACTGCATTTACTGCTTACAAGTTACATCAGGACTGTATATCATATGACCCACGGGCCCCTACAGTGATTACATAGCTGGCCCAAGGTCAACATGTAATTTCTTCCCTTCAGTGCTGGGATCCAAAAAACAATGGACGCTGGTTTTGTGCTTGCTAAAATACAAAGAGACTGGAGAAACTTTAAAGTGCTCATGAAACTCACAGGATTTTAGTTCCAGGAAATTAAGGCTTTTGTTAGTACTGTAATATCAGCAATTTTCCATGACATTGCATAATCAGTCATTACTGAATAACCCCTTAGGTGTATGCGACCTTCGGTATTTCACTCAATATCAGTATGTGGTCTCTGCTGCAAAGTGTCCATGGGATTTTATTCCTATGTTGAAAACTATCAAGGGGTGGCAAGAACTGATTGTACCTCATTGAGGTGGTGTCTGCTGAATGGCACAGAAAGTCTTGCCCTCTTGCTGCTTAGTACACTGCAAGAAGTGCCCTGTTTGGTGTTCCAGGTGTGAATGGTGGGGTAAGTTGGAGAAAAAGAGTTCTCTTGAGAAAAGCTGAGAAGACACAGCAGGGTATATGGGAGGGGGAACTAACGGATCACACTGTTAGATGTGAAAAGTGATCACACAGGAGCGCATACATGTGGAAGAAAACAAGCAGTAAGGGGTCTCAGCATGACACCGTAAAATTGTGGCAATTTAACGCTAACACGCAGCATGTATGAGTATCAGGCCTCACAACATTAAAAGGGATACTCCACTGCAAAGAGTTCACTTTTGTCCGGACCAAGAAGTTCCTAAAGCTTTTCTGCACAATTTTAAATCCTATGCAAATCTGTAGGATCTGCATATTGTGCAGCACAACAGAACTTGTGCACTGGACATATACAAGTTCCATAACACAGATGCATCTGCTGCCTCTGAGACCACTCACTATCACGAAAGGTCTCAGAGGGGAACGTCAGCAGACATCACTAGTGACCAGCAGCCAGCTAACTTAAAAATCCCAGCTGCTGGCGACACTGGGTTGGGTGGGGAAATTCTTTACCGGGCAAATTCTAACAGATTGGGGCAGTAAGAATGGAAGAGTACATGTACTGCCCACTTTATTGATTTTTTTTTTTTTAAAGTCAGGATACATAGTCTCTTTAAAACTCCACTGACATTATTGCAGAGCTCCACAGCTATAACGGCCCCTGTAATGTGCAGTGTGAATGAATGTATGGGACATAGAAGTCTATTCATAAAACATGTAAAACCGATGAGCAAAACTGGTTAGAACATGTATGTGAAAGTATTCAATGTCCAAGAACCAAAACTGCCTTGGAAGACAATTAGCCGCAACCGGTTGTCCTAGTTGATGAGAATTTTTAAGCCCTACCTTGCATGTGAAGGATAACTTTTAAATGTTGCTTTTAGAACAACGACTAGATCATGTAAGCTCCCATGAGCAGGGCCCTCTACACCTCTTATTTCCAGCCTATGTCCATTTTACAATAACAAAAGGGAACGAGAAACAAGATCCGAAAGGCATTGCTTACACCAGTGCTTGACAAACCCCGGTCGCTAGGTCACCATGGCAACTACAAATGTTGTCCTGGTTTGCATACAGGGGTGGGCAATTCATATAGCCGGATTCTCAGACCCAGGCAACATCTTGAAAGAGGCTGCTGCTAAGGCTCTGTCCCGCGGCTGGCTAGCTGGCAGCATGCTGTTAGGATCGGCACTATGCAATTAGATTTGCATTTTATTATTATTATCGTCATCATTTATATAGCGCCAACAGCTTCCGTAATGCTTTACAATAATCAAAGGGAATGAGATAAGCGGACATATGAAGTAAACAACAGGTGTAGAGGGGCTAGCATTTCATGCCGAGTCCTTCCAACGCGTCTGCTGGAGGTTTGAAACATTATATTAGACTTACGGACTGTACAGGAGGCAGCTCCTAGCCCGCCCACTCCCTCCCCCGGCATGGGAGCATGCAGCCATTAGATGGAGCGGCTATGTTCAATGTCAAACGTGCGTCTGGAGACGGGCAGGAGTTTAAAAGCTGCCAGACACCGAATGACACAGCCCGGACTGATTAAAAAATTTAAAAAAAACACGCCACTTTGAAAGTTACGTCCCCAGATGCGAGGGAGGGGCAGCCACAGCGAAGAGTGAGGAAAGGAGGCAGAATAACACAAGCACTGTATAGAACACTGTATTGTGTATATAACACTACTGTATAACATGCATGTTATATACAGTACAATACGCAGTGATCTACATGTATGTATGTCTGGTGTGCCAGGGTATGTATGTATAGTCTGGTGTGCCTGGGTATGTATGGTCTGGTCTGCTGGAGTATACATGTATGTGTGGTCTGGTGTGCCAGAGTATTTAGGAGGTCTGGTGTGTCTGTGTGCAGTGGGTAAATAGGGTGACTGGCCATACATTTCAATACCATCAAAAACTGGACAGGCTATCAATTATAGGAAAGCGTCACATGACATAAAAGGATCAGTGAGTACCTGGCAAAAAGAATATTGGTACTCGGTATCGTGTATCTTTAGTTGTTGAAAGTAAAAACTTTGTTAGTTTGAAGCAAAAACTGGCTCCTAACATTTGTAGCTGGCTCCTAGATTCAGAGCAAATTTGTCAAGTCTTGGCTTACGCACACAATGCCCATTAAAAACTAGTAATTCATAAATGCCAATTTATCAAATACAGTGTATGTTACCACATAATTACCATCGTCATTTATATAGCACCAACAGTTTCCTCAGCGCTTTCTGTATCTCGTTCCCTTTGGTTATTGTAAAACAGACATAGGATGAAGCATGAGGTGTAGAGGGCCCTGCTCATGGGAGCTTACATGATCGAGTCATTGTTCTAAAAGCAACATTTAAAAAGCATCCTTCACATGCAATTAAGGCTACTGGGGGGGCGTGGCTGGCTGCCATCGGGAGCAGTCGTGTTCTGGTGGAGCTCCGCAAGTCTGCTACCCTTAGGGCCCTCCAGCTGATTATTACCGCATTATCTTAGACTTTGAGGTGCCTAGGGGCTAGCCATCGAAACCAAGCTGTCCGGGGCCCGCTTTGTCCCCCCAGACAAGAGACACACCATCTGGAGCCTTCATTCCCTGCCGAGCATACCCGACTGCTGTGGCAGCCCACGGAGTGGCTAGGGGCACGGACTGGTGGAGGCTGTCTGATTCACCCCCTGCCATGACCCTGGGATCCGTACTGGAGGACCTCGAGGCCGGTTTGGAGTCGCTGCCCGTGGATGACGATGGACTGCTGACACGCGGTGCGTGGCGCCAACTGATGGCGGTAATGGAGACCGATCAGCGGGTGGAGGCTCCGGTTGGAGATGATTCGGAGGAAGGATCCTCAACCAGCTGTCAGGAAGAAGTTACAGGGGAAGGGGCTGTGAACCCTGAGAGGTGTGGGGGCGAGGAGCTACTACCGGAGGAGACCGGCGGAGACTTGGGAGGACCCAGCACAGCGCCCCATGCTTCTACTTACACTGCCTGAGACGGAACAGCGGCGGACCTCTGAAAGGTTGTCAGTCGGGAGGCCTGAAGCGACCAACCCTGCCTGGGACGTTCCTCTTCTGTGCTGGCGGTGAGTTATGTTGCAATACGGCCGCAGCTGGAGCGGTGGGCATTGCGGGTGGATGGGGGACCTGCAGCCTTTGGCCACGTTCCGGAGCGATGGATGCTTCGGATTGAGCGATGGATGCCTCGGATTGAGCGATGGATGCCTCGGATTGAGCGATGGATGCCTCGGATTGATGGGCCTGTAAGTGCAGCCTTTCCATTTGACACGGGCTGAGGCAGTCTGCTCACACCTTTTTGATGCAGACCCGTTTTTTCTGATGACACCCTCCCTTGTATGTGGACACTTCCCCCCCCTCATAGCAGAGTATATTTGATTTTCTACCCCTCCCTCCCACCGCAATTACTACTATGCCCAGCTGGAAACGTTGCTGGTCCCATAGATACCTTAAGATGAGTAAACCCTGATTTTTGCAGAGTACAAGCTGATTGTTTTTCCTGCCTACTATCCGCAGACTCTTGCTGTCCGTCCCATTTTTCTTACCCCTTCCACTGAGACATAGATATTTGCTAACTCTTGTTTGCGTTTATTCTTCTTTGCGTGACTGTCAATTTGCATTGGGTGGTCTAGTGTGACCCTCAAATTTCACCAACTATGCTGACATTAAATAAAAAAAAAAAAACTTTACTGGGGATTTTTAAGCCCAATAAATGTGAACCATTCTCAATACAGACGGTATTGGAAGGGTTTAATCTTTTTCTGTTAATGTGAGTGTTAGAATTATTGATACATCTTGCAAATATACCTTTTGGCGAGAGTGCCTCAACCATATAAAACTTATACTCCAATCTAATAACTGAATCAGGTGCTGGGCAAATGAGTGGTCAAGACACATCATCCCTGGACAATTATTAAATCCCATATCAGAAACCATTTTCTGTAGCTTACAGCTTTGAATTTAAAAAAATAACTTTATATCAAATGCAAATATGTTAACGGACTGCATTTTCTGGGACTGCACTACTATTGTAGTGGACATCGGTTATCCACCTGGCAGTGTTTAATCCTGAGTGTGCACTGTCAAAGATCAATTGAACAGCCCAGTAACCTTTAGCTGGCTGGGGTTCCAGCTTTATTTAGGACTTCAAATCAAGTTTAAACCTGAGCATAAAACTGTCAAAATAAGCTCAGTGAAAGGGGGGGGGGTTAAGAACAATGTAAAAACTAGGCATTTCTAAACGCAGGACAAAATTTAGAAACTAGCTGGAGTCTTGTTTATTAAAAATAAAAGGTTGAAAAATGTCTTTCAAATTCATTTTATAATCTTTTATAGTCACTTACGATATGATGGAAATGGCATCTTTAACCCTTTTGCTGCTGACGCATTTCCCACCTCTGTGCTGAGGTCATTTTTACCGGTTTTGCTTATGGTTAACTGCGTTTTGAGGCCTTATTTTATCATGACCCAGACATGAGTCTGCCGGAAAGAACGATATATATTATATGTATACATTATGTCCTGTCTGCCCATTATAACAAGATATGCACTAAAATCAATTTACAACTTTAAATGTGAAAGAAAAACACTTCACAACATGTGATCGTTTGCAGTTATTTTGTATGGGGTGCGCTTGTTAATTTTTGGGGGGAAATTGCCATTTTTAACAAACACCCCATACAAAAATTGTTAATGCACCAATATTGTTCCCATTTAACAAAAAAATAGTTTATAATTTTTACATGGTCATGTTTGGCATCCTTGGAAAGGCCATGCTCTGGCCGATCCAACAGTACCAAACATTAACCCCTAGCTGCCACAAATTGGGAGTTTGGAACCCCCTATCTCCCAATCCGTGGCAGTTAAGGGTTAACAAACATCGGCTATGCACTATGCCAGTCCTGGGGGGAGTTCCCAGAGGCTTGGCCGACATCCAAGATGTCTGCCAGCTCTGGGAAAGGATACAAACCGGCACTTTGGCAACAAATCGTGATCCAGCCCCCATGGGGTTAATGCCAGGTACCATTTGGAAGGACAGGCTGTGCCCTTCCAAACAGTGCCCGACTTTAAGCTCAGGCCCCCCGCAATTGGGAGGCAGGTCTGAAGGACCTCCCCCTGCACATGCGGGGGGCCACCTGAAATAAATGTCATCGTGGTGGCACAATGACATCTATTGTGCCCACGGCGGTCCTGGAGTGCCGGGCTGACATCAAGGATGTCAGCCTACACCGGAGGGCACAGCGATAGGCCGGAATCTTGCCGATTGCTGGCTGCAAAGGGAGGACACCGTCAACGCTTCCTGCGGGAGGACGTGCTGAGCGCATCTTCGGCAGCGAAGTGGTTAAAAAGTCCATTTAATTGTGAAAAAAACTAATGTGCAAGTTCCATTAAACTAAGAAATTGGACAGAGCGCAGAAATGCAAAAACCAGTGGGTACTTTCAGACAATGGTAAAACCACTGGTCACTATGGGGGTAGGTTGGGGGTTGATCACAGCTAGTAGATATACACCATTTGTCAAGCACATTTGCTGTGTTTAACATTTACTTTAGTATTTTAAAGCATATAAATTTTCTTGCACCCTTTTCCACAAGCATTGTAGTTTCATAAACCAATAAGGCAATTTCTTCCACAAACATGAGTTTAACCCCCGATGGTTATCTCCAGTGTGTCTTGGGGTTAAATTTCACTGCCAAGCAGTAAGACACACTTGGGCTGTATGCATCACCTCTCCCTGCGCTCCCTTGCTGATCCTCAGTCTCCGGCGATCATGACCTCATACTTCCTGGTTTCCTTCTCGTGAAGGGGAAGGAGGAAGTAGGAGGGTCAAGATCACCAAGGGAGTGCAGGGAGAGGTGATTGGCGTTACTGCTTCCAACATAGGATACTGCAGGGGCAAAAAGAATTCTACACTTTTGGACTAGAAAATTTTAAAAACAAATCAGACTGCCAGGGAGGATAATGTAGGAACTCTGTAGGACAGCTGAAAAGGGTGAAGCCCTTAACTGGCACCCAACACTGGTCAATTATCCTCATTTTATACAACTTGCCCATCATGTAAGTAACATTTCCCATCATTGATATTTGAAAGCCTTTATTTTGGTTAATAATCAACATGCCAGAGTCTCCACACAATGCCATTATACTTCAGTACAAGCCTGGGGTTAAGGGGCTGGTATTCGACCATAAAATAAACCTTGGTTTACCTAGGGCTATTCCATTGACACAAGACTAGTCTGTTTACATCCATAAACTACCATTTGAAGAGACTGGCTATACAAAATACATTTAAAACCCCAAATAAAAAAAATATCGCATCCCAGGTTTAGTGAATAATCCCTTGCAAATAGATTGGTACCCCATTTATACCATTAACTAAAATTGTGAATTTGCAAACTTATAAATTGGGCCCTGCATTCCTACTTTAGTACACTTAACCACACTGAAGTTTGACAGCCCTACTTTACAGGAAAATAAAAGGAAATTTATGCATGAATGTAAGGGAGCATGGGGATGCACTCATCCAGGGCAAAGTGTGCATATAATTTACACAGATAAAAATAAATATTTGCTGTTAAGCTAGGGTAATAGCTTAAAATTTCAGGACTTTCTTTGGCTGCAAAGAAATATCTATGCAGTGCTGGAGCTCCTAAATATGTATGTCTGTACATCTATTCTATATTTAGACTGTCAAGGTTCATCACCATGTCTTGTAGCTACAAGAATGGCAGCTAGATTATTTTAGCTACCAGATTTCAGTTGTGTCATGCATTGCCCTACCACTGACACTGGATTCAGAAATTTAAAGACTCGTTGGCTCCTATAGCACAAAACAAAAAAAGCTGCACTAAACAGGTTAGTTTTGAACTTCTCTACCAGAGCCAGATTGAGTGAAAAATTGAGACTAAGCTTAACAGAATTAAAAGCAATCAATAATGCACACATTAAACACAAACACAATGAAGCAGGATTAAATAATGCAATAAACTTTATTTGACATGAACATTATGATGCAGCAGTAACAAAAAACAAAATTTATCAAATGAAGCAGTGTAAAGCATTTAACAACCACCCCTGAGACGAAGAACTAAGTGCAGTGTGGATTCTTTCTGGATATTGTAGTCGGAGAGGGTACGACCATCTTCAAGCTGCTTGCCAGCAAAGATCAATCTCTGCTGATCTGGAGGGATACCTTCTTTGTCCTGGATCTTTGCCTTGACATTCTCTATTGTGTCACTTGGCTCTACCTCTAGTGTGATGGTCTTTCCAGTCAGGGTTTTAACAAAGATCTGCATGCCACCCCTGAGACGAAGGACCAGGTGCAAGGTGGATTCTTTCTGGATATTGTAGTCGGAAAGGGTACGACCATCTTCAAGCTGCTTGCCAGCAAAGATCAATCTCTGCTGATCTGGAGGGATACCTTCTTTGTCCTGGATCTTTGCCTTGACATTCTCTATTGTGTCACTTGGCTCTACCTCTAGTGTGATTGTCTTTCCAGTCAGGGTTTTGACGAAGATCTGCATGCACCCCTCAAACGAAGAACTAAGTGCAGTGTGGATTCTTTCTGGATATTGTAGTCGGAGAGGGTACGACCATCTTCAAGCTGCTTGCCAGCAAAGATCAATCTCTGCTGATCTGGAGGGATACCTTCTTTGTCCTGGATCTTTGCCTTGACATTCTCTATTGTGTCACTTGGCTCTACCTCTAGTGTGATGGTCTTTCCAGTCAGGGTTTTAACAAAGATCTGCATGCCACCCCTGAGACGAAGGACCAAGTGCAAGGTGGATTCTTTCTGGATATTGTAGTCGGAAAGGGTACGACCATCTTCAAGCTGCTTGCCAGCAAAGATCAATCTCTGCTGATCTGGAGGGATACCTTCTTTGTCCTGGATCTTTGCCTTGACATTCTCTATTGTGTCACTTGGCTCTACCTCTAGTGTGATGTCTTTCCAGTCAGGGTTTTGACGAAGATCTGCATGCCACCCCTCAAACGAAGAACTAAGGTGCAGTGTGGATTCTTTCTGGATATTGTAGTCGGAAGAGGTACGACCATCTTCAAGCTGCTTGCCAGCAAAGATCAATCTCTGCTGATCTGGAGGGATACCTTCTTTGTCCTGGATCTTTGCCTTGACATTCTCTATTGTGTCACTTGGCTCTACCTCTAGTGTGATGGTCTTTCCAGTCAGGGTTTTAACAAAGATCTGCATGCCACCCCTGAGACGAAGGACCAGTGCAAGGTGGATTCTTTCTGGATATTGTAGTCGGAAAGGGTACGACCATCTTCAAGCTGCTTGCCAGCAAAGATCAATCTCTGCTGATCTGGAGGGATACCTTCTTTGTCCTGGATCTTTGCCTTGACATTCTCTATTGTGTCACTTGGCTCTACCTCTAGTGTGATTGTCTTTCCAGTCAGGGTTTTGACGAAGATCTGCATGCCACCCCTCAAACGAAGAACTAAGTGCAGTGTGGATTCTTTCTGGATATTGTAGTCGGAGAGGGTACGACCATCTTCAAGCTGCTTGCCAGCAAAGATCAATCTCTGCTGATCTGGAGGGATACCTTCTTTGTCCTGGATCTTTGCCTTGACATTCTCTATTGTGTCACTTGGCTCTACCTCTAGTGTGATGGTCTTTCCAGTCAGGGTTTTACAAAGATCTGCATGCCACCCCTGAGACGAAGGACCAGGTGCAAGGTGGATTCTTTCTGGATATTGTAGTCGGAAAGGGTACGACCATCTTCAAGCTGCTTGCCAGCAAAGATCAATCTCTGCTGATCTGGAGGGATACCTTCTTTGTCCTGGATCTTTGCCTTGACATTCTCTATTGTGTCACTTGGCTCTACCTCTAGTGTGATTGTCTTTCCAGTCAGGGTTTTGACGAAGATCTGCATGCCACCCCTCAAACGAAGAACTAAGTGCAGTGTGGATTCTTTCTGGATATTGTAGTCGGAGAGGGTACGACCATCTTCAAGCTGCTTGCCAGCAAAGATCAATCTCTGCTGATCTGGAGGGATACCTTCTTTGTCCTGGATCTTTGCCTTGACATTCTCTATTGTGTCACTTGGCTCTACCTCTAGTGTGATGGTCTTTCCAGTCAGGGTTTTAACAAAGATCTGCATGCCACCCCTGAGACGAAGGACCAGGTGCAAGGTGGATTCTTTCTGGATATTGTAGTCGGAAAGGGTACGACCATCTTCAAGCTGCTTGCCAGCAAAGATCAATCTCTGCTGATCTGGAGGGATACCTTCTTTGTCCTGGATCTTTGCCTTGACATTCTCTATTGTGTCACTTGGCTCTACCTCTAGTGTGATGGTCTTTCCAGTCAGGGTTTTAACAAAGATCTGCATGCCACCCCTGAGACGAAGGACCAGGTGCAAGGTGGATTCTTTCTGGATATTGTAGTCGGAAAGGGTACGACCATCTTCAAGCTGCTTGCCAGCAAAGATCAATCTCTGCTGATCTGGAGGGATACCTTCTTTGTCCTGGATCTTTGCCTTGACATTCTCTATTGTGTCACTTGGCTCCACTTCCAGTGTGATTGTCTTTCCCGTCAGGGTTTTGACGAAGATCTGCATCTTGAACTAGTATAGAAATGAAAATAATTGTTACCTCATATGCCCAGAACATTACTTCACACCGTATAAAATATCAGGTTTAAACAGACTGCTGTGTATATAAAACTGCAACATCACTATTGTAGAGTAGCTCAACACCGTTTTGCAGTATATTGAGTCTGCATCCTTGGCATGTCATGTTTTTCAACTATATTGCCCATGATGCTCAGTCACTCACATTGGTGGAAAATGAAAATTTAGTTTCAAAAGATCTGTAGGCCCAATTGTGCCAACACCTGTAGTACTGAGCAGCAAGAGCAACGTTAGAGCTGACATCCACAGCCTCATCCCTCAAGAGGTTTTGAAACTACCTCTCCCATGATATGCAG
Source organism: Leptobrachium leishanense (assembly GCA_009667805.1). Taxonomy (NCBI): domain Eukaryota; kingdom Metazoa; phylum Chordata; class Amphibia; order Anura; family Megophryidae; genus Leptobrachium; species Leptobrachium leishanense. The sequence goes on along the minus strand of CM019064.1, from coordinate 92,668,249 downwards.
CCATTAGGTTGGCTTAGTACTGTGGAAGATTTAGTTACAAACCGTCTGGAGAACCAATGTTGCTGACCTCTGCCATAGTATGTATTGTGAGTGCTCTCTGTGCCCTGAGCCCTATATGGGGCTATAGGATCGGTGATCCGAAATTGGGACCAGAAAGCAGGATACCACTCCCTACAAGAGCCTCCCAGCATTCACAAGACCTGCTGCATCTTGCAAGCCAGCAACACGTCACATCCTAAGAGGTACAGAGAGCCAACACTTGATGCAACATAACCTTTAGAGTTAGCTTAAGGGTTGAAACTGTAGGCCATGTCCTCTGCCCCACTCCCCATCTTAGCCCTGAAATATACTTTCACCATAACTTAAGAGCACTTTACACAGGGGGCATAGTGTTATATGTCAGGTTTTGTGAACTCAAAGCAAAACAAGTGGGACACTGATAAAAGACCTTGGAAATGTACCAGGCAGCCAAATACAAAACTCCCTGCCCAGGGGATTTTCCTTTGCTATTGTTGGTACCACTAGCAATATTTTGACCCAGATTTCTAGGTGATATCGTTTAAACGGAAAGTGAAAATAAATTATTGAAAAGGAGATAATCTGGCCACAGAGTAAAGTTGCAGCCGCACTATAGCAATTGGGAGACTGACCCCTGAACAGCAGGGGAAGCACTGTTCAGCTGCTCGATGGGAAACCTGGTCACCAGCTGATCGAGAAGAAAAGCGCCGCCATTTTTGATGACGTCACGGGCACTCGGAAGCCTTGTCAGGAATCATTTAACAAAAGGCACTGCGTAGCTGTGTCGGTGGCTACAGTTAATACAGAATGATCAATATAAACGGGATAGTGCCTGTTTGGCCCTTCCAGTCGGGCATGGGACAGTGGTCGTTGTATGACGAGCACAAAAAACACAAACACGGTCGTAATCCAAAAGGAGTGGGGCCCTCAAGCCATGTAATGACCAACTACAAAGCCACAGACACTCGCCTATCACTCAATGCGACAAAGGCCAAACCTTAACCTCACAAGTAAACGAGATACCCTCACATTGCGTTTTACCTCACACAATCTAAATAATACAGAATATTGGGATACGAAAATAACTAGAACGCCTGTGTAAGGCGCCGGGTCCATTACACAATACCTTCTGAAATACACCGATGTTAACAAGCAATACCCATAAGACTTAAAAGCAGCATCGCGGATGCCCTTACCTGTTGGATCAATCCTCAACGAAAACTATAACTCTTCTTCAATAAACTCAGCTGTTCAGAAACTCTGAGAGAAACTGAGTTGTAGTGCTACAACGCCCTCTATTTATACATTCGAGGGTGACTCACCACTCAATTTACACCAGTGGTGCGCCGAAGTGAAAATGTAGCCCGCGGTTATCGCTCCGCCTGTAACGCCTACAGCAACGGGCTTCTTTACGACTCGACTTTAGCCATTTCCAACCAAAAGGCGTTATTATATCCTTTTTTTTCTTTGCAGGAGTTAGAGGTGTTTTGGTTAGTAAAAAAAAAAACGTATCTCAGTGGCGCGGAGGGATACACGGTAGAAGGGACTAGATTTTCGTCGAGACCTCTGGAGAATTCTGATAGGAGGGGCGGGGAGGAGTGTCCTGATTGGTCTGAAATGATGCAATGGCTGTTGCTGGGGCTTATGTGGCAGACTCTGTCGGCCATTTTGGCTGCTTTAGCTGTGTCATGCTAATATTAGAGGCACTGCCTGACAGGAAATGGGGTAAAGGTGTTACTGTAGTGTACATTGGCCTCTGTTTAATTGGGTACACGGTGAGCTTGTTTCTGTCACAATGTGTTACTGTGCTGGTATATTGTGGTGAAAAACATACTCTTTTTATAACATAGCTGATGTTTTTAAGGATTCATTCTGTGAAATTGTGTTTCTAATGCACATAGGGCTCTATTACAATCTACACGCAAACGTTAACGCTCACCTGCGTGAGCATTAATGTTTGCTGCGGTATTTACCGCATATTACAATCCAAACGCAAACTGGTTAAAAAACCCATTTGCGTTTGGTACCTTGCGCTTTTCAGCGTGAGGTTACTGTACTTTGCGCTCCCTATATTTAACATGGGGAGCGCAAAGTGTTAATCAGCGCTGGATTACAAAGTCCCAGCGCTGATTAACATCTGACTCTGGTCAGCGAAAAGTTAACCAGAGCCAGGACTTGGTGTTAATGGATTCTGCAGAAGCGGAATCCGTTAACACCAGCCTTAAAAAATAAAATACTCATCCTCTGTCCTGCGGCGAGGACCGCGGCTCTGTTTACCTCCTCCGGCCGGCGGGAGCAGGGAAAGACTGGGGGAAAAAGTCCCCCGAGTCTCTCCTTGCATATCACTACGCCGACCGGCCAGATCTCGCGAGGCGAGATCCGGCTGGTCACGTGACCGGCAGGGAGGAACTCAATGGAGTCCTATGGACTCCAGCGAGTGGATGCACGCGGTTGCGCTCAGCGCTGCCGCAAGCATCCAGAATTTTATGCTCAGAAACAATGCAGGCAGTATTTTTTGCGTCTGCATTGTAATCCAGCGTTAAAACGTGGGCGCAAGGGGGAAAACTGCAGGCGCAGTTTTTCCTCCCTTGCGCCCACGTTTTAACGGGAAGAGCGTAATAGAGCCCATAGTCTTTAAAAGCAGTTTTCAGCGTGTGAAATTGTTGGAAAAACCAAGGGGGAAATCTAGCTTTATGGTTTGACACCATGAGAAATGATATAATTAGGTAAACAGGGTCATTCCTCCTGTAAACCACATACAGACTCCACAGACAAGAAACCTCACACCCAGACAATTAAAAATGCAAACAAGTTAAAATAAATGTGAGTTTTTGGGTGTGCTGTTTCTTGTCTATTGAGTATGTATGGTGGGTTACAGGAAGAATAACCCTATTTACAGCACGGTTAAAACTACTTACTTTTCTTTGGAATTTCTTGCATACTGGATCACATTACGTCTTTTGGCATTAATGATAATCACATTTAAGGATGGTTATACCTATGAACAAATTGTTTGGATCACTACAGTGACGTGCAGTGAGGTTAGTGGCCAGTGATTCAACTGGGGTCGGCTGGGTGGAGTAGAGGTAACATCACTGCTTTACAACCGTGGAGAGGACTGTGGAGACACAGGTTCGATCTAGGCCAGAGCACCTCTCCAGTAAGTGTCCTTGGGCAAGCCACCTAACGGTACAGACTCGCCACCCAGGACATACTTGAAAACGAGGGAAATCTCAATGGATCCTTCCTGGTAAAATCTTTTCTCCAAAAAAAAAAAAGTATAGGATGTGCAAAGTACAGTAAACTTGCAGAAGCTAGCGCAGACACCGATGCGCTCAGTGATTTCATACTGGTTTAGCGTCAGGAAGGTAATATGGAGGCATGCGTTAAAGTCATTTATCCTGGTGATAACGGTTACATATCCGAACGATAATCTTATTGTTCACCAGGGAATAATGCCCATTCAAGACTACAGGGGCACTGTGGCTCCAGGTCGCCCAAGTACCATGGATCTGCAGGATCCCTCAGGGCCACCTGGAGTAGAAACCCCTTGGTCCAGGTTATCTGAGAACCTTGGGCCCCATTGCTGTGAGACTCTCCTGTCTCCTATGACAATTTATTCAAATCTACATTTTACAGGACCTTGTGTAAAGGGTGCTTGACCATACCCTCTGCCCAGCTGGAGATAGAACCAAGAGGTGATTATGTCACTCCTCATGAGAGACAGAAAAGAGATCCAGGGGCTACAGGACCAGGGCACCACTCATATATCTCTTTGAGTACACCTTAGTTTTGGCATTTTAGGCTAGGGTCAAACGAAAGCGAACGTAAAAAAGTGCGTCCGAACGCATTGACGTATTTTTTCACGGAATAGGCGAAAACGGTCATATGATGCGCATTTTCGTGCGTGATGTTTTACGGATCCAAACCAGGAAACTTTTTGCGTCTGGACGTTATGTTGGCCGGACACGAGCAGGGTCTGACGTCTCCAAATCACACACACACACCGCTAGCGGGCGCAGCGCACTCTGTACGTCCGTACTAGAGGTTCTGCGTTCTCGAAAAAATGCGTTCATTTTCCACTTGCGTTGCGCAGCCGGACTTTCGTGCGACCGTACTTCGTATATTGGCTGTCATTGCCCGTCATTTGCTTGCTGCTAGTGCGGCCGTGATTAAGTGCGCCTAAACGCACGTTAAAAATGCGCTGGTCTGACCCCAGCCTAAATATCACTCGCAAGGGCTCTCACCATTCTCCTTTGTGGCTGAGGTTGGGGCTTATGTTAAAACAGCTTTCAGCAGCAGGCAAAACGGCAGCCTGCGCTGTATTCAGCTGTTCAGGATTCTGCTGCCATTTACCAACCAGAAGCAGGAGAGATGGACCTGCCTGCCCATTTTGGCAACAGCAAAAATGGCAGAAACACCCTAAAGGTCAGCTTGTTACAGGTAACACAGACAAGAACTCCAAGATAAACCTGGAGTTTATCAGTGTTTTTTCACAGCCATCCTAGCATTTACAGTACAATAAAAACCCTTGACTTGCTTACTCATAGTCATGAGGTGATGTGAGAAGTGAGTCATATGTTCCGTGCAATTACACCTATAACTGATAAAAAAAAACTAGAATTTTCTAGACTGTACTGCGTGAACTCCCTCTTCAAATATTTAGTGTATGTCACCAGGGCAGATTTCTGTTTACCGATAACAAGTGTTCTCATGTTTCAAATAAAACATTTTTTATTCTCAAACAATCAAAATATTGTAACACTTTATAATATGTCATTAAATAAACAAAATCTGAGCTTAGTGAGAAGGGTGACTTATGCTGTCACAAAATGAATTGTATAAAGAGAAATGGGGGACTGATAGTACAGCATATATGTCAACATGTTGATGCTTTCATGTGTCCCATCAGTTTAGAAACATGCATGGCCCCCTTTTTTGTGCTAATTTGATCTCATACATTCTTGAAATACCATTGTTGTTGTGTTAAGAAATATATCACATGAATATGGAACTGGCAGCTTTCCAAATCCCATGATTTCTCAGACGAATGTAGATCACCACTCCAGATAGCTGAGCAACATGTAAACTCGTGAAAGTGACTACAACCTTTATAGAAACACAAACTGCAATGACAGAATCATTAACAGTCCTTACACTGGGAAAGTAAGATTTATTTTACTTTTATGTTCTATGGATACTATCGGCTGCCCTGAGCTAAAACTGGGATGCTAAGGGAGAAAATTAGCATTCGCTAATTTACTCTTAACGTCCCGGTTCACACAGCAGATCGTGGGGCTGGCGCTGAGTCCGGCAGCCTGCCTCTTAGCAATCGCTAAGCTCACGGATGCGGGGGCAGCACTACAGCGCCATCCAAAGCATCCCTCCATGGCGCCCATAGGGCTCCATGGAGGATCGTGCTGCAGGGTCACATGACTGGCAGGATCTCGCCGCTCGCAAGATGCGTTCTTGCCGCAGGATAAGAGGTGAGTATTTTGGTTTTTGGGAGGGTTTCGAGTTGCAGTTAACAGATTCTGCAGCAGCGGAGTCCGTTACCTACACTTCTGAGCTGGTGGTAACCTTTTTAGGTAGCGCCAGTTCTTAATAACTAGCGTTAGTGATCCTAATGCTAGTTGATCCTAATGCTAGTTACTCTGCGCTTGCACTTTCTTAATAACTAGCGTTAGTGATCCTAATGCTAGTTACTCTGCGCTTGCACTTTGCGCTCCCATGTTAGGTATAGGGAGTGTAAAGTACAGTAAACTCGTGCTACGATTCGCTAATTAATGAGTACTAAGGTTTTTTTTAACCTGTTAGCGATTCTAAGGTGTTCTGGCAGCAGCGCTATGACCTTTAAGCTAGCGCTGACGCTAGTGTTAGCTTGAAGGAGGTGATAGAGCCCATTGTGGGCTAGGTTTTAAGCTTGGTGTAAACATAACCAGTGCTGTGATAAACCTACCAGCTCTAATCTACTCTAACCCTTAGTTTTACAGTTACAGCATTTTTTTTTTGAGAAAGGATTTTACCAGGAAGGATACATTGAGATTTCTCTCGTTTTCAAGTATGTCCTGGGTGGCGAGTATGTACCGTTAGGTGTCTTGCCAAGGACACTTACTGGAGAGGTTGCTCGCTGGGATCAAACCCATGACTCCACAGGCTCTCTCCATGCAGAGCAGTGACATTACCTCTACTCCACCCAGCCGGTACTATTTATATAGCCTCAACAAATATGACAGCACTTTATAATTGGGAAGCAAAAACATGAGATGTAATAAATAATGATACACAAGGAGATCTTACCCTGCCCGTGGGATTATTGTCCTGCTTGTTTTCTTCAATTTGTTATCGTTCAGTAGAATTGATTGAACTGGCACTCATCATTGTTCAAACTGCATACGACCGCACAAAAAGCATTGCACCCAGTAATAATACTTTATTTTTATATAGTTCATATACTGTAGATGAACAAGGGGGTGATACATTGGAACAGCAGACATAGAATAACAAGGATGATAAAGTACATTGGGGGACCTGTTCTTGAGAGGATTTCGAATCCATAAAGGAGACTATATTGTGGTTCTGACCAGGACCAATCAGCTTCTCACTGTTGTAGGGCTGAGACACGGTGATGAGGGTGAACTTGCTTCTCCACGGTTGAAGAGGAAAGAAGAGCTGGTCAGATGTTCTGATTGGGATTCAATGGTTGTAGAGCAGAGCTGTTGCTGGTATGCTATGCAGCTGATATTGTATATGTTGGGCAAGTATGGTCTTCCATAAACACACTTGCTGAAGAGGTGCTCTGTCAGACACTTGAACCCGCGTCAGATACCTACTGTATGTAACAATGGTTAATAACAAATATATATTTAGAGGTTACATAACGACATAAAGATGTTTTGTTAGAAATAATCAAGTGTATACAGACGTACAGTCAAGTTTGTTCTCGCTTTTCATCGTTGGTCTGATAATGAACATCCAAAACCTTAGAGACCTAAACAGGAGAAGTAGGATCAAGTCACCCAGCAATATGGAGTGCACACCAGATACACCTCATCGCACACCTCTTACGATTTGACACCATTTCCACTATTCTGCTTTAATTCTCACCTTTTAGCACGACCATAACATATTATAATCTGGATCCCATCACTTAGTACACTGTTTTACATAGATACTGTATATGTCACACACATTATCGAATCTAGACTGATGTTGGTTTTATGTTGCTTTACTGTTACTGGGGATAATGGTTACCAATAAATCGACCTCTGTACTGTGAGCAGATGAGTCAGCTGAATCACTGTTGGTAAGCAACATTTCAAAGTTCATGAAGGAAATAGCAAGTCACCTTCCAAAGGGCTTGATAGTTATGTCACTTCACTAGAAATTTGTGAATCTAATTTATAATATGGCAAAAAATGTTTATATAAGAAATATAGAACATGGACAACTTTAACATTTGTTGATTGACCTGACCTTATGACTTTCCACAGTGTAGACATTTTATAGCATGGCATGACATGTTAGGGAGTTGCAGTTTTACACTGCTGGAATTAAATCATAGACTAAAATGTATGATATGCCTGTACAATATGGAAATTCCCAAAATACATGCAGAAATTATGTATTTGATAAATAAAAAATACATATCCCTGCTTTTTTTAAAATTCTTTATTTTAGAAATTTTGCGAGGGTAACATAGAAATGTAAGCGAGAATGGCCACGCAGGGCCAAAACATGTCATCAAAAAGACAGCATATGAAAATTAAAAAAAAAAAAAAAGATATCTTAATACGTCAAAAGGCAGCGTCATCAAAAGTAAAATGAAGGAAAACAATCCTCAGAAACATTAAATCTCCTCTTGTGGGGAGAGAAATAAAAAGGGGAAATAAATGTCCTCTGTGGGGGGCAAAATACTACAGAAAAAACAAAGTGTCCTCAGAAAATATCCTAAGTGTGTCAGAATGTGGGGGTGGAGAAATAACAGGTGGATCACATAGAAAAAGGGGACTCAAATGTATCTCTGCTTTTAAATGACCGCTATAGAAATTATATAAATCTGCTGATCTACGTATGTTGCTACTCTTCAGTGAAGTATGGTACACCATTTCATGCCATGCCTTAACATTTGTTAGTGATACTGTAAAGCAACCCCTGTTTTTTAGCTTTAACGCACTTGGCATCTTCCTCAAGGGTCTTCGTTTTGATAACGCTGTCTTGTCCCGAAGTATGATTAAATGGTAAGGAGGTCTTCTTTTTTTTTTCTTCTATAATTCTTTAATTTTGACGTTTCACAAATAATATAATAAATATGGTAAAACAAGAACACAAAGGCATACATCTGCATAGAAAATCAAAAGTTGGCAACCACAGCGTCAGAAGACAGACAACAACCGCATGAGTTGCAAGAAAAATAGTCAAGCAGGACCAACAGTAGACAGCAAAATAAGCACATAAGGGGGGGGGGGGGTAGCCAAAGAAACTGGGCAACAAAGGCAGGAAAAATGTCTCAGTCCTCAGGTGGACAGGCAATAAAGCCAGAAGTAGATATAAAACAAGGTGGGCAACTGCTTGTAAATTGGTGGCATTCCTGCCTGCTCTGGGGTCCTGACGAGAAAAAAGAGGCCGCGGAAGGGGCCACATGGCTGGGTGGTCCAGGGCCAAGGTAAGCAGAGAGAGCCATGTTAGCCGCCCTCTTGACTCACACAGACCAACCCATGTTCCCACACTCCAAAAAAACAAAATTCTACCAGACAGACCATCCATAGAAGAGTAAGCAGAACAGCCGCCTATAGCAGAAAGAGGGGAGAAAAAAGTGAAAAAAACAGGAAATAAAGGGGAAATAGAGAAGACAAATGAAAGGGAAGTCAACGGAAGTAAATCAAATCGAAGTAAACAAAGTTAAATTGAAAGAAATAATTAAATGAAAATGAGGGGGAAGTCATTCCGCTGGGCTCTGATAGCAATCTAAGAGGGCCCTGCAGACCGCCATTTGTTCCAAAGTGGCCAGAACAGCCTGTACCTTTGTCAGGGTCGCCGCCGAATAGGTCTTGCCATCCAGGGTCACAACAAGGGAGCCCGAGATCCCCCAACGGTAGTGAACCCCGTGTTCATGGAGCAGAGCGGTGATATCTTGGAAACACCTTCGGGCCGCTAACGTCCTGGTAGAAGATAATACAGGTAGAGGCGTACGTGACCTTTATAGGTAGGGACAACCGCATTGAGGATCCGGGTATGGGTAACCACATCTCTGGTAATTCCAATAACACAGGAAGCCTCCATGGAGCCGTGGAAGCCTTCCTGATACGCATGGCCAAGACAATAGGTGATTACAGAGAGGTCTCATTATTCGAAAGGAGAGGAGCCACCAGGCCCCGGAGATAGCCAAGAAGCCTCCCAGCACACACATCCTTCAAGATCTCCTGCAAATGGAGATTCCTGCGTCAGTGTTGGGTCTCCCGAGTCAGCAGTGCAGAGCCAAGATGGGCAACCTGCAACTGGAGATCAGCAACTCTGGCGTCTGAGGCAACCAGTGCCGCTTGGGAGTAAGTATGTACCTCAGTAATCTGGGTCTGCAAGGTCTTCACGGCAGCTCTGCATCTCTCGCTGATTGCTGTGCCACAGGCCTCAATAATCCTCCATAACGTTTTGAAGGTCGGCCATAGTGAGTGGCGGAGCTTGGCTCCGCACCACCGCATCTAAGACACTCGTCCTCCCAGGGACAAGGGCTGGGAGGAATCCAAGTAGGATGGTGCACCACAGCGACAACTCTGCGCCCCTCCATTGTGCCCAACACCCAGGGAGACTCTGATGTCCGGAAGGCGAGGCCCCTCCACCTGACCAGACTTCTGTGATTTCTTCCCCATACAAATAAGGAGGCTTCTCCTGGGCAGGGACCATGCTGGGGGGGACACAGGCACAGGCCGAGAAGAAAGGGAGCTCAAAATGCCATTCCACACCATGGCCTCAGCCGCAGAGTAAGGCAGTTATGTCCCAGAGTGCTCAGTTACAGTTACAAGCATTTATAAAGCACCAACAAGTTCCATAGCACTGTACAAAGAGAGAGACAGAACAACAAATATACATACATGTCACGACCCAACTACGCGCGCTGCTGCGCAAAGACGCCGGGTTAAGCCGCGCACTATCTATCCTAGATCCAGATAATTACGCGCACTTATCTACCCGTCCCGGCCACACTTTCTCCCACAACAGGCACGTAGAGCACGATATACCGATCCCAGGATTGCAACGCAGTACAAGTCTTCTCCTGAAGCACATACTAACTACGTCTCTCACAATCCCAGAGCTCACTTTCTTATTCTATTAGTAACGCTGCCACCAGTCCTCACGGACACTACGCGTGTTGCAACAGGAGACGCAGGGCTTAGCAGCCGCACTATCCTAGACTCGGACAGTGACTACGGATCCCACAATTCCCTGCCGTTTCCTGACGACCGCAACACGCAATTTCTTATATATAACCGAGCTTAAAGCAAATAGCAATTCTCCCAATCTCTTAGTTAGCGTGGATCTCATCAGCCAGAGTCAAAACTTAAATACTTTTTGTTTATTTATGATAGAAAAAGAATCACAGTGCTTGGTTACATAAAAAATCATAACTAGAATAAATCAATTACTTACACACTACACAGCAAAATATAAAGAAAAAGGTGTTAATCACAGAGCCTTACTTACGATGGAATAATCAGTAGCTAGCATCGGTGCCTCCTGGGGCCTGGAGGTAGGAACATGGACAGATCAGTCCCCTTTAGAAGATACCCCAAGTGATCAGCCAAAGCACATGGCCAGTGTTCCAAATTTATACACTTCCTGATCTTTCCAGCCCCCACCCACCAATGGCCCAGTGTCCTGGACTCCATTTCCCAGAGTGAAATTCTCGCTCATGCTCAGTAAGCTTGTCAATTAATCTTTAATTGCCTAAAGGCATCCCTCTTCCCTCCAGACCCCCCTTAGAGATCAAGGATGTGCTTCCTGTCTTTGAAGATTGTGTGCCCATCTCTTGGGGCCGAGCTGGCTGCCAAGGTGTGATTTTCTATGTTAGTGTACAAAGAAATTCCCTTTTTACAGCTACGTGTTATATCCTCCCCCCAAGGGAGAAAGCTAAACATTTTGATTACATTTCAGCTGTGGACACAGGGATACACTTACCAATTGGCCAGACACAAATATGAATATAACTCTATATGGAGGAGAGGAGATATGTATGAACCGGCAGATAGACACATATATACAGGCAGACCCTTATATAGATAGAAATACAGGTCTAATCTGCCACAATACACATTACACACACAAAACAGTAGGTGAGAGGACCCTGCTCGAGAGCGTACAATCAAACGACCTGAGGAGAGTGTGCCAATATCAGGGCTATAGAACTGCCTCAATCACCCGATTACTGGTGGCACGACATGGAGCTCAGCAGGATGGCAGCTCACTTCCTCAGTGTCCGGACATACCCCCCTCCCTCATTTAACCCTAGAGTGTACCATTGAGAGCTTAGCTCTGTGATATGGATGATATGAGCTTAAAAATGGGCTTCAAGGGTTACTTTTCTCAGTTTGTTCTATGACTTTATTTACAGTTATTCTGTTCTTGACTGCGGTGCTAAGCAGCCAGTGATCCGCATAAAAAAATGGCAGCAGATATAAGTTAAACAAACCTGCAAAGTAAATATTTCCATTACTCCCTAGAGACGAAAGTACAACTCTCCTAATGTGTTATCACTATTTTTCTATAATGTTACTTATTAAATCATCCACGATTGCAGAGCAAGTGAAACACAATAAGAGTGTATTGTTTCACCTTCAAAGTATTCTTTGTTCTCATGAGTGCTGAAAAGTATTGTTAGCCTGTTGAGTTATGCAGTTTTCAAGCAGGTGGTGTGAAATATGTTCTATTACGTTTATACTCAATTCATGCTATATTTCCAGCTAAAAAAACACATTGTAAGTACAAGTACATACAGGGTTATTCAGAGAGAATCGAAAAGTCACCGCACGTTCGGTGACTTTTTGTTCTCTTCAATTCGGTGCGATTTGGCGATTCCATTTTGGCGACCCTGCGGTGTATTCAGCAAGCTCCACAGGGCCATCGTAGTGCAGAGAAGAGCAGCCGAAAACCTGCCAAACACTCACCGCAAAACCCAGGCGAATGCACACCGAAACCGGCAAAAACATCTTGATTAACCCAGCAAACAGGCCGGAGAAACCTGAGCAGGAGCCTATCAGAGCGCAGAGCAGCCGCCGGAAAAACCCGACACCGCAGACGAATGGAGTGAGAAAAAAAAATAGTACGGTTGAATGTTTGAAAAGTGAAACGCTGTTTGCAAACAAATATGGTGGGCAATTCGGCAACTTTTCACTGCTGGTTTTTGTTCTCTGAATAGGCAAAGCTATGGGGGATTTCACTGCCCTCGAACAGGCACCGAACAGGCACCGTATTTGCAGGCAATTCGCCAACATTTGGCGAACTGCCTGCTCTCTGAATAGCTGATTGGCCAGGAAAGGTAACCGAACGCTGATTTTCAGCGTTCGGTTACCTTTCGGCAGCCATTCAGACCTCTTTGAATAACCCTGATAGTTTCAAATGTGTGAACAGAAACTGATTCACATATTCCTTTGTTCATGCTGGTAGCCAGTATTTCAGGTATGAATTACAGAGTCCCTGTAGAAGGAAGTTCAAGAAAATGATGGCAATGCTCGCAAAACTAGTTTAGTCCAGCTTAGTAACCTTTAAAATTGAATGACATTTTTTTTTGCAGTTGCTGTGACTGTCCTATCATCACTGTAAACTTAATACTATTTACATAGTAACCATTATTTGCATGACTATTTTTGGATTTCTTCTAAGTTAGTGATCGTACATGTGCGTCGGTTTGTGTAGAATTATGCAGCTTAAAGGTTACCGACACCTCCTAGTCAAGGTTATAACACCCCTGTGTACTGCAGGCCCAATTTCGTAATTAATTAAGTGGTTTACTTACTTGCTTTTTTAAAATACTTTATTGTGTTTTGGTTGTGCTGTTTTTTTAATTGTGCTGTTTTTTTTAATATCTTGCATTTTATTACTTTGTATTTCTGTAACAACTGTAACAATTGAATGTTCTTGAACCCAGGACATACTTGAAAACGAGAGAAATCTCAATGTATCCTTCCTGGTAAACTACATTATAAATAAATACATTTTATTATAGTGAAGTCTTAGATGAGCAGTGTGTAGAGCATCGAGAAAAGAGTACAGTACTAATGATCAAGAACAAAATGTGCAGAAATAACTGTGTCGTCAGCATAGAAGTATAGTGCTGTTGCATTCCTTAAAGAATTAAAGGGACACTCTACTCATCCTGACCACTTTAGTGGTTTAGTGTTTTTTTTTTAATAGGGTATCCCGTTATTCAAAATAGGAACGACAGGATCTCCACCTGTCATCGGTCCGCACACGCACGGCCAACTCTCGCCTCCAAGACTTCTCAAGGGCAGCACCAGTCCTGTGGAATGGCTTGCATGGCCCTATCAAACTCCCCCCTGACCTTCAGGCCTTCAAGAAATCCCTCAAACCCCATCTCTTCAGATTAGCGTACCACATCACTGATGCAACTCATCCCTCTGCTCACCTACTCACACTTGATTGAAGCCGCTTCTATTGACCCACCATTCCCAAACCACTGGCACTAATGATCCTGCTATCTTGTGAAATTCCTCTTGTCTTCCTCAACCCCAATCCTTCTAGACTGTAAGCTCCTATGAGCAGGGCCCTCTACACCTCTTGTTTCCATCATATGTCCGTTTATATGTTTTTCGTTCCCTTTGGTTATTGTAAAGCGCTGCGGAAACTGTTGGCGCTATATAAAATGAAGACAATAATAATAAATATACCCAATGAGGTTACTGGTTCTCATAGCAATACAGTGTTCCTGAGTCTTGGCGACCATATCTTAAGGTACACATGGGGAGTATCATGGAGTTTGAAAATCAGTTGCTCCATCGTGTGGACATCGGTGAGGATTTGATTCAGCTCTTGATAAGATGGCAGACAATGAACCAACAGTGAGCTATGGTATGGCTCCCCGAGTAGCCAGAGAGACACCCATGCAATTAATTTATTTTTGCATCTTTGGAGCCCTCAATCGCCAGGAGAGGAACAGCATCCACAGGTCTGTTAGGATCGGTTATCTGAGGATTTACAACAGCCAGGATATTATTTGAGTTCAGTATGACTGGACCAAAGGACATAGCTCCCATTTACCACAAAGAGCATAACCACCATTAACCAGTGGTTCAACCAAACATTGGTGGTCTGTGGATGATGCTCGGGGACAATAAACATCCAAACCACCAGCTGACCCGAAGAACTCCTGGAGAACTCATAAACTTCATGGAACACATTACACACCTTGACATTGTTGTGTCTGTGTTCTGGCATTGAAGGGGTTATTCAGAGAGAGCCGATCTGGCCCCGAAATGTCACCAAACAGGGAATTTCCCTGTACGGTGACATTTCAGGGCCGTTCGGCTATTCACAGAAGAGGCAGGTCGCCAAATTTTGGCAAAGTACGTTGCCTGTTTGTATCTAATAAACCGTTTATTATTTTAATCTGCAGTAAAAAAGTCTCTATTTATTGATTTTTTTTTAAATGATCTTTTAGGGATTTTTTCAACAACTTTTTTTTTACTGTATTTCTTTTTTTTAATAGCGTTTTTCTTTTTTCTGTAGCAGACCTTTTAACCTCCCTGGCGGTATTCCCGAGTGTGACTCGGGGTTAAATTTCGCTACTGCAAACAGTAACCCTGAGCCACACTCGGGCTGGATGTTTACTCACCTCCTCCTGGCTCCCTCGCTGTCCCCCGCAGTGTGATCGCGGTGAGCTGCTTCCTGGAAGGCTCCCTGCGAGTCACAGGATGCAGGGGGGCGGGACCAGCATAAAATAAATCTTTTTACAGTTTACATTTTGGATTATATAGTGTAATGTTTATGAACGGCCACTAGGTGGCAGTACAGGATAAGAAATAGACTATACATCGTCTCACCCTTGTTTGCAGACAGATTTCAGTGTTTTTTGTTGTATTTTATTGAATATCATTTATTTGCATTATTTTGGATAATTATTTTTGGGATAATAAATTATTATGTCGTGTTTCAAACTTTATCGGACTCAGTGTATTTACTATTTATTTTTTATTTATTTATTTATAAAGGATTTTACCAGTAAGGACTCTTGATTGCACGGATTTCAGTGCGTGATTCCTAATTATTACAGGCTAACTATGTACAAAAACACGTTTCCTTTAAAAAAAAATTGAGACGCTTTTAGACACGAAATTTTGAAGAAATTAGACCGCCAGGGAGGTTAATTATTATTCATCAGACCTTATAGGTTAATTCCACACATTTTCGCTCAGTAGTTTTTTTGCAAACAGCGTTTCAATTTTGATCATTTCAATCGTGTTGTTTTTGTTTTTGGTTTTTTTACCCGTCCGGTGGCTTGTCTGCTTTCTCATGCAGCTGGTTGGCGCCGTGCTCAGTGGCTTGTCGGCTGCATTTGGCGGCTGTCCGGCATGTTTGCAGCGGATGTTTGGCAGGTTGGCGGCAACGGGTTTGTGGTGGAGGCCGGCGGGTTTGTGGTGGGTTGGCAGTGGCATTCGGCGGCTGATTCCCTGCACTTGGGGGGCCCTGCGGTGAGTGCTGAATTCACCGCGGGGTGGGGAAATTTGATTCCCCCGAAGTGCAGGGAAGGAGAGTGCACTGAAATGTCAGCGATATTTCGGTGCTCTCTGAATAACTGCCATAGTGTCAACAATATGCGTGGTAATGAGAGATTGTGGGGCAGGGAGCAGCATGTAGAGACATGGGGCAGTGGGACTGCAATGTGGATGGAGTGTGCAGTTTGTGTACACTGGTATTTAAGACAATGTTGCAGTAATCAGTAATAGTTGTTAATGTATCCCATTGTCTACACAATATTTGTTTTTGTGCAGATGTTTTTTTCCATGGCAATCAGTGGGGTCAATGCCTTTTTATTTCCCTATCCTAATAGTGTATGCCTCAGGACTCAGAGAATAGATTATGAACAAGTTGTGTGTCTGTTCTGGGTTGTTAATTGTCTTTGGTAAATTATGCAGTTCTGCAACAAGAATTTCCCCTCCCTTCCCAGCTGTTATGTTACAGACCTCTAGAATTGCACTGAGAGTCTATTGTTACTAATTCTTCCAGTGACAGGAGGTCAGTTCTAGGTTTGAATTCTATTTGTCAAATCATGCAATATCGTGTAGCGCTCACTCCCGGAGGAGCCGCTGAAAATGAACCACGGGTCAGTCTCCCCGCACTAGGGAATAAATATACTCCAACACAGTTGTGAGTTTTTATCATTTAAATAGTTTACTAAAATATTTGAGCAGATGTTGAGACACGGTATTCACAAGTATTATTACAGTATTTTCGTATCACGGTAAAACGCGCAGCGGAAAAGAAACGAAACACGAGGCTTCGTATTTCGGAAAATAAAATATTCGCAACCGAACATAAAAGAAATGCAATTTCCCGATAGTTCAGAAAAAAAAGGACACGTAGCAAAACCCAAACATACAATCCCTTCGTATTGCGGTAAACGCGCAGCGGAAAAAGAGAAAAATATATTCGGAACGTATCTTTATCTTTAACCCCTGTTCCGATTCGTAAAAGAGAATGAGTCCTGCACAGGTTAAGTCCCAGAATGTAAAAGGTGTATATGTGTGTGTGAGGTACCCGGGTACTGTTCAACTGGCCAGTGAGTTTACTAAAGGAAGGTCTTCGACTAGTCAGTTGGGGCCCTGTGGACTTTTAAAGAGAAAACAGCAGAGCGTCCTTTAATCATAAAACAGCCTTGGAGGCCTCTCACCCATCCGACGATTGCTTTAGGCTCCGCTGACCCAGGACGTCTCTCCACCCGATTTTGACTGGGGTACTAGCGGCCGGATCCGTTGTCTGACTTCATGCAGCTTATCCAGCTCACCGCCTGTTCTCCGTTCGGTTCCTCCGGTCTGCAGCAATGCCTGGATTCCGGCAAGTCTCCTTCTCCTCAGGTTGAGTGATCCTCTCAGGACTAACAGGTCTCTCTTGGGCTCTGGCCTAGGCCCTCTCGCGATCTCTTCAATGCGTCTGCTCTCTTTCCTTCCCTGGCGCGCTCTGGCGCGTTCTCCACGAGGTGGAGGATGTAAGCGTCCAGTCTCCACCCACTTCCTGTCTCCTTGCAAAGCATGCCGGAAATGTAGTTCCAATATCCAGCGTCTCTAATCGCGACTGTCTCCATTTGTGGCCAAAAATAGGTAATGCCACAGCAAGATTTTAACACAGCGCTACACTTTCCCCTCGAACTCTTGGGTCTCTCCAAGGAGGTACAACAGTTACATTACATTTCCACAATATTGAATACAGTTTACTATACATGCACAGGTTCAGCAGCATACATATAGTGAGTTAATAACACTTCCTCAAGTTGACTCATATTTTGGGCTACCTCAGCTAGCATAGCAGACACGTTCGGGCAACCTCCGTACTGTGGTGATGGCCTCTTCAGTGCTATGTCCTGGTGAGTCGTAGGTGAGTCGTTGGGGCGGTCGAACAGAGCGTTTTGGTTCTGGCTCAATCAGTTCCTCTTCAGGTGGAAGTACTATAGGTGTTGGCTCAATCCTTCTCTCTATCACTGGAGCAGACGTTTCCTCAGAGTATGATCCCTCCAGCGAAGGCATAGAACTATAATCACCGGAATAAGCTTCAACTTCCGGAGCTACCGGGACCCAACAGCCTCAGGGACTTCCAGCTGAAAATCAAGAGTCTCAGGGATTTCTACAGTCTCAGGGACTTCTAGCAGAATTCAGGAGCTTCAGGCCTCAAGTTACTCTCCCCGCTCAGGAACAACGACAACCTCCTCAGGCTCCGGTGAGCGCATCCAGTCTAGACAATAACTCTCTTCACTGTCTCTTTCGCTCTCTTCGGCAACCGGGTCTGTTGAGACCGAGTAACGGAGGAAACGTGGGGCAGGCGGATTCGGCAGAGGCAGTTTATCCCCAACTGGCATTCTCACAGCCTCTCTCAAAGGTAACAAATGATTCCGGTGCCAGTTCTTGAGAGGCCCAGCCTTTCCATCCGGGCGAATCTGATACACTGGTAGACCCGGCAGTTGTTTGCAGACAATGTAAACTTGGGAACTCCACCTATCCGCCAACTTGTGTCTCGCAGCAGCACCCAAGTTCTTCAATAGGACCCTATCACCGGGTTGTAGATCTTGTATTTGGACTTTCAAGTCATAGTTCCTTTTGTTTCTTTGCTCCCTGTTTCCCGAGGTCAACCGGGCCTGTTCAAATGCAGAAGCCAAATTCTTTCGAAGTCTATCCACGTAGTTTCTATGGGAAGCTACTGACGTCTGGTCTAGAGATAACCCAAATGCCAAATCAACCGTCAGTCGAGCCTCTCTTCCGAACATAAGACGGTACGGTGAGTATCCAGTTGCATCACTCTCCGTACTGTTATATGCATGCACCAGAGTAGCTATGTGCCGACTCCAACTCTGCTTCTCCACATCCGACAAGGTCCCCAGCATGTTTAGCAATGTGCGATTAAACCTTTCAGGCTGAGCATCACCTTGAGGGTGATATGGTGTAGTTCGGGTCTTTTGGATTCCCAACAACTCTAACAATTGCCCCACCAGTCTGCTTTCAAAGTCTCTACCCTGATCAGAATGTATCCTCCTTGGCAGCCCGTAATGAACAAAGAATTTTTCCATCAACACCTTGGCCACTGTTGGAGCGCGTTGATCTTTCGTGGAAAATGCTTGGGCGTAACGAGTGAAATGATCAGTCACTATTAGAATATTCCCTTGCCCACTAGCATCCGGCTCTAAGCACAAGAAGTCAATGCACACCAAATCCATGGGTCCCTGACTCTGCAGATGGCTCATTGGAGCGGTTCGGGTCGGTAGAGTCTTTCTCTGAATGCACCTCAGACAGGAATGACAATAACTTTCCACTTCAGCCCTCATGCAAGGCCAATAGAACCTATCTCGCACCAGCTTAAAAGTTCTCTCTGCACCCAAATGTCCATGCTCATCATGTAGTGATCGCAGCACACTCTCCTATGTTTAGTGGGGAGGAATAGCTGTTGAATCTCTTCAGCGTTGGTTGAGGGGCCCCTTCGGTAGACCACCCCATCCAACATCTTTAACCGCTCCCACTCTTTGTAAACCAATCTGGCTCCATTCGGGGAGTTAGTTAACAACATCTCTCGCTGGTTTGCAGTCAGGGCCTTTCAGTCAAGGCAATAAAGGGTCTCTGACCTGATCCGCCTTCAGGTCCTGTTTCGAAAAGGTAGGTAAATTTTCATCCCTGCGTAGGGTTACAGTAAAACTAGGAACGGCTGCAGCCATTACTCCTATGGCCTCTGCTTCAACCCCTCCTTTGACCCGGCGCTCTGTTCCCTGACACAAAGCTTGTACCCCGTCTGGAGTCAACTGAGTCCATTCTGTAGTGTAGGGTCTTCTCGATAACGCATCAGCATCTCGATTATTCACCCGGGCGGTTTCTTCGCTGAACCGAACCCTGACAGAGCGGCCAACCACCGATGTCCCGTTGCGTCCAGTTTTGCGGTAGTAAGGATGTAGGTAAGAGGATTGTTATCCGTCTTGATCACAAACTCGGCTCCATACAGATAGTCTTTTAACTTGTCTACAACTGCCCACTTTAAGGCTAGGAACTCCAACTTGTGGGTAGGGTAGTTCTTCTCCGCAAGCGTAAGGCTCCGGCTCACGTACGCTACAGGCCTCAGCAATCCACCATACTCCTGATACAGGACTCCTCCCAGACCTTCTCGGCTGGCCTCCACATGTAGCTCATACGGCTTGTGAGGGTCCGCATAGGCCAAAACAGGAGCTCGGGTTAGACTCTCTTTCAGCTTTACGAAGGCTCCTTCACATTGACTGGTCCATTCACCTTGTATAGACTCTCGAGCTTTCCTTGGCCCTGGAGCGGACGAGTTTTGGCCAGAGACCTTGCAACTTTCATCTGTGGTTTCCTTCTGCAGGAGTTTGTTCAGTGGTTGAGCTATTTTCGCAAATCCTCCACAAATCTTCGATAGTATGAACAGAATCCCAAGAAAGATCTAAGTTCAGTGACGTTTCGGGGTCTAGGCCAAGAAGCTACGGCCTCCTTCCGAGGGTCTGTCGAAACACCTTCCGCTGAGACCACATGTCCTAGATACGTAACAGACGGCAGACAGAATTGACATTTCTCCAGAGACAGTTTCAGCCCCTCTTCATGGAGCCTCTTCAAGACTTTCTCCAGACGTTGCTCATGTTCTTCCAGAGTCTTCCCAAACACAATTATGTCATCCAGGTACACTAATACTTCGATTAGATTCATATCCCCGACTGTCTTCTCCATCAACCGTTGGAACGTGGCTGGAGCCCCCGTAAGGCCTTGAGGCATTCTGTTGAATTCAAAGAACCCCAGTGGACAGATGAACGCAGTTTTCTCCTTGTCTTCAGGATGCATTGGTATCTGGTGATACCCACTTCGCAGGTCTAGTACACTAAACCACTTTGCTCCAGACAAACACTGTAGGGCATCTTCAATCCGAGGAGTAGCATATTGATCGGGGATGGTTCTCCGGTTCAATGTGCGGTAGTCTATACATAAGCGGACGAACCATTTTTTCTTCCGGACCAACACTATGGAGATGCATATGGACTCCTGGACTCTTGAATCACCTTGGTTCTTTGTAATTCGTTCAGCTGCTCTCGCAGATCATCTAAGTCTCCTAGCGGAACTCGCCTTGATCTTTCACGAAACGGCTTGTTTCTTGTAATCGAATGCGGTGTTCAGTACTCTTAGCTAGGCCCACATCGAACTCATCTTTTGAGAACAATTCCTTCCACTTTAGGACTTGAGACTGAAGACGTTTCTTCCACTCAGGTGAAATGGGAGCGTCCTTGGGGTAGAATCTTTCATCTGGAATCTCTTTACCCTCTCCCCCTCCTGAATCGGTAGAGAGGGGTGTAGCAGACTCTACTTGCCCGATAGGCATTCGTGCTTTAAGAACTACTGGAGAATCCGTCACATTGCACACACTGACCGAGACTCTTCCTCGTGTTCTCTTCAGAGCCTTGGCGGAGATTATTTCAGGAATTACTTCGACTCCCGTTTCATTTCCATGATCAAAATCGGTTCCCAGCACCACATAAGGACCTGGTTGCGACCCGTTCAACTTGACTGAAGCCCGGAAGCTCGCTACTTCTCCTGCTTGCAGAACCTTCTCTGTTCCACCCAGTCTCCATAGTCTTCCCACCTCGGCAGGTGCCTTTCGTTCTTCGACCATCCTCT
This sequence comes from Leptobrachium leishanense, assembly GCA_009667805.1. NCBI lineage: Eukaryota > Metazoa > Chordata > Amphibia > Anura > Megophryidae > Leptobrachium > Leptobrachium leishanense. The sequence continues at coordinate 92,646,860 of CM019064.1, read as the reverse complement.
GATAGACCGGACGTTGGGTGTACTCCTTGAGTTGAACCTTCTTCCCACACAATAGGTGTCAGGAGACGCCGTACTAGGTCAGTGTTCGTCCCACTATCAGGGAGCTTCTGTTCGCACCCTGAGGGTCGAGGACACACAATGGCCAATGCATCACAACCCCCAGACTGCCCGATGACTTCAGATCCGATCTCCAACTTCACTTGCAGGTACCCGTCATAAGGGAGTTTCTCAGTGCCGATACCCCATATTTCCAATCCTTCAACTCTTGCAGAGGAATGTGCTTTGTGTTTCATAGAAGTCTCTGTAGATCAATGTCACTTGAGCCCCTGAATCTAACAGGGCTTTAGTGTAGACTCCTTCCACTTGGATTGGCACAATAGGGGAAGGACCTATCAGTTGGTCAGGAAACTTGGTGGCTGTATCCGGACGCTTAGACCCAGTTTGCTGTACCCTGGCCCTTTTCTTGGCCCGTGTAGGCTTTGGGTGTGCATTGCCTCCCCATGACGTAGACCCGGATGCTAAGGGAGTGACTCTTTCAGTCCTGGCAGGCTCAACAGTTGGCTTGGCTTTGGGCCCTCTCGTCCTCTTAGTCTTGGCTTGGTTTTTGGAGCGGGGTTCAACCTTCGGGCACCTAAGTTGCTCCTTCACTTGTGCCCTCGGGCGTTTCCAGCCGGTGAGGTAGATAACAGTCCTTCTAGGGCTTCCAACAGTCCCTCGACTCTATCCTTCTCAGGCTTTCGGCCTTTGCATTGTGCGCGGAAATGGCCCATTTCTCCACACCCGAAACATCTCTTCTTTGAGAGCGGAGACGTAGTTGCTTGTTGAGATTTGGTTAAAGAATTTGGACCAGGCGCCACAGCAACTCCCGTCGTCTGCATACCTGTGAGGAATTTCTGCATTTCTGCCTGCATCTCTGTCACCTTCATCAATACCCGGCACAGTTCCGCGTGCGCTTGTTGCAATTCAGCTTGGGCTTCCTGAACTTTCTTGACGGTTTTGGACAATTCACCCCGTTCGGGGAGGTTCGATTCTTTGGCAGCCCTCTCTGTAGATTTAAAAACAACTAGGTGTTCTTGTTCGTCCTCGTCAGATCCATAAGTATCTAGAGAGTCACTTTCAGGCTGCAGGCCGTCGTTATGCCTCACAGGTTGTGCATAAGCCCTTTCCCCCCGCCTGAAAGATTTCTCTTCCAGTAAAGCCTCTTCCTCTCGTACAACTCGGATCAGTTCCAGGTACTTTAACTCTTGGTTACCTGCTCTGCTTCTCAGCTGCATCATTACTGGATCTAGAGGTTGAGAGCCCCTCAGGATCTGTTTTATTCGGATCTTATCTACTTCGGCCGGTTCGGCCCCTTTCTTCAGGAGTATCTGGTGTAGAATCTTATCTAGGCGCCTCATGTACTCGGTCATCCTTTCACCTCTCCTCTGATAGGTGTGTTCGTACTGATATACCAGTTCGGCCGCCTTTTCAGTTCGCCCAAAAACTTCTTCAAGAACGTTCAAGTAATCCAAAGCAGTACAATCTTTTCTACTCAGTTTTAGGTTTCTCACCGCTTCCGACGCAGGTCCCTTTAAGCTCTCGGTGATCCTTTGCTTTTTCTGGGCCTCAGGGACATCCCACTCATCCAGAGCCTGCATCGCCTGTTCCACCCATTCTTCAAAGGTTTCTTCTCCCGCCGGAGTTGGTACGTTTCCTGTAAAATTTCTTAACCGTCGATAACCGAAGTTAGTGTGAGGAGGGCTTGTTTTCTGACATTTAGACAGTAGATCTCCAATAGCCACGATAAATTCAGGCCCAATCATGGCCAATGGACTAGGCGCGGGAACACTTGCGGATTCACCACGTGGCGTACTTGGCTTAATTAGTTGGACTTCCATCTCTTCGGCCAGTTTCACGCTCGTGCCCTGAAAACATGGCAGAACACCCTTTCTCCATTCGAGAAGAACATACATGTGAGAAGTATCTGGGTTTTTTCAATGTCCAGTATTAACCCCCGATGATCTGGTGCTAGCGTGGCCACGGCCTGGCGAATCTGATCTTCAGCCCAAGTGTCTGCTGGAATATCCATGACTATACAACATTCTAACTGGCTACTGTGCTCCCCCACCACTCGGCAACAGTGTCTGGATCCATATTTAACCCTTTAGATGCGGTTTTTCCAGAGACTGGATCCCGGACGAGCCCCCACGTGTAGCGCTCACTCCCGGAGGAGCCGCTGAAAATGAACCACGGGTCAGTCTCCCCGCACTAGGGAATAAATATACTCCAACACAGTTGTGAGTTTTTATCATTTAAATAGTTTACTAAAATATTTGAGCAGATGTTGAGACACGGTATTCACAAGTATTATTACAGTATTTTCGTATCACGGTAAAACGCGCAGCAGAAAAGAAACGAAACACGAGGCTTCGTATTTCGGAAAATAAAATATTCGCAACCGAACATAAAAGAAATGCAATTTCCCGATAGTTCAGAAAAAAAAGGACACGTAGCAAAACCCAAACATACAATCCCTTCGTATTGCGGTAAACGCGCAGCGGAAAAAGAGAAAAATATATTCGGAACGTATCTTTATCTTTAACCCCTGTTCCGATTCGTAAAAGAGAATGAGTCCTGCACAGGTTAAGTCCCAGAATGTAAAAGGTGTATATGTGTGTGTGTGGTACCCGGGTACTGTTCAACTGGCCAGTGAGTTTACTAAAGGAAGGTCTTCGACTAGTCAGTTGGGGCCCTGTGGACTTTTAAAGAGAAAACAGCAGAGCGTCCTTTAATCATAAAACAGCCTTGGAGGCCTCTCACCCATCCGACGATTGCTTTAGGCTCCGCTGACCCAGGACGTCTCTCCACCCGATTTTGACTGGGGATACTAGCGGCCGGATCCGTTGTCTGACTTCATGCAGCTTATCCAGCTCACCGCCTGTTCTCCGTTCGGTTCCTCCGGTCTGCAGCAATGCCTGGATTCCGGCAAGTCTCCTTCTCCTCAGGTTGAGTGATCCTCTCAGGACTAACAGGTCTCTCTTGGGCTCTGGCCTAGGCCCTCTCGCGATCTCTTCAATGCGTCTGCTCTCTTTCCTTCCCTGGCGCGCTCTGGCGCGTTCTCCACGAGGTGGAGGATGTAAGCGTCCAGTCTCCACCCACTTCCTGTCTCCTTGCAAAGCATGCCGGGAAATGTAGTTCCAATATCCAGCGTCTCTAATCGCGACTGTCTCCATCTTGTGGCCAAAAATAGGTAATGCCACAGCAAGATTTTAACACAGCGCTACAATCGTATTTAGCTTTTAATGGTATTATACAATTAAAGAATAGTCATTTCTTCTGCTCGAATGTTTTTATCATCAGCTTTAAATACTTTAGCTAATCTGTCACACAAAATTAAATTTTCTGTGATCATTTCCTCATTTTTTTTGTCATACTCAATGTTCTATCTATACGATTCACTAATTTAGGAAACATTTAAAGGGCCACTACCACCAAGAAAAGAAGGGCTCTATCACCTCCTTAATGCTAGCACTGGTGCTCACATACATGAGTGTTAGCGCTAGGTTAAAATTTTTTTACCACAGGTCGCCCAGATCCCTCTCCAAACACTAACGAGTTAAAAATCCGTTATCACATCGGTAATAGAGCTTTCAGCACGAGTTACAGTTACAAACATTTATAAAGCGCCAACAAGTTCCGTAGCGCTATACAAAGGGAGAGACAGAATAACAAATATACATACACATTACATACAAAGAAGAGTAGGAGAGAGGACCCTGTTCAAGAGCTTACAATCTAAGAGGAGAGAGGTGACACATTAGGTGAGGGTGACTAGAGTAAAAGATGTAGCGGGGCGCATGTGTGCTGAATGGGAAGAAGGAACAAGAAATGAACAATGGGGGATTATGGAGTGAACCGATAGGCTTCGCTAAAGTAATGTGTTTTCAGAGACTTCTTGAAGGACTGGAGAGACGGGGAGAGTCTGATGTTGCATGGGAGGGAGTTCCATAGAAAGGGGGCAGCTCGAGAGAAGTCTTGAAGGCGGGAGTTGGGGGTGCGGGTACGAGGAACTGATAGCGTCAGATCATTGGCAGAGCGAAGTGGTCATGACGGGATGTACCAGGTAATAGGGGAACAAACGTAGTCAGGGGCGCGGTTATGGAGAGTTTTGTACGTGAGGACCAGTATTTTGAAGTGGATTCTAAAGGAAACAGGGAGCCTGTGGAGAAATTTTCAAAGGGGTGAGGTGTGAGAGGTGCGGGAGGTGAGGTGTATGAGTCTGACACAGGCATTCATAACAGACTGCAGAGGGAGAATCTGGGATCTCTTAAAGCCAGACAGAAGGAGGTTACAATAGTCAAGGCGGGAGATAATAAGAGCTTAGATGAGCATTTTAGTAGAGTCCTAATTAAGAAAGTGACGAATGAGCCCGATGTGTTTTAGGTTCAAGTAGCAAGATTTGATTAGTGGCTGAATGTGAGAAGTAAAGGATAGAACGGAGTCCAAGAGGACCCCGAGGCAACGAGCCTGAGAGTTAGAAGTAATTGTGGCACCATTCACCTGAAGGGAAATGGTTGCAAGAATGGAGGATTTAGAGGGAGGGAAGATAAGAAGTTCAGTTTTGGAAAGGTTGAGCTTTAGGAAATGGGAAGTCATCCAGTCGAAGACAGCCGTTAGGCAGGCTGTAACAAGGTCCAACTCAGGAGGAGAGAGATCAGGGAGGAAAGGTAGATTTTGGTGTCATCAGCATAGAGATGATATTGGAGTCCATGGGAAGAAATTAAGTTGCTCAGAGAGGCAATATAGATTAACAAGAGTAGGGGGCCCACAACAGTGCCTTGAGGCATCACAACTGAGAGAGGAAGCAGTGGTGTAGAGACACCAGTGAAGAAGCGAAGACAGAGATAGGAAGAGAACCAGGAGAGAGCTAAGTGGACACAGAGTGAGGAGCAGGAGAGGGTGGTCAACAGTGTCAAATGCAGTGTAAAGGTCAAGAAGTATAAGCAGGGAGAAGTGACCTTTGGTTTTAGCAGCAACTAACTCATTAGTCACCTTGGTCAGAGCAGTCTCAGTGGAGTGCTGGGAGCGAAACCCAGACCGGTGCAGGTCAAATAGAGAGATGAGAAAACTGGTGAGCTGGTTGAAAATTAAAATAAGTCTTTTCAAAATAAAAAAACAAAAATGTTTAAAAAAATACGAAAAGGGCTTTAAAAAAATAAAAAGTGTTTTTGCGAAATATAAACAGATTACCGGTAAATGTTTTTTTTTTTAAAAAAAAAGAATTAAAGTCAGGCCCAAATCAAAAATGTTTTTCTAATCATCATTTTAATATTTGTATTTATTTTAATTAAATATAGAAGTGAAATATATTAATTTATTAACGGATTTATTTAAAATATTAAACACAGGCAGCGTTTGGGGGAATGTATCTGGTAATGTAGGGGCTTACAAGCAAAGGTTTCGGTGGACAGAGTCTTGGAGGTGCAGGGGTTACAGTCAGAGGTTTGGATGGTAGAGTCCTGGAGATGCAAGGGTTAAAGGTGGTGTGGGAGGGTTCAGCTGTCCAGGAGTGAGTACTTCTGAATTTGCAGATTAGCTGTCCAAACATTTACTCTGCCTCCTGCAGGCAGCCACTTTAACCCTTTCACACATGGAATGCAGGAGGCAGCAGCTGTCTCACCTCTTATCTGGCATAGTTGATGGCAATACTAGGAAGACTCTGCTGGCTCTATGCAGTGCAGTGTAGAGCAGCTATGGTCTCTGTCATTGTGAACTCTGCTCTGACACATGCACTGTGAGGGGCCCATTGCTCTGACACATGCACTGTGAGGGGCCCATTGCTCTGACACATCATCCTGCCTCTGATTCACCCAGTGCGGGAGCTCAGAGAGGGTGGAAAGGCAGAAGACAGAAATCTGAATCCAGTGACTGAAATTCGGATTTTTTGTATCTTCTCTCTCTTCTCTCTCTCTTTGGCTCAGGTGGCCACCAGACCCAGGCAGGAGGCCGGCCCACTGAACCATTGGCCTACCGGGAGTCTCCCGTAGTCCTGATGGCCAGCACAAGACTGATTTTAAGTAACCTAAGGCTGGGGGCACACTAGGCGTTTTCTTTAACACACTAGCGTGCGTTAAAGAAAACGCTAACGCACCGGCATCCCTCGACGCCCGCCTGTCCCGCTGCAAAGCGCGATCCTCAAACTGGCCAATGAAGTAGTAAGCCCACCTGCCCACATCAAGGCAAATCTCTTTTAGGCATGGTGACATACATGATAAAAAAACAAGGCATGATAACATTTTATTAGTGAAAAAAAGGATAAAATAAACTTTATACTCTGACTGCGCCCATCCCTCAAGAAAACACAAACTAATGAATACTTTCCTCAGACTATGCATTTTTCAGTTCTTTCATAACCTATTGAACAAATAATTTTAATCAAAAAAATGCTCACATAGTAACAACAGCACCTTGTATTTTCTGTATTTGACTTTACTTCGTCACACTTACTTTCGGTTGAGAACCATAACTCAATGAGTAGCGTCCATATTTCCTTCTGATTTTATGGCATTATGGCCATATTATTGATGTCTTACTGTATATTCATCTCACAGATACTAAAACAAATAAATGGTGTTTTGCGTTACAATTTCTTCAGAACTCCTATTATGGAACCGCTGCCATCTTGATGTACCCTTTTCTAACATAAATATTGAACGTTTTATTTACTGGATGATCTCAATGGTACACCAGTAAAAAGGGCATCTGCAAACACTTTATCTGTTTTACAGAAATGTGAAAGTGCCATGGAGATCACTTATTAACTTATATAAAGAAAAATGTTGGTTGATTTTATTTATGATATAACTTGGATTGTGAACATAATTCGTTAAAACATGTTTGTTATCTTGTATTATCAAAGTGAATTTCCCAAAAAGAAATAGTGGAAACTCTGACGATTCATTCCACACACATCCTTTTATTCATTTGAAAAGGATTACAGTACCCAAACATAATACACACAAGCCAGAGGAAACGTCTGCGAGAACGGGCATTCTCTCCGCTCAGATGCCCCTGTGGCCACCTCGCTGGGCACACGTTAGTGCGCCCCACCCTACAAAGCGCAAGCCTCCTATGGAGGACCTCATTTTGTAGGCCGGTGTAATGTGTGATACTATTACGCACATTACACCTTGTGGCCCTCCCTGCCGAGCCGTCAGAATACAGCAACAGATGCACTCAGTGCGCTCGCTCGTGTGACCGCGGCTCAGTTGTGATGTGACGCTTGGCAGACAAAGCGTATGTACTGCTGGTACTGCAAGACCATGCTCATTTATCAAGCTGTCAGTAGACTTGTGCACCGATTTATTTTTCGGTTCGGTTCGCTTCGTTCGTATTTTGTAAATTTTCGTTTCGGTTCGTTTCGGCCGATTTCCGTTTCGGTTCGTTTCTTTTTCGTTTGGTTTTTCATATCGACTTTGTTTTCGTAATTTCGGAAATTTTCGTGTTTTTTGGAACGTCTGTTCTCCTCGTTTCAAAGTGTCTATTCGTTTTGACGTAAACTAATGGTTTTTCGGATCCGATATTTCTGTCGATACGATAATTCTGCCGATACGATAATTCTGCCATTGAGATTTCTCATGTTTTACAAGAAGGATACATTGAGATTTCTCTGGTTTCCCGGGAAGGATACATTGAGATTTCTTTGGTTTTACAAGAAGGATACATTGAGATTTCTCTGGTTTCACAAGGAGGATACATTGAGATTTCTCTGGTTTCACAAGAAGGATACATTGAGATTTCTCTGGTTTTCCAGGAAGGATACATTGAGATTTCTCTGGTTCTCCAGGAAGGATACATTGAGATTTCTCTGGTTTTACAAGAAGGATACATTGAGATTTCTCTGGTTTTACAAGAAGGATACATTGAGATGGGAATGATACAAAATTACAGAATCAGCGATATAACCAAAAAATCCGTTGTTCGAAATTACTGAAATGGAACCGAAATCAGGAATGGAGCCGAAATTATGAATGGAACATAAATGATTTTCGGTTGTACACCTTTCTAGTCCATTTGAAAATTCCAAATTTTCGTTTCGTTTCGTAAATTTTTCGGATCTGCCGTTTTCGGATCTGAAAATTTTCGGAAAATCGGCTGAATCCGAATGCACGAATCGGGAAATTTTGTGAAAATTCCGAAATTCCGAAACCCGAAACGCACATCCCTAGCTGTCAGCTTGGGAAATGAAAAGGTGAGTAATGGCAGTGGAATTGCTCATTTTATACATGACAAATTGACAATGCCATCGCTTTAGAACTAAAAATAAATAAATTGTTTTCTCTTCTTTTAGGTTTTACATGGTCATGTTGTGTATTAATGCAAAGGCCAGACTCTGACCTGTCCAATGACACCTCACTTGACCTTGTGAGGTGTTAAGATTAGTGAGGCAGGGGTCCAAAATTCCCTGCAGTGCTTTTTGCTGCAGTGCGGCGGTTTAGGTTTTTGATGTAACAATTCGTAACAATGGATTGTACCATCACCTCCACACTTGTTGGTGACATGAGAAACGTGATGGTTAGTTAGTGCACCATCAATGTTTACTTTATAATTGAAAAGTGAAAAATATTACTGTTGGAAAGAAAAAGTAAATATATATTTTGTTTATGATTGTTTAAAACCTGGTCATGTTTGATATCATTGGAAAGGCCATGCTCTGGCCTTTCCAATGATAACTCAATTGGCCCTGTAGCGGCTATGGAGTTGGAGATAGATGGGTCCAAATGCAGACATAGTTATCCTTTCTCTGGGCCTATTCTGAGGAATGGGCCTGGAGCTGCTGCTCCATCTGTCCCTATGTTAATCCGGCCCTGCTTTGTAGGCCCGCACCTACCTTACATGTCACTTCACTTTTTCCTTTGGCCGTACACCGTTTACACTTTTGCTTTTACCACTTTCCCCACTGCATCCCCCTGATCACCTCTGTCACTACCCACCAGACCCTCTGCCTCACCCTTGCACACTTCACATACTTAACATCACTCATTTGTCTTCATCCACACTCACTTCATTCTCACACCTTATTCATTTTTTCACCCTCTATTTCTTTTTCCTTATTCCCATCTGTTTCACACCAACACCGCCTACCCTCATTCACCCTTTTCCCTTAGTTTCTGTGTCCCCTTCCTCCGCTTCCACCTTCCACAGCTTTCACTTTCCATTCGGTATCACATATTACTTTTTTTTTTATTATTGTAATAATTTTTATTGCAATTTTGCAGTAAGAAAATACATGCGAGCATTAGGCATAGAAAATTAGCAAAAAGGAAGTACAGTGCGAGCAAAAATACATAACATAAAAGTAGTCAAATGGCACGAGGTGGCACAAAAAAACACAGTGGGGGCAGGAATAAAATCAGGGAGGGAATAGGGAGGAAAAGGAGCATGACTGGACCAGGGAGTGGGCCTCACATTACTCATTCACCCATTCATCACACTCGCATAGTTTTGACACTGTTCTTCTTTCTTCTTTCGCTCCTTGGTCACACGGTCATCAGTGTCCTATTGCACAGGGAATACATCGCTCAGTAATTTGTACTCTTTTCTACTTAGTTGTGGTACATCTTATTCCATGTATATGCCCCCCCCCCTGCACATCCGCTAGGCCTTGTTATCTATATGCCAGAACTTTACTTTCTTTGTTTTTATTTACAGCTCACGTAGCAGCTGCAGTACTTGCAAGTTGCCACGGCACTCAGCCTAGCCGTTGCTCACGATGACGTGGGGTGTTGCGCGTCACTCGCCAATGGCCCAGCAGAGGGGCGCCGGTCTTGTCTCCATCCCGGCGTGGCTTAAGACGCGGCATTACACGATTGAGGGGGTGAGTATGTTATTTTATTATTTAAGGTTGATCATGCATACAATGCATTATTCCTTGATAAAGCCTCTTAAGAGCCGAAACGTCGGATTTTAATGTATATTTAAGAAATCTTATATTTTTATTGCAAGCCCCAGAGTGCTCCCATCTTTTGCATATTTATAGTTATCCCCGTGGGTAGCACCTGGGCAATTAGCTCCTTTTTCCACACAGGACTGAATGCTTCTTTTGTTTTGTTTTTATATCTCTTTGTTCATGTTTGTACTTCTGATAAATCTAACACAATAATTTGCACGTGGTCACCATAAGTTACTCATGCACGTAACATCAATTCTTAATAAAAATACACCTGACTCTATTAGGCAGTGCTTTCCCACTACTGAGCCTGGACGAGATACACAACTAACATGTGTTTCATTTTGACACCTTGAGCATACACATCATTCTCTATAAATAGTCTGTTCCTGTAGTTCAAACAGCTCCTCTTATTTCATAACATCACAAGCACAGCTGTTTATGTTGAACTTACATCATGGAAGACATTCACTAGCAGGACCTCCCCAGAATTCATTTTTAACCCATGTACATTGATGGGGTCTAGTAGGGTAAATAATGGCTGGTAACTAGTACTTCCTGGGTGGAGAGAGGGAGGGACAAATGCATGTTGTCTGCTTTTTTTGTACTTGACTCCTGCCTGTTGCTCATGGTTGAGGTCTGGGGTAGAAATCTGCCCACCCCTCATTAACCCCCTACCCACTGTCATAAGTCAAGGACAGAAGTTAACAGTGGTTGGACACCGTAGCTGCTCAGCCACTATGTTTGCAAATCCCTTGCAGGTTCACTGCAGGGGTTATTAGTTGCGATCAACTTATGACTTCTTGCAGGTGGTCAGTTTCAGTAAATAGATGGGGAATGTATATCCACAAGAGTTTTATATGAAGCTGCTGAATGCTTACTGTTTAGGCAATAATGACCACACCTGACGCTAATGGGTGGGGGCTGGGAGGGTAGGCATTTGTCAGCCTCCTCCCATAAACGTTTTACCTCCTGGCTGCCGATGGGGAGATGGGGTTACACAAAGTGAATCCCCTGCAGTTTTATACAAAATGGAAATGAAACTAAACTAACGTAACAAAAGGAATTGAAGGAGATAAGAAATAAAAATAAATAAATTAAATATTAACGAAAGCGTTTTATCCATACACTCCTCAACCAATCAAGGCCGCCATCGGGGAGGGTGACAGCCCATGATATGTTCAGCGGCTCAGTGGCTCCAGGGTTCCCTGGCCCTTTACAAACTCTGTGCAGTTTGTCTAACTCTAACTGAAACAGAAACAGCAGTGAATGTGTTCATTAGTGATACTCATATCCAGGCAGCAGTGAATGCATTTATTAACAATACCCATATATCCAGGCAGTAATGAATGTGTTTATTAATGTTACCCGTGCATCCAGGCCATGGTGAATGTGTTTATTAATGTTACCTGTGCATCCAGGCCGTGGTGAATGTGTTTCTTAATGTTACTCATGCATCCAGGCAGCAGTGAATGTGTTTATTAATGTTACCTGTGCATTCAGGCCGTGGTGATTGTGTTTATTAATGTTACTCATGCATCCAGGAAGCAGTGAATGTGTTTATTAATGTTACTCATGCATTCAGGAAGCAGTGACTGTGTTTATTAATGTTACTCATGCATCCAGGAAGCAGTGAATGTGTTTAGTAATGTTACTCATGCATCCAGGAAGCAGTGAATGTGTTTAGTAATGTTACTCATGCATTATTTAACCAATCCTTGTTAACGGGAGTCGTCCCAGAAGACTGGAAATTAGCAAATGTTGTGCCCATTTACAAGAAGGGTAGTAGGGAGGAATCGGGGAACTATAGGCCAGTTAGTCTTACGTCAGTAGTGGGGAAATTAATGGAAACCATGTTAAAGGAAAGGATTGTTGAACATCTAAAAACACATAGATTACAGGATCAGAAACAACATGGGTTTACCTCAGGGAGATCATGCCAAACTAATCTTATTGATTTTTTTGATTGGGTAACAAAAATAATAGACACAGGTGGTGCAGTAGACATTGCTTATTTAGATTTCAGTAAGGCTTTTGATACTGTTCCGCATAGAAGGCTTATCAATAAATTGCAATCTTTGAGTTTAGATTCCAATATTGTTGACTGGATTAGGCAGTGGCTGAGTGACAGACAACAGAGGGTTGTGGTAAATGGAGTTTATTCGGCACAAGGTCTTGTTACCAGTGGGGTACCTCAGGGGTCAGTACTTGGAGCCATTCTCTTTAATATTTTTATTAGTGATATTGCAGAAGGTATTAATGGAAAAGTATGTCTTTTTGCTGATGACACAAAGATTTGCGACAGGGTTGACGTTCCTGGAGGGATCAGCCAAATGACAAATGATTTAGGTAAACTAAAAAAATGGTCGGAGTTGTGGCAATTGAGTTTTAATGTGGATAAGTGCAAGATAATGCACCTGGGACGTAAAAACCCAAGGGCTGAATATAGAATATTTGATACAGTCTTAACCTCAACATCTGAGGAAAGGGATTTAGGGGTCATTATTTCAGAGGATCTAAGGGTAAGTAGTCAATGTAATAGAGCAGCAGGAAATGCTAGCAGAATGCTTGGTTGTGTAGGGAGAGGTATTAGCAGTAGGAAAAGGGAAGTGCTCATGCCACTGTACAGAGCACTGGTGAGACCTCACTTGGAGTACTGTGTGCAGTACTGGAGACCGTATCTCCAGAAGGATATAGACATCTTAGAGAGAGTTCAGAGAAGGGCTACTAAAATGGTGTACGGCTTGAAGGAGAAAAGTTACCAGGAAAGGCTTAATGATCTTAACATGTACAGCTTGGAAAAAAGACAAGACAGAGGAGATATGATAGAAACATTTAAATACGTAAAGGGAATCCACAAGGTAGAGGAAGGGAGTATATTTAAAAGGAAACAAAATAGCAAAACAAGAGGACATAGTCTTAGATTAGAGGGGCAAAGGTTTAAAAGTAACATCAGGAAGCATTATTTTACTGAGAGGGTGGTGGATACATGGAACAGTCTTCCAGTAGAAGTGGTAGAGGCCAAAACAGTAATTGAATTTAAGCAGGCATGGGATAGACATAAGGCTATCCTAAACAAAAGATAAATCCAGGTTAAGTATCCATGTAATTGGGCAGACTAGATGGGCCGAAAGGTTCTTATCTGCCGACATTTTTCTATGTTTCTATGTTTCTATCCAGGAAGCAGTGAATGTGTTTATTAATGTTACTCATGCATCCAGGGAGCAGTGAATGTGTTTAGTAATGTTACTCATGCATCCAGGAAGCAGTGAATGTGTTTAGTAATGTTACTCATGCATCCAGGAAGCAGTGAATGTGTTTAGTAATGTTACTCATGCATCCAGGAAGCAGTGAATGTGTTTAGTAATGTTACTCATGCATCCAGGAAGCAGTGAATGTGTTTAGTAATGTTACTCATGCATCCAGGAAGCAGTGAATGTGTTTAGTAATGTTACTCATGCATCCAGGAAGCAGTGAATGTGTTTAGTAATGTTACTCATGCATCCAGGAAGCAGTGAATGTGTTTATTAATGTTCAGAAAGAAAAAATAGGAGGTGCTAGGATGGCAATAATTGCTCACAAACCATGTACTATACGGCAGCTTTTTCCTAGAAGGGAATTCCCTACCATAACCCTTCAACATACACAGCATACAACCCAAATTAGGAAAGCGCCTTTAAAGCCCACAGAATGTATAGGATAATAGGTGTATAGATCTTATGTGTCGAACACCCCCACACACTGTGTGAACACACAACATATTACCCTTTTCGGTGGTAATAGGGGTATACAGCCACTTTTAGACAGTATACCGTTTTTCATAACATATGTAAATGGGAACAAAAATAAATTTACATAGCGCAACCAATACACACAAATATTATAAAATGTGGATAGCAGGTAACCACTCACGTGGATCAGAGCCTAAGGGGTTAAGGCTCAATATTCTGGCAGTGGGTCCTTTCAAGGATGACCCTGTCCCTTTTTGGAAAATCTCTTGCAGATGTACATGCATTTGTATGCTGTTTATTAATGTTACTCATGCATCCAGACAGCAGTGAATGTGTTTCTTAATGTTACTCATGCATCCAGGCGCAGTGAATGTGGTTATTACTCATTCCCATATAACCAGGGAGCAATTAATTTGGTTTTTAATGATAGCCATGTACACCTATCTACATTTTAGTCATATTTTTATTTTGCAGCCATATGCTATAATGGTTAAAGTTGTTTTACATCATCTACACTCAATTGACCCATAACAACAAAGCAAACAAAACTGATTTTTTTCAACACAGTTTATGAAAAAGCAAAAGAATCTGACATATAACATTGGCATAAATATTCAGATCCTTTATTATGACACTAAACTGTTTCTTGATTTTATAATGTTGTTGCAACTACATGCCACATTTTCAACTATTATCTTGAGAATAATTAACAGAATAAAAATAAACTGTGTTTTATTAAGAGAAGCATTACCACAATGGTGGTCCTAAGGCTAGGGTCAGACGAACGCATTTTTCACGTTGTCCGTGAAAAAGTGCGTTCGAACGAATGGACGTATCTTTTCACGGAATACGTGATAGCGGTCATACGATGCGCATTTTCGTCCGTGATTTTGTACGGATCATCAATAAAACCCTTTTGCGTCTGGACGTTATGTTGGCCGGACGTGTGCAGCGTCTGACGTCTCCCAATCACGCAAACACGCCGCTATGCGGCCGCAGCGCACTCTGTACGTCAGTAGCAGCGGTTTGACGTTCTCGAAAAAATGCGTTCGTTGGCCACTTGCGTTGCACGGACGACCTTTCATGCGGCCGTTCGTCGTATGTTCCCCGGCATTGGACGTCATTTGCTGCTAGCACGGCCGTGATTTCGTGCGGCTAAACGCACGTGAAAAATGCGTTCGTCTGACCCTAGCCTAAAGTGGAAATAGCAAACGTAATTTGATCAATGAAGGAACAATAACAAAGTTATAGTTAAGTAACTCTTGGAAGAAAACAGAATGAATCTTACTGACTGAGCAATGAGGGTTAAATGGATAACTAAATTGGTAAAACTGAGGATTATACAAGCATTCCTAAAAGTATTCACTTAGGCTTTAAGATTATAGGTTGACTGTAAATTAAGCTCAACAAATTGTAAATGGAAAATGAGAGCGCACATTGTAACAATACTGTCAGACAGCCTAGAAAGGAATGAATGTGATGGCGTTTTGGTCTGTTCTTTTAGCTTTCAGGAGACGTAACCACAAACTGCTGTGGCATTTGCTTATTATTGCCCCTATTACACTCTTCGCGCTTTTTTGCGCACGCAAAAAACATTAGTGCGCGCAAATTAACGCGGTATTACGATCCGAGCGCATTTTTTCAGCCTTCAACTTTTTTCGAGCGCAAATCCGACGCGCAAACCCGGGCGCAAATTACCGTTGCGTGCAGGAATCGGTGGGCAGACTGTTTTTTCACTGGATTCAGCCAATCAGAATTAAGAACCACCATTTGCTAGGTTTCGGTTGTTGCGCCTGTCAAAGTCAATCTGCGTATATGTGCTGCAACAAAAATAAAAAATTAAACAATTTACTAACAGGGTTATCCAAAGAGATTCGAATTGCTTGAGAAAGGTAACCGAACGCTGAAAATCAGGGTACGGTTACCTTTCCTGGCCATTCGGCTATCCAGAGAGCAGGCAATTCGCCAAATCCTGTCGAATTGCCTGAACATAAGGTGCCTGTTCGGTGCCTGTTCGAGGGCAGTGAAATCCCCATCAAAAAGCACTGCTTCGGCTATTCAGAGAACACAAACCAGCAGTGAAAGGTTCCCCTAATGCCCTGCCATTCGGTGGATTAATTCGGCAAGTTTATTCAGGAGAATCCCATAGACTTCAATGTTAAAAATATTCCCGTTTTAATTCAATATCTAATAAACCGTTCATTATAAAATTCTGCAGCAAAAAGTCTCTTTATTTATAGATTTTTTAGGATACTTTAAGCATTTTTCTGAATTTTTTAAAAAAAAAAAAAAGTCCGATTTTTTTTTTTTTTTTTTTCAGTTTGCTTATTTTTTTTGTAACAGTCCTCTTTATTATCATTCCCTGGACCTCTTGTGAAAATTTCAGACATTTTCGCTCAGTAGTTTCTTTGCAAACAGCGTTTCTTTTTCCCAGATTCATACAAATGGTTTTTCTAATTTATTCACTGCCTCCTCTACGTCACAGCTGATTCGGCTCTGTGTGATTCGGCTCCTGTTCGGCTCCTGTTCGGCTCCTCTTCGAAGGTTAATCCAGATGTTTTTGCTTGTTTTCAGCGTGCATTCGGTTAGTTGTCGTCAGGTTTTCGGCAGCTTTTCCCTGCAATTCGGGGACCCTGTGGTGCTTGCTGAATACACCGCAGGGTCACCGAAATGCAATCGGCAAAAGGAACCGAATTGAAGAGAACGAAAAGTCACCGAATGTGCGGTGACTTTTCGAATCTCTTTGGATAACCCTGTAATTTTATTGTTTGGGTATGTGTAGAATGTGTAACTGTACTGTGCTGTATTTTTTTTTTTGTGCAGGTTCATTTTGTTTCGGCCAGAACATTCAGATTGTAAGTTAACACCAGGTTTTCAAAAACGTTACGATACTTCGCGCAAATGTCGTTCGTACGAAGTTGCCTGAAGATCGTAATACCATCCGCTCGAACGCATTTGCGCTGACAATGGTAAGTATGGGATGCGTGCACGCACTTGCGCTGGGCTCGCGCAGGGACAATCGCGGTAGACGCTAACGCAACGTAATACGACGTTCCGCGCAAATGGTTTTGTCCTCGTGCAAAAGCGCAGGATTGTAATAGGGGCCTATGTTTTTATATCACACTGTTATTAGTTTGTTCTACTGAGTATTAGATGATATTAGCAATTTAAAGGTCAGATGCAATCGCATTGCTTGTTAGAAAAGTCAAGCACTTAAACATTTTTTTCCATTTTTTTTAAACTTTGATAGAATATATCTATATTACATTGAGTTACATGTTTAAAGTTTTCACTTTCTATCTTGAGGCTGGATTCCTTTATGGCTTTCTCTCCTTTTGCCCCCTTTTTCATATTGCTCTTGCAGAAGGTAGTGTGTCCTTGTTATTGATTTTTAGTTATAATTTTTTGTAGGATCAGAATCATTAGGAAAGCACGCATTTGTTGCTTAATATGCTTTAATATGTTAGAAGTGTAAGTGTTGCACATCTTGTGACAATCCTGATCTATTGACTAGAAAGAAAAAAAAAAGTTAGAATGATAGTAACAGTGAAAAAAAATGGTAATACAAGACTTCGAATATGCATAAACCACAAAACTGATGGTACCTGGACCGCAGACTAACAGGGTTATCCAAAGAGATTCGAAAAGTCACCGCACGTTCGGTGACTTTTCGTTCTCTTCAATTCGGTTCCTTTTGCCGATCCCATTTCGGTGACCCTGCGGTGTATTCAGCAAGCACCACAGGGTCCCCGAATTGCAGGGAAAAGCTGCCGCAAACCTGACGAAAACTAACCGAATGCACGCTGAAAACAAGCAAAAACATCTGGATTAACCTTCGAAAAAGCCGAACAGGAGCCGAACATGAGCCGAATCACACAGAGCCGAAGCAGCTGTGAGGTAGAGGAGGCAGTGAATAAATTAGAAAAACCATTTGTATGAATCTGGGAAAAAGAAACGCTGTTTGCAAAGAAACTACTAAGCGAAAATGTCTGAAATTTTCACAGGAGGTCCAGGGAATGATAATAAAGAGGGCTGTTACAAAAAAAATAAGTTAACTGAAAAAAAAAAAAAAAATCGGACTTTTTAAAAAAAAAAAAAAAAAAAAAATGCTTAAAGTATCCTAAAAAATCTATAAATACAGAGACTTTTTGCTGCAGAATTTTATAATGAACGGTTTATTAGATATTGAATTAAAACGGGAATATTTTTAACATTGAAGCCTATGGGATTCTCCTGAATAAATTTGCCGAATGAAACCACCGAATGGCAGGGCATTAGGGGAACCTTTCACTGCTGGTTTGTGTTCTCTGAATAGCCGAAGCAGTGCTTCTCTATGGAGATTTCACTGCCCTCGAACAGGGACCGAACAGGCACGTATGTGCAGGCAATTCGCCAGTATTTGGCGAATTGCCTGCTCTCTGGATAGCCGAATGGCCAGGAAAGGTAACCGAACGCTGATTTTCAGCATTCGGTTACCTTTCTCAAGCAATTCGGATCTTTTTGGATAACCCTGTAAGGGTCCTATTCCCTAGTAAACGCTATCTGATGTTACTCATGCATCCAGTAAACGCTATCTGTAGCATCCGGAGTCACTATTCTCTTGTTGGAGCTAAAATGTGGACACTAGCGGGGAAAAACTGTGCCTGCGGGTTTCCCCTTAGTGTCCCCATTTTAGCATTTTAGCTCCATATTCCGAGGCAGGCGCTAATTAAGCAGCTTGCCCCGGAATAAACCGCTACCCTCAGGGATACTCAGACTTCCGCGCTGCTTTGAGTATCACCTCCTGGAGTCCATAGGACTCCATGGAGTGTTCCACTGCAGGCTTTTGCAGCATCAGTTAGTGCAAGCTAAACCCTCCCCCAATGAATTCGATAATCGCCTCTCATCCCGCAGCAAGAATGAATCCAACCTGGTTATCTTTGGTATAATAATCTGGCGTTTCCAATGATGCCTCATATGTCCCTCTAGCCCTTAGGGCTCCAGAGATACAGTGGTCTAAATAATTGTAAAAATATATACTGTATATATATTACCTGTTCCACTGCAACCTGGATTAACTCATACCTTGCCATTTCTTAAGATACGGGCGTATGCTACTCGATCTCAAATTAAAACTGCGGCGCTGACCCCACCCTCTCACTTTGAACACCTGTGCCTCCTAGGCTCTTATCCTAGGGGCCTAATATCTACGCTCTACCACCAGCTTACAGCCCTTTTGGACTGGCGAGAACTACACTACATCCAAGCCTGGGAGTGGGATGTCGGGGAGGCATTAGAGGTTGAAGATTGGGGAGATATTTGGGAGGCCATGAGGAATGTCTCTGTCTGCACGGTCCATCAGGAGCAAATCATCAAAAACAATTTTTCGGTGGTAAACCACTCCTGTCCAGGTCTCGCACATGTCTCAGATGACCCCAGATCTTTGTTGAAGGGGTTGTGGACACCGTGGTACCTATGCCCATATGTGGTGGTTTTGTTCTCTGGTCCAGCGCTTCTGGGATCAGACGCACACGCTCCTCCAGGCAGTCTTGCCGACGGAACCCCGATGGACCCTTGGGCTTATCTATTGTCTATACCCCTGCCAGACTTGCCGAGGCATGAGAACAAATTAATGGCCAAGATCACCCTTGCGGCCCGCAGCGTTATAGCTGAACATTGGAACTGCCTGACATTTCCTACCTTTTCAAAAATGTACCCCAAGATCAGGGATGTACAACTAATGGATGAACTCACGGCCATTTCTAATCACACTCTTCCCAATTACTACAAAATCTGGACACCTGGGGGCGTGTGGTCGGCGGCGAGCGGGAGCGGACGTGTTTTGGTGGAGCTCCACACGTCTTCACCGCTTAAGGAACCACAGCTGTCTCCCCTTACACAATTTAAGTATTTAAGGGTACCTGTGCAGCTGACCACCGGTACTGACCCGTCCGGAGCCCGTTTAGCCCCCCTCCGGACCTGAGACTCCACGGATGACTGCTGATTTCTGCTGGAGCGAGACACCGGCGGCCATCTTGCGGCCTACTCACCAGATCTGGAAGCCTGCTGGTCTTGCGGGTCTGAACGCTACACCCTGGACTGGGTTGTTGTCGGGGGCTGAGGAGATGGTGGGCCCACGTCTTCTGGATGTCCTGGATGATTGCCCTCCGGGGATGGCGGATGGACCTGCGGGGAGGAGGGAGGACGGATCCCCCTCCTATATTGGAGATGAGGGAGCCATGACTTTGGGCCTGGAAGCCTGCTTGTCGATTTTGGAGGAGGAAGGCGATGACGGTCCACTTACCAAAGGTGTTTGGCGGCGGATGATGGCTGCATTGCGGAGCTGCCGGGGGTCAGTGGACCTGAAACCAGGTGCGCGGTCCCTGGATGAGGTACCGCGGCCGGCTAACGCCGTCGAATCAGGTCAGCCACCCATCTGCGGACTGCGGTTTCGGGCGGCACTCGCCGAAGCTACAACACCCACTGCTGCTGGGGACTTGGGCCCGGAGGAGACCGCGTCGGAACTTACGAGTGCAGAAAAGCTGGAGCTGCCGGAATGTCTGCCGACCGCAGGGGAGATACTGCGAGCTGTGCTTACCCGAACCGCTGCAGGTGCCGTCTATGACCTACTTGGAGACTACCTTCATTTTCGCCATTTTTGCGCCGGGGCGCCTGAGGGCTCCGATAGACCACCTGATGTTCGAGATGTGATGGCTCCGTTCCCCTTTTTTGACTCTGGCTGATTCCTTTTCTCCCCACTTTCGCTCCAGTAGAGTAAATTCAGTTTATCTCTGCTATGCTACCCGTGTTATTCCCCCCTCCTTTGTTTTGAGACGGTATAGGCACCATATGAGACATATTCTTTTGTTTGTTGCTTAGCATTTCTTATGATTGCTCCGGCTGACTTAATTGGGGTCGTCCCCTGTTTGAGGACTACTTTTGTTTCCATGAGACACTTTTTGGCGACCTTTTGAGTTGAGATCTTCTGACTTTATTATTTTTCCCTCCCCCTTTTAGTATTTTTTGATGTTTTCATTCTTGGTGCGAACTCTTCCCCCCCCCCTCATTTTTTTTTCCCTCCCTTTCCCCTTGTTTTTACACACCACCTTGTGCTGCAGATTCCCTTTCCCCCCCTCTTCCTTTTATTTATTTTTTATATATATATATATTTTTTTTATTTTATTTTTATTACTTTTTCTTTTGGCGTTTGGGGCCAACTCGGGGCGTGCCATTGTGGTGGCCACCATGGCTCTGCCCACCATACCTGGCCCCCGAGTACCCTGGCCTTGTGACCTGCACGTCTCCATGGCCTCCTACTTTAGGAGTGAGCCAGGACAGTCACACTTGGCCTTGCCACCCCCTTTGTTTTTTTTTTGTTTTTTTTTTCTTCTTTCCCTCCCTGGAGCACTCTTTGGTGTTTCTCCCCCCCCCCCTCTTTGTTATTTGATTTTTGTTTTACTACTTGCTGACTAATTGTATGTTTATCCCACGTTATCGCTTTCATTTATTTTAACTGATTGTACCGCTGACTTTCTTTCAAAATAAAAACTTTGAATACAAAAAAAAAATAAAAATCTGGACACCTTGGTTGGAGCAGATGAGTTCGGCTTGAATCAGGACGGGGACGGGAGGTTAGACCTTCTCTGGCACGTGCCATACTGGCTGGGTTCTTTTTTGCTCTTTTAGCATAATAGATTTATCATTATTGTTGGTGGTATCATACCTCCCTTTCTGGACTTATATTGCCTTCCTTCTTTATTTTCCGTCTTTATCTCGTTCTTTCTCTCTTTTCCTGGTTTGGGTGACCCCTTCTCTCTCTTCTCCCCTTCTCTGTCATTCCTTTTCTAAATATTATAATTGTATTTCATTTGACTTATGTATGAAAAAAACATTTTCTTAATAAAAATTATATTTAAAATATACTGTATATATATATATTATATATATATATTATTATTTTTTTACAATCATCTAGACCACTGTATCTCTGGAGCCCTAAGGGCTAGAGGGACATCTGAGGTATCATTGGAAACGCCAGATTATTATACCAAGATATCCAGGTTAGATTTATGTAAAAATAAAATAACATATAAGTTAATATGTTTCTCTTTTTTTCTATTGAAGCACTATTATTCAGTTTACAATTATAAAGTGAACAGTGATGCTGCGCTAACTCACCTTCTCATTTCCCACATTGCCAGCAAGTGTGGAGCTGATGATGCAACACATTGTTTCATCAACATCCTCCTAGACCATGGCACTGCAGTGAGGAGAGACAGGGGGGCTTTGAAACATGCATCTCTGAATTGTACACCGCACAAGGTTATGTTAGGTGTCAGTGGAAAGATCAGAGTCTGGTCTTTACACTATTACCAAACATGACCATGTAATGTGTAAAAATTGAAAACAAGTAAATGCTAATAAAATAATTTTCTCTTGTTCTACGGGAGAGGCAATATATGCTTTTACATATTAAACAAACAATGCCGTTGCACTAACTCAACTAAGGCAACAGATTCTGCCCCTTCTTTTGATTTGAGCGCAGAGAGAAACTGTTTCACACAGGGTTATCCAAAGAGATTCGAATTGCTTGAGAAAGGTAACCGAACGCTGAAAATCAGGGTTCGGTTACCTTTCCTGGCCATTCGGCTATCCAGAGAGCAGGCAATTCGCCAAATCCTGTCGAATTGCCTGCACATACGGTGCCTGTTCGGTGCCTGTTCGAGGGCAGTGAAATCCCCATCAAAAAGCACTGCTTCGGCTATTCAGAGAACACAAACCAGCAGTGAAAGGTTCCCCTAATGCCCTGCCATTCGGTGGTTTCATTCGGCAAATTTATTCAGGAGAATCCCATAGACTTCAATGTTAAAAATATTCCCGTTTTAATTCAATATCTAATAAACCGTTCATTATAAAATTCTGCAGCAAGAAGTCTCTTTATTTATAGATTTTTTAGGATACTTTAAGCATTTTTCTGAATTTTTAAAAAAAAAATTAAAAGTCCGATTTTTTTTTTTATTTTTTTTCAGTTTACTTATTTTTTTTTGTAACAGCCCTCTTTATTATCCTTCCCTGGACCTCCTGTGAAAATTTCAGACATTTTCGCTCAGTAGTTTCTTTGCAAACAGCGTTTCTTTTTCCCAGATTCATACAAATGGTTTTTCTAATTTATTCACTGCCTCCTCTACGTCACAGCTGCTTCGGCTCTGTGTGATTCGGCTCCTTTTCGGCTCCTGTTCGGCTCCTCTTCGAAGGTTAATCCAGATGTTTTTGCTTGTTTTCATAGTGCATTCGGTTAGTTTTCGTCAGGTTTTCGGCAGCTTTTCCCTGCAATTCGGGGACCCTGTGGTGCTTGCTGAATACACCGCAGGGTCACCGAAATGCAATCGGCAAAAGGAACCGAATTGAAGAGAACGAAAAGTCACCGAACGTGCGGTGACTTTTCGAATCTCTTTGGATAACCCTGTCAGTATTTTTAAAATGTTTTTTTCTTAAATTCTTTTAGTTTGCCCCAAATTGAAAATGTAAAAAGTCATTTTAGCAGGTTTATTTTTCTTTGTGGGGGGGGGGGTGTGCTCCCTACACATTTCTATGACAACAGACCCCCTGAGATGCAAATCCGGCCCTTTGTATAGGTGGAAAAAACTCATACGTTTCACACAGCAAAGTCTGCAAAACAGGGCTAAAGGAGGTGGGGGCACTCCATGCAGCCTGACTGCTTAAATATGATGTTGAGGGTGTGTAGAGTGTCCCTTTAAAATACATTACACACATTCATACACATATGTAATCATACATTTAACCATATACGCACATATGTAGATACACGTATACCCTTAAAAATACATATGTACCTGTATACATAAGGCTAAGGTCAGACGAGCGCAGTATTAACGTGCGTTTAGCCGCACTTAATCATGGCCGTGCTAGCAGCAAATTATGTCCAATGCCGGGCAGCATACGATGAACGGCCGCACATTTGTGCAGCCGCGCAACGCAAGTGGCAAACAAACGCATTTTTTCGACAACGTCAAACCGCTAGTACTGACGTACAGAGTGCGCTGCGTCCGCTAGCGGCGTGTGTGCGTGATTAGGAGACGTCAGACGCTGCTCATGTCTGGCCAACATCACGTCCAGATGCAAAAAGTGTTGATATTGATGTGTATTGATAACCGTACAAAATCACGAATGAAAATGCGCATCGTATGACCGCTATCGCGTATTCCGTGAAAAAATGCGTCCATTCGTTCGAACGCACTTTTTCACGGACAACGCGAAAAATGTGTTCGTCTGACCCTAGCCTTAATACGCACATATAACCATATACATACTCAAAAAACACTCAAATTCTCTGATATGCATACAACTTCTCCCATTCTCAGAAAAGGATCGTGGCCCCTGAAGTATGATACCATTTTTCCATTAGCTCTCATATCTGCAGATCATGACACACATTGCCAAATCTCCACGTAATGCGGTATGAGAGCTACAGTAGATACTGCAAGACAGATCCGTCCAAAGACCAACGCCTGCTGATCCTCAAATATCAGGTGCAGCCACTGTGACCAATGTAGTTACACCGGTTGGATTAGAGTTATTTTGTGTTTGTTTGCTATTACAGGGAGGTGTAATCACAGACCATCCTTCCCTCTAGTCAAGTGCCTGTCACTGCTGTAAGCCATGGCTTGGACCACTCAGTGAGCATTATGGTAATTGTGGCAAAGTGGGTACCATTACACTGTGATAAGACATGAAGGGTACTCGCCCATCTGTGGGTCCTCCCATCCTTGCAGCATCTATCTCTCTGTACAGCTTCCAGAGCGATGACCCGCTAAGTACCGTCAATATAGTAATGCCGATCCTTCTATTCAGTTTGGGGGGGGTCGGCATTACCTGTATACAGTGCAGGGAGGGTGACAAGTTGGTACTGCCAACAACACTGCTGTTTGCTCCGGTGTTGCTGACGTGCAGTACCTGGTAGGATTTCAACAGGGTGACGAATGATTACAGAACAGAACAAACTCAATTTAGATTTTTTTTTAATATATGGCCCTAAATACTTTCAACAATAGAAGTTCAGCAGTTAAAAATAATCAGGCCAATAAAATCCTTTTATTCCATAATGCTATGCAAAAAGTCAAGTCTGTGAATGTTTTACTATAAAACACATTAAACTCAAGGAAGGTGACAAATTAAGGGTTTTATGGTCCATCAGATTTTGGTGCTCTCTGCCCTATTTCTCTCGTCACCACTTTGAATCCATTTCTGCCTAGCATGATAAAGTAATAAATGATCCTGTAACTCATTTGTAATGTTAAATATACACACAATCTTACTTTTGTTTATTTTGTAAAAAATCGTTCAGAAATGACTTCCGAAATCCAATAACAATCGGATAGTTATAACTTTCTTTCTGGTATGGAGTATTCATCGTCGGCTTTAATTTTGCTTTTCCACCACTGTTGCTATTCCCCATAGCGAAGGCAGCGAGTGAGTCTTCATCATGGACTTCTAGTTGGAATACAGGCTTTTTGGAACCAGAATAAGCCATATTTGCTGCTGAATGTGTATTGAAGTATTAGGTCTGTTTTGTAGGCCTCGAGTAATCCAAACGTAACTGTACAAAAAGTAAAATCATATTATCATCATAATTTATTTAGCGCCTTCAGTTCTGCATCGCTTTACAATAATCAAAGGGAATGAGATAAAGATAAACGACATAGGATGGAAACAAGAGGTGCAGAGGGCGTAGACACCTATTGATCACACACACAAATGGGCAACATTTGGGAAGTGATGATTCAGTATGTAGAACACCATATAGGGCATGAAGAGGGCTGACTGCAACTGACAGAAACACAATTACACTTACTAGAAAGACAGAACAGAGGAGGTGGATGAGGACCAGGAAATACAGTGGGAAAGAAGTCCAGGTATGCAGGGGCAGAGTAGGTAATGATCCAAGGGTGGTGAGAGTGAGAGTCCAATGGAACAGGAGATCAGGCAGCGAGGTAAACAATATGGTAATAATTGGTGAAGGTCTTGGCAAAAAGTAAGGCTCTTGGTAGATGATGAGGGTCTTGGCAGATGATGTGGGTCTCAAAGCTTGGTTTGAACAAGGGGTATTCCAGTAGAGTAGACAAAGTCCTTAGCAAAAGGATATACACGGGATATCAATAGAAGAAGAGGTGTGGGTAGGTTCAGCAGGATCTGTGGGACAGGTCTGGTAGGAGGTGTGCACAGCACGCTGGTGCCAGGGAACTGAGGGACTTCAGGCGATGCAGAAGCACTTCCTTTAGGGCAGTGTTTCCCAAACCTGTCCTCAGGACCCTCAACCAGGCCAGATTTTAAGGATCACCTTGGGGAAATGCAAACTGAATCCTGCAATCACTGAGCAGCAAATCATATCACCTGTGCCGTGCTGTGCTGTGCTGTGCTTCAGATATCTAGAAAACCTGGCGTGTCAGATGGTCATGAGGACAAGTTTGGGAAACACTGCTCTAGGGGAAACTGCAGCTATAAATGAGCTACAGGCCCAGCCCACACCCGAGGTTGTAAAACACTGGTGAAACCTGGTGTGGATTCTTGGGCACCTGGATATGGAACGTTGAAAACCTGGTTTGGAGTCTTCACAGAGAGGGAAATGGCACCTGTTTTGCTTTTTTTGTAGTGCTATCGGCGAGGGCCGTGACACCCTCACAGACAACCCCTATAAACACAATCTCACACCTGCATTTATCCAAACAACATTACCCACACATTTATCTTTGAGTCTATCTCTACCCACATCTTTATTACACAGACATACTGTATTGTCTCATATTTTGCAACCTACAAAAATTTGTTATGCACATTGATGGATAACTGTAAATAAACACAAGCATTGACATTACTACCATCAGGAGGAGCTTTTCGTGTAAGTACACCTACACAACATATCTATGAATTAACAAATCCTGTTACTGTTCCCTAGTGTTTTCCTGCATGCACACCCTTGACTACATATGAACAAACCCTGCAAGTATACAACCAACAAATCTGTTCCTCGATTCGCAAAGTGACATTACAAATACATTTCTCACCTTCATATTTGATGTTAAGCAAACATTTTCCCTTTGAAAATACATACAACTGCATTTATACTGAACATACTTATGTACACAAATGGAGTTTTTGTTGATCTGATAAAATGTCTCACTCATATATTTTAAAAAATGCCAAGAGGTGCCGGTACTTAGTACCGGCACATACCGGCTGAAAAAAAACTGTGCTAATAAGTGAGTTTAGACTGGTCTAATGGCAGAACTGACACAGAAATTATGGCAACCTTGGTATGGGTGCTGCATGGTCAGGCCCGTCTTTAATATTAATTGGACCCTGGGCAAACATGTTCATGGGGCCCCTGAAAGAACACCTTCGCATAATTTTGCTCTCCACCCCCCAACATCCCGAAAAGAAAAAAAACAACAAATACATCATGGACTTGTCTCAAAAAGCTTTAGTAATGTGCATTGTGTATGAGTGCATCACAGAGCTCCTCAGACTCAGCAAGTTTATACACTATACAGTATACACGTCATCCACTATATAGTACGACAACTGTACTCAGTACACAACCCTAAAATATGTACATTATACAGTCAGACTACCCACAACATACAGTAACTCTATACACTCCTACATATTATAGTATACACATAAGCTCATAAACATATACAAACTATATTCTGAGGATATACACTATACATTAGACACACTATACACTTGAGTATATACTGTATACTGGGTATATGCTCATTGTATAATGTATGTTCAGTACATTGTGTAAATACTATATAGTGTGCATACAAAGTACACACACATATAACCACTATACCCCTCAGTAGTACACACACTAACTACACACCTTATACACACTGCAGCAGAAAGGTTTGTGTGTGTGAGTGGGGGTTTGATGCTGGAGAGTATGGAGTGGGGGGTTTGCTGCTGGAGTGGGGGGCTTGCTGCTGGAGAGTGTGGAGTGGGGGATTGCTGCTGGAGGGGGAGTTTGATGTTGGAGAGTGTGGAGTGGGTTGGATTGTTGCTGGAGATTGTGAGGACCAGGATCCATGGTCAGGCCACAGCTGTTGGGGGAGATTTTGGGGACAGAGAGCTGCCTTCCTGTGTGAATGATGCCTGCAGCTCATGGTCTGAGGGGGGGGGGAGGCTGGATGCAGATCTCTGGTGAGCAGGGGCTTTGACTTTGCACACAGATTGAAAAAAAAACCCAAATACTTACATAACTGCCTGGCCCTGCACCTCCATGATCCTGGTTCCCATCTAGCTCCAGCTCCTCCTCAGCAGCCCCCATGCACACTCACACTGACTGCAATGTGCGGACACAGGAAGATGACGTCAGAAAGGGGGAGGAGCCAGATACGGAAGTCCCATATTCTCTTCCCGCACAGCCTTGACTGCATCAGCAGCGGGGCACAGAGAATCTAGTGCCCCCCCCCCCGTGCAGTCTGACGTTGTGGGGCAAAATAGGCAGCTGCCTTTGAGAGCCGTCACTGCCTAGTATACGTGGGCCCAAGGGGCAGCTGCTTTGGGCCCCTCAACAATAACTAGGCCCGGGGCAGCTGCCCCTTTTGCCCTGCGTTAAAGACGGCCCTGTGCATGGTAATGTGAATAAATCAGAGTTTACAAAAAAATTGGCGCCATTATGATACTTATTATTATTATCATCATAATTTATATAGCACCAACAGTTTCTACAGCACTTTACGATAGCATAAAATTGAGACAAGAGGTGTAGAGGGCCCTGCTTGTATGAGTTTACAATCTAGAAGGATTTGCGTGAAGGAAGACAAGGGGAGCTTTATCAGTCATCAGGATCACCAGTGCCAGAGGTTCAGGAATGATAGGGTGATGAAAGTGGCCTCCATCATGACATGTGAGTAGGTGAGCAAAGGGATGAGTAATGTGGTACGCTAATCTGAAGAGATGGGATTTGAGGGATTTCTTGAAGGTGTAAATAATAGGCGTGCGCAGGGGTCAGGCCTGGGTGTTCCCAGGGACACCCTAATGTTGGGTGAAAAAGGTCCTCTTCCACCTCCTCCGTTGACATTTTAGATATCCCTTATCTGTTTCATGATGAATAACATAAAAACTGACAGTATCTCTGATTACAGGATTATTATTTTTAATGAAAAATGTGCATTTGGGAAAAATCTTCTAAACATACATTTTCAATTTTAAAATGTCCATGGGTCCACACCCTAGTGCAATGGACTGCACACGCTAGTGGTGGAAATGCAAAGTTAGAAATCCTCTCTACAAGGAATAACTTCAAAAATCTGTTCATTTGGATTTCAGTGCCACCTCTACCCCTGGATTGTGTCACAAAATGCCTCTCCTCCTTCTCTAACAGGATGTCTCCTAATTTCCTGGAACTAGATCTTGCCAAAACTGAAATTCTCATGTTTACTCCTTCCAAAACAAACCCTCCAAAAAAAATGGCTCCGCCATTAATATGTACCGGCTGGGTGGAGTAGAGGTAATGTCACTGCTCTGCATGGAGAGAGCCTGTGGAGTCATGGGCTTGAACCCAGCGAGCAACCTCTCCAGTAAGTGTCCTTGGCAAGACACTTAACGGTACATACTCGCCACCCAGGACATACTTGAAAACGAGAGAAATCTCAATGTATCCTTCCTGGTAAAATCCTTTCTCAAAAAAAAAAAAATCTCTGCGTATTAATGCAACACTACACAGCCCGACACCTCAGGCTTGTTGCATTGGCGTCACTTTTCACTTTGACATTACTTTTAATTCCCCACATCCAGTCACCAAAATATACTGTAGTTTTCATCTCAAAAAACAATTCTTGTAACTGACCTTTCTAACACAAGCTAGGGCTAAGGTGTTCATTCGTGGACTTATTATATCACAACTTGATTTCTGTAACGCGCTCTATATTGACCTCTTTAACGTCTGCATCGCCACCTTGCAATCTATAATGCATGCTGCCACCAAGGTCATGTTTTTCATCCGGCGCTTCTCACATACCTCACCCTCTCTGTCAGTCAGTCTATTGACGTCTTGTACCTTTCAGGATACAACTGAAACCACCAACGCTCACATTCAAAGCCCTCAAAAAACTCTACCCTCCTTATATGGAATCCCAACTTCTCAAGTACACCCCTTTAGATCGCTCTGGACTGCAGGCAACCTCCGCCTGTCCTCTGAAATAAACATTTAAAAAAATTAAGAAATTCATGAAACTGGCTGAATAAGAAACAAACGTCATAGTTGTAAAAGACAGATGGACAGAAAGATTAGATGGATTTAGAGATTCACAGACTCCCCCAATCATGCATATTTTCTGTTCTCTGACAGCTCACCCCCTCATCCATGGAACTGTCCCTGCTACAGCAGAATTCCAATCACATGACCACATGAGGTCCTACAAGGGCAGTAAACTTCTTTTTTTAAAAAAGTGTTTTATCCTGCACATAGTTAAATATAGAGAAAGGGTGCTCATCCACAATAAGGACTCCTCCAGTGTCCTCAATAAATCCCGATAGCATAGCAATTGAGATGGCACACCCAAAGAATAAAGATATATTCGGATATTGTAAATAATATAGCTCTAACACCATGTGACATTACTTCTTTTACGGTAGAATATTTATTGTATTGGGCTATTATTTGGTTAGCAAAATTGTTAGGGAAAAAAGAAAAACTGATGCACGACACTTACTGTTTTGTACAATTCACTTCCTGATTTTTCTTTTATAATTACCAGGTATATTGTACTACTGTTCATTATATATTCTTCTGTGCACAATAAAAATTGTTTTAAAAAAAATATATATATTCCTTTAAGGCTAGGGTCAGACTGAGGCAGTGCGAACGCGCGTTCTGGCGCACTTAATCACGGCCGTGCTAGCAGCAGATGCCGGGCAATGACGGCCAATATACGAAGTACGGTCGCACAAAAGTCCGGCTGCGCAACGCAAGTGGAAAATGAACGCATTTTTTCGAGAACGTTAAACCACTAGTACTGACGTACAGAGTGCGCTGCGTCCGCTAGCGGCGTGTGTGCGTGAATTGGAGACATCAGACGCTGCTAATGTCCGGCCAACATAACGTCCAGACACAAAAAGAGTTTTATTGATGATCCGTACAAAATCACGGATGAAAATGCGCATCGTATGACCGCTATTGCGTATTCCGTGAAAAAATACGTCCATTCTTCGAACGCACATTTTCACGGACAACGTGAAAAATGCGTTAGTCTGACCCTAGCCTTATTCAGTACAAGAATAAAACCTGTCAAATAACAGAAGACTGAGGGCTCTATTAAATTCATCGCGCAAAAGCGCACGCGCAGCGCTATTTTTTTTGCGCGAAGCGCTACACATTAACGCGCGAAAAATAACGCTGGTATTACAATCCGTGCGCATTTTTTCATCTGTTAAAAAATAACGCGCAGAAAAAAGATGCGCAAAAACGCGCACGCAATATCGTTGCGTGCAGAAATCGGTGTACGGACTGTTTTTTAACGCGATTCAGCCAATCAGATTTAAGAACCACAATTGTCTCCCGTTCAGTTTTTGCGCCTATCAAAATCAATCTGAGCATATATGCTGCAGCAATAATAAAAACACCCAAAACTTCTAAATTTTATTGTTTGGGTATGTGTAGAATGTGTAACTATAGTTTGCTGTATTTTTTTTTTCGGGCTGGTGTATTTGGTTTTGGCCAGGACGTTCAGATTTACCATTAACACCAGCTTATCAAAGACGTTAAAATTATGCGCGCAAACGCTGTGCGTTACAAACTGCGCATAGATTATAATACCATTCGCGTACCAGCGCACAAACG
The DNA here is from genome assembly GCA_009667805.1 of Leptobrachium leishanense. Lineage (NCBI taxonomy): Eukaryota > Metazoa > Chordata > Amphibia > Anura > Megophryidae > Leptobrachium > Leptobrachium leishanense. The sequence goes on along the minus strand of CM019064.1, from coordinate 92,615,356 downwards.
CATTTGCGCTCACGATGTTAAGTATAGGACGCGCAATGTACATTACGCTCGCAAAGGGTTCGCGCAGGTTCATCAGCGGTAGATGTTAACGCGCATTTTTCGCGCGGACATTGTAATACGACGTTCTGCGCAAAGGGTTTTTCCCCTCGCGTTAATGCGTTTTTGCGCACACGTTAACGTTTGCGCAAAGAATTTAATAGAGCCCTGAATGAAGCCGTAGCACAAAATCACATGGTTCATATAGTAACAACAAAATCTATCAGAGCGGCAATTCTGACACTCTTAATAAAGGTAGTCACTTCTAGGCAAAAAGTAGCCAAAAACCAAATGTAAATAGAAATACTCTAATAAAGAAGCACCATGCGGCAAATTGGCAATGGCAATAAAAAGCAGCTAAATCATAATGTGGGTCAGAACAAACCAACTCCCAGTAGCTAAGGGAAGGTTGCCAACGTTTCGGCGAGCATTCACCTATCTCAAGGGATGCAATCATACTCACTGTGTCAATGACTTAAAAAATAGTGGAGGAACTATGTTCCCATGTTTTCCATTGTAACTTGACCCCTGGTGCCATCACCTCCATACTTGCTGGCATTATGGAAAATGAGAACGTGAGTTAGTGCAGCGTCATTATTCAGCTTATAATTGAAAAGTGAATAATAGTGCTGCGTTAGAAAAAAATATATATTCTTTCAGGTTTCAGAAAACCTGCTCATGTTTGGTATCACTGGATAAGCCATGCTATGGTTCTGGAGATACAGGGGCCCAAAGGAGCTGAGCTTGCATCTCAGATAGAATAAGAGTCCTATTACAGAAAGAGTTAAATTTAAGCACAGCACTTGACCTGTTATACTGTATTATCTCTGTCAGGGATCGTGCCTGCATCCTGACCCCTGAACCAGATCCATGTAAAGTGCTGCCCTCAAACCAGCACTGAAAGGGGTTAATCAGTCTAAGCACCAACTAGCACAACACACACACCCCTGCCTGTCTGTCCATAAAGGACCACTCCCAAGTCAGTATCTTTGCCTCCAGTATTGAGTTTGCTACCAGCCTGATAAATTGTATACCTGTTTACTATTACTATACAGTGTATCAGACCTCCTGCTTTATCTATTGACCATCCGCCTGCTTCATCCCTTGTACAACGCACCGATATATTCAGAATCCACCTACTCCAGGTACTATTTGTGTGTGTTGCCCTGCACACCGGGCTCAAACCCCCCTAAACCTGGGTCCCACCATGGCCCACGCCAGGTGCCACCCTGACAGAATACTGAGGCCAACAACTGAACCCGCGGGGTTACTGCCAGTCCTGGATGGAATCTTTTACCAGTTATGTGTGGGACTGGAAGATCTAAGGAATATTATGGGCTCTCTGAAAAACCCCTCCAGTGAGGAGAAGTAAAGGCCCGCTAGCTGACGGAGGGTCTCTGTATGTACTGCGGGGCTTCCTCCCACTGGCTCGTAGACTGTCCCGTGAGACCCCTGAAAAGGTCAGCTCCTGTACCCGAGCCAGCTACGGCCTCATGGCAAACCCCTAAAAAAAAGCCTGCATCTAGAACAACTCGGGTGCTCAGAGATGCACCCCATCCCCAGTTGTCTGCACCTGAACCCAGGCCCGCAGCTAGGAGAATGCAGGCTCCCAGGTCCGCAGTCAAGAGACCGCAGGCTCCCAGGTCCGCAGTCAAGAGACCGCAGGTTCCAGGTCCGCAGTCAAGAGACCGCAGGCTCCCAGACCCGCAGACAGGAGACCGCAGGCTCCCAGGCCCGCAGCCAAGAGACCGCAGGCTCCCAGGCCCGCAGCCAGGAGACCGCAGGCTCCCAGGCCCGCAGCCAGGAGACCACAGGCTCCCAGGCCCGCAGCCAGGAGACCGCAGGCTCCCAGGCCCGCAGCCAGGAGACCGCAGGCTCCCAGCCAGAAGGCCTCCTGTGTCCACTCCTGCTGCCAGCAGGAGTCAGCTCACTGAACCTTCTGTACCTGTGCCCGCTGTGTCAAGGACTACAACGTTCATGGAGACGAGCCCTGTGGAGGAGGGTGAACCTATGGACTATGAAATTACCCTACCTGGGGAACCTGAGCCTCCAATTTCTATGGAGGTTTTATGACTATCCAGACCCCAGGGCTGCCTCCCATTACTCCCAGCCCAGGCAGTACCTCATTAGCAGTGCTGCTTCCCCCGTCTACCCAGTACCGCGGGATGATCCCCCACCTGAAAATACAGAAGATACTGTATAGAAGAAAGCTTTGCTGCTCCAGAGTCTGCCACAGCTAACGTTATCCACAATCCCCTGAGACCAGAACCCCTAAACCAGGGTTATGCATATGCATCCATTGGGACAGTTGTCTGCAGAGAAGATCTGGCAAGGTTCGAGGAAGCGCTACGCCTCAGAGGCTGAAAAGCAACCCAGGATTGCCACCTTGACCCTGACTGTCAATCCTATCACTCTCAGCCAGCAAGAACCTTCGCCATCATCCTGGCGCTGTCTGTCACAAGAACACGGGTCTGATGACTGTGATACTGTGGACTCTGAATCTCAGCTGCAGACTGCTCGGTGCTCAAGGGGACCCCCAGGTCAACACAAGGGGTATGTGGGGGCTTCCAGCACTCTTCCCTGTAGGAAACCCTGGCAGGACTTCTTGCCACTCAGTGACATCTCCTGCGACGAAGATCCCAGAGAAGTTCCTACCGTGGTGCCGCATCACTATGCGGATACCACCAGCTCTGACAGGCCTGCTGCCCATGCCACCCCAAATGGTGAAAGGTGCAAAGAAACCAAATCTAGAGCACGAATACACCAGAGGAGAAAATGCACGAAGACCGGTGATGCTAGACCCCTGGGTGAAGAGTCTCGGAACGTGGTGCAGACTTCCCCGATGCCCTCTGCATATGTGGGCACCTTGTTCGCCGGTGTCCCGGATCCCTATCAATGCCCATCGGTATCCAGGTGCCTCCGTGGTCGTGGCACTCCTCGATCTCCTGATCCCTCACATGAAGAACCAGGTTCCTATACAATTCAGGGATCCTTCGTCCTACCCACCTGGAACCAGGTATTAGGATTCAGGAACATGGACTTTATCCTCTTGTCTTGCCCGCAGGTGCCCAGCTACCAGCCTAATCTGGGTCATCCGGTGGCCTCCCCTTGAGGAGGAGTTACTGTCAGGGATCGTGCCTGCATCCTGACCCCTGAACCAGATCCATGTAAAGTGCTGCCCTCAAACCAGCACTGAAAGGGGTTAATCGGTCTAAGCACCAAACACAACACACACACCCCTGCCTGTCTGTCCATAAAGGACCACTCCCAAGTCAGTATCTTTGCCTCCATTATTGAGTTTGCTACCAGCCTGACAAGTTGTATCCCTGTTTACTATTGCTATTCCAGTGTATCAGACCTCCTGCTTTATCTATTGACCATCCGCCTGCTTCATCCCTTGTACAACGCACCGGTATATTCAGAATCCACCTGCTCCAGATACTATTTGAGTGTGTTGCCCTGCACACCAGGCTCAAACCCCCTGAACCCGTGTCCCACCATGGCCCACGCCAGGTGCCACCCTGACAATCTCCTAATTGTGATCTGGGTTTCCCATCTGCTTCCTCCAGAACACTCCCTGCTGCGAGTGCTCAGAGACAAAATGTTAGTTACAAGCATTTATAAAGCTCCAACAAGTTCCATAGTACTGTACAAAGGGAGAGACAGAATAACAAATATACACATTACACGTTCAGAACAGTAGGAGAGAGGACCCTGCTTGAGAGCTTACAATCTAAGAGGAGAGGGGAGACACACACACATTAGGTGAGGGTGAATAGAGTAAAAGAAGTAACGCGGTGCATGTGGGCTGGGTGGGAAGAAGGAGCAAGAATTGAACAATGGGGGATTAGGGAGCGAGCTGATAGCCTTCTCTAAAGTAATGTGTTTTCAGAGATTTCTTGAAGGACTGGAGAGATGGGGAAATTCTGATGTTGCGGGGGGAATTTCCATAGAAAGGGGGCAGCTCGGGAGAAGTCTTGAAGGTGGGAGTGCAGGTACGAGGAACTGATAGTATCAGATCATTGGCAGAGCGAAGTGGTCGGGACGGCATGTACCTGCTAATATGGGAGGAGATGTAGTCAGGGGCGCGGATATGGAGAGCTTTGTAGGTGAGGACCAGTATTTTGAAGTTGATTCTAAAGGAAACAGGGAGCCAGTGAAGAGATTGACAAAGGATGAGCCAGGCACAGGCAATCATAACAGACTGCAGAGGAAGAATCTGGGATATTTTAAGGTCCGAGAGAAGGAGGCTGCAGTAGTCAAGGTGGGAGACAATAAGGTTTTGTTAGAGACTGAATGTGAGGAGTAAAGGATAGATCCAAGAGGAGCCCGAGGCAACGAGCCTGAGAGCTAGAAATAATGGTGGCACCATTCACCTGAAGGGAAATAGGTGCAAGAATGGAGGATTTAGAGGGAGGGAAGATGAGAACCTCAGATTTAGAGAGGTTGAGCTTTAGGAAACGGGAAGCCATCCAGTTGGCGACAGCCGATAGAAGGTCCAACACAGGAGGAGAGAGATCAGTGGAGGAAAGGTAGATTTGGGTGTCATCAGCATAGAGATGATATTGGGGTCCATGGGAAGAAACGAGTTTGGCCAGAGAGGCAGTACAGATTGAGAAGAGTACGGGGTCCAGATGAAAGCCTTGAGGTACCCCAAACAAGAGAGGAAGTGGTGAAGAGACACCAGCGATGGAGACACTGAAGGAACGAAGAGAGAGATAGGAAGAGAACCAGGAGAGAGCGGCATCACTGAGGCAAAGTTGCCGCAGCGTGAGGAGCAGGAGAGGGTGGTCAACAGTGTTGAATGCAGCGGAAAGGTCAAGAAGTATAAGCAGGGAGAAGTGACCTTTGGTTTTCATCACAAAAGTAGAAACATAGAAACATAGAAAAATGTCGGCAGATAAGAACCTTTCGGCCCATCTAGTCTGCCCAAATTACATGGATACTTTACTTGGATTTATCTTTTCTTTAGGATAGCCTTATGCCTATCCCATGCCTGCTTAAATTCAATTACTGTTTTGGCTGACATCATTGTCCCGGAGTTGGTCCTTGACAGGCGAGATATTTAGATCACATCTGCAGAGTGACAGCTGTGTGGAATGAGGAACCCTCTGTTTCGAGTTCAAATGTGACCAAAGTGAAAAGGGGAGGGGGGCACTCCAGGCAGCCTGTCCACTTAAACCAGCTGATGTGGCCCTGATGCCTAGAGCGTCCCCTTAAATCTTCAGCTGTGTTTCACTCTGACCTGCATCATTACTCCTCATTGCAGGTCATTTTCTCTGGCAACCATTACTGCTTTAGACACACCAGGCCCTTCTTCTCTCCCTCTGCTCCTTGCCCAGGCTCATGGCAGGAACAGCTTGATACATGGCACATACGGTGCTCTCTGCTGCCCCCTGCTGGAAGTCCTGAGAAACCAGCGAAGTGGAAAGGGGGAAGAAAAGGGGGGGGGGAGAGAAAAACAAAGCGAAGAAGGAGCCGCTTCACCTTTACCTTAGCACCTGGCTGGTCTCTGCTCTTCTGCACAGGTGGGCGCTTTTTGTAGAGAGGGGCTCTGCCACCCACCGCACAGGGAGGGAGCACAGACCGTGAAAGCAGCATGGTGAGAGTGAAAAAAGCAGCAGCAAAAGGGGGGGTCTCGGAGAGGAGCAGGAGATCGGCACAGGGAGACCCCCCCAAAGGTGCGGGGGGCACCAAGGCAGCCGTGAAGAGGCAGGCAGAGAAGGAGCCCAAGGAGGAGGGAGAGCAGCCCCTGGACCTCGGCGGGCAGAGGCAGCGCTGGGTGCACTTCGCGAAGCAGCAGAAGCTGAGCTCAGAGGAGGCGGCCAAACTTCTGCTGGACTCGTTGTGAGTATCCCTGGAACAGGGGGCAACATGTGGGGCATGATCTGGGCACAGGCCTGCTGCACTCATTCTGCCAGGGGATCCTGGGCACGTGCAGCCTGCCAGTTGGATAGAATACCTAGCAGCAATACATGATGTCTAGCAGCTCCTTTCACTGGCAGTGGGTTTCCTGGGCACAGGGTGGCATTGCCACCAGCCTGGCACATTGTATGTAGCAGAACATCACGGTGTCTATCAGTGGCTTTCACTGTCAGCAGGAACACTGTGTACACTTCACTGAGGCCAAGGCTTGCCTGGGCACGTGGCATTCTGTGCTTTTTCGGTCACATGGGCTGCCAGCTTGACACATTGTATCAGTCATTGCAGGATAGAACAGATGCTCAATATGTTTCGAAACCTTATTTATCCACCATAAAGTGGCAGAGGCTGGTTTCACAATGGTCCTGATGGTCCCTTCAGAGATGTAGAATAAAACATGCTGCCCTCCCTGTCTGCTCCCTCCTAATCCATTTTGCTATGTACTAAGTGTTGATTTATTGTGTGGTGGGGATTGGGGACAGCCATGATACCTTCTTCCCTTTGTGTACCATTTGTGGATGTTATTCACACCACAAGCCATTTTTCTCTGAGGTCCATGGAATCACCATTGCTGAGGTGGCCTCACTAGGTCTCACCATAGAGGAGGTGACGGTGATACACTATAGGAGACATTGTTAAATCCCCGCATTCCCAGACTGTATAAATCACAACATCAAAATATAGACACCACAGAATGTGAATATATCTATTTTCTACCTTACGGGCTCCACATAAGTGGAATATATTAGCAGGCTCTTACAACCTCAGATAGCACATCCTTCCACACCAATACATTATCCGTATGTCAGATGCCAGATTTAACCAAAAAAGTAAATTTGGAGCTTGAACCTGTAAGGAACGAAGGAAGCGATAAAGTGATACGAGTATAACTACAGCTAATAAAACATAATAATAAATACAAGCTAAAAAGAACATAACTCTGCACAACACGCATTGTTTTTATATTAATGGTGGTCTTACGTACAGACAAAACACAAACAGTCATTAGCACTATTAAGTAGGGTGGATTGCCGGAATACTGTGCCAAAAATGTGGCCTTGTCACTGAAACTGTGTCCCTGTCACATCCAGATGTCATTTTCATTGGAATTGTTGGAGTGAATGGTAATGTGAATATTTACAAATGGTTCAGTTAATCACCTGGGTGCAGGATGTGTTTGTGGAGGTAAAGATTTCAAATTATATAAGAAAAACATCAACAAACAAGAACAGGATGTTGACATATCAAACGGTCTGTGTTGAGCTTAAAAACAAAATAACATACTGTATATACAATGCCAGATGGAGGTGATGCATAATGGGTTAAATCAGGGGTTAGCATCCTTGGCCCTCCAAATGTTTTGGAACTACATTTCCCATGAGACTCTGAAAATTTAACAAAACAAATAGCTGAGCACCAAGGGACGTGTAGTTCAAAAACATCCTGGGGGGAGGCAAGGTTTCTGTCCCCCGGTCTACACCCATACAGGACAGGTTTGTTTCTTTTACTAGATAATGACTCCATGGAGCTACAAAATGGTATTTATCAATAAGTAAGTGTCCTTGGGCAAGACACCTAACGGTACATACTCGCCACGCAGGACATACTTGAAAATGAGAGAAATCTCAATGTATCCTCCCTGGTAAAATCCTTTCTAAAAAAAATAAATGATGGAAGCTGAGCTGCCCCACATTGGAGTGGATGGTGGAAGTAGATTTCCGATCAGTTGAGTTCATTTTTTTTAAGCTGGAATCACTCAGCCCTCTGTCTCTCGTCTTAACAGGGGCTCATTTGCATTCATCTTGGCACACCATTTCTATTTTTTTTTTGTTTTTTTGAGAAAGGATTTTACCAGGAAGGATACATTGAGATTTCTCTTGTTTTCAAGTATGTCCTGGGTGGTGAGTATGTACTGTTAGGTGTCTTGCCCAAGGACACTTACTGGAGAGGTGCTCGCTGGGATCGAACCCATGTCTCCACAGGCTCTCTCCACGCAGAGCAGTGATGTTACCTCTAAATTCAATTCAAGAAGAGCCATCAGTGAGGTTTAATCAGTAAATAATACATTTTATGGGAACCTATTAACCTATTTTGAAAAATGTATGCTTAAATAAGCAAGATCATATATACGCAACTCATCAATACTACAGTATTTATTTCTCTTCTGTGAAATCCATATGTTAATGTTCTGGTATTTTGTATCGGTATGTGATCTGTGACAGAATAAATATTGTGGTCAGGACATGGTAGAGGCACTGAGGATAGAGGCTGAAAAAGGCACAAATTTATGACAATTACTAAGGCTGGGGACACATGAGCACCCTAAATACGCCCGTTGTAACGCACATTGTGTTGTACGTCATAGGATCATAACGGATCATATACAGAATAACACATGATGGACTCGTTCACATTTTCATGCACATTGCATTGGCTCTGGATTTTTGGTCGGTGAGATGTCAAAATGCTAGCACACACTTCAACACCTCTCTAGTGATTGTCACAGATCCCCCATGGGTCTGAAGTGTTGGTCCCTGTATACAGAGCCCTATTTACCCCTCCGATCCTTGAATGGTCGAAGCTAACTAACTTAAGGAAACAACAGCCAGCAAGGGTTAACAGGCCTCAGAGTAGGAGTACCAAGTAGGCCCTGACAGCATAGGACTTAATACCAGGAGAGAGGGTTGGCTTGTTATACCAGGGTATATACTAAGCGCAGGGTTGTCAGGGAATTCTGTGGTCATACACAAAGCGGGGTTCTCAGAAATAGCCGGGTCAGTACACAAAGCAGAGTCCTTATAAATATCAGTGGTCATACACAAAGCAGGGTTCTCATAAATAGCCGGGATTTTTTCAGTTTTGGTTAAAATTGCATATTTTCTCTGAAAAATACATTAACAAGTTCCCATTTCATTTTTTTTTTTAAAAGAGTGCCCTATAGAAAACAACCACAAAGGTTCGGATGATAAAATGTTTATCATAACTATTTTACTCACTGAAATTGATTGAAATCTGAAAGGAAATTTACGTTTTTTGTTATAGCATTCTGACGGGACATGATGTATACAGTGGATAGCAAAAGGTCTACACACCCCTGCTAAAATGTCAGGTTTCTGTGATGTAAAAAAATAAGACAAAGAAAAATCATTTCAGAACGTCTTCCACCTTTAATGTGACTTAAAACTGTACAACTCAATGAAAAACAAGCTGAAATCTTTTAGGTGGGGGGAGGAAAAAACTAAAATAATATGGTTACATAAGTGTGCACACCCTTAAACCAATACATTGTTGATGTTCATTAAGCAGGAGTACGGGACATTAAACGATTGCTCCTTCGACGGCCATCACGTGTGTAGTTCGCTCGTTGTTTGTGCTGATTGCTCCCATTAAGGATGTGGAAATTCTTGCGCATCATTTGTTGTCCAGAAGTACGTCCATCTGATTTCCTGTTATAGGATTGTGATGTCACACATAGAGAGTAGTTGCTAATACTAATCTTGGCTCCATCACGTTAAAGAGTTCCCTCTTACAAGGCAAAATATATTGGAGTCACTTTATGGTGATTGTCCGATCAACTGAGGAGAATCGATTAGAAACATTTAGACTAGTTATTTCAGATTGTAAAAATGAACTATTCTGGTATTTTTCTTATAATTTGCATTTTTCTCACATGTCCCAGAGCAGCGAATAGCCCCAAGTGATACTGTAAGGCTAGGGTCAGACTAACGCATTTTTCGCGCTGTCCGTGAAAAAGTGCTTTCGAACAAATGGACGCATTTTTTCACGGAATACCTTTTGATTTCATTTCAGCACTCAGGCTTTTTGGGTATGAGTCTTATCCGTGTGGCACTTCTCCACGTGGAAATATTTGCCCACTCTTTGCAAAAACACTCAAAATCTGTGAGATTGTGAGGGCTTCTCCTGTGCACAGCCCTCTTCAGATCACCCACAGATGTTCCATCAGATTCAGGTTTGGGCTCTGGCTGGGCCACTCCAAAACTTTAATCTTCTAGTGAAGCCATTCCTTTGTCGCTGGCTTTGCTTTTCCTTGTGTAGGAGCCTGTGGCAAGCGGGTCAGGCCAGGAGGGTATCCGTTTGAGCTCGTAGCAGGCGTGGGACTGTCTGGCCAGCCCGGTTGCCCAGCCCAGCCGCTGATTGCCCAGCCCAGCCGCTGATTGACCAGCCTGGCCACTGATTGACAGATGGAGTGACGTGAACACCTCTTCCTGTCAATGAGAGGCCAGCCTCCCCTGCAGATTTTTATTTTTAGTGGCTTGGACCAGTGGTGCTTTCCCATTGGGCCAAGCTTTTCCATTGCTCTCATGCCTCTCTGAGGCAATGAGGAGCATGGCTCAGGAAGTAGGCATCGCCAGATGCGTGCTGCAGACTTCTCTTGGCAGCTTACGCGATTAGTGAAGCGTACAGCTACTACATCGGCTGGCTCTGATGAGAGCCATTAATTATATGTCAATAATAGTTAATGGATCGGTTCTAACAGTGACCCTGCTTTTCAGGTCAAAGCCTTTTGATGTCTTATCCCTTCTCTGGATTCATTAATTTATTGGCTTTATCTCATTACAATAATTTTTAAAGTAAAAGTATTGCAGAGCCTGACATTGATGACTGGAGTAAGAGGAGAGCAGTCACATTCTGCTTTCACAGTGGCTGTATAAGCCTCAGCAGCAGTAGAACAGTCACAATGGTTGCCTTGTTGTAGTCATAGCAACTTCCTTCTCACCATCAGCAGGATAACAATAACCCTTATTGCAACAAAGGCAGAAATGTGTTTACCATGGCTGCCTCTGCACTTAGGTTCTCAATAACCCTACAGCTACAGTGTAATGTTGTAACTTGCCTTTGGCAAATGGGACAATCCAGCACCTTCATGCTGTCATTTGTATCTACTCTTTGGGGAGGTTTGCCAAATAATTACATTTTTAATTTTTTAATATCTTGCATTCAAAAGGGACACTGCCACTTACATAAGCTGTAACTAGATTACTTTTGCATTACAAACAAAACCACATTATAAAACACACGCTGCTGTTTGTTTCCTAAAGTAATTCCATGTAAAAAATAAAAATAAAGTAAGGTGTTTATCCCGTTTCCATTATGTGTAATTTTCCCATGATGCAACATTTACCAAAAGTTTTGCTTTGTGGCTGTTGTTTATTAAATCTACATTATTTAACAGTTAATGAGATGGAGGAGGGAATGTTTAGATAAGGCAGCAGGAGGGTATTATTCTTCCAGCAAGCTGAGATAGGAGATGCCAGCTGAATGAGATACGACAGGGAGCTTAACCCATTCACTACCAAGCGATTTTTGTTGTGAAAAATTTTATCACAACATTTATTTGAAACATTGGATGTGAAGTTAACAAGTAAATATAGGGTAAAATAAAGGTTTCTCACAGCACTATTAATCTGATATTTAAAAATTTAAATGTGAATTTGCTCATTTTTAATTTTTCATGTATTCGTTTATCCTTTACAGAAATATTGTTGAAATTTAAGATTCTGTGCTCTACATGGTGTCCTTTATCTTACACGATTTCTATCAGGGTCTGCATTATTATCATACAGGCAGAAAGGATTTTGTGTTAGATACAGTAACCGTGATATAGATAAATAATATAAATGGTGAGATCTCCTGCTTATGGGGTAGTGTATTTGTAGTCATCATAATGAGATTATTAGCAATGCAGCTTCCAAATGCTGCCAATAGAATAGAAAAACAATATTTGTATGTGGCATAATGCCTGTATATGGAAATTACAGCAACACCTTGTATCTGTACTGTACAGTGGTTTGCAGTCATTATAACTCCCTGAATCCTATCCCTGTGCAGCAGTGAGTGACCCCAGAGCTCTCCCTGCATTCTGCCCTCTGCCTGGCAGCCGTAATTCAGCAGTAATCAATTTGAACGTTTTGCTACAGGGAGGTTTAGAGCTGCTATTTGCAGCTGGTTTTAGGTCTCTCCAGGGTGCTTGGAGAGACATAAAACAAAGGATTTTGTTTCTCCATAGGGGACACATTAAACTTGCTTTAATAAAAAGGTGTGAAAATTGTGTCTTGATATGCTAACGAATGCTTTTCAATGCAAAGTTGAGATAATTCAAATTTGGGTGTGAAGGGGTTAAAATGCTTATAATCTTCCTCCTGGTGATGTCCTTTGAATACATCCAACACAATCCAATTATTTGAGTCAGTGATCGCTATACTATGGCCATCGCCACAGAGTGAAGACCAAGTGATGGAAAGATACTATGGGGGGCATTTTACAACATAAAATATCACAGAATGGATGCAACCAGTGACACATATATAGTAAAACATTTTCTTAACTAAACATAGAAGAGAAAAACAAAGCACATGTAAGGTATTATTTATTTATAAAGTATTTTACCAGGAAGGATACATTAAGATTTCTCTCATTTTGAAGTATGTCCTGGGTTCAAGAACATTAAAATGTTACAGTCGTTACAGAAATACAAAGTAATACAATGCAAGATAGTAAAAAAAACAAAACAAATATACAGATTAACAGAAAATAAATGTAGGTAATAGTCATTATGTTACATGTTTACAGGTGCATTCTGTATTGAAGTATGTTAATAGGGAACTCTTAAGGGACTTAAGACTGAGGAAGATTTGATGGCGTCTGGGAGGTTATTCCATAACTGCGGTGCTCTGTAGGAAAATGAGGATCGACACTTTCTTTTTGTATTGTGGTATTGCAAGAAAGGTGCAGGTCCTGGATCGGAGGCTATAGGACGAGGGAACTGCTGGGGGAAGCAGCCTATTCAGGTAGGGTGGTAGCTTCCCAGAAAAAAGATCTCAGCAACATCAAATAAACCCAATAAGGACATTTCATTTTTTTTTTGTGGTAGTATCCTTCTAAGCTTCTTTCCTGTAGCCCCTTCCCACCATTCTCCCACATTGTAATGAAAAGAGCAGAAGAAATTCCTACCCCTGCTGTGAACAAGGAAGATTAGGATCACAGATAGGTCTGCAGACTCCTGAAAGCTGCTAAAGAAATAGGATTAACTTCAGTCAGGCATAAAAGAACTAAATTGTTTAATTCTGCTAAATGCATCTTTTTGGATAATAAAGTTTACTTAAAAAAAACCAACAACATATAGAACTACCCTTGAATAGTGATGCGTGTACTATATTTGTACACTCACCTTGAAATGATGGTAGCAAAAGCCTTCAGCTGTGTATTATCTGTTGAAAATAAATACCACTTTTTCCAAATTCCATAACCCCCTCCCTCTAAACCTACCACAGTCCTATCACACCATATGTTCCCTCCTGCACGTTCCTCGTAGCCCTACACATTCTTATAGGTGACATTTTGATATCACATTCTTAAAATGACCATTGTATAATGCTATGGTTTTGTGACGTTTGATGCTTTTAATTAATAAAATGTTTTCACTTATAATTATTAATGCCTGAGGGCTTCCTGCTTTTGTTCGCACTTGGTTCTATTGGGCGCAAATAGTTTCATCCACCTCTTTTCACAGGCGACTTGCACCTGCGGGCACAGTTGATCCTGACCCTACTGATGATGGCTCCTCTTCATTGATGGGTCCTCACTAACTGCCGTGACAGAAGGCCGTGGCCTGGTCACGCTTGTTGGGTCAGATTGGGGGGATGCCTCGGATGGGCAGGCAGGGGGGCAGGGAAAACGGAGGCCTGGGTCTCCTGTGGTTGGTGGTGCATTGTGAGCTCCTGCAAATTTTGGGTAATATGATAACCTTCTGGATCATGGCAAATGAGGGTGGTGGTACACTTGGCTTACAATGACCAATAAACTAATGAACTAGCTCAATGAGGTCATGGTGGCCAACGTCTCCCGGCTTACTACCCTGAACACACAGCACACACACTTTGCAGACATGAATGTTGCAACTAGGAAAAATTCCCTCTGAGCGCGAGGATGCCATAAAGAAACCTGATACCAAGGCGGCAGCTGACAGACCTGGTGCAAACAAGATTAAGTTCTCAGAATTATAATCATCATTTGACTGCCACAGCACAACAAGTCACTGAAGGGGATCATTAAATGTTCATTGTTTAGAGGGACTCCGGTTCAGAGTATTTATGCCGTTCTAGTCACGGAGCCCAAACATTTAATAAACATGACCTCGGAAAGGATCTGTAGTATAGAAAGTGGTACCTCTGCGTCCAGCAATGACGAGGCAGAACAGTGTTATCATATAGTTGCTATGATGAATCGGCCATGGTAACAAAGGCATAAAACCGTAAACATGGATAACTTAAGAATGTCCCTGATATATAATTACTTTATATTTAGATCAATAGGTATCCTGTTCAAAAGGAAAGATAATCCTGGAACATTCTGTATCTGAAGTAATTATGAGTGGACTTTGTCTTTTAAAGTCATCGTGAATATATCCATACGCAGAGGCGTATCTAGAAACCTCAGGGCCCAGGTGCAGGAATCCATGATGGGGACCCCCTCACCCTAGGCAAAAACATATTTCCTCCCCCCCCACCCCGCCTGTCACTGTGAACTAGACCCCTCCAGGTCCACAATGTTGACTCTAGTCAATGTCCGTTTTTTTCCCAGGTCCACTATGACCATTTCATTCCATTCCATTTTTAATGTAATGTGCACTAGGTATGTCTTCAAATTGCTCCACAGCAATAAAACTCACAGTAATGTGCAGTGCATATGAGTGTATCACAGAGCTCCCCGGCAATAACACTCACAATGTGAATTTTGTATGAGTGTATCACAGAGCTCTAAAGTAAAACTCACAAGAAATAATAAAATATTATATTAAAATAATATCGAATTTATTAAAATACAATTAAGTTAAATATAAAAAAATATTATATTAACATAATTTATATTATTAAAAAATATATACTTGTCACCTTACCTAACTTTTTTTTGCAGGGAGGGGGCTGAATTCCTGTTTATCCAGTGATATAGCCTAGATGATGTCCCCTGACCAGGCCACAGGCAGGGCCGGCGCGCCCGCTAGGCGAGCTAGGCGGCCGCCTAGAGCGCAGCGCCACCTAGGGGCGCAGCCGGCCCCGAGCCAGGTGTCAGCAAGGTCAGCCCTTGCACTATCCGCCGCCGGTGCTGTTCTGTGCCCGGCGCCTGCAATACCCCGGCCATCCGATGCTCCCTATGACCTAATCAAAGGGAGCCGGCCGGCCAGGGTCACATGTCACGCCACATGACGTGTGCCATCCAATCCCTATGCCCTGGAGGTAGCCTGACCAGGAGGAGGGGGGCGGTTCCTCTCACTGGCTGCACGCTCGGACAAGCAAAGTACACTGTGCACATCCCCATGCCAGGTCCCCCTCCCCTGGAAAACACCCCTGACCACCATCACCCATTCCCCACTGGCTGACACACCCACCCTCCCTACACCCCCTCTGTAATATACCCCACTCATCCATTACCCCCCAGTAATATACCCCACCATCACTCCCCCCCAGAAAAATGCCCCACCATCACTCCCCCCCAGAAAAATGCCCCACCATCACTCCCCCCCAGAAAAATGCCCCATCACTCCCCCCCAGAAAAAAAATACCCCACCACTCTCCCTCCCACCCCAGAAAAATACCCCATCACTCTCCCTCCCCCCAGAAAAATACCCCAACATCACTCTCCCTCCCCCCAGAAAAATACCCCATCACTCTCCCTCCCCCCAGAAAAATACCCCACCATCACTCTCCCTCCCCCCAAAAAATACCCCACCACTCTCCCTCCCCCCAGAAAAAAATACCCCACCACTCTCCTCCCACCCCAGAAAAATACCCCATCACTCTCCCTCCCCCCAGAAAAATACCCCAACATCACTCTCCTCCCCCCAAAAAAATACCCCACCACTCTCCCTCCCCCCAAGAAAAAAAATACCCCCCACTCTCCCTCCCCCCAGAAAAAAATACCCCACCACTCTCCCTCCCCCCAGAAAAATACCCCACCACTCTCCCTCCCCCCAGAAAAACCCCCACCACTCTCCCTCCCCCCAGAAAATACCCACAAAAATGCCCCACCATCACTCTCCCTCCCCCCAAAAAAATACCCCACCATCAGTCTCCCCCACCCCAGAAAAATACCCCACCATCACTCTCCCCCCAGAAAAAAATACCCCACCACTCTCCCTCCAAGAAAAATGCCCCACCAGCACTCTCCCTCCCCCCAGGAAAATACCCCCCATCACTCTCCCTCCCCCCAGAAAAATACCCCACCAGCACTCTCCCTCCAACCCCAGAAAAATACCCCACCACTCTCCCTCCCCCCAGAAAAAAATACCCCACCACTCTCCTCCCCCCAGAAAAATACCCCACCACTCTCCCTCCCCCCCAGAAAAAAACCCCCACCACTCTCCCTCCCCCCAGAAAATACCCACAAAAATGCCCCACCATCACTCTCCCTCCCCCCCCAGGAAAATACCCCACCATCACTCTCCCTCCCCCCAGAAAAATACCCCACCATCACTCTCCCTCCCACCCCAGAAAAATACCCCACCAGCACTCTCCCACCCACCCCAGAAAAATACCCCACCGTCACTCTCCCTCCATCCTTCCCCCAAAATGAGTGGCCCTATTATCCCCTTCCACCAACCGTAAGGGCCCCAAAATCTCTCCCCAAGCCTCAAACCATGAGGACACTATGCACTGGAGGCAGACGTCACGCGGCGCACCCTGCAGCCAAAATCAGAGGGGGCCAAATCAGCAGGGCCACAGTAATGTATGGTGAGTATGTATCACAGAGCTCCACAGTAATGTGCAGTGTTTTTTTCGGGGGGGGGGAGCAAGTAGCTGGTCTTGCCTAGGGCGCAAAATAGTCTAGCACCGGCCCTGGCCACAGGGGAGGCCCCGGGCCAGGCTCCGGCAGCCGATTGTGTGTCCCCCTGGACTGCAGAGCCCGGATGCCTTGGCACCCCTGGAAGTTCCGCCCCTGCGATAAGCTACAATTATATACATAGGATTTTTTGCAAATTAAATACTGCAAAGTTGTCCATTAAAGGAACACTGTATTAAAAAATAAACCCTCCCCCACCACTCTCCCTCCCACCCCAGTGATGGGGTATTTTTCTGGGGTGGGAGGGAGAGTGATGGGGGAGGGTTTATTTTTTAATACAATTATATACATAGGATTTTTTGCAAATTAAATACTGCAAAGTTGTCCATTAAAGGAACACTGTATTAAAAAATAAACCCTCCCCCATTTTCCCTTAAATAATATATTTTTTTTATTAAGATAAAATATCTCTTCTCCCTCAGCAAAAATGGAGCAGAATGTTAGGGCACGAGTTAATCCTAAAACCATTTCTAACCCTAGCGTTGTAAAATGATGATACATTTCAGGCTTTAGCAACCAAAAGTCTGGGCATCAAAATACAGCTGCAAATACAGAGTCTTTTTCAAGACATGACTTTTTTATCACTTCATTTTTTGATGCTGCTTTATTTTTGGCACATTTTCAATATGATATCAAAACTTGCTTTGGAACAAACAAAAAAAAGGGGGGGGGATGTTTTTTTCCTTTCTTTGTTTGTTCGGTTTTACATTTTACATGGTCCAGGAAGTCCGTAAGGCTTTTTTGTGCCATTTGTCCTTCTTGTGCTACTTGTGTAGCATAGGAAACGCAAATTACGGACCGAATTGGGACTTCCAAACTTTACGTATGTGAGTCCCGCAACCGTCTGCGCAGAATGCGAATGGTCTCAAATAGTGACGACGGCAAACTCTTTGCATGCCAACATCACTAGTAATTGAGTAGTAACTGTCACGGACCCTGGGCTACAGTGGACTAGGTTACCCTGAGTTTCTACCTAAGGCATAGGGTTCAGCAGTCACAGCAGGTGATAGGGCCCTGGGTGGGGTGGAGGAAATTCTTCCACTTCATCCAGCTTTTTAGCAAAATCAGGGAAGGAGGGGGGGTACTCTACACATCCTGACTGAAGAGAATAATCGTCTCCAATTGTCCGTCCTTAACCCCTAAGACCCTGTCTTAGGCACACCTTGAGTTAACTCTCCTTCTGCGCAGGGAGAGAGAAAATCCTTTCAAAAAGGACACACGAGGCATGTAATTTTGTCTGGCAATTTCTCTCTGCCTTCCAACGGTTCTTGACACATATTTATACCTATGTCAAGGCGTTGTCTTTTTATTTCATTAGTTAACATTTCAAAACATAACATAGTTCATTGGCCAGTTTCAATACATGTCTGGTGACACATTTCTAGACAGTCCCGTGGCCTCGGCATGTGATTTCTTGAGATATCAGCATTTCTTAAGACATCAGTACTTTTTTAAGACATCAGCACTTTTTTATCACTTCAGAGAAACTTGCAAACATCAGCATCCTTGCCATTCTAAAAACATTTGCAAACATCAGTATCCTTGTCATTCTAAAGACATTTGCAAACATCTTGAGAAGTGAACCTTAGTCCTATAATACTGCTGATTATCAATTTATCTTAAAACTATTTCTTATATTTTAAACCTTAATTTATCTATTAATATTATAATTCATGGGGTGTTATTTAACTACTTATAGGGTCCTTCTTATAGGTTAGCAGATGGTGGTCTGAGGATTCCTTTTCCTTCAATCCCCTCTTAGAATCATAGTATGATCATACTATTTGATTCTTTCTTTGTTTCATCTATCTACTGTAAGTTAGTATGGGTTGGGGAGCGAGACCCTCAATACCCATGTGGATCAATATAGAACCAGGGGGGCTGTACCTGCCACGGAACAGGTAACACATGGCAGTCTCCCAGTGCCTATTTATCTTCCTAACCTACATTCTTATTAATAGTAACAAGAGGTGCTAGGAATGACTCAAACCCTGCCTTTACCTGATCCCTTGCTTTAAATTCATCAGGGACCCCTCTTGGTACCCCTATAACATCAATATAGACATGCGGATCAAGACTACCTTGTGGGCTTGGGACTTCCCTTTTCCTGCGACGTGAGCTAATATTTGGAATTTCCTCAGGATCCGAAACAATATGAAATCCCATTATGACCTTAGCTAGGGCACATTCACCTGACCATTGAAGGGGCAGACGCGCCCTAATCTTGAGGTCTCCACATATCCAGTAGAGATCCCCAATCAGAAAAACTTGATTCTGTAACTTAGTACTGTTGATATTGCTATAATTGGCACAATAACCCTCGGGGAAGAAGGTGAGGTTCCTACCTTTTTCTGCTGACCTATAGCAGGTATAGGTCCCTGGGTAAACATGTATCCCTTCTCCTGGTTGTGGGAGGCGTGTTAGTATGGGGTAGCTATTCTTCCAATATTCACATAAACTCTGGCTATCAGTGGTGTTAGTATATAAACTAAGAAAACATTCTTCTACATCTTGCGGAATATTAAAAGGTACGGTGCCTAGATGTGGCCTAGCAGCACCACACACATAATAATTTGTACAGTTATTGTTTAGGGCACTAAATTTTACCCATTCTAGCCAAACATTTACATCTGAAAATCCTGTTTCCATTACTATGCTGTCTTCATAGGTGGGATTGGCTATTGATTTGGTGTTAGGTAGGAGAGGATGAGGTCTCACTACCTCTCCATATTTCCTGGGTAGGAATGGGTTCTCTTCCTTCTTATAAATGGCCTTATCTTGGAGTTTGAACTTGTATCGAGGGAATTTGGTTGTGGCAGTTGCGTATATTCCCATCTGTTAACTACGGCATCAGAGGTACCATATCCCATATTGCCCGTGTCCCACCCCACTGCGCCCCAATAATCACAATTATGTCCCCAGTACTCATCGGTTACACATATATATACAGTTGCCTTGTACAGTATCATACTGCAGTAATGGTGGACAATAAAAAAACAACAGTGGCCAGACAGTGATGGTTTGGGTTGGGGTTCTTTCTGGTAGGGGGTGTGGACAATAGGGGTTGTGACATATGTTCCGAAGGGGGGGGGGTAAACATTATTTCAGTCTTTTTCTTCCCCCACATGCGTCTCCATACTCTTCGAAAAGGATCCTTGGTTGTCATTTTCTCCTTGTTGGAAGCCAGGGCTATCTGCCCTCGTGAGTGTCTCTTGTTGAGTCCTTTGTTGAATCCGCTTGACTCGAGAGGGTCCCTTGTTGAATCCGCTTGACTCGAGAGGCGTGAATCCAGACCGGGCTGTCCTCTGTCAGTATAGCTGTGCGGGTTATGGCTACCACCGTGGTCTCTGGTCTTTTTCCTTTCTGTAGCCGCTTTACCAGCACCTTGTCTCCTGGATTAAATGGGTGGGTAGGTTTGTCTGAAAGAAAGGGGAACTTAAATATAACTTCGTCTCTGGGTGTCTCGAGGGTTGAGATCAGCTGCCTAACATATTCATCCCTTATCTGCTCTAAGTCCCCTGTCTCCACTGTTAGCCTACCTGTAGACCATGGTAATGGAAAGGGTCTGCCCATAAGTATCTCGAAGGGGGAGTAGCCTGTGTTCCTATTAACCGCCATTCTGATTTCAGCCAGAATGATGGGGAGTACCAATTTCCAATTCTTTAGCTCTTCTGTGGTTGCATATTTTTGTAAGGTACAAAATAATTGGTCCCTATCCATTGTGGGAGGTCGCAAAACCCGGCATTACTAGTTTAGCTATGTCCTGTTGTGCTGCTCGTTTAGCTGCTTGGTCAGCCAGATGATTCCCTTTTGCAATAGGATCTGAGGCTCTGGTGTGTGCTCTAAAATGTAACACCGCTATCTGAGAGGGCATAAGAATGCTTGCTAGGAGGTCTGTGACCAGGGTCGAATGGGAAATCTTCTTGCCATCTGCGGCCACAAATCCCCTCTTTTCCCATATCGTCCCATGGTCATGGACCACACCATAAACATATTTGGAGTCAGTGTATATCGTGACAGGTCTACCCGCATAGAGCCTGCATGCTCGTGTTAATGCAATCAGTTCTGCTGCCTGGGCAGACTGGTAGGGTACAGGCCCTGATTCTAGAACAGTGTCAGGGAGTTGAACCACTGCATAGCCTGCATGATAAGTGTTGTCATTGGGGCGGGTACAGGAGCCGTCAACAAAGACGACATCTGCGTCCGGAACAGGTGTTGACATAAAATCAGGGCGGGGTGCAGTTTCAGACGCAATAGAGAGAGCACAGTCATGTTCGAGTGGGATTGTATCTGAGGGGTTCTTAAGACCCAGCAAAACGTTTAGAATTGGTGCTGGACCAGAGACACTTGAACTGTATTCTATGTGCAGTGCAGGGTTGCTTAGCAGTGTGACTTCATATCCACTAAAGCGCTGTGATAACATGTGCTGTGTATGTATGCCCTTAAGTAAAAATAAAACATCATGGGTTGTGGGTAGGTGAGGTTCGTACCCTAATGTGTATTGGCTTGCCATACTAACGGCCATTGCACATGCTGCCAGGGCACGCAAACAGGCCGGCATCCCTTGTACCGTTACTGGCAAAATCTTTGAAAAAAAAAAAAATGCTATGGGGCTCAACCGGCCCCCATGTGCTTGCGTCAGTACCGCGGCCATGGTTTTACAATTGTCCCTTGCAAACAGATGAAATGAAAGTACATAATCAGGGAGGCCTAGCGCGGGGCTTATTAACATCATTGCATTTCTGAAAACCTTAAAGGCATTTAACATTTCATTAGACCATGTTATCACATTGGATTGACCCAACAGGGTGGCTTGTCTCAGAATGTTATCGTAGTAGGAGCAGTCAGGGATCCACTGTCTGCAATAGTTTATCATGCCTAAGAATGACAACATGTCCTTCTTAGTTTTCGGGTTGACCAGGCCCGTGACAGACTGGACTCTCTTCTGACTGATGCTCTGTTCCCCCTGTCTGAGAACAAACCCTAAATATTCAACTTGCATTTGACACCACTGCATTTTTTTTTTTTTTTAAGGGAAACCTTGTGCCCACATTCCTGTAACCAACTGAGAAGTGATTTACCATCCTCCCGGCAGGCCTCCTCTGATGGACTGCATACGAGGAGATCATCCACGTATTGCAGCAGGACAGAACCATGGCTGGGGTGCCAGAATTTCAGAGTGGCCTGCAGTACAATACTGTAGACCACCGGGGCGTCAACGTACCCCTGAGATAACCTTTTCCATGTAAATTGGGTGCCTTCAAATGAAAATGCAAAAAGCAATGCCGTTTCCGGATGTACAGGGATGCTAAAAAATGCATTCTTCAGGTCAATTACAGAAAAATGTGTATGTGTCGCTGATATTGATGACAGAAGTGACGTGACATCTGGGACAATTGGCGCAATTAGAATCACTAGGGAATTAACTGCGCGCAAGTCTTGAACGAACCTGACAGTCCCGTCAGCTTTGTTCACGGGGTTGATTGGGGTACTGAAGGGGAAGACTACAGGTTGTAAAATACCGTCGCATAGGAATTGGTCAATCATGGGGCGCAATCTGTCCTCTTTCTCTTTGGACAAAGGATACTGCCTTTGATACACAGGGTTACAATTGTCATATAGCCTGGCTTTATATAGAGTGCAGCTAACCAGTCCAGTGTCATAGGGCCCATTGGACCATAGTTGGTCTAAACCTTAGAGTTCAGTGGGCAATGTGTCTATAGTCATAAAAAAAATGGTGTTTTTTTCAAGAAAAAAAAGGGTAAGGATGGCGAGTCAACAATTAACCCCCCCAGTCGTGAGTATATGTGACCTCTAATTTCCCTAAGAGATCCCTACCTAGTAGACTAATCGGACAGTCCTCTATGATTGTAAACGCATGATACAGTAGTGGTTTACCATCAGGGGTGGTGAGTGCTAAAGGGCGGGTGGAAAAGGTTTTGGTAGATTCACCCGTTAATATTATAAGTTTCATATCTTCCTGTGTAAAATTGCGACCATTACACGCCTTTTTTAAATATGTAATAGCTCCTAATGGGGCTTCTCTTGGTTTTGGACAGTATTTTAAAATCTTATTAATATCCTCTATTTCTATCGCCTTTTTAAATAACTTATTCCCCACGGTCATAAATAGGAAAATGGGTTTTGTTGGTGTTATTCTCATATCTTAGGGCTTATTAATGGCGATCCTTTGTTATATACGAGTGGCCATAATAACGAAAGGCAGTATATATTCTTCTGCTTTTTTTACTTTTTTTTCTATTTTCTCTTTTACTTCCTCTTCTTTTTTTTTTTCTTTTTCCCCTTTGGATGTGGATGGGGCCGAAGGTTTCAAATCCTCCATTGCCCCTACCGCACCCAAGACCTCTGTATCAGTAAAGGGACGGATATATGGATTGTCTATAAGACGGAGGGGGTCGTGGTTCCCAGCTGGCACGGGGTATTCTTGTTTATTCCGTGGTATACTCTGTTCTATTTTATGCAGTCTGGCGCTGTCAGAGGACCATGAGGTCCCTCTTCTACATTGTTTCACCATTAATCATTGTCCCCCCCTCCCCAATTTCATATACTGCATGTCCCACTGAGGGTCTCCCTGATAATAGGGCCATGCCTCGGTGTCGTCGAGGCATAATCCTTTCACTATATCCATATAGAATGGGCTGTGGTCTCCCTGTCTGAGGAAAGGATCACAACTCCCACTGCTTCTGTCCATCCCGCCAGATTATCTATCCATGGGTTAATTAAATAGCAATCTGTGCCCCCTACCCGTGCTACATAATCTTTACAAAACTCTCCTATTTTCGGTAAGGGATATTCTTTAACCTTGCTACTTTGAATACCCATGGTTAGTTGTACAATTGAATAATCAGGCAGGTAAAATAGAGAAAGAAAGAAAAAAGAGAGGCTCTTCACAGTGCTCGAAAAGAAAAACAATTTAAATTCTTACTATATATATATATATATCTCTATGCCACATGGATCAACAAAAGATGAGCTAATTTAAGGATAAGTAATAAAAACTTATTTAGTGAATCCTCCCCTAATCTCGAGAATCAAACTTCTAATCTTTTACTTTTTATTTTGTAGTTATATAATTCCTTCACATCATAAACAAAAATTTATAAACCACAATCCAATAGTATATAAAAACTAGCTTCACAATATATGTATCTCCGGTTAGTAACTGCATACATGACCAACATTATCCACCCCATCAGTCAGCAACTAACACACAAATGGCCAACAAACACCTCTGCTTAATACAACATACACCTCATAGCAAACAATGTCCAACCAGTCAGCTCTTATATATACATATATATATACACAGTACCATCAGTATACAATGGGGCAAAAGTCTGCCCTACCTTACAGATTTTCCTGCCCAATTAACTTATCACTCTATAATATATACTTTAACAATATATACATATATATACATGTAATTAAACCGGTAATACAGGAATGACGAGCGTCCGTCTTACCTTACAGACCACTCGGCACTTTAACTTATACCTCTACAACTTATATAATTTACTCTATTATCACAACTGAGGGACGTCTGTCTTACCTTACAGATCGTTCAACAGTGAATCTTAACACTCTAATATTCTTATACGCTAATATTCTTTACTCTAATATTCTTATACTCTATACATTTTATGAGGGTTAACGCAAGGTGTGATCAATTGGACATATAATGTCCCTTCTATTGAGTGTGGTCCCTGACCCACTCCATCTTTAAATAAACGGCCCCTGGCAACGTTTTCTTTTAATAAACGGCCCCTGGCAACGTTTCCTTTTACACTATAGGACATGGACAACTAACTTTAGTTCGAGATAAACGTTGTCATTGCCCTCGTCCAGACAAGACAATATACTCACCAGGACGAGGGGTGACCGTTCATGTCGGCAGTGCCTCCAGATTGAAGAGAATAATCGTCTCCAATTGTCCGTCCTTAACCCCTAAAACCCTGTCTTAGGCACACCTTGAGTTAACTCTCCTTCTGCGCAGGGAGAGAGAAAATCCTTTCAAAAAGGACACACGAGGCATGTAATTTTGTCTGGCAATTTCTCTCTGCCTTCCAACGGTTCTTGACACATATTTATACCTATGTCAAGGCGTTGTCTTTTTATTTCATTAGTTAACATTTCAAAACATAACATAGTTCATTGGCCAGTTTCAATACAGGTCTGGTGACACATTTCTAGACAGTCCCGTGGCCTCGGCGTGTGATTTCTTGAGATATCAGCATTTCTTAAGACATCAGTACTTTTTTAAGACATCAGCACTTTTTTATCACTTCAGAGAAACTTGCAAACATCAGCATCCTTGCCATTCTAAAAACATTTGCAAACATCAGTATCCTTGTCATTCTAAAGACATTTGCAAACATCTTGAGAAGTGAACCTTAGTCCTATAATACTGCTGATTATCAATTTATCTTAAAACTATTTCTTATATTTTAAACCTTAATTTATCTATTAATATTATAATTCATGGGGTGTTATTTAACTACTTATAGGGTCCTTCTTATAGGTTAGCAGATGGTGGTCTGAGGATTCCTTTTCCTTCACTGACCATTTAAAAAAATATAGAGTGGTCAGGATTAGTAGAGTTTTGCCTTAACAGATGTAAGCTGAATGTCTCAGCATCAGACTTAAAATCTTCCTTTATAGAACTTAAAAAAATGTAATTCAGTTCTATTACTGTAAAAAAAAAAAATATTGCAGAGCCACAACATGCTTTTACAGAGATTGTATAGCATTTACTACAGTGGATGCTGGTAGCAGCAGTAAAACAGGCATACTGGTTGTTGCCATGGTGACTAGAAAATAGTTGCTATAGCTACAAAAGTGGATGGATAACAATCACCAATATTGCTTCAAAGGCAGAAAAACAATCTTTGTTTCCATTCAGAGTACTAGTATTTTCTAGGGAATAGTAGTTATATGGGGTTATTCAAGAGAGACAAATTTGTCACAGAATTGCACCGAATGGTGAATTTCACCGTACGTTGCAATTTCGTGGCAATTTGGCTATTCAAAAACCTGGCAATTCACCAAATATTGGCAAATTGCCAGCGAAATACGTTGCAATTCTGCAGTTCGTCAGCTTTTTTTGGTGGTCTGTTCAGCAGATCATCGGCTGTGTTAGGTGGTTTGTGGCTGCGTTCGGTGGTTTGTGGCTGCGTTCGGTGGTTTATCGGATGTGTTCGGTGGTTTTTCGGTGGCCTTCGGTGGATTCATTCGGCGCACTTTGGGGACTGTTCAGTGAATGCTGATTTCACTGCAAGGTCGGCGAATTTAGCTATCTGAACTGCGCCGAACTAAAGAGCACCGAAATTTCTGTACTTTTTGATTAACATCTATTATAGTGTTTGTTGTATGCCATTTGTACACTGACCCTGTAACAATGGTGGCAGAAGCTTTCTATAATGCATTTTAAGCCATTACTGACTGGTAAACCTATGCCAACCCTAACCTGCCGATAGCTACCTCCCTCCAGATGTTGCGGAACTACATTTCCCATGTTGACCTACTGAGTGGCTGAGTAAATCATGCGAGATATAATTGCAAAACATCTATAGGACCAAGGTTGAGCATCCCTGATTTACACCATAACCCTAAAGGGGTTATTCAAAGAGTGCCGAATTTGCCACCGAATTGCACCGAATGGTAAATTTCTCCGTATGGTGCAATTTAGTGGCAATTCGGCTATTCAGAAAGCTGACAATTCGCCAAATATTAGGAAATTTCTAGCGAAATACGGTGCAATTCGGCGACCTACACTGCGGCAGTGAAATTCCCCATAGAGAAATAATGGTTAATCTATTCAGAGAACACCAAACAGCAGAGAAAAGTTGGCGTAATGGCCAGATTTTTGGTGCTTTCATTCAACAGTTTTAAAAAGGTGGATCCGATAAGTTACAATGTAAAAGAATTCCCATTTTTCTAACTTTTTTATTCAACCATTTATTCTTTTCATTTGCAGTGAAAGGTCTCTTTATCTATTTATTTTTTTTAGGCATTTTTCTGTATTTTTTCAGCAAAATTTTTAATTCCGATTATTTTTTTAAATGGCAGTTTTCTTTATTATGTAACAGACCTTTTTAATAATATTCATAGGACCCTAGTTATTATTTTCGCGCTTTTTTTGGTTTTAAACGCCTTTTAAAAATAAAGGTTTTTATTACCCGTTCGGCGGCTGATTGGCTTTTTTTGACGGTGTTCGGTGGTTCGTCGACTGCGTTCGGCGGGTTTATCGCCGGAGTTTGGTGAATCCATTCAGTGTACTTTGGTGACCCTACGGTGAATACTGAATTCACCGTAGTCGGCGAATTGTACTCACTGAATACTGCACCGAACGAGAGAGCACCGAAATTTCAGTGCTCTCTGAATAACCCCTTAAACTTACTTAAGATGTTTTTCTATTTTTTTTTATAAACGTTATTTCTCCAAGAGATACATTACTGCATGGATGTAGATGGATACAACTGACATAAGAAAAAGGAAAGTGTAAGAACGGGTTTAAAAAAAAAAAAATCACATGAACTTGCGTAAGTACCAGGGTCACAGAGGTCGCACTTGCAACTGGGCCCTGGCATTCCACCACTGGAGGGGTGGGGCCCAGGCTGTGGTGGATTGTTAAGGACCTAGGGTCTTTAAAGTCAATGCATTTATGACAGAACAGTTCTGTCATTCCTCCTTAAGGGTTAATCAAGCAGCAGAGGCCTTGTTATCTTTTGTCTGGCTATTCATCATGAGTCTGACACCTCCTGGTATCTCATTGCAGGGTCTGGTCAGTTTATTAACCCATTCAGGTAAATAGAGAAAGTTTTGCTTCTTACTAAAAACATTTTGTTAAACTATAAAAGAAAAAACTTCATTAAAAAAAGGGTTATAAAAGGGGGAGAGGGTTATTAAACTATATCTTAATTAATACTCCACCTTATAACAGTTACAAGCATTTATAAAGCACCAATAAATTCCTTAGCGCTGTACAATGGGAGAGACAGAATAACAAATATACATACATGTTACACACACAAAACAGAAGGAGGGAGGACCCTGCTCAAGAGTTTACAATCTAAGAGGAGAGGGGTGACACACTAGAGGAGGTAACATATAACACAAGAGAAATCTATATGAGGATCCATCACCCATTCTTTAAAAATACTTCCAAATTGTATGGCCATTTTAAGAGTGCTAAAAATCTCTGTATACATGTCTCCTGCACTATCCAAAAACTGCTGGTTTCAAAACCTAATAATACTATAACCTATCGCCTAGTATCCTATTATATTATATATATTATATCCTGGTAAAATCCTTTATAAATAAATATTATTACCATAGCATTAAATTCCACAGCTAATCAATATAGAATAGGGATAGAAGGCAATAGTGCAGGAGACCCATATACAGGTATTTTTGCAAAATGTTTTTAGTAAAAAATGCAAAATTCTCTTGGGCCTTCATGGATTCTTGCACCGGGGCCCTGATGTTTCTAGTTACGCCTCAAAAACAACACCAGTATCTTTTTTGGGAAGGGGAGAGGTTGAAGAGGATATTTTAATGTTAAAAAAAGTAAAATAATTATTATTTTACTTTTTTTAACATTATAATATCCTCGTCAACCCCTCCCCCTCCGAAAAACGATACTGGTGTTGTTTTTGCTCTCACTGTTCACCATATGATGCCAAATGAGGTGACATTTCATCATCCTCTAAACCAGGAGATCTTTTAAACCTCTCCCTTTCATTGGTGACATTTTAATTGCAAACAAGGAAAGTTGGTGCAGATTGAGTTGTTACTTTTCTCACATTGTAAATCAGTAGGAACCGGTGAAATGTCCAGGTGGACAGAAGGAGGTGTCACAGCTTATAAAACCTGAATTCACACTGCATGAGCAGACACATATATGTGCAAATGTTAAAAATAATTAATTCTGGGTGCTAGGATGCCAAAAGGTAATCTGATGCCCTGGCAACAGCTGACAGGCGCAGAGCCAAGACATTTTAATTTCCTTGAGTCCTGCTACAACTCCACAACATGAATCCTGTGTAAAATCATTGAAGGGTTAATGACTCAGGGTCAGGTTATTTAAACCATTCCAGACATGGTGCCCAAACAGTTGTCAGTAACAAGCCTGACTCGGTGTTTGATATTGTTACCGTAGTTAAGCAACCATGGGGACAATAGAGTAAATATGGCTGGCTTGGGTATGCTCCTGACATATAATACTAAACGAGAGGCAGAAGACAGCAGAATAAAGCAAATTAAATACAGGTTGTCCATCTGAATGGTCTCCATAATAAAAAAAATGTATGTCCAAAAGTATTTATTATACACTCTTCTGGTTTGTGCCATCGCAGAGGGAACCGTTAACCTCCCTGGCGGTCTAATTTTTTCAAAATTTTGTGTCTAAAAGCGTCTCGATTTTTTTTTTTTTTTTTTTATAAAGGAAACGTGTTTTGGACATAGTTAGCCTGTAATAATTAGGAATCACGCACTGAAATCCGTGAAATCTTGAGTCCTTACTGGTAAAATCCTTTATAAATAAATTAATTAATTAATTTAAAAAATATAGTAAATACACGGAGTCCGATAAAGTTTGAAACACGACATAATAATTTATTATCCCAAAAATAATTATCCAAAATAATGCAAATAAATGATATTCAATAAAATACAACAAAAAACACTGAAATCTGTCTGAGAACAAGGGTGAGACGATGTATGATCTATTTCTTATCCTGTACTGTCACCTAGTGGCCGTTCATAAACATTGCATTTTGTATTCAGTGTTTATTTTGAATGAAATTTGCTGCGGTCCAGCCCCCTTGCACCATGTGACTCGCAGGGAGCCTTCCAGGAAGCAGCCTGCCACGATCACACTGCGGGGGACAGTGAGGGAGCCAGGAGGAGGTGAGTAAACATCCAGCCCGAGTGTGGCTCGGGGTTACCTTTCGCGGTAGCGAAATTTAACCCCGAGTCACACTCGGGAATACCGCCAGGGAGGTTAAAAGTTATTTTCCATGCCCACTCACGCATATGCACTGGCTAGTACGAGCATCCCTGCTGCCCACAGGCGAGCCCGCGTTTCAACCAGATCGTTAGGGATTGCAAAATGGATCGGCAGAGGCAGACCCATCAATTGGCCTCCTCGGTCTCCAGATTTAACCCCAGTGGTCTTTTTCCTATGGGGTTATGTCAAAAACATATCTACCTTATCAAGATCACTGATCTTCAGCACAGAAAAGTCACTATTCTGTTTCCCTAACAAAGCTGTGAGGCGTGGTGGTGCTTTAGACTAGCTAAGTCTGTATTTGACCAGTAGTCACACAATGAAGATCCACAGATAGTGACAACTCAGCAAAACTGACACGTAGAAAGATGAATCCAGTTGAAGACTTTAGTGATCAGACTGACAATCTTGTAATAGTGTACAGCAATGCAGGTGAAAGACCTTAGTTTCTGTCCAGCAGTGAGCACAGAATGGCTGCTATGTGACCAGGAAGTACCTTAGAACAAGACACCGAGCAAAGGGGTGGAAACTAGCTGGATGAAGCAAAGCTAAGGAAATCCAGCAGGGACAAAATAGCTATGAAAGATAGCTGCTAGCAGCAAAATGCAGATTCAACACATAACAGTAAAAATATACAAATAAATCCTATATCATGGGGCATGACAGTCACATAATGGAAGCTGTAACTACAGCTACCTAACACATGCTCTAAGTAACATGGAATTAGGTCGAATATCGTCTGGATATTTGGCCACCAAGGATGCTCTGATGTTCTCTACTCTGTTATACCAATCTTTCAAGGAAGGGAATGGGCGCTTTTCCAGTATCAGAATCAAAATGAGAGATTTGGCTGCCAAAGATATACAGAAGATAATGGAGAATCTTGCAGGTCACGTGACATGGCAGCAAAAGCCTACATGAAGTCCTAAGGACTCCAGGAGGGGATACTCGCAGCAGCTCGTTAGCGCTGTAGCAAGTATCCAGTGGCTTAGCTCTGCATTACGAGGCAGGCTGCTAAATCAGCCCCTGCCCCATAATAGGGTGCTAAAACGGGATGCTAAGGGGGACCCTGCAGGCACAAATTTTCCCCCTTAGCGTCCTCGCTTAGCGGGCACTTTCTGATAGTGCCCAAAGTTTTTACCCAGCATATGAATGTGTGGCGCTCACCCCCGGAGGAGCCGCTGAATAAACCCAGGATAGTCTCACCGCACTAACAATTTACTGTACACCAGCACACCGTTGTGGATTTTCTAAGATATATTTTACTGAAGCAATAAATGGCAAAGAAATACACTTATACTTTAAGCATGAAGTCGATCAGGCGAAATGAATGGCGTGATACGAAACGCAAATACGCGCGGCGGAAAAGAAACGGTTAATACCCCTCAGTTCGTGGGTTTAAGTCCCGCTCAAAAAGGCTCATTAATTGGTGTCTTCGGGTACCCGGGTCAGTGGCGTAGCGTGAGTTGTCAGCACCCGGGGCCAGCCAAGAATTGTGCGACCCCCCCCCCCAACCTGTGGACACGTTATCGATATTGCCCCAGCTCTCACATGGATTTGCCCCAGCTCACACATGGATTTGCCCCAGCTCACACATGGATATTGCCCCAGCTCATGGAAATGCCCCAGCTCACACATGGATTTGCCCCAGTTCATGGATTTGCCCCAGCTCATGGATTTGCCCCAGCTCATGGATATGCCCCAGCACATGGATTTGCCCCAGCTCATGGATACTACCCCAGCTCATGGATACTGCCCCAGCTCATGGAAATGCCCCAGGTCATGGAAATGCCCCAGCTCACACATGGATTTGCCCCAGCACATGGATTTGCCCCAGCAGATGGATTTGCCCCAGCTCATGGATTTGCCCCAGCTCACACATGGATTTTCCCCAGCTCATGGATTTGCCCCAGCTCACACATGGATTTGCCCCAGCACATGGATTTGCCCCAGCTCATGGATTTGCCCCAGCTCACACATGGATTCGCCCCAGCTCACACATGGATTTGCCCCAGCACATGGATTTGCCCCAGCACATGGATTTGCCCCAGCTCATGGATTTGCCCCAGCACATGGATTTGCCCCAGCTCATGGATTTGCCCCAGCACATGGATTTGCCCCAGCTCATGGATACTGCCCCAGCTCATGGATTTGCCCCAGCACATGGATTTGCCCCAGCTCACACATGGATTTGCCCCAGCTCACACATGGATTTGCCCCAGCACATGGATTTGCCCCAGCTCATGGATTTGCCCCAGCACATGGATTTGCCCCAGCTCTTGGATACTGCTAAACTCATGGATTTGCCCCAGCTCATGGATTTGCCCCAGCTCACACATGGATTTGCCCCAGCTCTTGGATACTGCTAAGCTCATGGATTTGCCCCAGCTCACACATGGATTTGCCCCAGCTCATGGATTTGCCCCAGCTCATGGATTTGCCCCAGCACATGGATATGCCCCAGCTCATGGATTTGCCCCAGCACATGGATATGCCCCAGCTCTCACCTGGATATTGCCCCAGCTCCGGATCCAGCAGGGGTTGAGGGGGCCCAGATGCCGGGCAGCGGGAGTGCCTGCCGGCTGCCCGGTCCTGAACAGCGTGAGTCCGTCCTGTTGAAGGGGAGGCGGCTGCGTGCGTGCGCAGGTCACGCGGTCTGGCCAGTCAGTTGGTACAGAGACTCAGTACGGGTGGGTCAGTCCGGGCCACAAGTTTTAGGGGCGCCCGGGGCCACGGCCCCCCCAGCCCCCCCCCACGCTACGCCACTGACCCGGGTACTAGACTCACTGGCCAGTGAATGAACAAAAATATCTTCGACTAGTCAACATTGTAATTTGAAGCAATCAAATAAGTGCATACTGTTATGGAAGCCATAGGCCTTGAGGCCTCTCACCCATCCGGCGAACAACTTGTCCCGAACTGATGACTCTACCAGAAGATCTCTCTCTCTGCCGACTGGAACCCGGGGCCAACGAAATCCACTCTCCCAATGCTGAATCTCTGCAGCCAGGAATCGATTTGCCGCCTGCACTCCGTTCCGTCCGCGGCCTCCTTACTCAAGGTCCTCCTGGAACATTCTTGTCACCAGAACTGTTCAGCGGAATGTAGTATAAGATGATGCACACTCTTTCCCCGATCTCCAGCACGGGATAACACCGACCATACATGCTCCAAACTGGTTTCGGTCCCGGACAGTGTCTCTCATACGTCTCACTCCACACGTGGCTCTGTTGGTTCTGCCCACGCTGCATACGATGCTCTGTCTCTTCTTCCTGGCGCCAGAGCTTTCTTCTTTCCTCTAGTCCCAAGGGTTTCTGGGGGATGTAGTCCTTAAGTCCAGCATAGTCTTTTTCATACGTTATACTCTGGCTTCCCCTAGTGGCAATATCGTTTCAATTTAAAGGGACAATTTAAACACAGCGCTACAAATGTTTGGCCAAATTCTCATATTGTAATAACTAAAATCTCTACAAATTACAATAAAGAGTACAAAACATATACATTAGGATAGACAGCATTGATATTGAGATGCTGAGGAATGCAAACGATTGAGGTGTTCCTAAGACATATGTCAGGGATCAGCAACCTTGTCCCCGAGATGTTTGAAACAACATATCTCATGAGGCTCAGCTATTCATTAGACTGGCTGATACTCATGGGAAATGTAGTCTTAAAACATCTAGGGAGCCAAAGCTGTTGGCTCATAAATAGTTGCATAAATTTAAATTTCTTAAAGTTTTGCTACCATTGTGAACAAATTGCTATACTTCCCATATTGTTATAACGTTATAACATATACTCTTCAAATTATGCTTTTGTCAATGTTCATCAAAAATTTTGCACATTTTATTGTCATTTGTTACTTTAGATTTTAAATACAACGTGGTCGTAAATCTGCTTGAGCTGACTCCTCTTGTTTCTGCATGGTATCACTATCTCCCCATTAAGCCAAGTTCGCTATCTCGGAACCACACTTGACTCTGCTCTTTCCTTTATCCCCCACATTCAGTCTCTCTTCTCCTCCTGCCGCTACCAACTGCGTAATATTTCCAGAATTTGGACATTTCTTACCTGACACCACGAAACGCATCCACGCCCTTGTAATCTCGTGACTTGACTATTGTAATAATCTTCTAGTTGGCCTCCCTCTCTCCTGCCTCTCTCCCCTACAATCCATTCTGAATGCCTATGCCAGGCTCATCCACCTCACACACCGTTCTGTTTCTGCCGCTCCCCTGTGGCTCCCCATCCACTGTAAAATTAAATTCAAAATCCTTACCCTGACTTACAAAGCTCTCAACCTACCCCACTCTCTAAGGTCAAACAGTGACCTGTGCCTAGCTTCTTCTCGCATAATCTCTTCCCATGATAGACTGCAGGATTTCTCACACGCAGCCCCCATCCTCTGCAACGCTCTCCCTCATATGGTCAGACTTTCCCCCTAGTTTCCCTTCCTTCAAATGCTCCCTTAAGACTTTCCTATTTAGGGAAGCCTACCACCCGACTCACTAATACACCTCACTGCTCCAACAGTCCATCACTCTCACCTTGCAGTCCATCACGCTCACCTTGCAGTCCATCACGCTCACCTTGCAGTCCATCACGCTCACCTTGCAGTCCATCATTCCCACCTTGCAGACCATCACTCTCACCTTGTAGTCCTCTCCTCCTGTTTCCACTAACAACCCATCTAGATTGTGAGTTCCCACGGGAACAGGGCCCTTGTTTCCTCATGTACTGATTTATCAAAATGTTGTTTAGTCTCAATGTATTGTAACCCTGTCTATATCGTGCCCATTGTTCACCGCTGCGGAATATGCTGGCGCTATATAAATAAAGTATTATAATAATAATGGCAAATTAGTTTTGCTGTAGTTACTTTGTTTGATCTCCATATACAATGCTGTGGAATATGTTGGCACTACATATTTAACTGTGAAACATGTCATGATTTGTGTCTGTGTTTGGGTTTTCTCAGTGAATACAAAGGGCTTGTGAAGCACAGTGGAGGCTGTCACTGCGGGGCCGTAAGATTCGAGGTCTGGGCGTCAGCTGACATTCATGTCTTTGACTGCAAGTAAGTCATAGGTTTCATGTTAGATGTATTATTTCTACTATCACAAGTGTTTAGTGCATTGAAAAACTGCACATTTGTAATGTAATTATAGAGTTCTTATTCCGTTACTTTTTTTAGTGCTTGGAACAAAATATACACATAATATACACTCACCGGCCATTTTATTAGGTACACCTGTTCAATTTCTTGTTAATACAAATTGCTAATCAGCCAATCACATGGCAGCAACTCAATGCATTTAGGCATCTAGACGTGGTGGAGATGACTTTCTGAAGTTCAAACCGAGTGTCAGAATGGGGAAGAAAGGGGATATAAGTGATTTTGAATGTTGCATGGTTGTTGGTGCCACACGGGCTGTTTTAGGATTAGTAAAAACTGCTGATCTACATGGATTTTGACGCACAACCATCTCTAGGGTTTACAGAGAATTGCTTGAAAAAGAGAAAATATCCAGTGAGTGAGTGGCAGTTGTGTGGACGAAAATGCCTTGTTGATGTCAGAGGAGAATGGGCATACTGGTTTAAGATGATAGAAAGGCAACAGTAACTCAAATAACCACTCGTTACAACCAAGGTATGCAGAATACCATCTCTGAACACAGAACACGTCCACCCTTGAAGCAGATGGGCTATGGCAGCAGCAGACCACACTGGGTGCCCCTCCTGTCAGCTAAGAACAGGAAACTGAGGCTACAATTCGCATAGGCTCACCAAAATTGGACAATAGAAGTTTGGAAAAAAAGTTGCCTGGTCTGAGGAGTCTTGATTTCAGCTACGACATTCAGATGGTAGGGTCAGTATTTGGCATAAACAACATGAAAGCAATGATCCATCCTTCCTTATATCAACAGTTCAGGCTGGTGGTGGTAGTATAATGTGTTGGGGATATTTTCTTGGCACAGTTTGGACCCCTTATTACAATTTGAGCATTTTTTAAATGCCAAGGCCTGAGTATTGTTGCTGACCATGTTTATCCCTTTATGATCACAATGCACCCAGCTTCTGATGGCTACTTCCAGCAGGATAATGCACCATGTCACAAAGCTAAAATCATCTCAAACTGGTTTCTTGAACATGACAACGAGTTCACTGTACTCCAATGGCCTCCGCAGTCACCAGATCTCAGTCCAATTGAGCACCTTTTGGGATGTGGCGGTCGGGAGATTTGCATCATGGATGTTCACTAATGGATGCCACTAATTCAGCTCCCACAAGGAGGAGACCATTTGCCCACAGGTGGATAGCGCAGTCTGCGTGCAAATAGATTCCACGATTCGGTTCATAGAAACCGGATTTCAAGGATGAACCAAATCGCAGCTGAATGATAACTGGTTCAACTAAATAAAAAAAATATTTTGGACGAAAATATTTGGGTGACAAAATGTTTTTCTATGAACAAGCGTACTTCAAATCAATATCCCTCTCACTTTAGAATAGGAAATATTGTAGCACCTTCCAGACCTCACTGAAAGTAGATTGCAGAAAAAGCTTGGCAGTCTTCTCAATTTTGCAGCTGTGGGTAAGACAGCCTTGCTGGCACAATCTTTTTCCATGCCCTCCTTACGTCTCTATGGTTTATTCAGTTTTCCTCCAATTTTCCGTATGATTTAATGGCGCCTGGAGGTCTCATTACATAAGGCTCCCACACTGGGAAATTTGTTGCAACATGGTCCCTAAATGATACTAAAGCCTCGTTTAAAAAGCTTTCCTGTTTACAAAATACATACAGGATTATTCAAAGAGAGGTGAAAAGCAGGAGAATGACTGGAGAATGGAAAATTCTAGGTCAAAATAGCCAAAACAGAAAAATTCTCCCTTTCATCTAACTTTCCAAATCGGCTATTTTGACCTAGAATTTTCCATTCTCCAGTCATTCTCCTGCTTTTCACCGCTTTCTGAATAACCCTGTTAGAGTTTCAAAGTAATCTCCTGATTCCAGACATGATTTTTTTTATCAAACTACTCATCAAGTGAATAAATTCTGAAAATTCCAGGGTTTTCCCTCTTATTTACTACATGGTATACTATGTAATTATAGTAGGTTATATTTAGAAATCTATAATCACTGTCCGGATTCATGGTTTGTTTGAAAATGATTCCCCTTTTTTCTATATTATCTGTTTCTTGAAAATACTGTGTACTTTCCATTTGTTCACTTTATGCTGATGTACGCTGACCATGCCTATACCAATAAAGGGATGTTTCCAAAAAGGTTATCAAGGAATTATTTCATTAACTAAAGTAGGGGTCGGCAACCGTGGAGCTCCAGATGTTTTAGAACTTCATTTCACAGGAGGCTCAGACAATTTAATAAGGGGCTGAGCATCATGTAGTTCCAAAACATCTGGACGGTGATGATTGTTGACCCCCTGAGTTAAAGGATCAGTCTAGTGCCAATTGAAATGCCCTACTTTGATATAGCATGTGATTTTGGCCAGGATAGCTTGTGGGAAGAGTGTGTTTCAATGCCAGGAAAGAGGTTAAGAACACGCCGGTCAGCACAAAGCCAATCAGTGAGCAAGTATGTGCTGTGTGCCGACCAAAGTATGAGCTTATTTGTGTCTTAACCTCTTTGCCAGAGTTTAAAGACACCCTTACCAAAGTCATTGGGGTAAAATGACAATCAGTACAGAAATTGGCATTTTCATTGTGGCAGCACTACAAGACCCCTTTAAGCTGTTTCGGAAGTTCTCCGATCATGGTGCCCATTTAACACATTGTTCTTTTTTTCCGTTGTACAGTTGCAGTGTTTGTGTAAAGAAACAAAATCATCATTTCATTGTCCCTGCATCTCGTTTCAAATTACTAAAGGTAAAAGAATGCGTAATGATAAATATTTTAAAATACTTCTTCTAAACTCAAGTGTAGGTGTGTTTAACTCTGGGCTCCCAGATGTTGATGGCCTACAATTCTCCAAAAACTTTGAATGCAACTGATTGCCAGAGAATCAAGGGAGCTGTAGTTCAGAAAAATTTGGTGGGCTGGAGTTTGACATCCCCGCTGCAGTGAGTGGTGGCTTATCTGCCAAAAGCTCCACCATACTCCCTTCAGGAACATACATACTACCCACATTGTTAATACAAATAAAAATGTACAATATAAGTGGGTTGGATTTAAAATAACCACCGTGTGTTTATCCTTCATCACACTGAGGTGACCTGCGTCTCTTCCGGCTCAATAGTCCTTTTCTGGAATGGGAGGGTTTGGAAAATATCTTAGATACATAATTACGTAGGCTGAAGAAAGACGTGCATCCATCGAGTTCAGCCTTTCACACAAAACCTGCTGCTGTTGATCCGAAAGAAGGTAAAAAAAACTGTCTGAAACTCTCATCAAAATGCTACATACTGGGAAAAAAATTCTTCTTGACCCCAGATAGTGGTCAGATTTCTCCTTGGATCAAGCAGCTTTTACCCACATATTAAATATTATAACCCTTAATATTCTATTTTTGCAGGAAGTCATCTAGCCATTGTTTTAAAGTGTGTACAGTCCCTGACCCAACCACCTCAAGAGGCAGAGAATTCCACAGCTTTATTGTTCTCAACTTAAAATAACCCTATGCTTTAGGCTGAATTTCCTTTTGTCCAGGCAGTGGTTCCCAAACCTGGTCCTCTAATTCCCCTAACAAGCCAGATTTTAAGGATTATCTTGGAGAAATGAAGACTGAATCCTGCAATCACTGAGCAGCAAACCATATCACCCGTGCTGTGCTTCAAATATCTGGCAAACCTGGTATGTTGGGTGTACTGGAGGACCAGGGTTCGGTAGCCACTGATTTAGGGTATGAGTTACTTGCGTGTTCTTCACTGAAAAGTGCATA
The DNA here is from genome assembly GCA_009667805.1 of Leptobrachium leishanense. Taxonomy (NCBI): domain Eukaryota; kingdom Metazoa; phylum Chordata; class Amphibia; order Anura; family Megophryidae; genus Leptobrachium; species Leptobrachium leishanense. The sequence continues at coordinate 92,576,612 of CM019064.1, read as the reverse complement.
TCCTTGCTTTTATCTACATTAAATTTCATCTGCCATTTGAGTGCACAGTCCCTATCTAACTAAATCCCTCTGCAGCAAAGTAATATCCTGATCAATTTATCACCTTTCCTAGCCTTGTGTCCTCTGCAAACACTAACAGATGACTATCTATGCCTATTTCAAGGCCATTTTTAAATAGAAGTGGTTCTATAACAGACCACGGAGGGTCACCACTTAACACTAGTGTCCATCACATTTAACATTTATGACAACGCTCTGTACTCTTTTAGCCAGTGTTCTAGCCAAGAACAAGAATTTTCATCTACACCAATTTTTCTTAATTTGAATAGTAATCTTTTGTGTGGAACTGTTTTGCGAAGGCTTTGACAAAATCCAAATAAAGTCACATTAACTGCGACCCCCTGATCTATACTTTTACTTCTTCATAGACTGCAACTTGGTTAGTCTGACATGATTTGCGTTTCATAAATCCATGCAGATTTCTGCTAATGACATTATGCCTCCCTATAAATCCATGAATATTATCCCTTAGTAATACCTCAAATACTTTCCCAGCCACAGATGTTAAGCTCACAGGTCTATAATTCCCAGGCAGACATTTTGAATCCTTTTTGAATACAGGGACCACATCAGCTTTTCTCGAATTCTCTGGTACGATTCCTGAAAGAAAAGAATCCTGAAAGATTAAAACCAGAGGTTTACATATTTCCACACTTAGCTCCCTCAGTACTCATGGGTGAATTCCATTTGGCCCTGGAGCTTTGTTCACATTCACTTTGTTTAGTTGCTGCAACACCTTTTCTTGAGTCATCCATCCAATCACATTTTATTAGTACGTTTCCGAGCAGTTTCCCAACTGCTCCCTTATTTGTATATTTGACAAACGATTAACATTGTTTGTTATAAACAGATTCAGACAGGCAACCTTTCTAGTTGGTGCTTCTACCAGCTGTGACATGAAGGTATCAATTAACAGGTTCCGAAACCTAATTCCCTTTGCTGAATTACTAATCCCACTATCCCATTTAATGTCCGGGTAATTAAAATCTCCAATAATTAAAGTGTTACCCAATGGAGTATATTGTACATTAGAGTACAGTGGGATTCGAAGGCAGCACAGATATGGAGATTTGATACAGAGAGGCACAAACCTTTGAGCAAGTCCTGCCTGTTCAGTAGATTGAATATTCTGGGGACTGTGCTTTTTCATTTAATAATTAACCAACCCTTCTTTAGTTTTTATAGTGTTTCAGTGACTGCTGTGATAAACATGATTGTTATATGTATTCCTTTCCGTCACTGTAATGTTTTATATTTACCCCTTCACTAACAAATATTTTTCCAAAAAATCATTGTCAGAAACCAGTGTTTTTTGAGAAATCATTTTAATTAATCATAGTATTACTGTAAATAATCTATTTGGCCAGTAGATGGCACCATCTACTGCCAATTTAAGTTACAGAGGTTTGAGCTGCAGGACTATTCCCCCCCCCCTGCATTGGCTGCTGACTGCTTCTGAAAGCCCTATATATTTATTTTTCACAGAATTAAATCAGCCGATTTTTCAGTTTTAGCTCTTTGGGGGCACATTTTGCAGCCCAAAAGCAAATTAAATTTGTTTGCAGGAAAGGAATTTCATTTGCTTTTGGGCTGCAGATCAGCTCATCAATATATCTCTATCGGGGCACCAGATGGTGCCTTGGAAGCCCGAGATATCTCAATATCGGTAGTGAAGAGGTTAAATGTGAGTAAAATTCAAAAATAAAGAATAAGAAAAAAAAAAAAGGTAATTCCCTACTTATTTACATACTGCTTGCAAAAACACTTTTTCTAGAAATGACACCTGATTCTATGTATGTGGCTAGTGACCACGATATTTTTGTTCCTTAGGGGTCTGAAAGTCTTACAACTTACAAATTCAACACTAAGAAAGCACTACATACATTCTGCAAGTTCTGCGGTGTTCAGAGTTTCTACACACCACGCTCAAACCCGGATGGCTACGGTAAGAAAAAAGTGCAATAATGTGCAATATTACCTATACAATTAAAATAGCTAAATGACTCAAATTATTAATTGTGTGTACTATTGTTCTATATGTTGTTATTGTTTAAGAATATTGGTAGTGTCATCGTACACACAACTGCTACAGAAAATAAATTACCCAAGAACTAGATTTTTGTAACGAGTTCATGAATGACCTATAGGTTTACAATTTTAGACTTGCAGGTATAGCAAATATAGGATAGTATATTGTACAGATTATTTTTAAAGTAAAGGTTAATAAAAGTCACTCCATCCAAACACCACTAAAATTTTAATTGTAAAAATCTGACAATTTAGGCTGGGGTCAGACCAGCGCACTTTTAACGTGCGTTCTGGCGCACTTAATCACGACCGCACTAGCAGCAAATGACGGCCAATATACGAAGTACGGTCGCACGAAAGTCCGGCCGCGCAACGCAAGTGGAAAACGAACGCATTTTTTCGAGAACGCCGAACCGCTAGTACGGACGTACAGAGTGCGCAGCTGCGGCATAGCGGCGTGTTTGCGTGATTAGGAGATGTCAGACACTGCTAATGTCCAGCCTACATAACGTCCAGACGCAAAAAGAGTTTTATTGACGATCCGAAAGAAATCACGCACAAAAAATGCGCATCATATGACCGTTTTCGCGAATTCCGTGAAAAAATACGTCAATTCGTTCGGATGCACTTTTTTACGTTCGCGTGTAAAAATGCTTTCGTTTGACCCTAGCCTTAGGGTTTATGTCTAAATAGATTTTAAAGGGAAACTCAAAGATAAAACCAAGAATGGGGGAACAAGAGATTTATTCCTTTACACCTTGCTGGACTGGATTCTCTCCTCATGTCCTGATCGAATACAGGAGGCAGGCGTTCTCGCTAACAGTTTCAGTGATCACTGCCTAGTGTACTGTGTGCGCAAAATAAGGGCCATAAAATGTCCACCAAAGGTAATAATCACCAGGTCTTTCAAGAAATTTAATCTTGAATCCTTCCTAAATGATCTCAAACAGCTCCCATGGTACAGAATAAACCTAATCCCAGACCTGGACTGTGCAATTGAATACTTTCAAACCGAGCTCCTGAAAGTCTGGAACACCCATACCCCACTGCTTAAAGTGCGAGTAAAAGGGGCCCATCTCCCCTGGGTTACAGCTGACCTCACGCATATGTACCAGCTTAGAGACTCCCTGTGGTCAAAGTTCAAGAGTACTGGATCCATGAACGATCACTGTGAATACCGAAAATGCCGGAATGAATGCACAAAAGAAACAAAAATGGCTAAAGCCCAATACTTCAATGAAAATTTAAACAATAACATATCAAACCCCAGAAATTTTTGGAAAATCATAAATAACATACAAGCACCCCCCAGCCACTCCCAACCAGCTGCTTTAAAAGTAAACAACCAAACTGTAAAATACCCCCTAGATGTAGCAAATGCTTTTAAGAATTATTTTGTTGGATGCGCCACCGCCCTGATTGCTAAGCTAGGAAATGACACACAATCAGAAAGGCCGCACGCAGGTCAGGACCCACCAACAGTGCAAAGACCCCGTAACACAGAGAAATTCAGTTTTAGGCCAGTGCCTGTCAGTGCCATCACTAAACTTCTCCGTAACCAAAAAATGAAATACCAGTCTGGACCTGATCAAATCCCAGCAATGCTGCTGAAAATCAGTGCACCAGCAATTGCAAAACCTGTCGCAACCCTGATTAATGAATCACTGGCAACTGGATACATACCCAAACTCTGGAAGACTGCAAGGGTGGTACCTATCCATAAAAGTGGAGACAATACTTTGGTATCCAACTACCGCCCGATATCACTGCTCCCTGTAATGTCAAAAATTCTGGAAAAATGTGTCTACACTCAATTACGTGATTATTATCAGTATCAGAACTATTTAACCCCAGATCAATCAGGCTTTCGTCCAAACCATTCAACTACAACTGCCCTTTTAAAAGTTTGTAATGATATCCAAGCTGGCATGGAACAAGGAAATCTAACCGGAGCCATCTTCCTTGATTTTGCCAAGGCTTTTGACACAGTAGACCATGGCATCTTATTACAAAAACTTAAGAACTCTGGTATTGGTGATAGTACATTAACCTGGTTCCAATCATATGTGTCTGATAGGTCTCAATTTGTGTCCATTTCTGACAGCACTTCCCTCCCCCTCCCAGTCACGTGCGGTGTACCCCAAGGCTCGATACTTGGCCCCCTGCTATTCACAATATTCATAAACGATCTGCCCAATGTCTGCAAAGCTTTTACTGTACACATGTACGCAGATGACACTGTAATCTATACCAGCAAACCAAATCTCCCACAGCTGGAGGCAGTGCTGCAAGAACAATTCACGGGTAGAAAAGTGGATCGCAAATAACAAACTTTTTCTAAATACTGACAAAACTGTTACAATGCTCTTTGGAACCGCACCTAAACTACACAAATTGCAAACACCCCATCTATGTGTTGGGACAAAATCAAATGGCACGCTGACCACAGTCACTTCTCTCAAATACCTAGGTATGTGGTTAGACCCAAATCTATCTTTTGGCCCCCACATCGAAAAACTCTCATCTAAACTCTACCCCAAACTAGGTGCCCTGTACAGAAACAAATCCTGCCTGAGCCCCGCGGTAAGAAAGCAGATTGTACAACAAATGCTTATGCCAGCCATTGAATACGGAGATGTAGTGTATGCAGCCGCCCCGCAAACACACCTCCAGAAACTTACTACATTGTATAACTCATTCTGTCGCTTTGTGCTACAATGTAACTACATGACACACCATTGTGACATGTTAAAAGAACTAAACTGGCCATCACTGGACTCTAGACGCACCCTTCACCTTTCCAACCTGGTGTTTAAGAGCTTTTCTGGGAAGCTACCACCCTATCTGAATATGCTGCTTCCCCCAGCAGTTCCCTCATCCTATAACCTCAGATCCAGGACCAGCACCTTACTTGCAATACCGCAATACAAAAAGAAAATGGCTCGATCCTCATTTTCCTACAGAGCACCGCAAATATGGAATAACCTCCCAGACGCCATCAAATCTTCCCCCAGTCTAAAGTCCCTTAAGACTTCCCTATTAACATACCTCAATACGAAATGAACCTGTAAACATGTAACATAATGACTTTATTTCCTCCATATTTATTTTTCTGTTAATCTGTATATTTGGTCTTGTGTTAATATCTTGCATTTTACTATTTTTTTGTATTTCTGTAACCACTCAATGTTCTCGAACCCAGGACATACTTGAAAACGAGAGAAATCTCAATGTATCCTTCCTGGTAAAATCCTTTTATAAATAAAATAAATAAATAAATAAATAAAATTGACTCTACTCTTGTTTTCACCCCACCTTTTCAGATGTTTGCTGTAACAGTATAGGGGTTATTCTGAGATCCAAACTTGCCCCGAAAATGCACCGAACAGGGAATTTCCCCATATGGTGCAATTTTGTGGCCATTTGGCTATTCACAAAGCAGGCAGTTCACCAAATTTTGGTGAATTGCCAGCAAAATAGTGTCTGTTCGTCAGTGAAATCCCCATAGAGAAGCAATGGTTAATCTATTCACAGAACAACAAACAGCAGAGAAATGTCAGAAATTACCTGATGTTCGGTGGTTTCATAAGGCAGGTTTAATCAGGTGAAACCCATGTGTTTCAATGTTAAAAATATTCCCGGTTTTATGGAATACAATATCTAATAAACTGTTTATTCTTTTAATCTGCAGCAAAAAGTCTCTTTATTTTTTAGGGTGACAATTTTTTCCCCCTATTTATTTATTTTAAATAGCGTTTTCTTTTTTCTGTAACAGATCTTTTTATTATCATTCATAGGACCTTATATGTTAATTCCAGGCATTTTCGTCCAGTAGTTTTTAGTAGTGTTTCAAATTTGACACTTTCAATCGTTTTTTGTTTTTTTTACCTGTTCGCCGGCTTATCGGCTTTTTCCAGCGGCTGGTCGGCGCGGTGTTCGACGGATCATTTGGTTTTTTTGGACGCATTCGGCGGGTTTGCGGCGGCGTTTCAGATCGACTCGATATTTAAAAAAATGTATCGGCGGGTGTTTTCTGTGCAATTTCAGCAATTTTTTTTTGGTGGTTTGGCGGTGGATTTTCTGATCCTTTCCCTGCACTTTGGGAACCCTGTGGTGAATAGTGAATTTGTTTTATATGTAAAAGCATATATTGCCTCTGCTGTAGAACAGTGAAAAAAATTTGCATTTTCTTTTCTCCAATTTTTTATTTTTACACATTACTTGGTAATGTTTGGTATCATTGTAAAGACCAGACTCTGTCCATTCCAGTGACACCTCACTTAACCTTGTGTGGTGTACAATTCAGAAATGCAGGTTCCAAAGTCAGCCTGTCTCTCCTCACTGCAGTGCCACGATCTGGGTTCTCAATGAAACAATGCGTTTCATCACCTGATACGCTCTTGCTGGCAGTGTGGGAAATGAGAAGGTGAGTTAGTGCAGCATCATTGTTCATTTTATAATTGTAAACTGAATAATAGTGCTGCGTTAGAAATAAAGAGTTATTATTTTTACATAAATCTAACCTGGTACCATAATCTGGCCTTTCCAATGATGCCTCCTATGTCCCTTTAGCCCTTAGGGATCCAGAGATATAGCAGTCTAAAATGATTGTAAAGATTTTTATTTATTTACAAAGAAAGGCGCCCCCTTTGTCGGATATAATCTCTGCACGTGAATACAACACGTTATATATTGGACTTATCAGCCAAGCCTCCAATATGTCTATATTGGACTTACTGGACCTATCTCGGCAGTTGCCTCCAATATATCAGGGATTATTATTTCATAAGAAATCTACACGAGACACAAATATCAATCGTTTATATTTCCTAGAAATTCTCCTAAATTCTTTTAATTGTCTGTGTTTTGCTTTGAAAAATACAATAATCGGCTAAAAATATATATATATATTTATTACGTATACAAAAAAGTTTCAAATCTCATATCATAGACAAAGATTTATAAACCACAATCCATCAGCATATAAAAACTAGCTTCACAATATATGTATCTCCTGTTAGTAACTGCATATATGATTAATATCATTTACCTTATCAGTTAGTAACTAATACACAAATGGTTAATAAACATTTCTGCTTAATACAACATGCATTTCCCAGCAAACAATGTTTAACCAGCCAGCTCTTATAGATATATATATTCCTCTCTATGCTATATGGATCAACAAAAGATGAGCTAATTTAATGAAAAGTAATAAAAACTTATTTAGTGAATCCTCCCCTAATCTCGAGAATTAAACTTCTAATCTTTTGCTTTTTATTTTGTAGTTATATAATTCTTTGCTTATTAATTATAATCACAGTAATTTCCAAATTCAATATATATTGGTATCAATCTTACAACATTTCTTTTAGGAATTTTTGGAGTTACCCAGTATCTGAGAAATCCCAGTCTACGTTGCAAAAATATCTACAAATATATATAATTACATTAATTCCTTAATTTCATACATTACCTGTCCAATTTGGATTTTGATAAGTCTGCCTTGGAATTCCTGATGTAATATTTTTGGAATATGTGAAGATTATCGATATCAGATAATCAATGCATGTGAGTTAGAGATTTGGTGAGAATCTTGATTGCCTCATGTCCTGGGATCTGCCTGCATCGTGGTGTGAGTCTGAGTGTTGGAATCTTGGACTCTCAGAGGGTCATGTGTAATGCATTGCAGTGTGAGTCTGAATGCTGGAATCTCGGACTGATTTGCAACCAACATTGCCGCTTATTATAGTCAATTTGACGTCACTGGCAATATTATTGGTATATCAAATATAATATTTACTATCCTCTAGAGGGCAGTATTGCACTTCTTAATTCCACTATTTCTTTTTAATATTCTTATCTCGGGTCAAAGTTCAATCTGACTAACAAAGAACCTCTCTCTCAATCACTAGACACTGTGTCTCTATCTGTCATACCTAATTTATATCCCTACTCCCTTTTAAAATTACTTACTGAGTCCTATCAGCTGAATTCTTTTCTGGTTAACTCAACAGAATCTATTCTTTAGTAATTTTTATTATTTACCAATTATATACTTTCTACAATATTTATTGGAGTATACATATTTCCTACTGTAAATATAATAAAATATATCTTGATTATAAACATATATTTTGTGAATATAAATCTATATTACAGAGATATTAACTCTTATTCCTATACCCAAAAGACAAAATATCTTTTGTTTTAAAAACTTAAGACAAACCAATAAATTTAATTATGACACGTCTTAGCACTTAACTCTAGCATTATCACACAAAGACATTCTAGGTTCCTTCATGTCTGGCACTTCTTAAAAAAATATAAAAGACTTCACACAGGAATGAAGTCTGTAAAAAAAAAATCTCGTTCATTTCTAAACCTAGAGAAAATTGAAAAAAAAAAACGGTCTTTAAAAACAAAATGGCTACAGACATCCATTTTAATTTTCCTTTCTGTAATATACCCGACACCTTGTGGCAGACGCCTGTAGGCACATGCCTAGTTATAAATCCAGCCCTGTACATTTGTTGTCACAATTCTACCAGAAGAAATCCCCCAGATTTTGAAAAAAGGTTTCAGATGCAAAGCAGCAGAACACTTGCCAGTCTCCACATATGTTGGGTTGTTTCAAGGGATATAATGTAGCAAAGTCATAATTTAAATATACAGTAGTATTGATGGTGATGTTGAAAGCACTGTTCTTTGTTAAACAGTACTACTTCTGTGTAAGTATTGACCAACATTTTCATGTCTTTGGCCCATATGTTTACATTTTTTTTTTTTTTAAACTTAATTTAGGAATTGCCCCTCACTGTTTGGATGAAGGGACAGTGCACAGCGTCCACGTGGAGCAGATTAATGGAAAGGACTGGGAGAAGGCAATAAAAGAACACAAGACTATCGGCAGTATGTCTAAGTCCTGAGGTCCAAGTGAAGGAATATTCTGGGTGTCTGTACACTGCTGACTTGATACATCTTTGCTACTGTGACCTAAATGCGTAAAATTTACTGAAATAAATCTTTTCTATACATTTAATTATATACAGTAATATTTTTTAGAGGATAATCAAATTAATTCAATATTAGCAATTTTACATTAAACTTTTAATTAGGGTTGCACCGATTCCAATTTTTTAAGACTGAGTACAACTACGATACCTTTTTTCAGGTACTCACCGATACTGAGTACTGATACTTAATGTCATGTGACCACTTTCCAATAAATCATTTAGGATTTTTGCTGAAAGCCTGTCCAGTTTATGATAAGATTGAAATGTATGACTAGACACCCCATTTACCCACAGCCTGCACACACAGACACTAGTGATAAATTTTATTATAATAAAGTTTAACAAAGTTTATTATTGCAGAAGACATTAACACATCTCAGCAATTCAAAGAACTGCTTCATAGAGCTCATGTGCTACATTCCCCATATGCAGCAAAGAACTCTGGGTAAGACATGCAAATTACATTTTGCAATTTCTCCTTTTTTTTGCATCCTGAGTCTGTTTTAGCACAGAACCCTCTAATCAATGCCATGCCATGCTAGACGGCTTTTTTCAGCAAAGAGCAGGTATATGCAACAGGTCACAGCCACTCCTGTACAGCTGTGTCGGGCTTATTGTGACCTTTTGATGCTTTACCCCCAGGGCAAATCAACACTATAATATATATATATATATATATATATATACCCTCCTACGTGTATTCCCCACACAGACCTCAGATACATGTATAAGCCTCCCAGACCTCAGACACTGCTGCTGGCAGAATGCATCACCAGCATTCCCCTCGGGCTGGCCGCATGGTTCTGAGCGGCTGCCAGCTTGTGACGGGCTCCCACGAGATCACACTGGAGGCAGCATCACAGCCTTCACATGCCGGTGGCCGATTGAAGAGCCACACGGTCAGCCAGAAGGGAATGGCCCCAGCCCCTCTGTCATGGTCCACGCCGTTGGTGCAGGGAGAAGGGCAAATCTGGCGCTGCTGTACCATAAATAGCCAGCAGCCCCCTTCCTGGAATGTCTTGCATGTTCTCAGCTCTCCTGCAGGCTCAGCAGGTGTTCCCCCTGATTAGCCCAGACTGGCTATTTATCATGGTCACACCCATCTCTCAATGCATCTGCATTGAAGTTCATTACTCATTGCATAAACCTGCCTGCTAGAAGCTACGCTCTGGACCCTGCTTATTCCCGTGTAACAAACTTTTGGCCTTGTTTTCTGGACTCTCCTTGCTCTCCAACTACCCTTGACTTATGGACTTTGTTTATGAACTTTGTTATATGGATTGCCCCTTTCTGGATACCACGATTGGAAAGCCCTGCTGCCCAGGGGCGGATCCAGGGGGGCAACGGGGCAATTCTTCTCGCCAGTGTTCTTCTCCTCCCTACGAGGCGAGCGACCACTGTCATGATGCAGCTTGGCCGCTCGCCTGGGATGGGAACCACCTGACCGGCGCGCGATCTCGCGAGAACGCAGCTGCGCTGGTCAGGTGGTTCCCGCCCAGCGAGCGGCCAAGCTGCATGCCAGGGACCGCTCGCCTCGTAGGGAGGAGAAGAACTCCGGCGGAGCCTGGGGCCTGGCAGCAGAGGAGCAGATGAGAGCTGGGGACAATATATCCATGTGAGCTGGGGGCAATATATCCAGGTGAGCTGGGGGAAATATATCCAGGTGAGCTGGGGCAATATATCCAGGTGAGCTGGGGCAAATATATCCATGTGACCTGGGGCAATATATCCATGTGTGAGCTGGGACAAATATATCCATGTGTGAGCTGGGGCAAATATATTCACGTGTGCGCTGGCCTGGGGCAATATATCCATGTGAGCTGGGGCAATATATATATCCATGTGTGAGCTGGGGGCAATATATCCATGTGGGTGCTGGGGGCATGGATATGTGAGCTGGGGGGGGCAATATATCCATATGAGCTGGGGGCAAATATATCCGCCTGTCACTGCGAACCCAATGCCAGCTCTTGGCCAAAACTAGAAGAATGCCCCCCCCGAAACCTGTGTCTGGATCCGCCCCTGCTACTGCCTCCCCCTGTGCTCCACTGTGCCTACAGAGAACCCACACCTTGTCTCCAGTATCCATGCAATCCTGATCTCCAGCCCTGCTGTGTCTAAGCTTCCAGTCAACTCTTTTCATGTCCCGTCTGTATGGTGCCTCATGCAGCTGTTCCTATTGTATCTGTGTCAAGTATTCCTCCAGAAAATCCCCTGTGTTCTTGTCCTGTGTTGCCTCTGTTAGTTACCCAGCCCACAGTATCCCTAGCCAGTCCTGTTCCTGCATCGCACCTCGCTAGTTTCCTGTGTATATGTACCCAATAAACCCTGTTTACCCACCGTATCAAAGCATCCTGGGCTCATACCCTCGGATACCGGCAAGCTGGCCCAGCGACTGCTTCCGGGTATCGGTGGAGGTATCGGGGCATTTGCATGCATCGCAAGTACTTGTGCAAATGACAGTAGCGGCACCGATACCGATTCTAGTATCGGTGCATCCCTACTTTTAATCTTTTAACAATCTACACTATATGGAAAAAAGTATTGGGATGCCTGACCTTTACAACAACAGGGACTTTGCATTGGAAATACTTAAATATTAACATGGGAATTGCCCCCCCCCCCTGCAGCTATAACAGTTTTCCACAATAGGTTTGGAGTGTTTCTGTTATGTTTGTCCTTTCATCCAGTAGAGCATTTGTAAGATCAGGTACTAATGTTGAATGAAAAGGCCTGGTTCGCAATCTCTGATCCAGTTCATCCCAAAGGTTGTCATTGTGGTTTAGGTCAGGGATCTGTGTGGGTCACTCAAGTTCTTCCACACCAAACTCATCCTACCACGTTTTTATGGACTGTGCTTTGTGCTCTGGAGCACAGTCATGCTGGAATAGATAAGGACCTTCACCAGACTGTTAAAAAAAAAAAAAAAAGATGGAAGTAAAGCATTGTCCAAAATGTCTTGCTATGCTAAAGCATTAAGATTTCCATTCACTGGAAGTCAGGGGCCCAGCTAAAACCCTGAAAAACAGCCCCATGCCATTATCCCTCCCCCACCAAACATTAGAGTTGGCACAATGTAGTCAAGCAGGTAACGTTCAGGTATCCGCCAAACCCAGACTCCCCCATCAGACTGCCAAGCAGAGAAGCATGATTTGACAGTCTACAGAACACGTTTTTCCAGACCAGTGGCGGCGTGCTTTTCTCCACGCGACGCTTGGCATTGTACGTGGTGATGTGAGACTTGCATGCAACTCGGCCATAGAAACCCACTCCATGAAGCTCCCACCATCAGACAGTTTTTGTGCCAATATTAATGCCAGTGGAAGTCTTGAATTCTTGAGCTATGGAATCAGCAGAGTGTTGGTGAATTTTGCATCAGGCACCTCAGCACTCTTTGACCCGGCTCTGAAACCTTGGTCTTCTGCTTTGTGGCCGAGTTTCCAATAACACGACTTACAGTGACTGTGGAATATCTAGCAGGGATGACGTTTCACAAACGGATTTATTGCAGAGCTTGTTTACTATCACAGCACCATGCGTGAATTCAATGAGCTCTTCAGAACGACACGTTTTTCACAAATGTTTGTAAGTGCAAACTGTGGCTTGGTGCTTGACTTTATACACCTGTGGCAATGGCTTTGATTACAACACCTGAATTCAATAATTAAGAGGTGTGTCCCAATACGTTTGTCCATATAGTGTATATGCAAAATGACTAGTTTTACCTTACATTTAAACAATAACTATGCATGCCATGTTTCAAATACACGTAATATTTTTTCTCAATAAGTACTTGGTAGAGAAAAAGGTATCAAAATATACGTGTATAGTTTTTGCTATTAATATCCCTTTAGAAATAAATATATTGGTTAGAATCTAGCTTTAAGCCTTAAATCTTCAAAAAGCCTTTAAAGCTTCAAACAGTGACCTGCGCCTAGCTTCTCCCCGCATCACCTCTTCCCATGATAGACTGCAGGATTTCTCACGCACAGCTCCCCATCCTCTGGAACGCTCTCCCTCGTACGGTCAGACTTTCCCCTAAAGACATTCCTATTTAGGGAAGCCTAACACCCGACTCACTAATACACCCCACTGCCCCAACCAGTCCATCACTCTCATCTTGCAGTCCTCTCCTCCTGTTCCCACCCCCAACCCTTCTAGATTGTGAGTTCCCACGGGAATAGGGCCCTCGTTTCCTCCTGTACTGGTTTACCAAAATGTTGTTCAGTCTCAATGTATTATAACCCTGTCTATATTGTGCCCATTGTTCAGCGCTGCGAAATATGCTGGCGCTATATAAATAAAGTATAGTAATTAAATGAAGTATAGAAGTTATTACAGCATGGTTGGTGTATGTGCATTAGTGGGAATCAGTGTGTGAGTAAAAGAAAGTACTTCCACATAATTTTAACTTAACATGGGATTTTATTTTATTGAAAAAAAATAAAATAATAATGGATAGATATACAATACATAAATCAATCAATCTGATTCAAAGAGCCACTCACACACAGGATGGCTCCAGTACTATATTACTACTGCAGGAGATGAGACAGTGGAGTCTGTGGGTGTTGGGAAGTCAGAGATTGGCAAACCACAACCAGTCGCAATAGCTCAAGGTCAATGGATTGTCATTCAGAAAACTTGTCTAATGGTGCACAGAAGACGAATGGATAGAATTAGGTTCTGTTCAAGAATCATGTAATTTTAGGTGCCATCTCCTTAATCCACCACCTGCTTCTATCTTTGTTAAAATGATCACCTGCAAAAAAAAAAAACAGAGCTTCTTGGACACGGTAAGGGTCTACTCATCAAACTTCAAGCCGAATATAGTTCACCGTCTGTCGAATCGCAGGAAAATGTGCCAATTTGCCGAAACTCATCTTCAGTTCAAGGTTACTTGAATAAACCCAAGAATTATAAAACAGGACTTCGCAAAAGTCAAGAGTGAGGAGTATTGTGTGCATGACTAACTCCGGACCACAATAGTTCAGTTACATGAAATATCATGTACTCCATACTGTACATTTTATAAAATGTTCACCACCACCAAATTCCTTTAACATTGATTCTTCTACATCCAGAAATGGTATGTGGTAGTATGGTACCTTTACAACTCTGGGGTGACCCCTGTAATCACTCTCGCATAAAAGCCATATGGATACCATTGTACGTAAACATTTTCAAAAAGTGGAGCCTGTTATTTGGTCAGTTTATAAGTGCAATCACACGATTGAGTCTTTCAGCCGCAAAACTGCTAAAATGCTGAAAAGAATCAGTCTGGCTCAAAGGTCCAGTGGACATGTATATTTACACATGCTTAAGGTGAGAGCAGCATTTGCTTAGCTGGCTTTTAATGCTTTTTCTTCCTTTTCACAAGTAAGTAGAGCCAGTGAGTTGATCATCATGTAGCGTGAAAACAGCAGGTAAATACGTCTGAACCACAGGAGTTGACTTTGGTGACATTTCATAGCCTCCTACGGGGAAGGGGGGAAAGAAACACGGCAATAATGTTAGTCTAACTTTTTAATATTTTTCACATTAATTACACATTACCTACACAGGATGTATACCTTGAAGCCTAGTCACCAGTTTTTAAGTTATGATGTGCAGATCGGAGCAAGATAAACCTTGTTGTTACACTTTTTGAGAAGGGCTTGAAAATTCTGTAAATATAATCATTTTATGGCATATTGTGCCAACATTTTTCCACACTGCTTTACACTATGATGGGCAAGTAAAGCTATGAAATGGCAAAAATCATGCAAGATGAGAGAAAGAGGTGTACAGGGCTTTGCTCAGAGAGCACTCTGCTCTGCCTAGAAGGCAATGATCGGCATATTCATATATGAGGTGTATTATTCTCTGGGAAAATTAAAGTGATAGGATGACTGTAAACACTTAGCCACCATGAGGTTGACTTTCCACAGATGCCTCCACATACCTTATCCCAGGGCTCAAAATTTCAATTCCCAAGCTACTAGCCAGACCTCAAGAGTTACTCGCCACCTGTTGCCCCACCTACCCTGCCCTGAACTCCGCCCCTAAACAAACCTATCTTATGCAGTTACACTGTTAAAAGTTTTATTCAGAATAAACCTACAAAAATAATTAACATTAATACCCAGGCATCAGATACATGTATACCCAGGCACCAGACCCAGACAAGTAGTATCATCCATTAAGTACAGACTCCTCTCCAACAGTTTTTAGGACCAAATTAAGTTTTGGTTTATGCATCCGATATATCAAGGGGAACTTAATACTCTTTTCATTATTCATATGCCAGGTTATCAATAGATGTTAGACCCCAGAGTCAGGTTTCCTCCTTGGATGCTAATACAGATGAATCCACTAATATTCATGTGCGATCCTTCCATCCCCATTTTTTTCTTTTTTGCTCCTTCCGTATCACCTCTTTCTTTATAAATAGATTTATTTTGCATAAACTCAAACGCCTACGCCACCATTTCACTAATTATGGCCCCTCACGGGAGTTGTACTAACGGCACTGGTTTTGGAATCGCTTCTGGCGTGCTGACAGCTTTTTACTTTCACTTAGTTTACAACAGGGGTGGGGAACCTTTTTTCTGTCAAGGGCCGCCTTTAATTAATTTCTCCCTCCTTTTAGTATATTTATTTTGCCCAATTAATTTCTTCCCCAGTATTTTAATTCATTTCTCTCTTCCCCAGTATTTCATTCATTTCTCTCTTCCCCAGTATTTCATTCATTTCTCTCTTCCCCAGTATTTCATTCATTTCTCTCTTCCCCAGTATTTCATTCATTTCTCCCCCCCCCTAGTATTTAATTCATTTCTCTCCCTATTTTATTTCTTCCCCCACTACCTTTAATTCCTTTCTCTCCACACCCCCCCCCCCTTTTACCTCACCTCCGAGTACGCTGAGGCATGCTGGATTCAGGGGATGAGGATAAAGAAGGATCCAGTATGCAGCAGTAAGGACTGAAGAGGGGATTGGAGTAAGGAGAGCAGCAGGAGAGGGAATTTGCACCCCCTCCCTTTGTGGCACTCAGGACGGATTGTTTTCCTCAGCAGGAGGTTCCCCATCCCTGGTAAACATGCTGCATCTCAACCCGTGTGGTCAGCGCGCCGGAAATGACTCGGGCCATGTCCAGCTGTTGCTGATAAAGGAAAGCACACTGGCTGGCCCTGAGCATGTCGGCCGGCATAAAAAAAAAAAAAAAAAACACGGCCGCCACTGGAATACACAGAGCAGGCAGTACGATATAACTTATCATGCTGCCTGCGTGTGAATTTCCACTCGCCATCGCTTGATTTTCCCTCGCAAATTGCGAGCAGGCGAGTGGAAATTTTGAGGGTTGCCTTAATCAACCAATTCCAGGAGAGCAAAGCAGAACTAACGATCTGAGCACTCTAGGACATCTTTCAGGACAGGTTTAATGGAAGTAGAACCAGGGAGGTTTCAGCTCAAAACGAGCCTTTCTCAAGCCTCAAGGTTCATTTCCAACCAAAATGTCCAATGAACCTGTCTTGAAAGAGGTCATGTTGTACAAATGTCCTTTGTACTATATGGTGACAATAAGGATACTATCCAAGTGGAAAGAGTTGCATGCAGACAAAAGTCATACGAGATAAAGTTTGTACCTTGGCTTGGCTGTACTGTGCCCCCGATACTGTAAACAGGACATCTTTTGGGTAAAGCCAACTGCCTGGCAAATCCAGAAGAGAGAGATACTTCCTAAAAACGTTTACTGTTTCCAGCACGAGAACACCACATCCTATAAAGACAGAACCAGCATGAATCACCTCTACTAGGAAAATAGACATAGTTATGTTATGGTGGGTATGTAAGGCTGGGGGGTCAAACGAGCGTTTTGAAGAGTAGAAGGAACGTCTGTGAGAGTGGACGTTCCTTCCACTCGACGCCCGTCTGACCACTTCGCTGAGCCTGTGGAGGATCGCACTTTGCAGCTACGTCCTAGTGCTTTGACGGAGAGGCCTGCTGCACGGACGCAGCAGGGGCCGCTGTTGCGTGCACAATTCGTGCATGCGCAACAGCGTGTGGCCGGCTCCGTCGCAGCATCACAACACTGTGACGGATGCCGCTAGGCACGTCAGTGCGGGCGCACCTAGTAACGCTGGCCTTAGAAGCCGAGATGATTTGTAAAAAAATAATATAAATACAAGTAAAGCAATATTAAAAACGCAAAGAAAAATGCTTCAATAGTCACAACAAAAAATAGTAAGAAGCACTGGCAGAATACGTAATGTTTTGTAATAATTTGAAGTGAGATGGATTTATTCTGATTCCAGAATATCGGCCTCTGTCTTTGTTATTCAAATATTTATGTAATGTGCTATTATTCATCCTGGCATGCGTCTGCAAATTTACCTGGGTTGATCATTTCTCCATATTTCTGTCGACAAGTTAACTCAACATTAGCAAACTTAACAATGAAATATATATGGAAACCACACCATCTTCACTGGTCCATGAACACATGCGTGTGCTTTTCCAGCAGGCAGTTGTAATGCTTGAATTTACGGTTACCAAACAATATGTACGCGCACCGGACAACAACGAAGTGTTTGGGACAGTGACATACAATAAAAAGTATTATATAAAATAATATATGCAGCATTTTTTCTTCCAGCTGGATTAAAAAATATCTATATCAGAAAGGTGAGTGTATGAAGTGACATTCTTGCATCATCAGATCAAAAATACATAAAACATATATCATAAATTATATGTACACAAAAAAGTATAATATATAAATTATACATTTTTATTATTATTATTATTATTTTTTACAGATTTGTGAAACTGATCCAAGTCTTATTAGAGTATAACATGCGTGTAGTAAATGTGATAATAGTTAAAATCAGAATTTCACTTATTTTAAACTCTTACGGGGTTATTCAGAGAGCGGTGAAAAGCAGGAGAATGACTGGAGAATGGAAAATTCTAGGTCAAAATATCCAAACCAGAGAAATTCTCCCATTTATCTCACGTTCCAAAACGGCTATTTTGACATAGAATTTTCCATTCTCCAGTCAGTCTCCTGCTTTTCACCTCTCTCTGAATAACCCTGATTTTATGACAGAAAGCAAGCACAGTTGCCACTTGTGTAAAATGTTTAAATTGATTTGTCTGGTCCTAAGGGATGAATTAATAACAGATGCCGAGATGGGAGCTTTGTTTTCTGCATATCACATAGCATGTATCTCTTTAAACATAAAATATATAACATGTGTGCTTCCGGTGGACAAAATCATAAACACAAATATTAATGTACAACGTCCTAAGTAACAATGTAGGCTAAAACTATCCAAAACATGGAGATCTATTCCAGGTGGGAAAACGATTTACAAACCGATAAATTTGCGAGTATTTTCTCTTACAAAAGGCATTTAATTTATTTACATTATTTTAAAATGAATATTGTTGGTTATAAATGGATTAATACATATGTTAATTTACCTTTTTTTTTTAAATAAATAATAATCTGCTAATCTAGAATATATTTTTTTCATACTGAGCTATGGGTACTAAAAAATATTTGTACCGAAAACTTTACCTTTTGGAAGCCTCTTTGAACAGAGCAGAGACCTGAGGGAACAAGAAACAGAATGATGGATATGCAATGTATCAATGTGGAATGCAATGTATCAATGTGAACTATATACAGTTGTGTTCAAAATTATTCAACCCCCACTGAAATTGAGTGTTTTGGCCAGTTTGACATTGATTTTGATCATTCAGACATCTTGCTTACAATTAAATCAAAGAGGCACGTGTAGGTCAGACAAATATAACATAACATTTATAATGAAATAACCACAAATGTCTTTTCTGTGCTCACATCATTATCAGTTTTATTCAACCCCCAAGTGACATTTATTTATAAAGGATTTTACCAGGAAGGATACACTGAGATTTCTCTCGTTTTCAAGTATGTCCTGGGTTCAAGAACATTGAGTGGTTACAGAAATACAAAGTTACAGTTACAAGTACTTATACAGCGCCAACAAATTCCATAGCGCTTTACAATGGGGATGCACAAACAGCAGACTTACATGATACAAGAGGAAAGCTCAGGCAGACATCCCATGAGCTTACACTCTAAGGGACTAGGGTAACAGAAACAAATGGGAGCAGAGGGAAGGTGAAACTGCTGGTCAGAGGGATTGCATGAAATGGACCAGATTTTTTTTTTGGGCTTAGTAAGGGTAATTAGGGAGAGCAGTGGAGACAGCTGGAAAGAATGCCTGAAATTAGGGACCAGCTCTGGGTGGGCGGGTGGATGGGGAGGGTGGGTTGGGGCAGCAGAGGGGAGGAATGGAGGTCAGTCTTAGTACAACATCCTTTTAGGCTGGGGTCAGACGAGCGTAGTGTTCACGTCCGTGATTGCGCCTAAAAGTACGTCCGTGATAGCATGAAAGAAAGCCCATTGGAGCCTGACACATGAAGTACGTCCGCACTGAACTGCGGACGCACAACGGCCGCGGCCCACGGACGCAAGGCAGGCAAGAACGTACAACTCCTAGAACATCCGCACAAAGTGCGCTGCGTCAGCAACGTCCGCATAGCTTTGTGTGAGAGTGATGGAACGTGGTCAGACGGACTGCATTTATACGTCCAGCATTTTTCACGGACAAAATGGTTTTGATTTTTAATTTATTTTCTCTCCTACATCCGTCAAAATATACATCAGTAAATAAACGGACTGTGTGGCCACTACTGTGTCTTCCGTACTGACGTCCGTCCGTGTGCAAGGACGTACAGTCCGTAGAAATCACGCTCCTCTGACCCTAGCCTTACAGTTATAACAGCTTTTAAACGTGAAGCATAGCTTGACACAAGTGTCTTGCAGCGATCTACGGGTATCTTCGCCCATTCGTCATGGACAAAAGCCTCCAGTTCAGTCACATTCTTAGGCTTGCGCACTGCAACTGCTTTCTTTAAGTCCCACCAGAGGTTCTCAATCGGATTTAAGTCAGGTGACTGCGATGGCCACTCCAAAATGTTCCAGCCTTTAATCTGCAACCATGCTCTAGTGGACTTGGAGGTATGCTTGGGATCATTGTCCTGTTGAAAGGTCCAACGTCTCCCAAGCCTCAGGTTTGTGACGGACTGCATCACATTGTCATCCAATATTTCCTGGTACTGAAGAGAATTCATGGTACCTTGCACACGCTGAAGCTTCCCTGTACCTGCAGAAGCAAAACAGCCCCAAAGCATGATTGACCCCCGCCATGCTTCACAGTAGGCAAGGTGTTCTTTTCTTCATAGGCCTTGTTCTTCCTCCTCCAAACATAGCGTTGATCCATGGGCCCAAACAGTTCTAATTTTGTTTCATCAGTCCACGGAACACTATCCCAAAACTTCTGTGGTTTGTCCACATGACTTTTGGCATACTGCAGTCGACTCTTCTTATTCTTTGGAGACAGCAAGGGGGTGCGCCTGGGAGTTCTGGCATGGAGGCCTTCATTACGCAGTGTGCGCCGTATTGTCTGAGCTGAAACTTCAGTACCCACATCCAGTGCCGGACTGGCCTACCGGGATGCCGGGATGTATCCCGGTAGGCTGCTTTCACTTTGGGCCGCTTTTATTTATTTGTTGTGGCCGCGGGTTGGCCTGGGTTTAAAATGCAAGGCCACTGCCAGACTTCCTAATGGTCAGCTCCGGTATCGGACTCTCTTGAGGCCGAATCCGGAGCTGATTGGTCTCCTGCCACCCTCTGTGCGTGTAGGGGCCGGGCCGACTAGCAGAGTGAGGGGCCGGAGGCGGGGCAGGCTGGTTTGCAGAGTGATGGGCTGGACTCCGGAGATGGGACAAGTGGCTTGCAGAGTGAGGGGCTGGGCTGACAGCCACTGCAGCGTCCGTGCCTTCCCAGATACTAGAGGCTGGGAACGGCACGCACGCTGAACTGGTGCCGCCCCTTCAGCCAGCACGTGATGCACGCTGAACTGGTGCCGCCCCTTCAGCCAGCACGTGATGCACGCAGACGCAGAACGTCTCCGCGCCGCGTGTCTCACTCGCTAGTGGCCGCAGCTAATGGAGGAGGCCAGCCCGTTGAAGGCTCCTACACTTACCCGCCAGGTGAGTCCAGAGCTGTATTTTGGCCTAGGCCGATAAGGCCTAGGGCGGCATTTTTAATGGGGCGGCAAAAAAAGCCACCCTCTACACTAAAAAAGCCCCCCCACCCCCTGCCGCTCACTGGGACCCGCGGTTTCTAAGATCAAAAGGCCTCAGCTCCGGAAGCTTTCTCTGTCCAGCGCGCGCAGCTTCCATAAGTGCCGGAGCGAGCTGAAAGAGGGAAGCGCTGGGTTGCCATAGAGACGAGTCTCCGCTGGTGGGCGGAGCCTCGCTCATCATGGCAACACACACCCGGCAGCTGTGGGGTCTCTGGTAGGGGCGGGGGGCCACAGACTATGGGGGACTTGATGGGGCACAGTCACAGACCTTGCTTACTCTCAGGTCTGCTGCTGAAGCCACATGCACTGCAGCGCTGTGAGGAAGTGATCATATGACGTCACTTCCTCCTAGCGCTGCCTCCAGCAGCTGCATGATCTCCACAGCAGGACCCATCCCCAGTTTCTAAGGGGAGGGGGGGTGGTGTATGAAGTGAGTGTGGGGGGAGATGAAGTGAGTGTGGGGGGAGATGAAGTGAGTGTGGGGGGAGATGAAGTGAGTGTGGGGGGAGATGAAGTGAGTGTGGGTGGGAGATGAAGTGAGTGTGGGTGGGAGATTAAGTGAGTGTGGGTGGGAGATTAAATGAGAGTGGGGGGAGATGAAATGAGAGTGGGGGGAGATGAAATGAGAGTGGGGGGAGATGAAATGAGTGTGGGGGAATGAAATTAAATGAGTGGGGGAGATGAAATGAGTGTCGGGGTGAAATTAAATGAGAATGGGGGAGATGAAATGAGTGTGGGTGGGAGATTAAATGAGAGTGGGGGGAGATCAAATGAGTGTGGGGGAATGAAATTAAATGAGTGGGGGAGATGAATTGAGTGGGGGGAGATGAAATGAGTGTGGGGGATGAAATTAAATGAGTGGGGGAGATGAATTGAGTGTGGGGGGAGATGAAATTAAATGAGAGAGTGGGTGGGAGATTAAATGAGCATGAGGGGAGATGAAATGAGTGTGGCGGAAATGAAATTAAATGAGTGTATGGGGGGTATAAAATACGACACATTACTGTTGGTTTTATTGCTGTGGAGCTCTGTGATACACTCATACACACTGCACATTACTGCGGGTTTTATTGCTGTGGAGCTCTGCTATGCTCATACACAGCGCACATTACTGAGTTTTATTGCTGTGGAGCTCTATGATACGCTCATACACACTGCACATTACTGTGAGTTTTATTGCTGTGGATTCTGTGATACGCTCATACTCAGCGCACA
Organism: Leptobrachium leishanense; assembly: GCA_009667805.1. Classification (NCBI taxonomy): domain Eukaryota; kingdom Metazoa; phylum Chordata; class Amphibia; order Anura; family Megophryidae; genus Leptobrachium; species Leptobrachium leishanense. The sequence goes on along the minus strand of CM019064.1, from coordinate 92,554,111 downwards.
TTACTGTGGGTTTTATCGCTGTGCAGCTCTGATACGCTCATACACACCGCACATTACTGTGGGTTTTATTGCTTTGGAGCTCTGTGGTACGCTCATACCAAATTTGGTAAATGGCTATACACCTTCAATATATGGGTCATTTGATATATATATTGTATACTTGTGTCTGGCAATTGGCCAGAAGGGCTAATTTATTGGACTGTGGTCCTGTGCTATGAATATGCTTTATGACTGCTGAATTGTGGCATCTGCTGGATGGCACTACATCCACCACTTAGGAGGATCGCGCTTTGCAGTCCTGAGGGGGGGGGGCAGGCGGGCGTCGAGTGGACGCTGGCTCGTTAGCATTTTCTTTAACGCACGCTAGTGCGTTAAAGAAAACGCCTAGTGTGCCCCCGGCCTTACTGGGGCTGGTATGAAATTATTTCCAGGGCTGGTTTTTATCCCCAGTCCGGCCCTGCCCACATCTGACAAATCTTTTCTCAGCTCCTCAGCCGTCACACGGGGACTTTTCTCCACTCTACGCTTCAGGAAAAGGCACAGCAGTCGAAGTCGGGGTTGAAGAATTGTGTCAATGAAGAATTCACAAAAGAAACATTTACTACTGTATTACAAAACCAATTGATGTCATTTTAGTTGCACATGGTTCTTTAAAAAGTCCTTGTAGGATTTCATTCTGAATACAATTACAAATGTACACTAAATTCCCTAAAACCCTTTACAGCATTGGGGGTTGAATAATTTTGAACACAACTGTATAACAATGGACAATGTGAACTATATATAACAATGGACCAATATTTATATGGTTTTCATTTTTGTGCAATTATATATATATATACATATATATATATATATATATATAAAAAAGAAAAAAAAAACACGTACAGGGTTATTCAGAAGCAGTGAAAACCAGGAGAATGACTGGAGACGTGAAAATTCTAGGTCAAAATAGTCGATTTGGAAAGCGATAAATGGGAGCATTTTTCTGGTTTAGTCATTATAACCTAGAATTTTCACTTCTCCAGTCATTCTCTTGGTTTTCACCTCTCTCTGAATAACTCTGAAACAGGTATATAAAAAGAAAGGTGAAACTCTGGAGAACTGGCAGGAGAAGAGAACAATCTAGACCAAATAGCCGATTTGGAAAGTGAGATAAATGGGAGAATTTTTCTGGTTTGGCTATTTTGACCTAGAATTTTCTTCAGTCATTCTCCAGAATTTCACCTTTCTTTGAATAGACCTGTTACTAATCTATTTTTTGTTGTGGGATATTACCCTATCAGGATTATTCAGAGAGAGCCGATCTGGCCCCCCAAATGTCACAGAACAGTGAATTTCCCCGTACGGTGACATTTCGTGGACATTCGGCTATTCAGAAAGCAGGCAGTTGCCCAATTTTTGGCGAATTGCCAGCAAGTACGGTGCCTGTTCGACAGCAGGAAAATCCCCCATAGAGAAGCAATGGTTAATCTATTCACAGAACACGGAACAGCAGAGAAATGTCAGAGAAATCTTCAGAGGTTTCATTCGGCAGGTTTATTCAGGTGAACCCCACAGGTTTCAATATTAAAAATATTCCTATTTTTTCAATATCTAATAAACCATTGATTTTTATAATCTGCAGTAAAAAGTCTCTTTATTGATTTTTTTAGGATCTTTTAGCTGTTTTTCAGGACTTTTTCTGCAAAATTTGTTTTCCTGCTTTTTCTAAATAGCGTTTTTTTCTTTTTTCTGTAACAGACCTTTTTATCATTCATCGGACCTTATATGTTAATTCCAGGCATTTTCATTCAGTAGTCTTTTTTTGCAAGAAGCATTTTAATTTTGACACTCTCAATCTTTTTTTTTTTACCCTTCCGGCAGCTTGTCTGTTTTTTTTCTGAGGATCGTTTGTGTGGCGGAACGGCCATGACAATGTTTAATTGCATTTAATTTTCTGACATTTCATTGCCCTGTATTTAGTGTTGTTTGCGAGATGTTGTGGTTTTTTTCCCCATGTGTAAGCTGTAACTATTTGCCTGCTTCCACCCCCCTCCCCCAGATCTGGCTGTAACCAGAACTCTCTATCAGTTTCCTTTGTTAGGAGACCAGTGTGTATTTGGGGAGGGGTAGGTTTTGGGAGGATCTGGAGTAGAGCAATGCAGGGGTGTGTTTTTTTACGTTTCAGTGTCTAACTGGAAAAGCTCTGAATAAAGGCATTCTGCGTTTTAGTGTGCAAGAGGCAAGGATTGATCTCACAGTTTATGGGTCGTCTACTCTGTGGGGGTACGAATACCTTTTGGTTCAGCGGAAAGGGGCCCGTAACAGTTGTTTTTTTTATTTCAGGTTCACCGGATCATCTGATCCGATCATGAATCGGATCAGATGGGATCTGATATTTTCTGGGTGGTTTAAAAAAAAAATTAAAAAAAACGCAAAAGCGCTGAAATTATCGAATCCGATACCTTCAGACAGTTCTGCGGCTTTTTTTTTGGCGGCTTTTCCCCACACTCCGCGGACCCTGCGGTGAATGCAGAATTCACTGCGGGGTGGGGAAATTTGAGTCCCCTTAGTGCGGGGAATGGCAGAGTACCGAAATGTCTGCAACATTTCGGTGCTCTGTGAATAACCCCTTATGTGTTTTTTTCTTCTCATTTTTCAGATTGTATTACATGTGTTTATATATATATATATATTTCACCAGTAAGGCACACACACTCCAGGAAGTCTTATAAAATAATCTTTTATTATGCCTACAAAAACTATGACGATTTTTAGGCACAATAAAAGATTATTTTATAAGACTCCCTGGAGTGCGCGCCTTTCTTTCTCGTGAACTTTACTTTTTGGCGGTTGTTTGCACCAGAGCACTAAGAATGTTATAGATCCTGGCTGCAGGTCCCCTGAATGATATAGATATATATATATATATATATTTTTTCCCCAATTTCAGTAGAGGCTGGTAACATTTCAAGTTGGTAGGGTGCTAGACTGAGACATAAATGTATTTAATCATTAATAGGAATATGTCTGTATGGCACTACTACCTCCATAAAATGTAGCCAATCCCATATATAGGGAATAAACCTTATAGATATATTCTTGGCAATGATTACAAGCATAATCCAGAAATTACATAAAACATGCATGTTTAAAAAAATCTTAAAAAAGGTGCAAAAAGTGAATTATTATTTGCTAAAAAAAAAAAAACTGAACACTAATCCTAACCATTTTATTCGGAGTATACAAAAAAGAAAAAGTATTAAAAAAAGTCCCCATTCTCCCACTGCGAATCAATCCACAGACCTGCAGGATCTCGAGAGAGCGAGATCCTTCAGGGTATGTGACCCGGTAGCACAAGCCTCCATGGAGTCAATCTTATGGACTCCAGGAGGTGATACTTGCGGCGGCGTGTTAGTGGCTTAGCATTGCATTATGGGGCAGGCTGCTGAATCAGCACCTGCCCCGTAATATGGTGCTAAACCGGGGACGCTAAAGGGAAACCTGCACCTTAGCTTCCCCGTTTTAGCGGGCACTAAGGCTAGGGTCAGACAAACACATTCTGTACGGACTCTGCGTCCGTGCACAACAGACGTACTTTCTGACTGACGACAAGGAAGTGGTCACACAGTCCATTTTGTGACTGACGTTTTTTTTGACTGATGTAGAAGGGAAATATATTAACCCTTTCGCTGCTGAGGCTTTTCCCGCCCCTATGCTGAGGTCATTTTTACCTGTTTTGCGCATCATGTTTAAACGTGTTTTGAAGGCTTATTTTAGTATATGACCCAGACATATTATATATCGTTCTTTCCGTCAGACTCGGTAGATTCATAATATGTCATTATTATATGTATACGTTATGTCATGTCTGTATATTATAACAAAAAATGCAATAAAATATGTATTTTCAATAATTTACAATGTGTAAAGTGTTTTTTTCCACATTTTAACATGCGAGCAATTGCGGTTATATTTTGTATGGGGTGCGCTTGTTAAAAAAATTAGAGATGGGGTCTCGTTACATTTTTTTTTGGGGAAAATGACACTATTTTTAACAAACGCACCGCATACAAAAATCGTTAGTGCAGCATCATTGTTCACATTATAATTGAAATGGGAACAATATTGCTGCATTAACAAACCCAAAAAAATAAAAAAAAAGTGTTTAATTTTTTTTTTAAATTTTTTTTTTTACAAAATTTTTCACTGTAGTGTTTGGTATCGTTGGAACGGCCATGCTCTGGCCGATCCAACGATACCAAAATTTAACCCCTAGCTGCCACGGATCGGGAGATAGGGAGTTCATTGGAACTCCCTATCTCCACAGTTGGTGGCAGTTAGGGGTTAAGTCTAGGACTGGCGTCATCGTGCTACACACGATGACGCCAGTCCTCTGGGGGAGTTCCCGGAGGCTTGGCCGACATCCAAGATGTCGGCCAGCTCCGGGAAAGGATCGCGAACCGGCGCTTTTCAGCGCCGATTCGCGATCCAGCTCCCCAGGGGTTAATGCCAGGCATCATTTGGAAGGGCAGGCTGTGCCCTTCCAAATGATGCCTGGGTTAACCCCCTGTGCGCCGCCGATCGGGAGGGAGAGAGGTCCGAAGGACCTCCCCCCCCTCCCTTTCAGGCGCCTCCTCCGCACATGCGGGGGGGGGCGCCTGAATTAGGTGTCATCGCGCCCCCGCGATGACACCTAATTCTGGCGGCTGCTGGTCCGGATGCCGGGCTGACATCCAGGATGTCAGCCCGCACCGGAGGGGCCAGCGATCGGCCGGAACCCGGCCGAACGCTGACCCCAATGGGAGGACGCGCTCAGCGCGTCCTCAGCACACCAGCGGGACTGCTGAGGACGCGCTGAGCGCGTCCTCAGCAGCGAAGTGGTTAATATGAAAAACATTTTGTCCGTCAAAATGCTGGACGTCAAAAATGCAATCCGTCTGACTACGTTCCATCACTCACACACAAAGCTACGAGGACGCAGCGCACTCTGTGCGTCTGTTGTAGCGGATTTACATTCTTGCCTAAGCTGCGTCCGTTTGCCACGTCTGTTATGCGTCCGCAGTTCCGTGCGGATGCACTTTGTGTGTGGGGCTCCATTGGTCATAATTATATGCTATAACGGACGTACAAATGTGCGGCAACACGGACATGATCAGTACGCTCGTCTCAGTTTCCTAAAGCTCAACTTCAAAACTGAACTTCTCGTCTTCCCTCCCTCTAAGACTAACATTCCTGCACCCATTTACTTTCAGGTGAAATGTGCCACTATTATTTCTACCTCGCAGGCCTGTTGCCTCGGTGTCCTACTAGACTCCTTCGCTGCTCACATTTGGTCGCTAACCAAATCCTGTTACTTCCACCTAAAAAACATTGCACGCGTCTGTCCCGGTCTTAATCAGGACTCTTCTAAAATTCTCATCCAAGCGCTTATTATCTCCTGCCATGACTACTGTAACCTCCTTTTCCCAGATTCTCCCTCTGCAGTTTGTAATGAACGCCTGTGCCAGACTCATCCACCACACATCTCGCCCCTTTGTCAATCTCTACACTGGCTTCCTGTCTCCTATAAAATCCAATTCAAAATATTGGTGCTCACATACAAGCTCTCCATAACCGCACCCCCTGCTTACATCTCCTCCCTTATTAACAGGTACATCCCATCCCAACCACTTTGCACTGCCAATGATCTGGTGCTTTCAGCTTCACGTACCCGCACATCAAACTCCCTCCTTCAAGACTCCTCCCGAGCTGCCCCCTTTCTATGGAACTCCCTCCCCCGCAAGCCATGTGCTCTCAGGTCCAAACCAAATCACAAAAAAGGCTGATTCCTTCCTGGAACTCCTGAATGAATGAAAACAAGGTTGGACTGGAGTCTTGTCTCCCCCCCCACCAGAGTTGCATCCCTCCCATCAACAATGTATACACCTTTATTCCCAGTGGGAGTCACCATATGAGGTAACCACTCCTAGAGTAGGTGACTTAATGATGTCAGCTAGCCACACAGGGCAACAAGCCTCACACTGCCCCTAGTGTTCCCTCTTTGATATAACACTCTATATAATTAAATATGATGATCTATGACACAATTCATCGACGATCACTACACTCCCCCTGAGGAGAATTATATAAAAAGGTTTATGATTTATGCTTAGTAAATGCTGTTGTGACTAGTGTTTGGAAAAAGAGGTAAAAAACACTGTTATAATCTTTTGTTATCCCACTACAAGGCGCCTAGAGCTGCGGGAGGGAGCTGGTTTTATCAGGAGATATTCTTAATTGAATACTATTCAATTTATTTATAAATGACCTTGAGATAGTCATTGAAAGCCATGTATCAGTGTTTGCAGATGACACAAAACTAGGGAAAGTAATACAATGTGAGCAGGATGTTGCTTCGCTGCAGAGGGATTTAGATAGATTGGGGGACTGGGCACTTAAATGGCAGATGAAATTTAATCTAGATAAATGCAAAGTTATGCACTTTGGAGTGAAGAACACGCAAGCAATTTATACCCTAAATGATACGGAGTGTCATACCCCTAACTCTAGTGCGCCGGACCCCCCCGGAGTCCGCCACTCAAGACGTCTACATAGAGCCATTAATGTGCAATCCATTGCAGGAGCGAGGCTGTTTGCGGAGCCCTTCGCGCATGCGCGATCAGAACCTACACAAACTTCAGCCGCGGGTTCTACTGGGCATGCGCGCCTGCCTCCGGGAACCCCTCCCTGGCGTCTGACGTCACATACGCGCACTTAGGAGCGCCAAACTATAAAACCCTAGATACCATATGCGACAGTGTTCTAGTATCGTTAGGATTTCCCAAAAGCTATACTTGAGACTTTCACCATACCAAAGACCCGGAATACCACTTGACTACCCACCTGCCAATCCCCCTCAACTGTACTGCGATTCCTGGACTATTAATGCTGACCTGGCTTGCCTCCTGACTTATGCATCCTTGATTAACCCCTTCAACTGTACTGCGATTCCTGGACTATTAATGCTGACCTGGCTTGCCTCCTGACTTATGCACCCTTGATTAACCCCTTCAACTGTACTGCGATTCCTGGACTATTAATGCTGACCTGGCTTGCCTCCTGACTTATGCATCCTTGATTAACCCCTTCAACTGTACTGCGATTCCTGGACTATTAATAACGCCGAACCAGCCGAATTCTGCTTCCTGGTTGCCGTGTATCAAGGCCGCGCTGCATCTGCTATTGGGTTCTACGAACAGTAAGTTCAATCCTTTCCTTATCTAACAGTATACTAGAACCATAATGGAACCCGCAGAAATAGCAGACGTCCTTGTTAATATCACCGCACAGTTAGCCGCCCTCACTCAAAATGTACAAGAGATCAGGGCGAATCAAGCTTGCTTAGAAACCATGAACCCCACAGGCTTAGCTCCTGGAGCTGAAGCACTCCCGCTGGGTATAGAACCCGTTATTGCAGCCGGGGCCATGGAGCCTATGGTACCCTTACCGGAAAAATTCAATGGCGAGAGAACTACATATAGAAGGTTCATGACTTCATGCCATGTATTATTTTCTCTACAACCTCGTGTGTATATGAATGACTTCATTAAAATAAGGACCGTGATTTCCTTACTCACAGACCACCCTCAAGCATGGGCCCATCATTTATTGCTAACGCAAAGTCCAATACTTCAGTCTTGGGCCACATTCTATCAAGCATTAGAAGAAATGTATAGCGATCCTTTCAGAGTGTCTACTGCTGCGAGCACCCTGAGAGCATTACGTCAAGGGAAACGTGAAGTCGAAGACTATGTCACGGAATTTCGCCAAGCAGCTATTGATTCAGATTGGAATGAACCCGCCTTATTGGATCAGTTTAGGCATGGGCTTTCAGACACATTAAAAGACGAATTGGCTCGTATCGGGATTCCTAAATCCTTAGAGCAGACCATTACGTGGTGTATACAACTCGACAGACGGATCAGAGAACGTAGGGTAGAAAAAATGAATGCCTATCATCCTGCTCTTCCTACTCCGCCACGAAGATTGGCTCTACCAGCTCCTCCGGTTACCAACCCATCCAACGAGGAATCTATGCAATTGGGCGCCACAAGGGGGCCACTTACTGAAGCTGAGAGAACTCGTCGTCGAGCCCAAGGCTTATGTATGTATTGCGGCAAACCCGGTCATCAATTGAGAGAATGTAAAGAAAAACCCTGTACTACGTGAGGTAAGATACAGTCAACTAAATTCTTATGTACCTCTTTATATTCCCAACTCCTTATCAAATCCCATTTATACATATTTCTAATATTACAGTGGAATAATACAGAACGAACAGTCCCTGCAATGATCGATTCAGGAGCCTGTAGGTACTTCATGGACTCTGAACTAGCAAAAGCTCTATCCATTCCTACTCAAGATAAAGAGTTTCCTGTTACTTTGAGATTAATTGATGATACTCTCATTAGTTCTGGACTTGTGGTGAAAGAGACCCAAGCCATCAAAGTAGAATCCGAATCCAAACATAAAGAAATCATTATTTTCGATTTAATTACCTCACCCACTTTTCCGTTAATATTAGGACACCCCTGGCTCAAAAAACATAACCCTCAAATTGATTGGGTATCGGGTGAAATAAATTTTTGTTCTGAGTATTGTAGATTAAATTGTTTTTCAGAACAATCCACATCTTGTGTAACTTCTGACCAGGTACTACTACCTCACCACTATATTGAGTATGAAGATGTCTTTCAGAAACAAATGGCAGACAGACTACCTCCTCATAGGATCTATGACTGTCCTATAGATCTCATTCCCAATGCTCCTATCCCCTCGAGTCGTATTTACCCACTATCCGAGCCAGAATTAAAAATATTAAAGGAATACCTAGATGAAAATCTAGCTAAAGGGTTTATCCGCCCTTCTACTTCCCCAGCAGGTGCGTCAATCTTTTTTGTCGGAAAAAAAGATGGCGGTCTCAGACCCTGTATTGATTATCAGGCCCTAAACTCAATCACTATAAAGAACAAATACCCGCTCCCTCTCATAACCGAGATTATGGATAGGTTAAAAGGGGCAAAGGTGTTCTCTAACCTAGATCTGAGGGGGGCCTACAATTTAGTCCGTATCCGCAAGGATGACGAATGGAAGACTGCTTTCAAAACTCGTTATGGTCATTACGAGTATACAGTAATGCCCTATGGGTTATGCAATGCCCCTGCTACCTTTCAGAGATTCCTGAACGATATATTCTATGACATACTAGATGTTTTTCTCGTCGTTTATTTAGATGATATATTAATCTACTCCCCTTCTATAGAAAAACACAGAGACCACGTACAACTAGTACTATCACGTTTACGCCGACACCAACTTTATGCAAAACCAGAGAAATGTCTTTTTGACGTCCAGAAGTTAGAGTTTTTAGGTTTTATCATAACTCCTGACTGAATACAAATGGATGAATCTAAAATAAAAGCAATACTTACATGGCCAGTACCATTAAATAGAAAGGGCCTAAAAAGTTTTATCGGCTTTAGTAACTTCTATCGAAAGTTTATAAGAAATTTTTCCCAAATTATACTACCCTTGACTAGATTAACCAAACCCACTATACCATTTCAGTGGAAGAGAAGCACAAACTGCTTTTGAGGCATTAAAAGGTCGTTTTTCTTCTTTCCCAGTCCTATGCTTACCTGATGCGGAGAAACAATACATAGTAGAAGTAGACGCTTCAGAAAACGCAGCAGGCACAGTACTATCTCAAAAAAAAGGGGATAAAAATCTACTCCACCCCATTGCTTTCTTCTCTAAGACGTTCTCTCCATCAGAGAGAAATTATGATGTCGCTGATAAAGAGTTATTAGCTATAAAAGTAGCCCTTGAAGAGTGGAGACACTTACTAGAGGGCTCCCTTCATCCTATACTGATCTATACAGATCATCGTAGCCTAGAATATATTAAAGCTGCTCGTAGACTTAAACCGAGACAAGCTCGATGGGCCTTATTCTTTAGCCGTTTTGATCTATCCATCACATACAGGCCTGGTACTCGAAACGGTAAAGCTGATGCCTTATCTCGTAGTCAAAGTAATTTCGAAGAAGATGTTGAACAAAATCAGGCAATAATCCCAGAAAGGTATTTCCTAGCAACCGCCCCTTTCTTATGTAAAGAAATACAAGAACAAATTCCTATAGCTAATATACCACAACATATACAAATGGAGCTTAAAGATGGCTTATTGGTCCACAAAGACAAGGTATACGTACCACCTTCCATGATAGAACAAGTGTTGCTGTTCCATCATGACAATCCTATTACAGGTCATGGAGGGATCCAAAAGACAACGGAATTGATTAAAAGAACATTCTGGTGGCCGAATATGGATCTAGACATTTACAATTACGTAAAACATTGTGTAACCTGCATAAGATCCAAAGATATGCATACGAAGCCCCAAGGATTACTCCAACCACTACCTGTACCCTCCAAACCTTGGGCAGATATCGCACTCGACTTTATAGTGGATCTACCCTTCTCTCAGATGTATAATACGATTCTAGTAGTAATTGATAGATTCACCAAAATGGCTCACTTCATCCCCATCAAAGGACTACCTTCTGCTAAAATTACAGCCAACCTATTCCTAAAAGAAATTTTTAGACTGCATGGTCTCCCAGAATCTATAATATCCGACAGAGGTACCCAATTTACTTCTAAATTTTGGGATGCCTTATGTCAACAGCTACATATGAAAAGAAATCTCTCTACCGCTTTTCATCCTCAAACGAACGGCCAGACCGAGAGAACGAATCAGACTTTGGAACAGTATTTACGCTGCTATGTAACATATCTACAAGATGATTGGTACAATTACTTACCTATGGCGGAGTTTGCCTACAATAATCATATTCATAAATCTATCAAAGTATCCCCTTTTTATGCGAACTATGGATTGCATACAACGATGTTACCAGGTTCTCCTATCAACACCTCCGTGCCCGATGTCCAAGAACATGTATCCAACATAATACGAAACTACAGATTGATAAAACAAACTCTCTCTCAAACCTGTGAACGTTCCAAGACCTACGCAGATAGATCACGGACACCAGCTCCATGTTACAAAGAAAATGACGAAGTATGGTTATCTACTAAATACCTGAAATTAAGTTGCCCTACAAAAAAATTTGGTCCCCGATTTATAGGACCATTCAAAATACTCAAGGTGATATCCCCATCCGCAGTCAAATTGCAGCTACCCCAAACGTATAGAATACACCCTGTCTTCCACGTATCTTTACTTAAACCGGCTATTCCAGATCCCTTCACCAATCGGGTACCCAGTCCCCCTGGCCCGGTTCTAGTGGACGATGATGACGTATTCGAGGTTGATAATATACTTGACTCCCGTATATGCCGTTCTCGTTTGGAATATTTAATTCAATGGAAAGGCTATGGACCAGAAGAAAGATCGTGGATCGATCATAAAGATGTATCTCCTACACTTATTGAACGTTTCCATCGCCTGCACCCTGATCGCCCCCAGAGGGCGCGTCTTGTGAGGGGGCACTGTCATACCCCTATCCCTAGTGCGCCGGACCCCCCCGGAGTCCGCCGCTCAAGACGTCTACATAGAGCCATTAATGTGCAATCCATTGCCGGAGCGAGCCTGTTTGCGGAGCCCTTTGCGCATGCGCGATCAGAACCTACACAAACTTCAGCCGCGGGTTCTACTGCGCATGCGCGCCTGCCTCCAGGAACCCCTCCCTGGCGTCTGACGTCACAGACGCGCACTTAGGAGCGCCAAACTATAAAACCCTAGATACCATATGCGACAGATAAAAAACATGACTGTATAAAAAATATATATGTATATACAGTAAACAACGTGTCTGTAAACATGAAGAATGTATGTATGCATGTCAGCATGTGTGTGTGACCTCAAAAAATTTATGTACAAATGCAAGTACAAAGAAAGTGGTGCTAAAAAAAATAAAAATAGAGAATAATAAATGATGGAAATAAATATGAAAATAAATGTTAAAAATAAATATGAAAATAAAAATAAATATAAAGATAAAAATGAAATTAATAAATTTCAATACGGCGTACCGAGACGGACATACGTATAAACCGGTGGCCAAACATTTTTTAGCACATCAACATCCTCTTCCCTCGCTCAGGTTCATAGCGATTGATCACGTACCAGCTCCCCATAGAGGAGGGGATCGTTCGCAGCTATTATTACAACGTGAAACATACTGGATTAAGACTTTAAAGACATTGGCTCCCCATGGTCTTAACGAGTACATCTCTTACACATCTTTTTTATACAACCATTGATGTTGTTTATAGTTTTTACAACTTTTCTGGTTTTTATTTTATATGGGACAATGCTGTTGAATATTTAGACATATTTCACGTTTAATTGTACATCTCTTTTTCTCCTTGTTTTCTTTTTTCTCTCTTTTTCTTCTTTTTGTTTTTCTTCTCTTTTTATGTAGTTTATCTCACTTTGTATTTTTATGCACAGGTCACATTTTGTATTTCCTTAGGCATTTATTTATTTTTCATTTTCAATTTTTATTATTTTTCTTTTTATTGTTATTATTTTCATTTTTATCATTACTTTTATTAATTTCAATTTTATCTTTATATTTATTTTTATTTTCATATTTATTTTTAACATTTATTTTTATTTTTATATTTATTTCCATCATTTATTATTCTCTATTTTTATTTTTTTTAGCACCACTTTCTTTGTACTTACATTTGTACATACATTTTTTGAGGTCACACACACATGTTGACACGCATACATACATTCTTCATGTTTACAGACACGTTGTTTATATACATATATATTTTTTATACAGTCATGTTTTTTATCTCACATCTACATCACATACTCTTATCACATTATATTATATATTTAACACACAACACATATATCATATTATTCCCATGACACTTGTCACGGTTGGGGTACTGTTGGAGACTGGACCTCGGGATGCGGAGATTGGAGGTATAGGGTAGGAGGTATGAGGATCGCTTAGTTGGTTGATTATGCCAATGGTCAGGATTCCAGAGAGCAGGATGATCGAGTATGGAAGCCAAGGTCGGGGAGCCAGAAGGTAGAGGAGTCAGGTACGAAAGCCAATGTCGGGGTGCCAGAAGGTAGAAGAGTCAGGTACGAAAGCCAATGGTCAGTAACTAGTAATTCTGTAAGAAGGGAACCAAAGCACTCAGCTAGAAGACACTCAACTATCCAGCAAAGGGTATGTGTGCAGACTGAACCTTTATAGGGATTGCCAGAGTTCTGGGATTGCTCTCTGTAACAGGTGTATCACTTGTGTCTGGGAAGGGTTCAGTGGTGGAAACTATAAGACCCAGTCCTGGGCGCGCGCGCGCGCCTATCCCTAAGCCCCGCCCCCGACAGGCTGCGGAAGACGCCAGAGCATGGCGGGACCGCCGGGCCCACGCAGCGGACCAAGCCCCCCGGCCACTCGCCTCCATCGGGGAACGCCGAGGGAGACTACCGGCCCCAAGAGGGTCTCCGAGGGGGACTTGGTCCGACGCCAGGACCGCCGGAACGCGCCACGCAACCGCAGCTGCCCGCACTGTGCCTCGGTGAGTGTGACGCCGTGACAGAACCCCCCCCCCAAGGCGCAAACTCCGGGGGCGCCGAGGACCCGGCTTGGCAGGGAAGGAAATATGAAACGATCGAACAAGGCGAGGGGCGTGAACGTCCGAGGAGGAGACCCAGGAGTCCTCATCAGGCCCATAGCCCTTCCAATGGACGAGGTATTCGAGCACCCCACGACGCCGACGAGAATCGAGGATGGCCCCAACCACGTACTCTTTGGCACCATCAACAAGGACAGGAGGAGGGGGTGCACGGGACCTGCCCGGGAAGGGGTTGGCATGGCACGGTTTGAGGAGGGAACTATGGACCACAGGATGAAACGAGTAGCGTGGTGGGAGACGAAGGCGAACAGCAACTGCATTGACATGTTCTACAACAATGAACGGGCCGATGTATCGTGGACCTAACTTACGTGAGGGACAGGAGAGCTGGAGAAAGCGAGTGGACAGCCAGACTTTTTGGCCCGGGAGATATGTAGGGGAGGTAGCACGGGATTGATCGGCATGTCGTTTGTACCTGGCTTGGGAATAATGAAGGGCATCTTTGGCCTTGGCCAGACCATCTGCTAGGAGACGGAGGCGCGTGGTGGCATCGGGAACAGAGGTGTAAGAGGGTAGTCCCGGAAACATGGCTGGGTGGTAACCATAGGTGAGAAAAAATGGAGAAAAAGTGGTGGATTCGTGTGTATGTGAGTTGTAAGAAAACTCCGCCATCGGCAGTAGTTCCAACCAGTTATTTTGCTGATAAGAGGAATAACAGCGCAAATAGGACTCAAGTGTTTGATTGGTTCGTTCTGTTTGCCCGTTAGACTGGGGATGGTATGAGGTGGATAGATCAACTGATATTTGAAGCGAGGAGCAAAAAGCCTTCCAAAAATGTGACGTGAATTGGGTACCTCTGTCGGTGACTATGGAGGTTGGTATACCGTGGAGACGGAACACTTGGGCTATGAACAATGATGCGGTTTCCTTGGCCGTAGGTATTTTCATGGAAGGAATAAAATGGGCTAGCTTGGTTAAACGATCCACTATGACCATGATACAGGTATGTCCTGCAGAGGGGGGGAGATCCACAATAAAATCCATGGTGACATGTGACCAAGGTGTCTCGGGCACAGGGAGTGGTTGCAATAACCCTAAGGGTTTTTGTGGAAGGGTTTTGGCCCTGGCACAAACGTCACACGATTTGACATAGTCCCGAACATCACGAGATAGGGAGGACCACCAGAAGTGACGGGATATTAATTTTCGTGTTTTTGTTCTTCCTGCGTGACCGGCCAGGGGGGAATCATGACATTGTTGCAAGATGTGGAGTTGTTTCTCTTTGGGTACTAGAATACGATCTTTAGGTGGTACGGTCGACGTAGGAGATGGAACATTGGTTTGTGCTATCTCGTTCAGTAAACGTGAGGTAACTGAGAGAAACTGATGTGGTTGAAGAATGGTTTCTTCTGTCTTAACTCTTCCAGAATGATACTCATGTAGTCGGGATAAGGCGTCAGCTTTACCGTTGCGTGATCCAGGACGAAATGTGAGATGAAACTGAAAGCGAGAGAAGAAGAGGGCCCACCTGGCCTGTCTGGGACGTAGCCGTTTTGCTGACTTCAAGTACTCGAGATTCTTGTGATCCGTATATATTGTTATGGGGTGCAGACACCCTTCCAAGATGTGTCTCCATTCCTCTAAGGCTTGTTTAATGGCCAGTAATTCTTTATCCCCGATATCATAGTTACACTCCGCGGGGCTCATTTTCTTGGAAAAAAAGGCTATCGGGTGCAAATTATTGGTGGTTGGGCAACGCTGGGAGAGGACGGCACCAGTAGCATTATTGGAGGCGTCCACCTCCAGGTAATAGGCCAAAGACGGATTAGGGTGAAAGAGGATAGGTGCTGAACAGAACCGTTCTCGGAGATCGTTAAAGGCTTGGGTAGCGTTCGTGGACCATTGGAAGGGAACAGTAGACTTGGTAAGAGCTGTTAAAGGTTGGGCAAGTCGACTGAAGTTGCGAATAAATTTGCGATAAAAATTGGCAAAACCCAGGAAACGTTGTACCTGTTTTCTGTTGAGTGGTATAGGCCACTGTTTGATGGCTTGTATCTTTTTGTCATCCATGGCAATGGTACCGGGTCGAATGACGAACCCCAGGAACTCCACGGTATGGACCTCAAATAGGCATTTGTCGAGTTTAGCAAATAGGTGATGTTGTCGGAGGCGCTGTAGTACCTGTTGCATGTGTTTTCGGTGTTCTTCTAGGGTAGAGGAATACACAAGGATGTCATCCAAATATATAACAACACATTGATCCAGCATATCGCGAAAAACGACATTGATAAAACATTGAAATGTGGCAGGGGCATTGCACAGCCCATAGGGCATTACGGTGTATTCAAAGTGCCCGTATCTGGAGCGGAAGGCTGTTTTCCATTCGTCCCCTTCCTTTACTCGTATCAGATTGTAAGCTCCCTTCAGGTCCAGTTTGGAGAAGATGGTAGCTGTTTTCAAACGATCCATCAATTCTGAAATTAACGGTAAGGGATAACGATTTTTAATGGTTATGTTATTCAGGGCACGATAATCGACGCAGGGGCGCAACCCCCCATCCTTTTTTGCCACAAAAAAAATACCGGCCCCAGCAGGTGAGGTGGAGGGACGTATAAACCCCTTTGCTAGATTTTCATCTATGTATTCCTTAAGGATGACCAGTTCGGGTTCTGACAACGGGTATAGTCGTCCGTAGGGGATTGGAGCCCCCGGTAAAAGGTCAATTGGACAGTCATAAGGCCGATGTGGGGGTAGAGCATCCACTCCTCGTTCGTCAAATACATCTTTGAACGACTGATAGACCTGTGGGAGTGTAACATTAGAGGGAGTCTTATGAAGATCCAGGATGGAGCATAACGTGGTTGTGATCTCACGCAGGCATACCTTACGACAATGGAGAGAGGGAAACAAAAGCTGACCCGAGGACCACCGTATGATTGGGTCGTGGCGGCGGAGCCAGGGAAGGCCCAATATGATCGGGAACACAGGTGACGTAATAACGTCATAGGATAATAGTTCCCTATGGGAAGGTCCTAACGTTGAGGAGAGAGGGATGGTCTCTTTAGTGACAGGACCTGCGCCAAGGGAAGAACCGTCGACAACTTGTATATGTACGGGTACATCTTTATTTAATACTGGAATGGAAAATTTAGAAACCAAGGCAGTATCAATGAAGCAATTGCTGGCTCCGCTGTCAATCATGGCCTCCACCGTGATAGATTTTTTCTTCCCACTGTAAGACAAGTTGTACCAATAAGTGAGGGGATTGGACACTAGACATGGAGGTCGACAGAATAGTGGATGGACAACATGTAGCCATACCTCCCTTGGTCGGTGTGTCAGGACAGTCCCGGACAAGGTGGGTGTTTTTTCCACAGTAGAGGCACAGGCCATTATCACGTCTATGTTGATTCTCCTGAGGAGTTAGCCGTCGACGAACAACATTGAGTTGCATGGGTTCTTCAGTGGATGGTATGGTAGACGTAGTCGGGAGCGGAGATGGTGCCAACATACGCGGAGCTGGAGGTCGGGGGGTGGAGAAAACAGGGCTCTCTCTCGTACGCGTTCACGAATGCGTCTGTCGATTTGGAGAACAAGACGAATTAGGGGCTCCAAGGAGGTGGGTGTTTCGCCACGAGCCAACTCGTCTTTGACGGACTCGGACAGGCCCCATCGGAATTGGCTAACCAACGCGGTTTCATTCCATCCGGTCTCAGAGGCCAATCGGCGGAATTCAATTGTGTAGTCCTCGATGGGTCTTCTGCCCTGTCTTAGTTGTCGGATTTGAGCCTGAGCAAAGTCGGATCTCTGAGGGTCCTCATATAATTGATTCATGGCCGACAAAAAGGAGTTCCATGATTGTAACACCGGGTCTGCGGTCCGCAGGAGGTTATGTGCCCAGACTTGGGCCTCATCCGAGAAGAGGGAGATAACCGTGCGGATCCGCACAAAATCCGATTGGTAGGTGCGGGGGTTAAGTGCGAACAGGATTTCACAGGACATGAGGAATCCTCTATAGGACTCGCGACGTCCAGAGAATCGTTCAGGCATCGGAATTCTGGGTTCTGGACTGATCATGTCCTCATTTTGGGATGACGACGAGATGGGAAGTAGGTTTTGGACTTGTCCTTGCATTTGAGCTTGGGTTAACTGCAAGTCCTGCACTGAATGGGATAGTACTGTCACCTGACGAGTCAAGGAAGCGATGGCATCCAATACGTCCGCGGGGTCCATGATTATGGCTGGATAGTTCTGTCACGGTTGGGGTACTGTTGGAGACTGGACCTCGGGATGCGGAGATTGGAGGTATAGGGTAGGAGGTATGAGGATCGCTTAGTTGGTTGATTATGCCAATGGTCAGGATTCCAGAGAGCAGGATGATCGAGTATGGAAGCCAAGGTCGGGGAGCCAGAAGGTAGAGGAGTCAGGTACGAAAGCCAATGTCGGGGTGCCAGAAGGTAGAAGAGTCAGGTACGAAAGCCAATGGTCAGTAACTAGTAATTCTGTAAGAAGGGAACCAAAGCACTCAGCTAGAAGACACTCAACTATCCAGCAAAGGGTATGTGTGCAGACTGAACCTTTATAGGGATTGCCAGAGTTCTGGGATTGCTCTCTGTAACAGGTGTATCACTTGTGTCTGGGAAGGGTTCAGTGGTGGAAACTATAAGACCCAGTCCTGGGCGCGCGCGCGCGCGCCTATCCCTAAGCCCCGCCCCCGACAGGCTGCGGAAGACGCCAGAGCATGGCGGGACCGCCGGGCCCACGCAGCGGACCAAGCCCCCCGGCCACTCGCCTCCATCGGGGAACGCCGAGGGAGACTACCGGCCCCAAGAGGGTCTCCGAGGGGGACTTGGTCCGACGCCAGGACCGCCGGAACGCGCCACGCAACCGCAGCTGCCCGCACTGTGCCTCGGTGAGTGTGACGCCGTGACAACACTGCACACATATTTTTCATCATCTGGTTATCAGTTGAAATTTTAGATTACACATTGTGTATTTACATTTATTTACACATATTCGCACATCATTTAGACCTTTATTATTAATTCATTCAAGGTTAGTAGTCACTTTCAGTATTGGCACATGGACATAGATCCTCTCTCCACACCTATTTAGCATCTTTTATATTTATTTTGCGCATAGTTCCACATTCACACATAGCTTACATTTACACTTCAGCAGTAGAATAGCCGATTCCAGCTTTTTGAACATTTAAGATGCCTATGTAAATCCCTTTGTGTACAGTGTCCATGGTTATTTAACATACAGTATATACTCAGATTAATTTTGACAGGTGCAAAAACTGAACGGGAGACAATTGTGGTTCTTAATTCTGATTGGCTGAATCGCGTGAAAAAACAGTCCGCCCACCTATTTCTGCATGCAGCATTAATGCGCGCGCATTTTTGCGTGTCTTTTTTACGAGCGTTATTTTTTGACGGATGAAAAAATGCACTTTGGTTTTTAATACCAGCGTTTAATTTACACGCAATAACGTTTAATGCTGCGCGCAAAAAAACAGCGCTGCGCGTGTGCTTTTGCGTGTAGAAGTTAATAGAGCCCCAGGTTGGAAAGGTAAAGGGTGCGCCTAGACTCCAGCGATGGCCAGTTTAGCTCTTTTAACATGTTGCAATGGTGGGTCATGTAGTTACATTGTAGCACAAAGCGGCAGAATGAGTTATACAATGTAGTAAGTTTATGAAGGCGCGTTTGCGGGGCGGCTGCATACACTACATATCTGTATTCAATAGCCGGCATAAGCATTTGTTGTACAATCTGCTTTCTTGCCGCAGGGCTCAGGCAGGATTTGTTTCTGTACAGGGCAACTAGTTTGGGGTAAATTTTAGATGAGATTTTTTCGATGTGGGGGCCAAAGAATAGACTTGGGTCTAACCACAAACCTAGATATTTGAGAGAATTGACTATGGTCAGCGTGCCATTTGATTTTGTCCTGACACCTAGGGCCATATTACATAGTTGATGCTAACTTAACCAGAGCTGTTGTAAACTTACCAGAGCCATTATA
The DNA here is from genome assembly GCA_009667805.1 of Leptobrachium leishanense. Lineage (NCBI taxonomy): Eukaryota > Metazoa > Chordata > Amphibia > Anura > Megophryidae > Leptobrachium > Leptobrachium leishanense. The sequence continues at coordinate 92,534,430 of CM019064.1, read as the reverse complement.
GCCTATGGAGGTTTTAAGTTTACAACAGCTCTGGTTAAGTTAGCACCAACATTGTAATATGGCCCCTAGTTGGCAATTTTGTAATTTGTGTAGTTTAGGTGCTGTTACAAATAGCATCGTTAAAGTTTTGACAGTATTTAAAAAAGTTTGTTGTGTTTGATCCACTTTTCTACCTGTGAATTGTTCTTGCAGCACTGCCTCCAGCTGCGGGACATTTGATTTGCTGGTATAGATTACGGTGTCATCTGCGTACATGTGTACAGTTGAGGCTTTGCAGATGTTAGGCAGATCATTTATGAATATCGTGAATAGCAGGGGGCCGAGTATATTCACTACATTCTGTGCCCAATGCCACACAGTGAAGAACAAGTGCCGTAAAAATACTGTGGGGGCAGTTTACAACACAGGAATCACACAATGGATGCACCCAGTGACACAGAGTAAAATATTTTCATAACAAACAAGAGAAAAACAAAATACATGTAAGATATAAGCAACATAAAATAAGAAATTTTTTGGTGATACTGTCCATTTAAGTTAGTGTCCTTCCACCAGCCCTGTGAGACCACGTGTAAGCAATCTCACGGACTGCTCTCTTATTTTCGGGACTATGGACTCCAGGAGAGGACACTTGGTGACGCTGCCGCCCGATATCTGCTAGCGGTTACATTATATTATCAGTGGTACTGCTAAAATAGTGGCTTCCTCATAATAGAACTGGTGATAGGAGGCTGCTAATGGTTAACGACTCACCCAGAATTCTGTCAGCACTCGCTACCGGTTACTGGCTCCAGGACAAACCAGTAATTATAAATTTGCATTAGAAGTTCTAGGCACTAAGGATGCAAAGTTCCATCTCTTAAGAGTATAAAACAAATTATAAATCACACATTTTGGATGATGTGAAATGCATTAAATGAATACTAAAGAGCATCTATAGCTTTGTTGTGTTGCCTCTGTGTTTTACAAGTGTAGCGCTCACTCCCGGAGGAGCCGCTGAATTTAAACCTCGGGTCAGTCTCCCCGCACTAGGGAATAAATATACACCAGCACTGTTGTGGATTTTATACGTTATATAGTTTACTGATCTCAAATAAACTGGCATATATAAAGCAGCACGGTATACATATATATTTACAGAAGTACGTAATGCGAGAAACGCGCAGCGGAAAAGAAAAATGAATATTAACCCCTTCGTTGTTGGAATGTGAGTCCCGTACAGGTTGTGTCCCAAAAAGGTGTACGTGTATGCGTGTGTTGGTACCCGGGTACAAGAGTCAACTGGCCAGTGAACGATTTAAATGTGTCTTCGACTAGTCACGTTGGGGCCCTGTAGGTTTAGACAAACTTGCAGCGTGCTTTATTATTTTACTGTGGCCGGGAAGGCCTCTCACCCATTCGCCAGATACTCTGCGCTCTGCTCGACCCAGGATGTCTCTCCGCTCGACTTGACTGGGACTCTGTGCCACCGGATCCGCTTGTCTTGCTTGTCCGTTTCTGTCACAAGATGCTCAGCTCACCGCCTGCACTCCCACTAGATCATCGCGGTCTCCTCACTGGGGGTCCTTCAGCAACTCTGTATCTTTGTATACTTTGCAGCGGTGGATTACTAGGTCTCTGGCAAGTAGTGTGAACCGATCTCTAGCTCTGCAAGGCCACACCTGTGCTCCGGCCTTTGTCAGGATCGTTGTCTGTCTCACGTGCGTCTTGCTCTCTTCACTCCTCTGCACGAGGCTGCGGATGTAAGTCTCTTCTTCCCACCCACTTCCTGTTCCCCCACGCAAAGCATGCTGGAAAACGTAGTCCCATTGTCCAGTGTCTCTTACATTGCGCTGGTCTCCCTCTGGTGGCCAAAAATAAGTACTGCAGCAACAGTGTTTTAAACCAGCGCTACACTCTCCCCCTCCTAGAACTCTTGGGTCTCTCCAAGGAGGTATAACAGTTGCATTACATTTCAACATCACATTAGGCAACATATACAGGCTCAGCAGCAAGCATACAATGTGTCAGATACAGTTCCTCAAGTTGACTCATGCTTCTGACTACCTCAGCTAACATAGCAGACACTTCGGGCAACCTTCACACCGTGGTAACAGCCTCTTCCGTGCTATGTCCTGGTGAGTCGTAGGTGAGTCTTTGAGGGGGTCGGACAGAACGTTTTGGCTCGGGCTCAATCAGTTCCTCTTTGTCAGGGCTCAGCGGGCGCCGCCGACCCGGCGTCCCGCCAGGCCGCCGACCCGGCGTCCTCCTTCCCGGCTCCGGGGTCGGCGTCCTCTTCGCATCCTGTGCGTGCGCTGTATGCGAGCGCGCCGCCGGCGGTTCCGGATTTAGCCCTCCCGGCGGCGCGACGTCACCTATCCCCATGTGACCGCGACGGACCAATCAGCAGGCATGGCGCCAGATTTAAACCTGCTTTTCCCATTCCTCAGTGCCCTTTCGTGGTTTTGCCTGTCTGACCCTTAAGTGCTCGTTTATTTCACTATTTGACTTACTGTGTATGACCTGGCTATCTCTCTCGACTTGTGTACCTCTATACCCCTTGACCCGGCTTGTTACTCGACTCTGTTTTCGCCTATACCCTTTGGCTTTCTGATATACGTTCCTGGCTTACCAGCGTTTACACCAGCCACTCTAAGGACTGGTTCCTGTCCTCCTTGTGTCCCTGCCTTATAGGTTCACCTCCTGTTTGTGCGAAACCCAGCCACTATAAGGACTGGTACCGCATTGTGACTCTATCTTGCTTTACCGGCACTGCCGTTACGTACCCTTGGTTGGTGTTGGCCTGAAGACAGGGCAGCCCTCATTATTTGTGTTAACCCAGCCACTACAAGGACTGGTTTCTCTTCTACGTACTCGAGGCTCCTGTTTTCACTTAGGGCTACCGTTCGTCCACCCTCAGGTACGTGAGCGTGCCTGACAGGGCCGGATTAAGGGTATCATGGGCCTGGTGCTGAGGATTTCGGTGGGCCTATTTTTAGATACTTAGGCAACCATCGATCCGCGTTGCTTTGCTTATCTGAAAGGATATTTACACCTTTTTTAAAAATTTACTTATAGCACTACGACGGAACATGACTTAGGCTGACCGTCCACTGGGTCCATATTCTGACGTCCAACGTGGTCGTCAGACTACGGACAACCTAGGTCGTACGATGGCAGACTTCCTGGGTTGTCTACTGCAAGTGACTATGGACAACCCAGGGTCCCAGCCAAATGCTGCCGGACTGACAGCCGAACGCCACTGAAGCCCGCTGGACTGCAGACAAAAAACAATAAATGGAACTACACTATTCTTGTATTTAAACCAATAAAAATGCATTAAAATGTGTTTAAATGATAAAAAAGGTCCCATAAATAATAAAAATATCTGCTGCAGAAAAAAAAAATCATTCATAGGAGTGAAAGTGACCGAATGTGATGTGAATGGGGGCTATGCGTCATAGAGATTGATGAATGTGTGTGGCTGGAGTGAACTAGGAGTGGATTTGTGGCTGCTCGACTGACATAGGAGTGTGTTAACAGAAGGGGTTATTCACTAAGCCCCGAACTTGCCACCGAACTGCACCGAACGGTGAATTTCACCCTATGGTGCAATTTCGTGTCAGTTCGTCTATTTACTAAACTGTCAGTTCGCCAAATACTGGCTCATTGACAGCGAAATACAGTGCAATTCGTCAAAATTCAACAATCTTCAGTGGCAGTGAAATTGTCCTATAGAGAAGTCATGAATAATATATTCACAGATGAGCGTATCGGAGCTCCACAGCAATAAAACTCACAGTAATGTGCAGTGTATGAGCGTATCACAGAGCTCCACAGCAATAAAACTCACAGTAATGTGTGCTGTATGTATAAGTAGTATCTCTCATTTCTGTGTACTCTTTCCCACCCCTGTCACACATCTTTGAGTCCAATTCCTCCGTCCGTCTCTCTCTCTGACTCCTCTCAGTGACTCCTCTCTCATCCCTCTCTCTGTGACTCCTCTCTCATCCCTCTCTCTGTACTCCTCTCTCATCCCTCTCTCTGTACTCCTCTCTCATCCCTCTCTCTGTACTCCTCTCTCATCCCTCTCTGTGACTCCTCTCTCATCCCTCTCTGACTCCTCTCTCATCCCTCTCTGACTCCTCTCTCATCCCTCTCTCTCTCTACTCCTCTCTCATCCCTCTCTGACTCCTCTCTCATCCCTCTCTCTCTCTACTCCTCTCTCATCCCTCTCTGTACTCCTCTCTCATCCCTCTCTCTGACTCCTCTCAGTGACTCCTCTCTCATCCCTCTCTCTGTACTCCTCTCTCATCCCTCGCTCTCTCTGTACTCCTCTCTCATCCCTCGCTCTCTCTGTACTCCTCTCTCATCCCTCGCTCTCTCTGTACTCCTCTCTCATCCCTCGCTCTCTCTGTACTCCTCTCTCATCCTCGCTCTCTCTGTACTCCTCACTCATCCCTCGCTCTCTCTGTACTCCTCACTCATCCCTCGCTCTCTGTACTCCTCTCTCATCCCTCGCTCTCTCTGTACTCCTCTCTCATCCCTCGCTCTCTCTGTACTCCTCTCTCATCCCTCGCTCTCTCTGTACTCCTCTCTCATCCCTCGCTCTCTCTGTACTCCTCTCTCATCCCTCGCTCTGTACTCCTCTCTCATCCCTCGCTCTGTACTCCTCTCATCCTCGCTCTCTCTGTACGCCTCTCATCCCTCGCTCTCTCTGTACTCCTCTCTCATCCCTCGCTCTCTCTGTACTCCTCTCTCATCCCTCGCTCTCTCTGTACTCCTCTCTCATCCCTCGCTCTTCTGTACCCTCTCTCATCCCTCGCTCTCTCTGTACTCCTCTCATCCCTCGCTCTCTCTGTACTCCTCACTCATCCCTCGCTCTCTCTGTACTCCTCTCTCATCCCTCGCTCTCTCTGTACTCCTCTCATCCCTCGCTCTCTCTGTACTCCTCTCTCATCCCTCGCTCTCTCTGTACTCCTCTCTCATCCCTCGCTCTGTACTCCTCTCTCATCCCTCGCTCTGTACTCCTCTCTCATCCCTCGCTCTGTACTCCTCTCTCATCCCTCGCTCTGTACTCCTCTCTCATCCCTCGCTCTGTACTCCTCTCTCATCCCTCGCTCTGTACTCCTCTCATCCCTCGCTCTCTCTGTACGCCTCTCATCCCTCGCTCTCTCTGTACGCCTCTCATCCCTCGCTCTTTCTGTACGCCTCTCTCATCTCTCTCTCTGTACTCCTCTCATCCCTCGCTCTCTTTGTACTCCACTCATCCCTCGCTCTCTCTGTGACTCCTCTCTCATCCCTCACTCTCTTTGTACTCCACTCATCCCTCTCTCTGTACTCCTCTCATCCTTCGCTCTCTGTACTCCTCCCTAATCCCTTGCTCTCTGTACGCATCCCATCCCTCACTCTTTCTGTACTCCTCTCTCATCCCTCACTCTCTCTGTACGCCTCTCATCCCTCGCTCTTTTTGTACGCCTCTCATCCCTCGCTCTTTCTGTACGCCTCTCTCATCCCTCTCTCTGTACTCCTCTCATCCCTCTCTCTGTACTCCTCTCATCCCTCTCTCTGTACTCCTCTCATCCCTCGCTCTCTTTGTACTCCTCTCATCCCTCTGTGACTCCTGTCTCTCTGTGACTCCTCTTTCATTCCCCCTCTTTCACCCCCCTTTCAATCCCCCTCTTTCATTCCACCCCTCTCTTTCATCCCCCTCTCTCTTTCATTCCACCCCTCTCTTTCATCCCCCTCTCTCTTTCATTCCACCCCTCTCTTTCATCCCCCTCTCTCTTTCATTCCACCCCTATCTTTCATCCCCCTCTCTCCCTCTTTCATCCGCCTCTCCCTCTCTTTCATCCCCCTCTCTCTCTCTTTCATTCCCTCTCTTTCATTCCCTCTCTTTCATCCCCCTCTCTCATCCCCTCTCTTTCATTCCTTCTCTTTCATTCCCTCTCTTTCATTCCCTCTCTTTCATTCCCTCTCTTTCATCCCCCTCTCTCATCCCCTCTCTTTCATCCCCTCTCTTTCATTCCCCCTCTCTCATCCCCCTCTCTTTCATTCCCCCTCTCTCATCCCCCTCTCTTTCATCCCCTCTCTCTATTTCATCCCCCTCTCTTTCATCCCCTCTCTCTTTCATCCCCTCTCTCTCATTCATCCCCCTCTCTCTCATTCATCCCCCTCTCTCATTCATCCCCCCTCTTTCATCCCCTCTCTCTCTTTCATCCCCCTCTTTCATTCCCCCTCTCTTTCATCCCCCTCTTTCATTCCCCCTCTCTCATCCCCCTCTTTCATCCCCTCTCTCTCATCCCCTCTTTCATCCCCCCTCTCATTCCCTCACTCTCTCATCCCCTCTCTCTCATCCCCCCCTCTCATTCATTCCCCTCTCTCTTTCATCCCCTCTCTCTTTCATCCCCCTCTCTCTTCCATTCCCTCTCTCTTCCATTCCCTCTCTCTTCCATCCCCTCTTCTCTTTCATCCCCTCTCTCTCTGTGTCTGTGATCCCTCTTCCTGTCTGTGTCTTTACTGTCCCCCCTGCATGCTGCCCCCCCTCCTTCCGAATGAGTTCAGAGGGAGAGCTGCGGGGTGGGGATAAGGGGTGAAGGTAAATTACAAAAAAAAAGCTGCCCGGGTGAATCATCAGCTGGGGGAAGTTTATCTTTCTCCCTGGCTGCTGCTCAGCTGCTCTCCTTACCAGTCGCCTTCCTTCCACATGGCTGGAAACAGGAAGAGGTGCTGGAGGATGGGGAGGAGCAGCCGTGTCTCACGGAGCAGCTGATGAGCGACACCTAGTGGCTGCTCTGCCCCAAAATACTCCTGCACATTTTACAACACGGTGGGGCTGCTTGAGAGGATCGGCTTCATCACCGTGAGTGTGTGTGCGCGTGTGGCAGATCTGTCGGACGGCCGATGGCTCCTCTATTCTTGGGGCAGCTATGGGCCTATTTAATGGAAGGGGCCTGGAGCGGCCGCTCCATCCGCCCCTACGTTAATCCGGCCCTGGTGCCTGACATCACGAAAGGGCCATGGACCTTGCAGGGACTGCTCAGCAATTCTCTGGTCTAGAAAGCCGTTTGGAGGAGCAGGATCACCGTCTTGATCAGTTCGCCCAGGCCCTCCAAACGCTGCTCACCCGTACCGCCCCTACCCAGGTAGAGGTTTCCCCTCCTGTGAATCCTCTCCCTTCCGAACCGTTCTCTGTGTCCACCTCATACCCTAACTTGCTACCTCCAGTACGTTATGGGGGCGATCCTACCGCCTGTCGAGGTTTTCTGAACCAGATTTCCATTCATTTCGAATTAACCCCGTGGTCTTGCCCTACAGATCGTGCCAAAATCGCTTTTGTCATCAACCATCTTACCGACAAAGCGTTGAGTTGGGCTAACCCTCTTTGGGATACCGATAAACCGATTGTCTATAATTATCGTGACTTTATGTCGGCCTTTCGTAGGGTGTTTGACCCTCCGGGCGTAAAACCAATGCCGCAAAATCCTTGTTACGCTTGCGCCAGGGTGCGAGATCACTGGGTGAATACGCTCTGGAGTTTAGATCATTGGCTTCTGAATTGAACTGGAACAATGAGGCTTTGATAGCCGTGTTTTCTGAGGGTCTGAACGATGAGTTGCAAGATGAGATAGCGGCCAGAGATCTCCCAGGGGACCTGGAAGACTTGATTACTTACCTGTCCTTTATCGATGAACGCCTTCGCCATCGTCGACTTACTAAGGAGAGGTCTAAAAGACCACCGGTTAGGCAGCCTCCCCGGTTTTCTGTACCTTTGCTTCCCGAGTCTCATTCACCCCCCGAACCCATGCAATTAGATAGCACCAAGATCCCTGATAGTGAAAAACAACGCAGACGACGTGAGGGTTTATGCCTGTACTGTGGTTTGGGGGGTCATTTCCTTAAGGGCTGTTCCAAACGCCCCCAGGGTCCAGCGGGAAACTCTCATGCCTAAGTGCCTCTAGGGGACAGCTCTTAGGCGCTTTTCCTTCGTCCCCCAAACTGGAAAATAGACTCCGGGTTCCGGTTACTCTATCCTGGGAGAGTTCCCGTAACCCGGTACAACTCTATGCCTTAGTAGACTCTGGTGCTGCCGATAACTTTATTGACATAAATTTTGCTCGCAAACATGCCATACCCTTGGTTGAAAAAGAAACCCCATTACTTGTACAGGCCATCGATGGCAGACCTCTCGAAACCCCTTTTGTTTTGTTTGAATCTCGCAATATTACTGTTGGGATCGGACTGTGTCATAAGGAAAGTATGTTCTTCCATGCTATTTCGTCCCCTTCCTATCCTATCGTACTGGGTTACCCCTGGTTAACCCGCCATAACCCTGTTATTGACTGGCGAACTCGTCAGATCGCGAAGTGGGATAATGATTGTATGGCTTCTTGTATTGAGATTCCACTATCCATTAATGTCTTGAATTTGCCCACGGCCCCTCCTCTGACGACTTCCATTCCTGTCCCCTACTCGGACTTGGCACCTGTGTTTGACAAAAGAGAGGCCGATAGATTACCCCCCCATCGTTCTTACGATTGTGCCATCGACCTTCTTCCTGGTACCATGCCTCCCAAAGGGGCTGTCTATCCTTTGTCCGTGAAAGAACATAAGGTTTTGGAGGAGTACATTAAAGATTCCCTTAAAAAAGGGTTTATTCGTCCTTCCTCCTCACCCGCTGGGCAGGGTTTTTCTTTGTGCAGAAAAAGGAGGGTGATCTTAGACCCTGTATCGATTTTCGAGGGTTGAACAAGATCACCGTTAAAAATGCCTACCCCATTCCACTCATCCCCGAGCTGTTTGACCGCCTGAAACATTCCAAAATCTTTTCGAAACTGGATCTCAGAGGAGCGTACAATTTAATAAGAATCAAACACGGGGATGAGTGGAAGACTGCGTTTAACACCAGGTTAGGGCATTACGAGTACTTGGTTATGCCCTTCGGTTTATGTAACGCTCCAGCAGTGTTTCAGGCGTTTATTAATGATGTGTTACGAGAGTACACCCCTTGTTTTGTCGTGGTTTACCTTGATGATGTATTAATACATTCCCCTGATCTGAACACCCACCACGTACATGTACGACTCGTCTTATCTAAGCTCTTGGCCAACGGCCTCTACTGCAAGCTAGAAAAATGCCTATTCGATGTCCAACAGGTACAGTTTTTGGGTTATGTTATATCCTCCTCTGGTTTCATGATGGATCCCAAAAAACTGGAGGCCATCAGTCACTGGCCTCTTCCCAAGGGCCTCAAGGCCATTCAAAGGTTTATTGGCTTCTCTAATTACTATAGACGGTTTATCAAGGGCTTTTCGTCCATTATTGCACCCATTACAGCATTGACGAGAAAGGGAGGTGACACTCAGAATTGGTCCTCCAGTGCCCTGGAGGCTTTCGAACGGTTAAAGGAGGCCTTTTCTACTGCTCCCATTCTACACCACCCTGATCCCAATAGACCCTTCGTTTTAGAGGTTGACGCATCAGAAACCGGGGTAGGAGCCGTCTTGTCACAACGTCCAGCCGATGACAAGCCTATGCAACCCTGTGGTTTTTATTCTAGGAAATTGTCCCCTACCGAGGCCCGTTATGACATTGGGGACAGGGAATTGTTAGCCATTATTTTGGCCTTAAAAGAATGGCGCCATCTCTTGGAGGGCTCCACCTGTCCGTTTTCCATTCTCACTGACCACAAAAATTTGATTTACCTGTCCGAGGCTAAAAGGTTGAACCCTAGACAAGCACGATGGGCCCTTTTTCTCACCAGATTTGACTTCCTCATTACGTACAGACCCGGGTCTAAAAATGTTAAGGCCGACGCACTCTCCAGACAATATGAACCCCTAGCAACTCCAGTGTCTGTACCTGTGTCCATAGTTTCCGAAAGGAAAATTTTAGCCTCTCTGAGTACACGAGTCGAGTCTCCTTTCTGGAACCTCTTACTCTCTAAACAGGCTCTGGCTCCCCCGTCTAAACCACAGAATAAGCTATTCGTTCCTGCTGTAGAGGTACCCACTGCTTTACAGCTCTTTCACGAATCCAAATTCGCTGGACATTTTGGGGTAAATAAAACTCTTGACTTGATTAAACGACACCTTTGGTGGCCGACACTTACCAAGGATGTAAAAGATTACGTAACCACCTGTTTTGTTTGTACCCGTTCCAAATCCTCCCGCCTTTGTCCTGCTGGCCTCCTCCAACCCCTACCGATCCCTGAGCGCCCTTGGTCTCATTTAGCTATGGACTTCCTAGTGGAACTAACCCCTTCACTTGGTCATACTGTGATTTTTGTGGTTGTCGATCGCTTCTCTAAAATGGCACATTTTATTCGTTAAAGAAGCTCCCCTCCTCCAGCGAGCTAGTACAGATTTTCACCAAAGAAATATTCAGACTACATGGTGTTCCTAATGTTCTCGTCTCGGATCGGGGTTCTCAGTTTATCTCTAAGTTCTGGAGAGGCTTCTGTCACCAGTTGGGCGTCAAACTGTCCTTTTCGTCCGCGTATCACCCGCAAACGAACGGTTTAGCCGAAAGAACCAACCAAACGCTTGAGACTTATTTAAGGTGTTTTATTTCTGACGCACAGGATGATTGGGTTACTCTGTTACCATGGGCAGAATTTGCGTATAACAACGCCACATCACAGTCGACAAAATTTTCTCCTTTCGAAATAGTCACGGGTATGTATCCCACTATTTTTCCATCCTCGTTCTCCCCCAGAACATTCCTGCCCTGGAGGAACACCTAGATAAGCTCCGGGTTATTTGGGAGAAGACCAGGTTGAATCTAGAATCCGCTTCCTTGAGCCAGAAGCGGGCGGCTGATCGGAGGCGCAGACCTCCACCAGTGTACCATGTGGGTGACAGGGTTTGGCTCAGCACACGCCACATTCGTCTGAAGGTTCCGTCTATGAAATTCGCGCCTCGTTTTATCGGTCCGTATAGAATACTCCGATGTATCAATCCCGTAGTATACGCACTACAATTGCCCGTCTCTTTGCGTATTCCGAACTCCTTTCATGTCTCTTTATTGAAGCCGCTCTCCTGCAACCGTTTTACTCGCCCTGACTCTCCTCCTCCCCCTGTGGTGGTTGATGGGACCCCCGAGTATGAAATTGAGTCCATTTTGGATTCCCGTTATGTCCGCAATCGGTTGCAGTATTTGGTTCATTGGACTGGCTATGGCCCCGCGGATCGCACATGGGTTTCGTCACGTGACGTTCATGCTCCTCGATTGGTCTCCGCCTTTCATCGTCGTTTTCCTGATCGCCCGGCTCCTAGCCACCCGGTGGGCGTTCCTCGAGGCGGGGGTGCTGTCAGGGCTCAGCGGGCGCCGCCGACCCGGCGTCCCGCCAGGCCGCCGACCCGGCGTCCTCCTTCCCGGCTCCGGGGTCGGCGTCCTCTTCGCATCCTGTGCGTGCGCTGTATGCGAGCGCGCCGCCGGCGGTTCCGGATTTAGCCCTCCCGGCGGCGCGACGTCACCTATCCCCATGTGACCGCGACGGACCAATCAGCAGGCATGGCGCCAGATTTAAACCTGCTTTTCCCATTCCTCAGTGCCCTTTCGTGGTTTTGCCTGTCTGACCCTTAAGTGCTCGTTTATTTCACTATTTGACTTACTGTGTATGACCTGGCTATCTCTCTCGACTTGTGTACCTCTATACCCCTTGACCCGGCTTGTTACTCGACTCTGTTTTCGCCTATACCCTTTGGCTTTCTGATATACGTTCCTGGCTTACCAGCGTTTACACCAGCCACTCTAAGGACTGGTTCCTGTCCTCCTTGTGTCCCTGCCTTATAGGTTCACCTCCTGTTTGTGCGAAACCCAGCCACTATAAGGACTGGTACCGCATTGTGACTCTATCTTGCTTTACCGGCACTGCCGTTACGTACCCTTGGTTGGTGTTGGCCTGAAGACAGGGCAGCCCTCATTATTTGTGTTAACCCAGCCACTACAAGGACTGGTTTCTCTTCTACGTACTCGAGGCTCCTGTTTTCACTTAGGGCTACCGTTCGTCCACCCTCAGGTACGTGAGCGTGCCTGACACTCTTCAGGTGGAAGTACTACAGGTGCGGGTTCAGTGCTTTCATCCACAACTGGAACAGACATCTCTTCGGAGTATGATCCTTCCAGTGAAGGCATGGAACTGTAATCATAAGATGCGGCCTCAGGAACTACAGGAATTTCAGAAGTCTCGGGAACTTCCAATTGGAATTCAGGAGCCTCAGGCCTCAAGTTACTTTCCCACCGTTTAGGAACTGGAATGACCTCTTCAGGCTCTGGTGAGCGCACCCAGTCCAGACAAAAGCTTTCTTCCTCACTGTCCCCTTCACTCTCTTCAACAACCCGTGTTTGCTGAGACCGAGTAACGGGAGTTAAGTGTGGAGCAGGCGGGTTAGACAGAGAAAGTTCGTCACCAACTGGTATCCTTACAGCCTCTCTCAAAGGTAGCAGATGATTTTGGTGCCAGTTTTTAAGAGGCCCAGCCTTTCTGGTCGTATTTGGTAAACTGGCAGACCCGGCAGTTGCTTGCAGACAATGTAGACCTGAGAACTCCATCTATCCGCCAATTTATGCCTTGCAGCAGCACCCAAGTTCTTCAACAAAACCCTATCACCGGGTTGTAGATCCTGTATCCAAACTTTCAAATCATAGTTCCTCTTATTCCTTCGTTCCCTGTTTCCTGAGGTTAAATGGGCCTGTTCAAACGCAGAGGCCAAGTTCTTCCGAAGTCTATCCACATAATTTCGGTGAGAAGCTACCGACTTCTGGTCCAGAGATAGCCCAAACGCCAAATCAACTGGCAGTCGAGCTTCTCTTCCGAACATAAGACGGTACGGTGAGTATCCAGTAGCGTCACTCTCCGTACTGTTGTATGCATGTACTAGCGTAGCTATGTGACGACTCCAGCTCTGCTTCTCTGTTTGACAGTGTCCCCAACATGTTTAGCAGCGTCTGATTGAACCTTTCGGGTTGAGCATCACCTTGAGGGTGATATGGTGTAGTTCGGGTCTTCTGAATTCCCAACAGTTCCAGTAATTGCCCAACAAGCCGGCTCTCAAAGTCTCTACCCTGATCAGAGTGTATTCTCCTTGGTAGGCCATAGTGAACAAAGAACTTTTCCATCAGAACCTTCGCTACCGTAGGAGCACGTTGGTCTTTCGTGGAAAAAGCTTGGGCATAACGTGTGAAATGATCAGTCACTACTAGAATATTTCCCTGCCCACTAGCATCCGCCTCTAAGCACAGGAAATCAATGCACACCAAATCCATGGGTCCTTGACTTTGTAGGTGGCTCATTGGAGCGGTTCGGGTCGGTAGGGTCTTCCTTTGGATACACCTCAGACATGAATGGCAGTAACTTTCCACTTCAGCTCTCATGCAGGGCCAATAGAATCTGTCTCGCACCAGCTTAAAAGTTCTCTCTGCACCTAAATGTCCATGTTCATCGTGTAACGACCACAGCACATCCTCTCTGTGCTTAGTGGGAAGGAACAACTGTTGGGTCTATTCAGCATTGTTCAAGGGGCCCCTTCGGTAGACCACCCCATCCAACATCTTCAATCGTTCCCACTCTTTATATACCAATCTGGCCCCTTCTCGGGAATTTGTCAGAAGAATCTCCCGTTGGTTCGCGTTCAGGGCCTTCATGGTTAATGCAATCAAAGGGTCTTCAGCCTGATAAACTCTCAGGTCCTGTTTTGAAAAAGTAGGCAAACTTTCATCCCTCAGCTGCGTAGGATTACAATAGAACTCTGGAACAGCCGCAGCCATAACTCCTATGGCTTCCGCTTCAATCCCTCCCTTGACCCGGCGCTCTGCTCGACATAAAGCTTGCACCCCATCTGGAGTTAACTGAGTCCATTCTGTAATGTAGGGCCTCCTCGACAAAGCATCAGCATCTCGATTATTCACCCCTGGGCGATACTTCAGGCTGAACCGAAACTCAGAGCGGCCAACCACCGATGTCCCGTGGCGTCCAGCTTCGCAGTAGTAAGGACGTAGGTAAGAGGATTGTTATCCGTCTTTATCACAAATTAGGCTCCATACAGATAGTCTTTTAGATTATCCACCACTGCCCACTTCAAGGCTAGAAACTCCAACTTGTGGGTAGGATAGTTCTTTTCTGAGGGCGTAAGGCTCCGGCTCACATATGCTACAGGCCTCAGCAATCCACCATACTCTTGGTACAGGACTCCCCCTAGACCTTCTCTACTGACATCCACATGCAGTTCGTACGGCTTGTGAGGATCCGTGTAAGCCAAGACAGGAGCTCGAGTTAGGCTTACTTTCAGCTTCACGAAAGCACCTTCGCATGGACTAGTCCATTCTCCCTGGATAGATTCTCGAGCCTTCCTTGGCCCTGGAGCAGACAAATTTCGGTCAGAGGCCTTGTGACCTTCTTCTGCGTCTTCTTTCTATCTTTCTATCATGCTATCTTGGCAAATCCTCCTACAAATCTTCGATAATAGGAGCAGAACCCCAAGAAAGATCTAAGTTCAGTAACATTTCGGGGTCTGGGCCAGGAAGCTACGGCTTCCAACTTCCGAGGATCTGTTGAAACGCCTTCTGCTGAAACTACAGGTCCCAGATATGTAACGGAAGGTAAGCAGAATTGACATTTTTCCAGAGACAATTTCAACCTCTCTTCATGGAGCCTCTTCAAGACCTTCTCCAACCGTTGTTCATGTGTTTCCAGAGTCTTCACGAACACAATAATATCATCCAGATACACTAATACTTCGATCAGGTTCATGTCCCCGACGGTCTTCATTATTTTTTTTTCTATTCAAGATTTTTATTTTGAAAAGGCATCAGCAATAACACATACAATATAGAAGGTCGGTCAGACTGTACAACAGCCACGCAGGGCTAAGTTTCAAAAGGCATATAATCAGAAAAAACTCTGCAAATCACATTGTATAAGCACAGAGACACGTAGTGTGGCAGGGGTTATCCAAAATAGGAAGGGTAGGAGGGGGGGGGGGCACACCAAAAAAAAAAATGCTCCAGGACCCTGAAAAAAAAAAGAGGAAAACAGATATAGAAAAAGGTGGCTAAGGCCAATTATGTGACTTTCCTGGCTCACTCCTGAAGGTCCAAGGACCGGTCAGAGGCCATGGAAATGTGCAGGTCACAAGGCCTGGGGTATTCGAGGGCCAAGTATGCCGAGCAGAGCCATGGTAGCCGCCACAATGTCACACCTTGAGGTAGCCCCAAATGCCAAAAGGAAAAATAAAATAAATTTTAAAAAAAAGGAGGGGGTCTGTGGCATGAGGTGGTGTGCAGAAAATAAAAACAAACGGGGGGTGGGAGGTGGGGGTCAACAGAATAAAAAACTCAGCTAAGAAACAGTCAAAAACATTGCGTGAAATAGCAAAAACAAGTGTCCTCAAAGTCATCCCCGAGTAGGGGGGTCTCATCAAGTAGTAGAAACATATTGCATCCCTGGGAGGGAGATCTCATCAAAAAAAATAACATCTCTCCAAAAGCTTGACTCAGCTTAAAAACTAAAACAATGGGGAGTCTCAGAGTAGTAAAGTCCTCGTTTGCAGAAAAAAAATCAAGGGGGGGGGTCTCATCAGAAATAAAGATAAGGTCATCAGGAGGTGGTGAACCGGAGGGGGGGTCTCAACAGATCTGAGCAATCCAGGGTCAGAAAACAGCGGGGAGGCGGCAGCTCATCGAGATAGGTCCCTTCAACCCGTGTCCAGCGGGAACGTGAAGCAGGGATCCTCCGCAGGCACTCGCAGGCTGTCCCACAGACCACGGGCCTCCGGTAGCCAAGTACTGACAGGCGTCGCATCGGGCACTGCCCAATCCAAAGGCCGGCTCTGCCTCCCCTCGATGCAGAGGCCCAGTGTCCCGAGCAGCGCCGCCAGTGTAGGCCTCCGAAGGGGGGCCGCAGTTTGCCTCTCAACAGTCGCCGTCCCAGCAAAGGTCAAACAAGCTGGCTCCATATGAACTGCTCGTGGTTCAAGGGGTGTCTCCAGATACAGAAACCGCTGCACAGAATCCCAGGGGTCATCAGGCACCCTCGTGGCCACACCGCCAGGTCCCTCGATCACTTCCCGCCGTCCCACAGCAGCCACTCCGCTCAGAGGACCCGCTCCACCACTGCTCTGCAGGACCTCAGTAAAACGCTGCAAGTCACCTCGCGTTAGCAGGCGCTCATCTTCCCCATGCTCCTCTAACAATAGACGTTCGAGGTTCAGGAATGCTGCCTCCAGGCCGATCAGTGGGGGTTTCGCCTGAGCATCCGACCCCCACCGCGAGCCCACTCCATCCGCCCCCCCACCAGACCATCCATTACAGCTGGGAAACGGGGACTCTCCGTCGCCTCGGCCCTCTTCCAGGCAGAGGGTGGTGGGGGCCGGAGAGTACCCAAAATGTCCGGCGTGGTGAATAACTCGGCGGTAGGCCCCAATATGGCCACCGTCCCCTTACTCTGGCCACCACGCATCAGTCGGATCACAAATCGGACCCCAGACATCTCCATTCCGGTGGCTAGCCGCTCCGGGTCCCAAGGAAAGAAGACTCCGCAGATTAAAACATCTGGGGAACCCAGGCAGAGAGAGAGACGGGTCAGAGCTCCTGAGACACGCGTCCTCTCTCCTTCGCAGCCGGCCACGCCCCCCGGTCTTCTCCATTAATCGTTGGAACGTGGCTGGAGCTCCAGTAAGGCCTTGAGGCATTCTGTTGAACTCAAAGAACCCCAGTGGGCAGATGAACGCAGTCTTCTCTTTGTCTTCAGGATGCATTGGTATCTGGTGATACCCACTTCGCAGGTCTAGTACACTAAACCATTTTGCTCCAGACAGACACTGTAAGGCATCTTCTATCCGAGGAGTAGCATATTGATCTGGGATGGTTCTCCGATTAAGCGTGCGGTAGTCTATACATAGACGGACAGAGCCATTCTTCTTCCGGACCATTACTATTGGAGATGCATACGGGCTCCTGGACTCTTGGATCACCTTAGTTCTTTGCAGTTCTTTCAGCTGTTCTCGTAGATCATCCAAGTCTCCCAACGGAACTCGTCTTGACCTTTCTCGAAACGGCTTGTCTTCCTGTGGTCGAATGTGATGCTCAGTACTCTTAGCTAGGCCCACGTCAAACTCATCCTTGGAGAACAAGTCCCTCCACTTTAGGACCTGGGACTGAAGACGTTTCTTCCATTCAGGTGAGATGGGAGCGTCCTTGGGGTAGAACCTTTCATCTGGAATCTCTTTATCCACTCCCCCTCCTAAATCGGTAGGAGAGAGAGGCGTAGCGGACGCTACTTGCCCGATAGACATTCGTGCTTTCAGGACCACTGGAGAATCAGACACATTACACACACTGACTGAGACTCTTCCTCGTGTTCGTTTCAAAGCTCTTGTGGAGATTATTTCAGGGATTACTTCTACTCCGGCTTCACTCCCATGATTAAAATCGGTTTCCAGTACCACATAGGGACCTGGTTGCGATCCGTTCAACTTGACTGAAGCCCGGAAGCTCGCTACTTCTCCTGATTGCAGAACCTTCTCTGTTCCTTCCAATCTCCATAGGCGCCCCACTTCAGCAGGTGCCTTCTGTTCTTCGACTCCCTTGGTAGAACCTTCTTCCAGTACCATAGGAGTCAGGAGACGTCGCACCAGATCAGTATTCGTCCCCACTATCATAGAACTTCTGTTTGCCCCTGAAGGCTGAGGACACACAATGGCCAATGCAACACAACCTCCAGACTGTCCAATGACTTCGGATCCGATCTCTAGCTTGACCTGTAGATATCCATCATAGGGAAGTTTCTCAGTTCCGATACCCCAGATTTCCAGGTCCTTCAATTTCTGTAGAGATATGTGCTTCAAGTGCTTCTCGTAGAAGTCTCGGTAAATCAATGTCACTTGAGCCCCTGAGTCCAACAGAGCTTTAGTGTAGACTCCCTCTACTTGGATTGGCACAATGGGAGAAGGACCTATCAGTTGGTCAGGAAACTTTGTTGTAGTCACAGGAAGTTTAGACCCAGTTTGTTGTACCCTGGCCTTCTTCTTGGCCCGTGTAGGTTTTGGGTGTGCATTGCTTCCCCATGATGCAGAACCGGATGCTAAGGGAGTGTCTCTTTCAGTCCTGGCAGGCTCAGCAGTTGGCCAGACTCTGGGCCCTCTCGGCCTCTCAGTCCTGGCTTGATTTTTGGAGCGGGTTTTGACCACGGGGCACCTAGTTTGCTCCTTCACTTGTGCCCTCTGGCGTTTCCCGCTGGTGAGGTAGATAGTAGCCCCTCCAAGGCTTTTAGGAGCTCTTCTACCATATTTCTTTCAGGCTTTTGGCTTTTGCATTGTGCGCGGAAATTACCCATTTTCCCACAACTGAAACATCTCTTCTTTGAAGACGGAGACGCACTTACTTGCTGTGATTCGGTTGAAGGACCCTGGCCAGACACCACAGCAACTCCAATTGTCCGCATATCAGCAAGGAACTTCTGCATATCAGTCTGTGTCTCTGCCACCTTCAACAGTGCTCGGCACAGGTCCGCATGCGCCTGTTGCAATTCCGCTTGAGTTTCTTGTACCTTCTTAATGGTTTTGTGCAACTCACTATGTGCAGAAAGGGTTAGTTCTTTTGTAGCATTCTCTGTGGATTTAGGAACAACCAAACGCTCTTGTTCGTCCACTTCGGATCCATAGGTGTCTAACGAATCATCTTCAGGTTGCAGACATTCATTATGCCTCACGGGTTGTGCGTAAGCTCTTTCTCCTCTCCTAAAGCATTTTTCTTCAAGTAAAGCCTCTTCCTCTCTGACAGCTCGGATCAGTCCCAGGTATTTCAATTCTCGGTTACCTTCCCTGCTTCTCAGCTGTAGCATCACCGGATCTAGAGGTTGTGCGCCCCTCAGGATCTGTTGCATTCAGATTTTATCTATTTCGGCCGGTTCGGCCCCTTTCTTGAGGAGTATCTGGTGCAGAATCTTATCTAGGCGCCTCATATATTCAGTCGTTTTCTCACCTTTCCGCTGGTAGGTGTGTTCATACTGGTACACGAGCTCACAGCCTTTTCCGTTCGCCCAAAGACTTCCTGTAAAATATTTAGATAATCTAAAGCAGTGCAGTCTTGCTTACTCAATTTTAGGTTTCTTACAGCCTCTGACGCAGGTCCCTTTAAGCGCTCAGTAATCCTTTGTTTCTTCTGCGCTTCAAGGACGTCCCACTCATCCAGAGCCTGCATCGCCTGTTCTACCCATTCTTCGAAGGTTTCTTCTCCCGCCGGAGTTGGTACGTTTCCTGTAAAGTTTCTCAACTGTCGATAACCAAAGTTAGTGTGCGGAGGGCTTGTTCTTTGACATTTAACCAGCAAATCTCCAATAGCCACTATAAATTCAGGCCCGATCATGGCCAGCGGACTGGGCGCGGGAACACTCGTGGGATCGCCACGTGGCGCACTTGGCTGAATCAGTTGAATTTCCACCTCATCGGTCAGTTTCACGCCCTGAAAACACACTGGAACACCCTTTCTCCACTCAAAAAGAACATACGTGTGAGAGGTATCTGGGTTTTCTTTAATGTCCAGGATTAACCCCCGATGATCTGGTGTCAGCGCGGCCACGGCCTGGCGAATCTGATCTTCGGCCCAAGTGTCTGCAGGAATATCCATGACTATACACAATTCTATCTGACTACTGTGCTCCTCACAGCATTTGGCAGCAGTGTCTGGATCCATATTTAACCCTTTAAATGTGTTTTTTCCAGAGACTGGATCCCGGAAACGAGCCCCCACGTGTAGCGCTCACTCCCGGAGGAGCCGCTGAATTTAAACCTCGGGTCAGTCTCCCCGCACTAGGGAATAAATATACACCAGCACTGTTGTGGATTTTATACGTTATATAGTTTACTGATCTCAAATAAACTGGCATATATAAAGCAGCACGGTATACATATATATTTACAGAAGTTCGTAATGCGAGAAACGCGCAGCGGAAAAGAAAAATGAATATTAACCCCTTCGTTGTTGGAATGTGAGTCCCGTACAGGTTGTGTCCCAAAAAGGTGTACGTGTATGCGTGTGTTGGTACCCGGGTACAAGAGTCAACTGGCCAGTGAACGATTTAAATGTGTCTTCGACTAGTCACATTGGGGCCCTGAAAGTTTAGACAAACTTGCAGCGTGCTTTATTATTTTACTGTGGCCGGGAAGGCCTCTCACCCATCCGCCAGATACTCTGCGCTCTGCTCGACCCAGGACGTCTCTCCGCTCGACTTGACTGGGACTCTGTGCCACCGGATCCGCTTGTCCGTTTCTGTCACAAGATGCTCAGCTCACCGCCTGCACTCCCACTAGATCATCGCGGTCCTCTCACTGGGGGTCCTTCAGCAACTCTGTATCTTTGTATACTTTGCAGCGGTGGATTACTAGGTCTCTGGCAAGTAGTGTGAACCGATCTCTAGCTCCGCAAGGCCACACCTGCGCTCCGGCCTGGTCACGATCGTTGTCTGTCTCACATGCGTCTTGCTCTCTTCACTCCTCGGCGCGCTCTGGGTTTCCTCTGCACGAGGCTGCGGATGTAAGTCTCTTCTTCCCACCCACTTCCTGTTCCCCCACGCAAAGCATGCTGGAAAACGTAGTCCCATTGTCTAGTGTCTCTTACATTGCGCTTGTCTCCCTCTGGTGGCCAAAAATAAGTACTGCAGCAACAGTGTTTTAAACCTGCGCTACACAAGATAGAGATTATACAATAAAAGGGAAGTGCCCACATAGAGGATAGGGAGAAGGATGGACTGCACAGAGGGAAGGGTGTAGAAAAGGAACACAATCAGGGAAGGGAGAAATGGGACACACCGCAGAGGTAGGAAATAGGCTACACAGAGGGAAGGAGAAATGGGCTTGTTAAATATCCCTAGTAAAGAGGGGTCCTGACTAGGGAATAGAGTGTGTCTTTTCATCTGTCTATCGCTGTGTGGCTCTCTGTTTTTCCCTGTCTGTGTTGTGTCTCTCACTCTATATACAGTTGTGTTCAAAATTATTCAACCCCCACTGAAATTGAGTGTTTTGGCCAGTTTGACATTGATTTTGATCATTCAGTCATCTTGCTTACAATTAAATCAAAGAGGCACGTGTAGGTCAGACAAATATAACCTAACATTTATAATGAAATAACCACAAATGTCTTTTCTGTGCTCACATCATTATCAGTTTTATTCAACCCCCAAGTGACATTCAATCTTAGTACTTAGTACAACAACCTTTTACAGTTATAACAGCTTTTAAACGTGAAGCATAGCTTGACACAAGTGTCTTGCAGCGATCTACGGGTATCTTCGCCCATTCGTCATGGGCAAAAGCTTCCAGTTCAGTCACATTCTTAGGCTTGCGCACTGCAACTGCTTTCTTTAAGTCCCACCAGAGGTTCTCAATCGGATTTAAGTCAGGTGACTGCTATGGCCATTCCAAAATGTTCCAGCCTTTAATCTGCAACCATGCTCTAGTGGACTTGGAGGTATGCTTGGGATCATTGTCCTGTTGAAAGGTCCAACGTCTCCCAAGCCTCAGGTTTGTGACGGACTGCATCACATTGTCATCCAATATCTCCTGGTACTGAAGAGAATTCATGGTACCTTGCACACGCTGAAGCTTCCCTGTACCTTCCGGACCAAAACAGCCCCAAAGCATGATTGGCCCCCCGCCATGCTTCACAGTAGGCAAGGTGTTCTTTTCTTCATAGGCCTTGTTCTTCCTCCTCCAAACATAGCGTTGATCCATGGGCCCAAACAGTTCTAATTTTGTTTCATCAGTCCACAGAACACTATCCCAAAACTTCTGTGGTTTGTCCACATGACTTTTGGCATACTGCAGTCGACTCTTCTTATTCTTTGGAGACAGCAAGAGGGTGCGCCTGGGAGTTCTGGCATGGAGGCCTTCATTACGCAGTGTGCGCCGTATTGTCTGAGCTGAAACTTCAGTACCCACATCTGACAAATCTTTTCTCAGTTCCTCAGCAGTCACACGGGGACTTTTCTCCACTCTACTCTTCAGGTAGCGCACAGCAGTCGAAGTCCGCATCTTCTTTCTGCCACGACCAGGTAGTGTTTCAACAGTGCCCTTTGCCTTGAATTTGCGAATGATGCTTCCTATGGTCTCTCTTAGTATGTTTAACATCTTTGCAATCTTCTTATAGCCATTGCCCTTCCTGTGAAGAGTAATCACCTCTTCTCTTGTCTTCCTGGACCATTCTCTTGACTTCACCATGTTTGTAACCACACCAGTAAATGTCTAGAAGGAGCTGAGTATCACAGTAATTTTAAAGCTGCCTAATTGGTGCTTATTATGCTTTATTGCTGCTCCGTGACATCCACAGGTGTTTTCAATACCTGATTGAAAACACTTGAATGAACCTCTGTTCTTCAGAGTGTTAGTCTTTAAGGGGTTGAATAATTGTGTCAATGAAGAATTCACAAAATAAACATTTACTACTGTATTACAAAACCAATTGATGTCATTTTAGTTGCATATGGTTCTTTAAAAAGTCCTTGTAGGATTTCAATCTGAATACAATTACAAATGTACACTAAATTCCCTAAAACCCTTTACAGCATTGGGGGTTGAATAATTTTGAACACAACTGTATATGTGTCTGTCTCCGTGGCTCTGTGTTTCTCTTCCTTTGCATTCTTTTTCAGGGTGTCTCTGTTTCTCTTCCACTGTTTCTGTGCTTGTCTGTTCATCTGAGTCTCTGTCTTGCGTTTGTTTATTATTTATGTGTGTCTGTCTTTGTATCTTTGTGTCCCTCTCTGGAACCTGGGAAGAAAAGGCATGTGGCAGGTGAGCAGCACAGAGAGCATAACAGGCAGAGGGGTCTTTCCCTGCTCTTTACCTCTGGCCCTGGTTGGTCTTAATCGACACTTGTGTCTATACGAAAGTAACAAAAACATAGCCATGACCCAGGTGGGGTGTCACTGGTGAATTGGCCCAGCTCGATCATCTTTTAGATCCTATTATAAATTTCTTGAATGTTTCCAATTTGGTTCAAGATAAAGAGCATTAAAGTGACCTGCTTGTGGTTACATACAGTTTTAAATGAATGTGTTCGACGCGTGCAAACCAAAATGATATGGGCCATACACTTAGTCCTCGTCTTCTAAATGATTCACTATGTTTGTAATATTTAGAGTAATTAACAATCATAACAGGGGTGAAAGGGGTTCCAAGTACTTAGCATACACTTCAATCTATACCCAAACACACGTGATATTATATTTATGATCGAATGGATGTACAATAGTAACACAGTGATGTATCTTAGTACTGCTACTTAACCTATGGCACAGAGAGGAACATCGACAGCTGATAGTTACTCAGATACTAGAAGAGGTAAACAGATGTGTCTCATAATAACCTTAGAAACCTTGACCTCATCTCATTCATAAAAGATACTTTTCCATATTTGCGCAGATAAACTGGATTTTACTGGTCTTAGCTACTCTCTGGTGATTATGACAAACAGGAAGTGTAATACTGTGTCGGAACACCTTATCATGGCTGGGGTTAACGATTAACTTGCAGATCGGGTTCATATATAGGGCACATTAAACCAAGGGGTTATGTCAAAATGCTAGCAACATGTACAGAAATTTAAAGAAGACTATCAGGGTTATTCAAAGAGAATCGAAAAGTCACAGCACGTTTCGGGGACTTTTCGTTCTCTTCAATTCGGTGCGATTTGGCGATCCCATTTTGGCAACCCTGCGGTGTATTCAGCAAGCACCACAGGGCCATCAAAATGCAGGGAAAAGCCGCCGCAAACCTGCCGAACACTCACCCTAAAACCCGGCGAACGCACACCGAAACCCGCAAAAACCTCTGGATTAACCCCGCCGAACACGCCGGAGAAAGCCGAGCAGGAGCCGATAAGAGCACAGAGCAGCTGCCGGAAAAACCCAACACCGCAGACGAATGGAGTGAATAAAACCAAAACAATACGCTTGAATGTTTGAAAAGTGAAACGCTGTTTGCAAAGAAACTACAGAACGAAAATGTCTGAAATTTAATATAAGATCCAATGAATGATAATAAAAAGGCTGTTACAGAAAAAAGAAAAAATGACTTTAAAAAAAACTTGAAAAATGCCTAAAAGATCCTAAAAAAATCTAAAAATAAAGAGACTTTTTACTGCAGAATATTATAATAAACGGTTTATTAGATATTGAGTTAAAACGGAAATATTTTTAACATTGAAGTCTATGGGATTCGCCTGAATAAACCTGCCAAATGAAACCACCGAATGGCAGGGCAATTCAGCAACTTTTCACTGCTTTTTGTGTTCTCTGAATAGATAAAGCATTGCTTCTCTATAGGGATTTCACTGCCCCCGAACCGGCACCGTATGTGCAGGCAATTCGCCAACATTTGGTGAACTGCCTGCTCTCTGAATAGCCAGGAAAGGTAACCGTACGCTGAATTTCAGCGTTCGGTTACCTTTCGGCCCCAATTCGGAGCTCTTTGAATAACCCTGTATGTGTGTCCACTTGCTCAGTATGTATGAAGAGTAAAATATTTCCGTTCAATATATCAAGATAAGGAAACGTAGCGTCCAGGATAAAAGTGACAGTTTGAGGTTTCATTTCTCCATTTAGAGATTGTGTATATCTCTGATATCTTTATATTTTTTTAAACAAGTGCTTTTTTTATATGTGGAAAGTTGTTTTTGTCCTTCAAAACCCATTACTGACAAAAAATTGCAATATTACATGTGGATTAAATCTGGGAAGAATGATTTTTCTGCCTGGCAAAGCCATCACTGCCAAGCAGTATCAAAATCATTGGTGCTATGAGACGACACTGACTGGCCCATAATGGAGGATAATATATTTGAAAGGGGAAGGGTTTGGCTTCTGAGGACAGGTCACCAGTCCCCATTAACACAATGGCCAAGGGACCAGATCTGGCAAGGTGGGAAGTATAAAGCATGACTACCCGTGAAAAGGTTTGTGCTGCCATACAGCCGCTCACGACAGCAGCCAATACAGAGAGTTTAGAAACATTTGACGTCCCAAGGTTAGAAATCAATGATTAGATCTGTTCGGCAGACTGGATAGTTGATCCCTATGATTGACCATCACTATACCTCACTGTGTGATGAAGAGAAATGTGATTGGGGTGGCCACTCACTCCCCTTTCGTCAAATGTGATGACCTGAAAAAATAGGAAACAAGTGTCAGCAGCCTTGTAATCAGAAATAACAGTAACAATTTCAGCAGGCCAGTGAGCCAAAGATTTTATAAAGTTAATCTTTCATCCAGAAAAATATCTTGTGCCATTAGCTAATAATTACAAAGTAAAACTCTTACAAAGTTGAGTTTTCCTGCCAGAGGCAGTCTAGTTAATTCTAGGGTAAAACGAACGCATTATTCGCAGTGACCGTCAAAAAGTGCGTTCAAACGCACTGACGTATTTTTTCAGGGAATGCGCAAAAACGGTCAGACGACGCGCATTTTCGTGCGTGATTTTTTACGGATCGCCAATAAAACACTTCTTGCGTCTGGACGTTATGTAGGCTGGACATGAGCAGCGTCTGACATCTAATCACGCACACACGCCGCTATGCCGCCGCAGCGCACTCTGTACGTCAGTACTAGCGGTTCTGCGTTCTCGAAAAAATGCGTTAATTTTCCACTTGCATTGCGCGGCCGGACTTTCGTGCGGCCATACTTCGTATATTGGCTGTCATTTGCTGCTACTGCAGCCGTGATTAAGTGCGCCTAAACGCATGTTAAAAATGCGTTAGTCTGACCCCAGCCTTAGCCATGTGAAAAATAATCACACTCTTCTACTAAAAGGGACAATATGATAGATATATATATATATATATATTGTGACGAGAGGAGAGGAGTGGTGTTTGAGGGACGGTATGTGTCCCCTCGAGTTTTGTCATATTGTTGGGACTAGCACTCCAGGCCGGAGTTTGGGTTCAGCTCGGGGCACACAAATCTCCGGGTTTTGCAGTTCTCCCTGGGGAGGCTTAATTGATTGATGGGTGAGGCTAGAGGGAAATAAAAGCAGGAAGTGAGGTTCATTCAGTCTCCACCCTGGGACTCAGACCAGCTACTGAGGGAGCAAAGCTGAACCAGAGATCAGGCTGCAAAAGGAAAGGTTGGAATACACTTTGTTTTCTGAAACGGTAGTGAGGGAAAACCTTAAATGTTTAGTTAGCGCCGGACAGGCAAGGGTATTGTTTTGTTTTGTTTTGTTTTGTTTCTTGACCTGTATGCAGCTCTTGAGTAAAAGTACAGAGGGCTGTACATTATAAAGAAATCCTGAGATTGGGACTACCTTTATCCTGGGAAGGGTACCCCCCATTTGAGCTGTACCCCACATATGGTGGAGAATGCGGGCAACGCCCGGAGTACATGACAAGTGACGATATGGACGACGTAGTGAAAGCCCTGGTCCAGGCCACAGCGGCCCAACAGGAGACCAACCGACAGATGCAGGCTGACCGGGATCTCCTCCGCCAGATGCTGGAGCTTCAGCGAGCCGCCCAACAAACGGACAGAGCAAACCAGCGGGAAGACCGGGAGGTACTCCAGGAGTTGGCCAAGGGCCTCATAGAACTAAGACAAAACTGTGCGGTCTCCGAGCCGGTGGTGCCCAAAGTAAAGAGTGCTAACCAGTTCCTGCAGAAGATGACTACGACGGATGACGTGGAGGCCTACCTCACGACTTTCGAAAGAACCGCCGAACGAGAAGGCTGGCCGAAGGAGGAGTGGGCTGGTTTACTGGCACCGTTTCTAACCGGGGAACCTCAGAAGGCCTACTTCGATCTGGAGCCAGAAGCGGCCCGGAAATACGACACCCTGAAAGCGGAGATCCTAGCAAGACTGGGAGTAACGACGGCTGTTCACGCCCAGCGCGTGCACCAATGGCGCTATGTAGCGGAAAAAGCCCCGAGGTCACAGATGTTTGACCTCGTACACCTTACCCGAAAGTGGTTACAGCCAGAGACCTTGACCCCACCGGAGATCGTAGAACGAGTAGTGATGGACCACTATTTGCGGGCGCTTCCAGGCCCCCTGAGGAAATGGGTCGGCTACGGGAACCCAAAAACTGCCACCCAGCTTGTAGATATGGTGGAGCGGTACACCACGGCCACAAATTTACAAAGTAACTCAGCCCTGGAACATTCCACGGCACCACAAGGCGGTATGCCTAAAAAACTTGGCAAGTTCGTCGGCGGCCCTAAGGACATGGGAGAGTCGAAGAAGACCTTTAGTCGGGAGGAAGAAACCCCAGGCTTGGGTCTGAAGATCGGGCCGAATCGGTCAGGAAAGTTCTTGAGGACACCCTCGGGACTCGACACCGTAAGGTGTTTTCGCTGTCATGAAATGGGACACATTGCTGCTCACTGTCCGGTTATGGACGAACCAATGCAATGTGATAATGCCGGGAGGCCGAAACGCTTATCCTTCTTCGCTCAATTCACATGCACTGCTGCACACAAGGAGCATATTGAGAGACAGATGTGTAAGATGTCCGTAGATGGGAAGGCAGTTACCGCCCTGTTAGATTCGGGGAGCGTAGTGACCTTAGTCCGACCCGAGTTTGTTGACCCCATCAAGTATCACCCGAGTACCATAGGTGTGGTCTGTGTCCATGGGGATACCCGCGACTACCAGACCGCCGTGGTAGACATTGGTACGTCCTGGGGGATTGTGACACAGTCTGTGGGGGTGGTTCCTTCCCTGCCATATGAGGTGTTAGTCGGGAGGGACTTTCCACGGTTTTGGAGTTTATGGGAAGAGAAAAACCTCCGAATAGATAGTGTGGACCCTGTCACAATCTTAACCCCGAACCGTTTGAACCGGATACGGAAGAGGGCATTGTGGGGGTCCCAAAGGGGGATAGTGTACCTTTTCCTTTCTCTGTCATGGCTGGGGAGCAGGAAGAAGAACCGGGCCCTGGGGGGGTGAACGGATCGGTTGACGTGCCTGATTTAGAAGTCAGAAGGGACGATTTTCTTAGCGAACAGGTGAAGGACCCCACCTTGGCCAGAGCCCGGGAGAATATAAAGGTTATAGACAATAAACCCGTTGACCCAGATATGAGGCTAGCTTTTCCACACATGGCACAGAGGAAAGACTTGTTGTACCAGGTCGTGAGACAAGGGGAGGATGTGGTGGAACAGCTACTGGTGCCTCAACCATACCGCAAGTTGGTGCTAGATCTTGCTCATGGGCACGTACTGGGGGGACACCTAGGGGTAGAAAAGACCAAAGAAAGAATATGCCGGAGGTTCTTCTGGCCGGGTCTGCATGCAGATATAAAGAATTATTGTGAGTCCTGCCCGGAGTGTCAACAATCCGCGCCCGTGCCCCATTTTCGTAGCCCACTGGTGCCGTTGCCTATCATAGAGGTTCCCTTTGAGAGGGTTGGCATGGACCTGGTGGGTCCGGTGGTGAAGTCTGCCCGGGGTCACCAATATATCCTCGTGATAATGGATTATGCCACGCGATATCCGGAAGCGATCCCACTACGCAACACCTCGGCCAAAACCATAGCCAAAGAACTGGTCCAAGTGTTTAGCCGGGTAGGCATCCCGAAAGAGATACTAACGGACCAGGGTACCCCTTTTATGTCGAAGGTGACCAAGGAGTTGTGTAGGTTGTTTAAAATCTCCCATCTACGCACATCTGTATACCACCCCCAAACCGACGGGCTAGTGGAGAGGTTCAATAAAACCCTAAAAAATATGTTAAAAAAAGTCGTGGACAGAGATGGGAGGAACTGGGACTTCTTACTCCCGTATCTCATGTTTGCCATCCGAGAGGTGCCCCAGGCCTCTACGGGCTACTCCCCCTTTGAACTCGTATATGGCAGGCATCCCAGAGGACTCCTAGATATTGCCAAGGAGACGTGGGAGGGTCAGACCACCCCTTTTAAGACTGTCATTGAACATGTGTCCATGATGCAGGACAGGATTGCCGCCGTTATGCCCCTGGTGAGGGAACATATGGAGCAAGCCCAGGAAGCCCAGAGGAGGGTGTATAATCGGGGGGCGAAAATGCGTAGTTTCAACCCCGGGGATAAGGTCTTAGTGTTGGTCCCAACGGCTGAGAGCAAATTCCTAGCAAAGTGGCAAGGCCCTTATGAGATAGTCGAAAAAAAAAGTGAAGTAAACTATAAAGTCCTCCAACCCGGTAGAAGGAAAACCGAACAAATCTACCATATAAATCTCCTGAAGCTGTGGAAAGACGGGAGGCCCTGCTGAGCACCCCAGCTACTTCAAACCCCATGGCTCGCCCCACACCTGAGGTTCCTATCGCCGACACATTGTCGGTGGCTCAACGCAATGAGGTGAAGGAATTTTTGAGGGGAAACACCGATTTCTTTTCAGAGATACCAGGACTAACCACGGTGGTTCACCATGACATAGTGGTTGAACCTGGGGTTCTCATAAATGTTAAACCCTATAGGATCCCAGAAGCCAGGCGGGAGGCCGTCTCGGCAGAAATTGGGAAAATGTTAGCCTTGGGTATAATTGAAGAGTCCCATAGCGACTGGTCGAGCCCCATAGTGCTGGTGCCAAAACCAGATGGGAGTATCCGTTTCTGCAATGACTTTAGGAAACTGAACGCTGTATCGAGATTTGATGCGTACCCCATGCCCCGGGTGGATGAGCTTATCGACCAACTGGGTACGGCCCGATATATAACTACCCTGGATTTGACGAAGGGGTACTGGCAGATACCCCTGACAAACCGGGCCAGAGAAAAGACCGCCTTTTCCACCCCGGATGGGTCGTTCCAATATACGCGAATGCCCTTTGGCTTACACGGGGCCCCTGCTTCATTCCAAAGGTTAATGGATAGGCTATTGAAGGCACACCGAAGGTATGCCGCCGCGTATCTAGACGATGTGGTGATCCATAGTCCTGACTGGCAGACGCACTTGGTACGAGTACAGGCCGTAGTCGATTCGCTGAAGGAGGCAGGTCTCACGGCAAACCCTAAGAAATGTGCCATAGGCTCGGAAGAGGCCAAATACTTGGGATACGTCATTGGACGAGGGCTAGTTAAGCCACAAATTGACAAGGTGGAGGCTATTCAAAAATGGCCCCAGCCCCAGAATAAGAAGCAAGTCAGGGCCTTTTTAGGGATCACCGGCTACTACCGCCGCTTTGTCCCAAATTTTGCCACCATGGCCTCCCCATTGACCGACCTGACAAAGGGTACGAAGTCGGGGTTGGTACGATGGAGCCCTGAGGCTGATAGTGCCTTCAAAGCCTTGAAGCGGGCGTTATGCACACAACCCGTGCTGGTGGCCCCTGATTTTTCAGGGGACTTTGTAGTCCAGACTGATGCTTCGAACGTGGGTCTGGGGGCGGTTTTATCCCAGGTACGGGAGGGGGAGGAACACCCGGTGGTCTACCTAAGCAGGAAACTCAAGGCACGAGCAGAACTACGCGATCGTTGAGAAGGAATGCTTAGCAATTAAGTGGGCCCTGGATGCTCTTAGGTATTACCTGTTGGGCCGACAGTTCCGGCTCATCACCGATCACAGCCCGTTGCAGTGGATGTGCAATAGTAAGGAAAGAAACTCCCGCGTTACGAGATGGTTCTTGGCCTTACAAGCCTTTCGGTTCACGGTGGAACACAGGGCTGGGAGGTTGCAGGCTAACGCGGATGCTCTGTCACGGGCCCCCAACCCTATTGTTGCGTTTGCTCAGCCGCAGGGGCTGGAGCAGAGGGGGGGGATATGTGACGAGAGGAGAGGAGTGGTGTTTGAGGGACGGTATGTGTCCCCTCGAGTTTTGTCATATTGTTGGGACTAGCACTCCAGGCCGGAGTTTGGGTTCAGCTCGGGGCACACAAATCTCCGGGTTTTGCAGTTCTCCCTGGGGAGGCTTAATTGATTGATGGGTGAGGCTAGAGGGAAATAAAAGCAGGAAGTGAGGTTCATTCAGTCTCCACCCTGGGACTCAGACCAGCTACTGAGGGAGCAAAGCTGAACCAGAGATCAGGCTGCAAAAGGAAAGGTTGGAATACACTTTGTTTTCTGAAACGGTAGTGAGGGAAAACCTTAAATGTTTAGTTAGCGCCGGACAGGCAAGGGTATTGTTTTGTTTTGTTTTGTTTTGTTTCTTGACCTGTATGCAGCTCTTGAGTAAAAGTACAGAGGGCTGTACATTATAAAGAAATCCTGAGATTGGGACTACCTTTATCCTGGGAAGGGTACCCCCCATTTGAGCTGTACCCCACAATATATATAATGATGAGATCATAACAAGTACAAAACAGCTGTCCAGGAGTGGCTGTGACTCGTTGCATAACCTGATCTTTATTAAAAAGCCATCTAGTATGACATTGCACTGGAAAGGGAGGCTCTGTGTTAAAATAGGCCCTGGATGCAAAAACGTGAGAAAATGGAGACCTCATTTGCATGTCTTAGCCAGAGTTCTTTGCAGCATATGGGGAATGTAGCACATGAGCTCTGTGGGCAAAGCAGTTCTCAACTTATATATATATATATGGATTGTAGATAACAAACTTTTTCTTAAATACTGACAAAACGGTCACAATCCTCTTTGGAACAGCACCTGAACTACACAAATTACAACCTTCCCATCTATGTGTCAGGACAAAATCAAATGACACGCTCACCACAGTCACTTCTCTCAAATATCTAGGTATGCGGTTAGACCCAAATCTATCCTTTGGCCCCCACATTGAAAAACTCTCATCTAAACTTTACCCCAAACTAGGTGCCCTGTACAGAAACAAATCCTGCCTGAGCCCCGAGGCAAGAAAGCAGATTGTACAACAAATGCTTATGATGGCTATTGAATACAGAGATGCAGTGTACGCAGCTGCCCCGCAAATGCACCTTCATAAACTTACTACATTGTATAACTCATTCTGTCGCTTTGTGCTACAATGTAACTACATGACACACCATTGTGACATGTTAGGCTAGGGTCAGAGTGGGGCAGTCGGAACGCGCGTGCAGACGCACTAAATCACGGCGGCAGTAGCAGCACATAACGGCCAATGACGGCCAATATACGCAGTACGTGCGTACGAAAGTGCGCCGACACCACGCAACCAGCAAATGAACGCATTTTTATCAGAACGTGAAACCGCTGCTACTGACGTACAAAGTGCGCGGCGGCCGCATGGCAGCGTGTGTGCGTGATTAGGAGACGTCAGACGCTGCTAGTGTGCGGCGTACATCACGTCCAAACTGCCAAAGTTTCCTGCAGTTCGTTGGAGCGTACCTGCGACCGTTGAACATGGCTGCTGGACCAGAGATGGACGTGGAGAGGCTGATAAGCGCTGTGGGGGAGCATCCAGGGATCTGGGATACGGCCTGCGAGCGTTATAAGGACAAGGGGAGGAAGGCGAGCGCATGGGTCGAGGTGTCCCGTCAGGTGTACCCGGAGTACGATACCTGGTCCGAGAAGGAGCAGCACATACAGAGTGAGTATAATATTATTTAATTCATAATCCCATAAATGTAAATCACAAAAATGATAATAAACAAACAAATGAAATCATTGATGTGAAACTCAAATGCTCCCCAGCTGCCAGGGCACCTCACCTGCATCACTGATGAAATAATTAGATAGAGCATCGCGATACCTGTTGCTGTATCTATTCACAGCTATGATGTCATAGTTCACATCATCCTCAAGACCGACAACTGTGAGGGTATCGTCAAAATTAAAACCATCCCTGGCCCGCACATAATTATGTAGAATGCAACAGCATTTCACTATGTCCACACAGAAGTCCACATTTACATCCAGCGGTCTATGTAGAATCCTCCACTTGTTGGTCAGTATGCCAAAGCTACACTCCACATACCGTCTCGCCCGCGACAGCCTATAATTAAACACCCGCTTCTTCACAGTCAGGTGTGTCCCAGAGTAGGGCCGTAGGAGGTGTGTGGATAGGCCGAATGCTTCGTCACCCACGAAGGCATAGGGGACTGCCACGTCACTGCCAGGCAATGGTGCGGGTCTGGGGATGTTCAGGGCTCCACTCTCAATTTCATTCCACAGTGTGGAGTTCCTGAACAGTGTGGAGTCAGAGTCTTTGCCGTATGAACCGACATCCACATACACGAAACTATAGTTGGCATCTGACACCGCCAGTAGGCCAATAGAAAAGTAATGTTTATAATTCTGATACAGTGAGCCACTGTGCGGTGGCTTCACTATGCGGACATGTTTGCCATCCACGGCTCCCAGGCAGTTTGGAAAGTTGGCTCTCTCCCAGAATCCTGCTGCAATTTCCAGACATGCCGTATGTGTCGGTCTTGGCAAACATTCGCCCTTCATGGTCTCCCATATGGTTTGGCACACCTTGCGGACGATCTCACCAGCTGTTGATCTGCCAACGCGGAAGCTATAATGCAGATCCTTCAAACTGCACCCACTACCGAGATACCTAGAAGACAAAACAAAACTGTTTGAATATGATCACATACCATGAACACAAGCTAATGTCACTCTCATCATGTTTTTCAGCACAAGAGGCGATGAACAAATGGCGCACAGTACGCGACAACTACATGCGCGTCCAGAAGAAGCAGGCCATGGCTGCGCGCTCTGGAGCTGGTGCGAAAAAGGTCCGTGGCTACATTTATGCAGAGCAGCTATCGTTCCTCCGCAGGACCCAGGAGCCGCGCAGGAGTGTTAGCAGCATGGACCAGCCATCGACCTCCGGCACCCAGGCACAACAAATGGTGCCAGGAGATTCTGCCAGCTGCCAGGAGGAGGAGAACCAGGGTGGTGCTGAGTCGCAGATGGAGGAGGATTTGGCGACACCACAGGTGGCAGGTACCGCGACAACGGTCAGCACCAGACCTGGCCAGAAGAGAAGGGCACAGGCTGCAGACCTGGAGCAGGCCATGGTCACGTTCATGGAGGCACAGACCACCCATGCACACCAACGCTGCATGCTTGCGGACTCCGTGGACATGTCGTTCTCCAATGCATGTACGCTCCTCCTGAACAGGATGAGCGAGGCAGAGAAAATGGAGTATCGCCACAGATCTCTCGCAATATTGGAGGACATCCTTTCACGTCCCCATCACGCAGCCGCCTACCATGCTGTGCCACAATCCGCCAGTGGATCTTCCGTCTCCAGTGAGGTGCTGTCCACCCACCCAGCCATGCCCCCTGGAGCCAGGCCACACACGGAGTCGGGGTCCAGCTGTAGCCACACCACCGGCCCTCATGACCCAGATGCTCCGCGGTATCAGCAACTTTGATACATGACCTAAATATGTTTTATTATTTGTTTGTTATGTGTTATTGTTTTGATTTTGTATATATACTGACCTTCAGTTTACGAGTTGTAATATATGTCCATAATATATTACAGTTTCTTTTCATATTATAGTATTATTTATCAACATTGTTGTCGGAGTCATTTATGATTATGTACGTGTGATGTGATGCCCGTGTGTGTGTGTGTGTGCATGTAACAGTGGGCATGTGACTACAGACATGATGCACTCATGTCAGGTGACTGGCAGCGATGTCATGTATACAGGTGTGTGACAGTACGTACCTCAAAGTGATGACTATCATCTCCTCCGGTGGTATGGCGGGCCGCATGTTGGTGTCCCTCTTGGTCAGTGGCTCCCGTACCCGCGACAACAGTTCATCAAAGGAGGCGATGGACATCCGCATGTAGTTGAAGAACTTCGCGGGGTCCCTCTCTCGCAGTGGCCTGTACAGCGTCACAAAGTGTCCATGCGTGGGTCTGGCAGCGTTGATTTCATGAACCCAGGTTCGCCGCTTTCTCTTCCTCTTTAGGTACAGGTACCCCATCACACCAAACACAAAAACGTGTGCAGGATCCATCTTTGAAAAACGCCACCATCCCCGAAACGCCTTTTTATAACCCTTGCCCTTATTTTTTCATTTTTCAAGTGATTAGATTCATCTGATTTTTACTCTTTTTTCACCCCACCGTCATGGAATACGTCCAGAATTGAGCATCGTCCGACCACTCAAGCGCATTCCGTGAAAAAATGCGTGCGCACGCATCGACGTACATTTCGACGGTGGCCGCAGAAAATGCGCTCATCTGTCCCTAGCCTAAAAAGAACTAAACTGGCCATCGCTGGAGTCTAAACGCACCCTTCACCTTTCCAACCTGGTGTTTAAGAGCTTTTCTGGGAAGTTACCACCCTACCTGAATATTCTGCTTCCCTCAGCAGTTTCCTCATCCTATAATCTCTGATCCAGGACCAACACCTTACTTGCAATACCACAATACAAAACGAAAGTGTCTCGATCCTCATTTTCCTACAGAGCACCGCAGTTATGGAATAACCTTCCAGACGCCATCAAATCTTCCCCCAGTCTAAAATCACTTAAGAGATCTCTATTAATATACCTCAATACAGAATGCACCTGTAAACATGTAACAGTGACTATACTGTATCTCCAACATTATTATTATTTATATAGCGCCAGCATATTCCGCAGCACTGTACAATAGGCACAATATAGACAGGGTTACAATATATTGAACAACATTTTGACAAACCAGTACAGGAGGAAACGAAGGCCATATTCCCATGGGTATTTACAATCTAGAAGGGTTGGGGATGAAAACAGGACAGCAAGTTGAGAGTGATGGACAGCAAGGCGAGAGTGATGGACTGCAAGGCGAGAGTGATGGACTGCAAGGCGAGAGTGATGGACTGCAAGGCGAGAGTGATGGACTGCAAGGCGAGAGTGATGGACTGCAAGGCGAGAGTGATGGACTGCAAGGCGAGAGTGATGGACTGCAAGGCGAGAGTGATCGACTGGTTGTATCAGTGAGTCGGGTGGTAGGCTTCCCTAAATAAGAATGTGTTAAAAATATTTATTTTCTGTGTTAATCTGTATATTTGCGTTGTTTTTAATATCTTGCATTTTATTACTTTGTATTTATGTACCTACTGTAAAAAGTCAATGTTCTTGATCCCAGGACATACTTGAAAATGAAAGAAATCTCAATCAGGGTTATCCAAAGAGATTCGAAAAGTCACCGCACGTTCGGTGACTTTTCGTTCTCTTCAATTCGGTTCGTGTTGCTGATCCCATTTCGGTGACCCTGCGGTGTATTCAGCAAGCACCACAGGGTCCCCGAATTGCAGGGAAAAGCTACCGCAAAACCCACCGAATGCACGCCGAAAACCCACAAAAACATCTGGATTAACCCGTCGAAGACGCCAGAAAAACCCGAGCAGGAGCCGATCACACGCAGCGAAGCCGCCGGAAAAAGCCGAGAAAAAGCCGACACCGCAGACAGAGGGAGGTGAATAAATTAGCAAAACAGTTTGTATAAATGTATGAAAGTGAAAAGCTGTTTGCAAAGAAACTACTGAGCGAAAATGTCTGAAATTTGCATATGCGGTCCAGGGAATGATAATAAAAAGGGCTGTTACAGAAAAAAAAAAAAATCGGACTTTTAACCACTTGGCTGCTATGTACGCGCTCAGCGCGTCCGGCCAAGTGGTTCTCCTGTGCTATGGAGATTCCGGCGGATTGCTGCGCCCCCCCGGTGCGGGCTGACATCTTGGATGTCAGCACAGCACTCGGGACCCCGGCGGAGCAATCAGATGTCATCGCGGCAGCGCGATGACATCTAATTCAGGCGCCACCCCCGCATATGCGGACGAGGCGCCTGAAAGGGAGGGGGGAGAGGACCTCTCTCCCTCCCTATCGCCGGGGGGCAGGGTGTTAATCCAGGCACCGATTGGAAGGGCACAGCCTGCCCTTCCAAACGGTGGCTGTCATTAACCCCTGGGGAGCCGGATCACGAATCGGCGCTGAAAAGCGCCGGTTCGTGATCCTTTCCCGGAGCTGGCCGACATCTTGGATGTCGGCCAAGCCTCCGGGAACTCCCCCTGAGGACTGGCGTCATCGTGCAAAGCACGATGACGCCAGTCCTGGAGTTAACCCCTAGCTGCCACCAATGGTGGAGATAGGGGGTTCCAATGTACCCCCTATCTCCCGATCCGTGGCAACTAGGGGTTAATTTTTTGAAATCGTTGGATCGGCCAACAATATAAACATGATAATGAAAAAAGTTTTTTTTAAAAATAAATAAATATATATATTTAAAAAAAAAAAAAAAAAGTTTTTTTTTTGTTTTTGTTTTCTTAATGCAGCAATATTGTTCCCATTTCAATTATAATGTGAACAACGATGCTGCACTAACGATTTTTGTATGCGGTGCGTTTGTTAAAAATAGCGACATTTTCCCACAAAAAAAATGTAACGGGTCCCCATTTCTAATTTTTTTAACAAGCGCACCCCATACAAAATATAACCGCAAACGATCGCATGTTAAAATGTGAAAAAAAAACACTTTACACATAATAAATTATTGAAAATTCTAATTTTATTGCATTTTTTGTCATAATATACAGACATGACATAACGTATACATATAATAATGACATATTATGAATCTGTGGAGTCTGCCGGAAAGAACGATATACAGTCATGGCCAAAATTATTGGCACCCCAGACATTTTTCCAGAAAATCAAGTATTTCTCACAGAAAAGTATTGCATTAACACATGTTTTGCTATACACATGTTTATTCCCTTTGTGTGTATTAGAACAAAACAAAAAAAGGGAGGAAAAAAGCAAATTGGACGTAATGTCACACAAAACTCCAAAAATGGGCTGGACAAAATTCTTGGCACCCTTAACTTAATATTTGGTTGCACGCCCTTTGGAAAAAAATAACTGAAATCAGCCGCTTCCTATAACCATCAATAAGCTTCTTACACCTCTCAACCGGAGTTTTGGACCACTCTTCCTTTGCAAACTGCTCCAGGTCTCTCTTATTGGAAGGGCGCCTTTTCCCAACAGCAATTTTAAGATCTCTCTACAGGTGTTCAATGGGATTTAGATGTGGACTCCTTGCTGGCCACTTCAGAACTCTCCAGCGCTTTGTTGCTATCCATTTCTGGGTGCTTTTTGATGTATGTTTGGGGTCATTGTCCTGCTGCAAGACCCAAGATCTCGGACGCAAACCCAGCTTTCTGACACTGGGCTCTACAGTGCGACCCAAAATCCTTTGGTAATCCTCAGATTTCATGATGCCTTGCACACATTCAAGGCACCCAGTGCCAGAGGCAGCAAAACAATCCCAAAACATCATTGAACCTCCACCATATTTCACTGTAGGTACTGTGCTCTTTTCTTTGTAGGCCTCATTCCATTTTCGGTAAACAGTAGAATGATGTGCTTTACCAAAAAGCTCTGTCTTGGTCTCATCTGTCCACAAGACGTTTTCCCAGAAGGATTTTGGTTTACTCGAGTACATTTTGGCAAACTGCAGTCTTGCTTTTTTATGTCTCTGTGTCAGCAGTGGGGTCCTCCTGGGTCTCCTGCCATAGCATTTCATTTAAATGTCGATGGATAGTTTGCGCTGACACTGATGCTCCCTGAGCCTGCAGGACAGCTTGAATTTCTTTGGAACTTGTTTGGGGCTGCTTATCCACCATTCAGACTATCCTGCGTTGCAACCTTTCATCAATTTTTCTCTTCCGTCCACCCACAGAGAGATTAGCTACAATACCATGGGTTGCAAACTTCTTGATAATGTTGCGCACTGTGGACAAAGGCAAATCTAGATCTCTGGAGATGGACTTGTAACCTTGAGATTGTTGATATTTTTCCACAATTTTGGTTCTCAAGTCCTCAGACCGGTCTCTTCTCCTCTTTCTGTTGTCCATGCTTAGTGTGGCACACACAGACACACAATGCAAAGACTAAGTGAACTTCTCTCCTTTTTATCTGCTTTCAGGTGTGATTTTTATATTGCCCACACTTGTTACTTGTCCCAGGTGAGTTTACAGGAGCATCACATGCTTGAAACAATCTTATTTATCCACAATTTTGAAAGAGTGCCAAGAATTTTGTCCAGCCCATTTTTGGAGTTTTGTGTGACATTATGTCCAATTTGCTTTTTTTCCTCGCTTTTTTTGTTTTTTTTCCAATACACACAAAGGGAATAAACATGTGTATAGCAAAACATGTGTTACTGCAATACTTTTCTATGAGAAATGCTTGATTTCCTGGAAAAATGTCTGGGGTGCCAATAATTTCGGCCATGAATGTATAATATGTCTGGGTCATATATCAAAATATGGCTACAAAACGCGGTTAAACATGATGAGCGAAAGCGGTAAAAATGACCTCAGCACAGAGGTGTGAAAAGCCTCAGCAGCGAAAGGGTTAAAAAAAAATAATTCAGAAAAATGCTTAAAGTATCCTAAAAAATCTATAAATAAAGAGACTCTTTACTGCAGAATTTTATAATGAACGGTTTATTAGATATTGAATTAAAACAGGAATATTTTTAACATTGAAGCCTATGGGATTCTCCTGAATTAACTTGCCGAATTAAACCACCGAATGGCAGGGCATTTCGGGAACCTTTCACTGCTGGTTTGTGTTCTCTGAATAGCCGAAGCAGTGCATTTTCATGGGGATTTCACTGCCCTAGAACAGGCACCGTATGTGCAGGCAATTCGCCAGGATTTGCCGAATTGCCTGCTCTCTGGATAGCCGAATGGCCGGGAAAGATAACCGAACGCTCATTTTCAGCGTTCGGTTACCTTTCTCAAGCAATTCGGATCTCTTTGGATAACCCTGATAGTATCCTACTTGGTAAAATAATATATATATACAGTTGTGTTCAGAATTATTCAACCCCCACTGAAATTGAGTGTTTTGGCCAGTTTGACATTGATTTTGATCATTCAGTCATCTTGCTTACAATTAAATCAAAGAGGTACATGTAGGTCAGACAAATATAACATAAAATTTATAATGAAATAACCACAAATGTCTTTTCTGTGCTCACATCATTATCAGTTTTATTCAACCCCCAAGTGACATTCAATCTTAGTACTTAGTACAACATCCTTTTACAGTTATAACAGCTTTTAAACGTGAAGCATAGCTTGACACAAGTGTCTGGCAGCGATCTACGGGTATCTTCGCCCATTCGTCATGGGCAAAAGCCTCCAGTTCAGTCACATTCTTAGGCTTTCGCACTGCAACTGCTCTCTTTAAGTCCCACCAGAGGTTCTCAATCGGATTTAAGTCGGGTGACTGCGATGGCCACTCCAAAATGTTCCAGCCTTTAATCTGCAACCATGCTCTAGTGGACTTGAAGGTATGCTTGGGATCATTGTCCTGTTGAAAGGTCCAACGTCTCCCAAGCCTCAGGTTTGTGACGGACTGCATCACATTGTCATCCAATATCTCCTGGTACTGAAGAGAATTCATGGTACCTTGCACACGCTGAAGCTTCCCTGTACCTGCAGAAGCAAAACAGCCCCAAAGCATGATTGACCCCCCCACCATGCTTCACAGTAGGCAAGGTGTTCTTTTCTTCATAGGCCTTGTTCTTCCTCCTCCAAACATAGCGTTGATCCATGGGCCCAAACAGTTCTAATTTTGTTTCATCAGTCCACAGAACACTATCCCAAAACTTCTGTGCTTTGTCCAAATGACTTTTGGCATACTGCAGTCGACTCTTCTTATTCTTTGGAGACAGCAAGGGGGTGCGCCTGGGAGTTCTGGCATGGAGGCCTTCATTACGCAGTGTGCGCCGTATTGTCTGAGATGAAACTTCAGTACCCACATCTGACAAATCTTTTCTCAGTTCCTCAGCAGTCAAACGGGGACCTTTCTCCACTCTACGCTTCAGGTAGCGCACAGCAGTCAAAGTCAGCATCTTCTTTCTGCCACGCTCAAGTAGCGGTTCAACAGTGCTCTTTGCCTTGAATTTGCGAATGATGCTTCCTATGGTCTCTCTTGGTATGTTTAACATCTTTGCAATCTTCTTATAGCCATTGCCCTTCCTGTGAAGAGTAATCACCTCTTCTCTTGTCTTCCTGGACCATTCTCTTGACTTCACCATGTTTGTAACCACACCAGTAAATGTCTAGAAGGAGCTGAGTATCACAGTCATTTTAAAGCTGCCTAATTGGTGCTTATTATGCTTTATTGCTGCTCCGTGACATCCACAGGTGTTTTCAATACCTGATTGAAAACACTTGAATGAACCTCTGTTCTTCAGAGTGGTAGTCTTTAAGGGGTTGAATAATTGTGTCAATGAAGAATTCACAAAAGAAACATTTACTACTGTATTACAAAACCAATTGATGTCATTTTAGTTGCATACGGTTCTTTAAAAAGTCCTTGTAGGATTTCATTCTGAATACAATTACAAATGTACACTAAATTCCCTAAAACCCTTTACAGCATTGGGGGTTGAATAATTTTGAACACAACTGTATATATAACACTTACAAGGGTTGTGGTGGAGGACAAAAAGTGAGATAAAAAGCCTCCACGCTATAATTGGTTATGTTTATAATTGCAGAAGCCATTTACACATCACAGCAATTCAAACAACTGCATTCCAGAGCTCCTGTGCTACATTCCCCATATGCAGCACGGAATTCTGGGTAAGACATGCAAATTACATCTGTCTCACTTTTTTGCATCTAGGAGTGGCTTTGAACAGTTGCATAAACCTGATCTCTGCTAAAAAAAAAAAAAACATCTAGTATGGCATGGCATTGATTGAAGTGTTCTGTGTATAAACAGACCCAGGATGCAAAAAAGTGAGGAGCTCTGGGATGTAGTTATTTATTTTATTTATTTTTTTAAAGGATTTTACCAGGAAGGATACATTGAGATTTCTCTCGTTTTCAAGTATGTCCTGGGTGGCGAGTATGTACAGTTAGGTGTCTTGCCCAAGGACACTTACAGGAGAGGTACTCTTGCTTTGAATTGCTGTGATGTGCAAACGGCTTCTGCAATAATAAACACACACCATATACAGTGGCAAGAAAAAGTATGTGAACCCTTTGGGATTACATGGAGTTTTGCATGAATTGGTCATAAAATGTGCTCTGATCTTCATCTAAGTCACAACAATTTGAAAAACACAGTCTGCTTAAAATAATACAAAACAAACATTATATGTTTTCATGTTTTTATTGAACAGAACATGTAAACATTCACAGTGCAGGGTGGGAAAAGTATGTGAACCTTTGGACTTAACTGGTTGACCCTCCTTTGGCATCAATAACCTCAACCAAACGTTTCCTGTAGTTGCAGATCAGACCTGCACAACGATCTGGAGTAATTTTGGACCACTCCTCTTCACAAAACCGTTTCAGTGTAGCAATATTCTTGGGATGTCTGGTGTGAATCGCTCTCTTAGGCTAGGGACAGATGAGCGCATTTTCTACGGACTGTGCGTCCGTGCAGTACGGACGTACTTACTGACTGACGACAAGGTAGTGGCCACACAGTCTGTTTTTTTACTGACGGATTTTTTGACTGATGTAGCAGGGAAAATAAATTACAATGAAAGAACATTCTGTCCGTCAAAAATGCTGGACGTATAAATGCAGTCCGTCTGACCTTGTTGCATCACTCACACACAAAGCTATGCGGACGTTGTGGACGTGGCGCACTCCGCACGTCCGTTCTAGCAGTATTACGTTCTTGCATAACCTGCGTCCGTTTGCAGCGTCCGTCAGCCTCCGCACTTCTGTGCGGACGTACTTCGTGTGTGGGGCTCCATTTAACACAATTGTATGCTATCACGGACGTACTTATGTGCGGCAACACGGACGTTAACACTGCGTTCGTCTGACCCCAGCCTTAAGGTCATGCCACAGCATTTCAATCGGGTTGAGGTCAGGACTCTGACTGGGCCACTCCAGAAGGCGTATTTTG
This sequence comes from Leptobrachium leishanense, assembly GCA_009667805.1. Lineage (NCBI taxonomy): Eukaryota > Metazoa > Chordata > Amphibia > Anura > Megophryidae > Leptobrachium > Leptobrachium leishanense. The sequence continues at coordinate 92,491,701 of CM019064.1, read as the reverse complement.
TTTTGTTGAAGCCAATCTTTTGTTGAATTACTTGTATGCTTTGGGTCATTGTCCTGTTGCATCACCCATCCTCTGCGGAGCTTCAGTTGGCGGACAGATGGTCTTACGTTTTCCTGCAAAATGTCTTGCTAAACTCTGGAATTCATTTTTCCATCTATGACAACAAACCGTCCAGGCCCCGAGGCAGCAGAGCAGCCCCAAACCATGATGCTCCCTCCGCCATGTTTTACAGTGGGGATGAGGTTTTGATGTTGGTGTGCTGTGCCTTGTTTTCTCCACACATAGTGATGTGTGTTTTTCCAAACAACTCAATTTTGGTTTCATCTGTCCACAGAATATTTTGCCAGTAGTGCTGTGGAACATCCAGGTGCTCTTTTGCAAACTTCAAACGTGCTGCAATATTCTTTTTGGACAGCAATGGCTTCCTCCGTGGTGTCCTCCCATGTACTCCATTCTTGTTTAATGTTTTCCTTATTGTAGATGTGTCAACAAAAATGTTAGCATGTGCCAGAGATTTCTGTAAGTCTTTAGCTGACACTCTAGGATTCTTCTTTACCTCATTAAGCATTCTGCGCTGGACGACCACGCCTAGGGAGAGTAGCAAAAGTGCTGAACTTTCTCCATTTGTAGACAGTCTGTCTTACCGTGGACACATGAACATCAAGGCTTTTGGAGATACTTTTGTAACCCTTTCCAGCTTCATGCAAGTCAACAATTCTTGATCGTAGGTCTTCTGAGAGCTCTTTTCTGCGAGGCATGATTCACATCAGGCAGTGCTTCTTGAAACCAGTAAACACAAAACTGGTGTGTGTTTTTAAAGGGCAGGACAGCTTTCAGCAACACATCCAATAATATCACACTGATTGGACTCAAGGTTGGCTCACTCCTGGCTCCAATTAGCTCTTGGAGAAGTCATTAGGCTAGGGGTTCACATATACGTTTTCCACCCTGCACTGTGAATGTTTACATGTTATGTTCTATAAAAACATGAAAACATATGTTTGTGTTGTATTATTTTAAGCAGACTGTGTTTTTCAAATTGTTGTGACTTAGATGAAGATCAGAGCACATTTTATGACCAATTCATGCAAAACTCCACGTAATCCCAAAGGGTTCACATACTTTTTCTTGCCACTGTATATATTTCACAGGTGTGTGCAGTCCATTACATTAGGGTGTGCGCCAATGTAAAACTTATTAAGTGAAACCTTAGGTTTGGAAGCTTTTGCACAAAATGCAAATTTTTTATTAGAAATATAACCAGAGATAGTCAGTTTTCATGCTGTTCATCACAAACCAAATATCACAGAGCTCCACAGCCAAAAAACTCACAGTAATGTGCGCTGTGTGTGAGTTTCAGAGAGTTGTACTATAATATTTACAATAGTGTGTGCTGTGTACGAGTATAGGTTTTACTGCTGTGGAGCTGTGATACACTCATTCTCAATACACATTACTGCGTGTTTTATCATAGTTTATCATAATTCTCCGCGCAGCACTTTTTTTTTGCGCGCAACGTTAAACGTTAACGCTCGCAAATTAACGCTGGTATTATGATCCGAGCGCATTTTTTCATCCGTCAAAAAATAACGCTCGTAAAAAAGACGTGCAAAAACGCTCGCGCATTAATGTTGCGCCAGAAATCGGTGGGCACTGTTTTTTCACGCGATTCAGTCAATCAGAATTAAGAACCACAATTGTCGCCTGTTCAGTTTTTGCGCCTGGCAAAAATAATCTGAGTATATATGCTGCAGCAATAATAAAAACACGCACAACTTCTCAATTTTATTGTTTGGGTATGTGTAGAATGTGTAACTATACTGTGCTGTATTTTTTTTTCGTGCTGGTGTATTTCGTTTCGGCCAGGACGTTCAGATTTGCAGTTACCACCAGCTTTTAAAAGACGTTAAAATTATGCACGCTAACGTTGTTTATACAAATTTGCGCATCGATTGTAATACCATCCGCGTACCAGTGCACAAACACATTTGCGCTCACAAGGTTAAGTATGGGATGCACGCACGCATGAACTTGCACTCGCACAGGGTTCGCGCAGGGTCACTCGCGTTAGACGTTAACGCGCATCGTTTGCGCGAACGTCGTAATACGACGTTCAGCGTGAAGGGTTTTGCCCCTCGCGTTAATGCGTTTTTGCGCACACGCACATTTTTGCGAGTGTAATAGAGCCCTATATAGAGCACAGCTTTGAACACCGCACTGCCATTTAGATTGTTACAGGTGCCGGCCACTAGATGGGGGAATCACTGTATTAATGACCACGGAGATTAACAAACATGCCCATTTCTCTTGTATTTGTATCAATTTAGTTCCGTGGATAGATCATCCCCTTTGCTTTTTATCAGGAATTAAGACCTACATTAAGTCAGATGATCTCCCTATAAAATTATTAATCTACAAGACATGACATTCTTTAAAACAGCAACACAATCCTAAAAGAGCAAATTGTGAGGATAACGAAAAAATACATAAATAAACAAATCCAGGCCTACTTTGATGTTGATGAATAAAGTCTGTAGAGAGTTCTACTCCCGAACCCGGATGTCCCTCAGGCATTTCTGCGCAATTTGTGCTCTCTGCGCTACTTGCGAAGTATAGGAAATGCAAATGACGCACCACAAAAGGACTGGAAAATTTAAGTACGGACGTTCCGTAGCGCCTGCGCGGAATGATGGCTCAGAGCTGTGCATATGCACAGGTTGATCCATCGTGGCTCGCTAGCCAAACTCTGTAAGTGCTGATGTCACTAGTAAACAGTGGGGAAATTCAAATTCCCCGGCTGCTGGTGATGCTGGGTTGGGAGGAGATAACTCCACTTCAACCAGCTTTTTAACCAGATCGTCTGGGGGGGGGGCATCCTCACCTCCTGGCCACTTCAAAAATATAAAGTCGTCAGAATATGTTGATTTCCTTTAACCTCATAAACCAGTGGTCAGCAACCGTGGCCCTCCAGATGTTTTGGAACTACATCACCCATGATGCTCAGCATTCATTTGAGTGACTGTGCCTTGTGGAAAATGTAGTTCCAAAGCATCTGGAGGGCCAAGGTTGCTGACCCGTGCTGTAAACACTTCTTCTGTGACTCCATTTCCCAGTTAAACACCTTACTGCAGACTGGACAACAAGCCTTCGCTACTTTTTATAGATCCAGGTTTGCCCATTTTTGAGAAACATCAAACCCTGTATGACCACATTCTAAACTGAAAGGAAATGTGTATTTCACATTAAATACCAATGACACACATAGAGTATACAGTATATATATATATCTTAATTCTGGAAGTAGTGAACCTACACATTCTATTACTCACGGGTGTTAAATGTTATAGTTCTCTGTTGCCTCATCTCTTGAAAATCTTCAGAGAGAGAGGTATGAGGAAATGCACATGATAAAAACACCTCACCATTGTATAGTGAATGACAACTTTAACTCATGTTTATTTTTAATCCTCTACAGTGTAATTCCGCTACACCTCTTGTCTATGGTTCCTATGTTTGTCCTTTGTAACTGTAATTCCCCAATCCCTATTTATATTTTTTAAATATCGGCTGATTCGGCTGAAAAAAATTCATCTGATATTCAAAAAAATGCCACTGGATCGTAAAGAAGCAGGCCAGCCATTGTTTACTGCTGACACCATAAAGCAACTCATTCGTGCCCTTGTAATGCCCCCGTCTTGACTATTGTAATAATCTAGCTGGCCTCCCTCTCTCCAGCCTCGCTCCCCTACAATTCATTCTGAACGCCTCTGCAAGGCTCATCCACCTCACCCACCGCTCGGTCTCTGCTGTTCCTCTCTGCGAGTCCCTTCACTGGCTCCCTATCCACTGCAGAATTAAATTTAAATCCTTACCCTGACCTACAAAGCTCTCACTAACTCAGCTCCCCACTACCTGTCCTCACTAATCACCAAATACACCCCAGCCCGCTCCCTAAGGTCAAACAGTGACCTGCGCCTAGCGTCTCCCTGCATCACCTCGTCCCATGATAGATTGCAGGATTTCTCACGCACAGCCCCCATCCTCTGGAACGCTCTCCCTCGTACCGTTAGACTTTCCCCTAGTTCCCCTGCTTTCAAATTAGGGAAGCCTACCACCCAACTCACTGACGCAACCACTCCATCACTCTCACCTTGCAGCCCATCACTCTCACCTTGCAGCCCATCACTCTCACCTTGCAGCCCATCACTCTCACCTTGCAGTCCTTTCCTCCTGTTTCCACCCCCAACCCTTCTAGATTGTAAATTCTCACGAGAAAAGGGCCCTTGTTTCCTCTTGTACTGGTTTATCAAAATGTTGTTCAGTCTCAATGTATTGCAAGCAACCCTGTCTATATTGTGCATATTGTTCAGCGCTGCAGAATATGCTGGCGCTATATAAATAAAGAATAATAATAATAATAACAATAACAAAATGACCAAAAAGGCTTATTTCTGTCAGTATTCTATAGATTGGCGATTTTTTAAAGGCACCAATCATTAAAATTTGATGTTTAAAAAATTATTTCTGTCCAATTCTCCCTATTTTATTGTCTGCAAATCCATTTATCAACAACTTTCAGCATTTGAAATGTTTCAGAAATCAGGAGGATACTGATCTATTCAAATTAAATCGTTATAGCCGATATGTCCAATAAGAAGTATTGCCTTGAACGCACATAGTTGATCCGAATTTTATTCGGGAATTGAAATGCCTGCATTTAAAACTCCGGAACCGAAAAATATCTGAAAATGGTTCAGATTTCAGCCATCGGGCGGAATTAAATCGAGCTCGTAATCTGAATATGCTGCATATGATCCTTACTCATAGGAATCAGTGACGCCATGAAAAGACCCTTATAATGACTGGATCACACCACAGGTAAACATGGCAACCAGAGCGGCTAAGAGGGTTGAAGCCTGCCATCCAAGTTAATGTTATACTTAAAAGGAAATAGGTTGTGTTGTTTACTTGGTAACATCAGTACAAAGTCCTTTAACAGTTCTCCCGGACGGTGAGTGATGCGATGGACTAGTCTGATGAAGGAGGCATAGAGGCTGCATTTTCTACAGCAGGGAGTGGGGGAATAAAAAGGTTTGCACTGGTGGTCATTGGATGTGGTTCTATGTTTCACTGTTAATCGAAACAACAGCACTTAGGGTGTTTTTTTTTTTCCTCCCGTGAATGCCATATTTTGTTTGTACCTCTAGGACAGTGGATCCCAATCCCGGTCCTCAGGTCCCCCTAACAGACCAGGTTTTGCAGATCACCTTAGAGAAATGCAGACTGAATCCTGCAATCACTGAGCAGCAAATCATATCACCTGTGCTGTGCTTCACATATCTGGCAAACCTGACCTGTTAGGCGACTGGAGGACAGGGTTGGGAAACACTCGCTTAAGGTATTGGTATATAAAACAATAGGTTTCTGTGTAGACTAAGGGCACTATTACATTCATTCTTTGCGCAAAAATGCTTGCACAGCGCTATTTTTTGCATGCAGCGTTAAACGTTAACGCGCGTAAATTAACGCTGGTATTACAATCCAAGCGCATTTTTTCATCCGTCAAAAAAATACCGTGCGTAAAAAAAGATGCGCAAAAACGCGCGCACATTAACGCTGCGCGCAGAAATCGGTGGGCAGACAGTTTTTTCACGCGATTCAGCCAATCAGAATTAAGAACCACAATTGTCTCCCGTTCAGTTTTTGCGCCTGTCAAAATCAATCTGAGTATATTTGCTGCAGCAATAATAAAAACACGCACAACCTCTCCATTTTATTGTTTGGGTAGGTGTAGAATGTGTAACTATACTGTGGTGTATTTTTTTTTCTTTCGGACTGGTGTATTTTGGTTCGGCCAGGACGTCAGGTTTGCCGTTACCACCAGCTTTTCAAAGACGTTAAAATTATGCGCGCAAACGCTGTCCGTTAAATTTTGCGCGAAGATTGTAATACCTTGAGTATACCAGCGCACAAACGCATTTGCGCTCACAATGTTAAGTATAGGATGCGCAAAGTACATTGCGCTCGTAAAGGACTCGCGCAGGTTCACCCGCGTTAAGACGTTAACGTGCATTTTTTGCGCGGACATTGTAATACGACGTTCTGTGCAAAGGGTTTTTCCCCTCCGTTTTTGTGCACGCGTTAATGTTTGCGCGAAGAATGTAATAGTGCCCTAAATGTCATGAAATGAAAACAGAGTGTGTGGTTTTCCAGTTTATTGTTTCACCAAAATGTGCTGTATCACACACCCCTAACCGGGCTACATCTCTACTACTTTAATCATCCTTAAATCAAATAAACACAACACATTATGTTTGAGTATTTTTAAGATAGCACAATCTCTATGTATTCTGAAAAACCTGACTCACAAGTTGATTAGAGACTATTGATCATCCTTATGTCACCTTCAACAACCACCACCCTATGATGTGCTTTTTGGTTTACCAAGATTGCTCATCAGATGTAACGATTCATACGATTTTGTATTTATTTTAAATCTAATATACATATTAACAGATTAAGAAAAAATAACAAACTAAAAATGAAAGAAAGAAGTTGTTCAGAGAGGAGAGCACAGAACGGAGCAGATCATATTTTAACACTGCTAATCAGAACGTACCGTATCAATTTTCTTTTCTTTAATGTGATTCAAAATTAGATCCGACAGGAGATCCGTGTTCCACTGCACATTAGGATTATCAGGAAGGTCCCTAAAATTTAAAATAAATAAAACAATGCTAATTTAACCGCATGGTGAGGTGACAACTACATAGGTAATCTCAGAAATTGCATTATAATACTAAATAGTTACATTATTTATTGATAATTATAAATTAGAGAGCATGCTACAATACAATGACAGCCAATATTAGTGCAAGGACTTAACTTTTTTAAATGAATGTTTTTGCAATTTTACAAATTAGAAGAAATAGAGTAAAAAAAAGAAAAAGGTAAATGGAAGAAGGGAAGGTGGTGGACAGAAAACAAAATATTCAGCAGGGTAAACCCTATATCAGGAAACAACCCATACTCCGCTGTTATAGCAGTGTCAAAGGATAAGCATGGTGACATACAGGTCTATTCAAAGAAAAAAGTGAAACTCAGGAGAATTGGCAGAAGTGAAAATTCTAGGTCAAAATAGCCAAACCAGGAAAATTCTCCCATTTATCTCGCTTTCCAAATCGGCTATTTGGTCTACATCGTTCTCTTCTCCTGCAAGTTCTCCTGGTTTTCACCTTCTCTGAATAACCCAGATAGTGTCAACTGTGGGGAATATGTGCATCAGCCCAGGTCTGAAGTGACTTTGCGCCTATCCCCATGAAAAGCCTCCAGATCCTTCAGTGACACAGAGCAGTGCAAGCCAAGGTTTGACCAAAAAGTCTCGGATTCCTCTATTATTGTCCATGATAGAGTGGATGACTCTATCTTCGGAGGTGAGCACTGAGCCAGATTCCTAGATCTGATCACAGTAGGAAAACAAGTTGGGTGGGAGAAGTCTTCTTACTGCAACCCAGTGCAGACTCATACAATTATACCACCACAGTTTAGCAAGGTCTACCCTTAATGACACAAAAATTGGGTGAGTCACTAGTTGACCAAAGCCCGATTAGAAAGGTCCCATGTGCACCAAACCCCAGTAAGTCTCAGTATAGATGCCACGTGTCCAAACTTACATTGACTCAACAAAGTTAGGAAACTTAATGGAGAACGTCTAAAAAGAGGGAAGCGTTTGTTTTGTCATACCCTGTGCCAATGTGAGATTTTGAAATATGGCTTGTGCTCCTACAAATATGTGAGGAGCAATCATTTTCGATTCAAAGGAGATGAAAATATTATAAAACAGGCAAAGTCGGCTTAACCCCAAAAGTAACAAACACTTTGATGTAAAACGGGGCATCTCTGGTATCAGTTTTGACGATACAGAGAAGGCCCAATGGGAATGCTGCAGATTTGCGTCCACTAATGTTGAGGATTCTCTATAGTCAGCAGAAAGCAACAAAGTCCATGATAGACACGAGGTTATGAGTTCTCTCGATTCCCTCGAATATGGAATTTTACATAGGTGTCATGACTCTAGAGCACTGATTTAAACTCCGGTCCACAAGTCCCTGTAACAGGTCAGATTTTAAGGATTCGCTTGGGGAAATACAGACTGAATCCTGCAATCGCTGAGCAGCAAATTACATCACCTGTGCTGTGCTTCAGATATCTGACAAACCTGACCTGTTACACCGTCCCGAGGACCAGAGTTAAGGAACACGGCCTTGGATGAGCCATTGTGTGGGTCTGTTGTGCCTCCATATGCATTTAAAAGCAGCTTCTAATGCATTAGTTTGGGATTGCAAAGTGGCTACCGGCAAAATACAAGTGACCAGCTCCAGGTCCATATGCCATAGTCCGAGGTCAACTAGCAAATGCCTTAGGTTTCTTTTGTCACTGGGAGTTATGCCCCAGGAACAGATGACTCATCACTTGGTGGGATGTCATCAGACAGATTATTATTATTATTATTATTATTCTTTATTTATAAAGCGCCAGCATATTCCGCAGCGCTGTACAATAAGCACAGTATAGACAGGGTTACAATACATTGAACAACATTTGACAAACAGTACAGGAGGAGATGAGGGCCCTATTCCCGTAGGAACTCACAATCTGGGAGGGTTGGGGTTGGGGTAGATTAAAGTCATGTTGGTGGTTACTTTGCCCACTGTGGGAGTACCGGCTGGGTGGAGTAGAGGTAACATCACTGCTCTGCGTGGAGAGAGCCTGTGGAGACATGGGTTCGATCCCGGCAAGAGCACCTCTCCAGTAAGTGTCCTTGGGCAAGACACCTAACGGGTACATACTCGCCACCCAGAATATACTTGAAAACGAGAGAAATCTAAATGTATTCTTCCTGGTAAAATCCTTTAAAAAAAAAAAAAAAAAGTATAGGGGTGAAGCTGTCAGTGTTGGTAACTCTTACAGAAGAGAGTGCCAACTCCAGTATTGTGAAACGGGCTTAACCTGCAGGACACAGGGGGGTGAGGCAGAAGGCTCTGCTTTGGGGAACCGCCTATTGGCCATGGTATATAACCTCTAGTGTCTTTGTGGATTATAAGCATTAACACTGCATTACAAAAACCTACTTTAAAACCAACTAGAATGCAGGACATTGAAATAAAAAAAAGGTCAGGGTAAAAGTCTAAATAATGTGGGTCCAAGGTGGGTTGAAATTGAACGCCAGTAATTAAAGAGTGAATCATTTATGGTATGTTCTATATAGATTACATGAACATCAAACCTATATGACAGCAACTTTAGAGTAAGAGTCAAACCTGTCAATTTGCCTTATCTTAGTTTCCATTAATAACAATTGTACCTTAAAGACGCAAAATCTGATTTAGAACACAAAAAAAGTTGCATCATCGCATACTGTAAAAATATCTTTGTTCTGTTTTGGGTTTTTCTTTAGCGTTCTGTTATGCAGGTTTATTAATGGTATCTATGGCACTCTTATAGAACATAGCTGGAACGTTCACAGCCCTATTAAAATTCATGAAAAGCACTCGGTTTTCTGATACCCACTCGAAAACCTTCCAAAAACCTCCATTTAAAGCATAGTTTCCAGGTGTCCTGATTGTCTGCATTTGTTGTGTATCACCGTTTTTGATCGGTATTGAGAAGAGATGTTCTTTGTTTTTGGCAGGAGAAGCCTGGGAAAATCCAAAAAACGCAATGATCTTTACTCGGAAAAAGAAACACTTGAATCCAATTCTAGATAACTCTTTGCTGTTTGGCAACTCGAATGAAACAAGTGGACTGTTTGTCCAGAGGAAAGAAAACAAGGCATGAAACTTCATCAGACGTCCGACCAAAAATAATTCAACCGAAACTAACAGTGTATGCTTATGGTTTATCTGGTTGTTTTGGCTCCACAAGAGAATCCCGCAATCCCAACCAGAACCTGGATAGAAGTAGAGTTGTTGTTGTTGTTGGGATCGCTCTTAAAAACAAAATAAAAACTCATAAGTGGTTAGAAAAGGCATTATTTGTAATAGACGCAAGACCATGCCCCCTGCATAGAATTGAAGGGGGGGGGGGTCAAATAAAATAAGATTTATTTTGGGAAAACTACCAAGTGAAAAAAATGTCAGCATCAATGAATAAAATGGGGTCAGGGAGACTACATTAATTTTGGAAGTGACAGCCTGCGAAAGAAAAGCCAGAGGGTCCTTTGCCCCATCATGCTGGAGTCTGACGGGCCTGGTCCATCTCTCAGATGGAGTTACACACAGATGGAGGTTACTCCAGTTCATTGGAAACCCCTGCAGGGAAAATGACATATAATTACCTTTAACTATTCAATGTTGGGGGGGGGGGTTACATTTGAAGACACAGTCTCTACAGGCAGCTTTTCCATTGCCAGAAGCCAGGGTAATATGAGAGAATTAAATGATACCCATGCCTTGGTGTTAGTGAATTCCGAATGTATTATTCCAGCTCGATTTGCTTTGAAACAATCATTACAAAGTGATAATTTGAAGTCTGTAGAATGATGAACAGTGATTGTATTGTATTCTTAGGCACAAAATGTTCACACAAAAGTATATGTATTAAAGGGAGGGACACTATACATTTCTCATATTCCACACTTTTTTGCCCTTAAAAGGAACATTCTGGGCGTGGCCGGCTACCAGCGGAGGCAGACGTGTTCTCGTGGAGCTCCACACTTCTGCCGCTTTTGGGGACCTCCAGCCGACAGTTACAGGACGTTTTTCATAAATTGAGGTACCACCATGGCTGGCCACTGGAGTTATACTGTCCGGAGTCCGTTTAGTCCCCCCTCCGGACCAGAGACGAGCCGTTTTGGGTCTCTGTTGCCTGCCGGGCCTGCTCTGTCGTCGGCCATCTTGGGGCCTAGGCCCCAGCACGGGTGCAACACGATCCACCTGCAGCCTATATATCGGGGAACACAGCTGCGGCGAGTCGTGGGGATGGAGGGCCCCTGTCCCCTGGCTGCTGAGGCTGTCCCTACAGCAGAGATTGTGGGGATGAGCGTGGACCAGCGGCGGCTGGTTCACCCTTCCCCCGCCACAAGCATGGAGGCCGTCCTGGCAGAACTTGAAGCCTGCCTGGAGTTGCTGCCCGGGGCAGACGATGAGCGCCCAATGACGCGTGGTGCATGGCACCGGCTGACGTCAGTGCTGAGGATTAATCAGCGGACGGACGTTTCGGCTGGGCCTGCACCGGAGGACGGCTTCTCAGCCGGTCGCATGGCTAACATCCCCGAGGTGGTAGACGTAACCGCAGAGCAACACGATGGTGAGGTGCGGCGGATTGATGAGACCGACAGGATGGCAGAAGACGCTGCGCGGGAGAATGAAGCGGACGAGGTGCGGCGACGTGGGGGACTTGATGGGGAGGATTGGCCCAGCACAGCACTGATGGAGTCCCCCCCCCGACCAGAACCTATGGACTGCCGATCAGCTATTGAGACCGTCGACGAGAGCTGCATGAAGTCAGTGTGCTGTGCTAGAGGTGACTGTAGCGATGAGCGACCGGTCGACCCCCTACCTTTGGGCATAGCGTCTGCACCCGGCAGCGGGGCTATACCAGTCGGAGACGCAAGGCGGCTTGCTGTGATGATGGCGGAGTGTCCCCTCGAGCTGCTGATGAATCTGGAGGAGTGGTGCCTGGGTGGGTGGTCCACTGGTGGGTTGCAGACCCCGGTTACGGTGACGGCGCCTGGCGAGTCTTCCCACCCTACTGGGGCACTTGAAGGTCAGATTGCTCTACGGGCACACCGGGCTGTTGCTGTGGCTGAGGATGGCCTCTGTCCCTTTCTGTGGCTAGACACCGGCTGAAGACCTCAGTTTGTCTCGATGTGCTCACCCTCACCGCTGCCGTAACGCTCCCTCCACACTGATTTTGATGTATATCCTTGCTATTATATTTTATTATTTTTACGACACATCTTATGAACTCTGTTTTCCGGGACTCCTCTGACCTTTTTCTGCTAGCTGTAATAATCCCTGTTGGAACGCAGTGTTTTGTGTGTTTTTTTTTCTTTTAATTTGGCTATTCCGGGACATCTCGGGGACGCAACCGTGGCCTGGTGCCCGGCTTGCTCCTGAGTGCCCGGGCCAGGTGCCGTTATTCCCCCTTGGCCTCCCTGCGGCCTTATGGACCGTCTGGGTAGTCGCCAAGGCAGCCACATTTTTGGCCTTTGCCATCTTTTTATTCCCCCCCCCCTCTTTCTCTTACAGCTTGATGTCCTCGGCTGGCCTTTTTTTTTTTTTTATGTTTCTCTGTTATCTACCTGATGACTTTCTCTGGCTGTTAATAGCCATTAGTTCCCTATAACTTGTTTTTTGGATGAGACCACCCTAATAGGGGATGATTTTGTTGAGTGCATTCCTTGTAGATGACGTTGAAATCCTGATGTGTTTTTCGCAGATGACTTTAAACTTTAGTGTGTTTTTTGCAGGAGACCTTACATTTAAGTGTGTTTTCCGAGAATGATCTTAAATTACTTTTTTGTTTTTCTTCTATAGTTTAACAGATTACTTATTTTGGCCCTGCGAGGTCTTTTTCCTTTTATGTTGACTTTCTATGTTGATGCAAACTTTCAAAAATAAAGAATTTAAAAAAAAAAAAAAAAAAAGGAACATTCTACTGAAAAGTAGAGTGTCCCTTTTTTGCCCTTAAATATAATTGGGCAGAGACTGCTGACAGCCCAATTTTACTCACCTTTTGTCCCTCACCGCGCACAGATCCTCCTCTTCTGCTCAGGGACTCCTGAACCTGGAAGTCCCTGAGGCTTTTCTGAGCAATTTGCGCTACTTTAGTAGCATTGGAAACGCAAACTGCACACCGCAATGGGACTTGCGAACTTTATGTACTTAAGTCCGGTAGCACCTGCACAGAATGATGGATCGGAGCGCCACGCATGCGCAGCTCTGATCCATCACGGCCTCTTTGAGACTGATCGCTACGGTGATTGGTCTCAGAAATGGCGATGTTGGTACTCTCCTTGCACAGTACCTGTGCAGTAACAGGCAGCCGGGAAATTCTAATTTCCTGGCTGCTGACGATGCTGGGTGGGATGGAGGAAACTCCTCCACTTCACCCAGCTTTTTAGCAAAAACAGGGGGGCACTCCACACATCCTGGCAATTTTAAAAATAAAGTGGTCAGGATGTGTAGAACGTTCCTTTAAATAATTGGGCAAATCACTGCTCTGCATGGAGAGAGCCTGTGGAGACATGGGTTCGATCCCAACGAGCACCTCTCCAGTAAGTGTCCTTGGGCAAGACACCTAACGGTACATACTCGCCACCCAGGACATACTTGAAAACGAGAGAAATCTCAATATATCGTTCCTGATAAAATCCTTTCTCAAAAAAAAAATATTGCTGACTGCATCTAACCGAATATTTTTTTAAATTTGGGTGAACATACTCACCGTTTCTCCCTCAACGCATGCTGCTCCATTTCTTCAGCTCAAGGCTTCCGAAATATTGAAGTCAACGCAGCTTGCATGGAACTACGGATTGGTTCTGCTCACACATGCACAGAACCGATCCATGGTCTCCCATCTCCCACCAGGATGCTCCCTGCTGCGTGTGTTTGGATAAAGGATGATGTCAGCACACAGAGCATGCTGACATCATCTGAGGAGTTTGGTGACCAGCAGGCAAGAGATTTAAATCCTGTCGGTCTCCTGACTCTTGTGTGGGTGGAGGAAACTTCACTTCACACAAGTATATCTGGCAAACTTTAAAAAGCTGTAGTGATCAGGGTGACTTTAATTTAGATTTTGCAGATTAATTTGCGGTTACATTTTGGAACTTGCTTGATATTGGTTTTAGGTTTTCACTTTATAGGTTCCGAGTCAGATGTAAACTTATGCAGAGCTCTGGTAAACTGAGCAATTCTGTACAGAAGGCTAAGATCACACATAACTCGGAATCTAACCCATAGCTTTTTTTTTTAGGGGTTTATCTCATACAGCAGGGCACAACATTTCAAGTCCCAAGCTACTAACCAGGCCATAAGAGTTACTCGCCACCAGTTGCTCTACCTAACCCCTACCCAGTCCTTATCTCTGCCCCTAAACACACCCCCTTAAATTATCTTATGAAATTACACTGTTAAAGGTTTTATTTAGAATAAAGTTACAAAAATAACATTAATACCCAGACATCAGACCCCAGATACATGTATACCCAGTCATCAGACCCCAGTGTGAGCAGAGCGAGGAGACAGGGAAGCTCCTCTCCACCTCCCTGCCAGTGACAGAGACAAGCTTGGTCAGGTTAGGCAGCTGGTCCCTGCCACCATGCAGCCTGAGGAAGGGGGGCTGCACGGTGGCACCACTGGAATACGCAGCATGAAATAATTTATTGTGCTGCCTGTGTGTGAATTTCCACTCTCCAAATGCTAGTAGGCGAGTGGAAATTTTGAGCCCTGCCATACAGGATTGGCTCTACAAAGGAGATAAGCACATGCCTACAATTTTCTATTTGCATTCCTTTCAAAGAGCCATACAACCGAAACCCAGCAGTGGATTACTATTACTGATCTTAATGGCTTATTAATGTAAAACTCTCCAGCACATTTCATTTGATAATTTATAGATTACAGTGAAAAGCTTGTGTTTACCAAACAGTTTTATTTAAATCCCTAAAAAAGTTGCTACTACCTTCATCAACCGAAACATTACCACAGTCAGGCCCAGACTGGGACAAAAAATAGACCCGGGCATTTTGGACTGAGCAGCCCACTTTTTTCTACACAGCGCACATTACTGTGAGCTTTATTGCTGTGGACCTCTGTGATATGCTCATACACAGCACACATTACTGTGGAGCTCTGTGACACCTCTGACGAAAAGGGCACCCCAAAGTTTATTTGCATTTATTTTGCTTTACAGTTTATTGTCTCTGTATATAGTGTAGAGTGTTGTGTGATGTGCTATGCTGTTGTCAAAGTGTGTATCTGTATGTTACAGATATAAGTTGTTATATTTTGCACTCACAAAACAGGAGGAGAGGACCCTGCTCAAGAGCTTGCAATCTAACATTTTGTTAATTGTCAATTTCTTGAATAGGGTGCTCTGGAACGGCTTGACATGGTCCATTATACTGGTATGTGTGTTGATATGAAAAGCATCACCTTTCCATTTACTTGGAATTCACTCTACTTGAGGTTTGAATCCATCCTTCCAGTGAAGGCTAATGTCAGACAAACGCAGACAGAGCGTGCTCTGCGTGCGTACATAATGGGCAGACGTACTGATGTAAGATACTGTAGACACCACACGCCGTTTTTCTTGACGTAAAAAAAAAAAAAAGGGAATTATGGGAAATAAAATTCATATGAAAAATGCAAAAAATTTGAAAAGGATATGAAAAGCCATTTTGTGCGTCAAGGTGCTGGACGTCGCAAATACGCTGCGTCTGACATCTCATCACTCACACAGAACGCTACGTGGACGTGGCGCACTCTGTGCGTCCATCTAGCGGTTTTAAGTTCTTGCCTAACATGCGTCAAATTGCCACGTGCGTTGTGCGTGCGCTGTTCGGTGGGCACGAACTTCGTGTGTGGGTCTCTATTGATCTTGATTCTATGCTACGACGGACATAAACTGTGCGGCAACACGGACGTGATAACTGCGTTCGTCTGACACGGGCCTTAGAGAACCCAGGAGAGGATGCACAGAGTATTGATACATTCAGACAGACAAGGAGACATTACATAGACCTCTGCAGGTGACACATTGGGGTATGTTTTGATGTACCCAAGATTATAGTAATATAAAAGGTATAAAATAATAATATTTAGTAAAATAAGTTCAGTTTTGTCAAGGCAAATGCTTGTAGCATTTTTAGAACCTAATTGAATTTGTGAGCTCTTAGCTCATTGAAGAGAGAACATTAAATTACCTGTCTCCCACAATTTGAAAAAAATCATTTAAAAATAGACGATCACAACTTTGTGCATTGAAATAAACGTTCAACGCCTTAGTGACTCCAATTCTGCATTGAGTGTCCATGAGATAAAATGTTGATTTTTACATTCACATAAAAAAATTACACAGGAACCAGGGTAAACGGTCATCAGAAATAATATACTCCTACTCGGTACATACCTACTAAGGCTGGGTTCACACCTGCACGTTTTTCAAACGAGCGCAATACGTGCGTTTTTTTACACGCGTTTACGCATACGAAAAACCGAGCGAACACACACTGCAGCGCGTTCGCGGCTATGTCTATGGCCGCGAACGCGCTGCTATGCGCACCAAAGAAGCTCCCGGACTTCTTTGGGCGCGGGACGTTTTAAAGCGCTTTAAAACACTTAGGTGTGAACGGGTCCCATTGAATAGCATGGGATTTCCCCGTCCATGCGATTTAAAGCGCGCAGGAACGCACTTTAAAAACGTATAGGTGTGAACAGGGCCTTAGATCCAGTTTGAAATACAGGCCTTCAGGTTTTGTCTCACAATTTTCTTTATTGGGTGTCATGAATTTGTGATCACATAATGGTACAATATCACACACACACACACACATTACTTAACTCCAGCAATACAGGTCTCTGACGGGAGTCAAAACATTGGTACATATTTGAAATGATTTAATAAATTTGTTGTTTTATACAATCCTGAGTTCGGCCATTTAGTGGATTATATATATTCTTTTCTTGCAAGTATATGGTATAACTGTATATTTACATTTTGGTTTTTTTAAGCATTTCCAGCACATGCATCATTGCTTTAAGAGCAATTTAGAAATCCACAGTTGGCAAACTGGATATTGGCATCAGCAAGTGAGACATTTGGGCTAACACACACTCTATAAACCACAGCCACTCACACACAACTCAATATTTGCATCAGTGAAATTGTATGAAAAATTCCAAGTGTTTCTGAAAAGCCCTTTTGTTCTATACAAAAAAAGTGATATGCTGCCAGTTTAAAAGCAAAGTCCAAGATATATGAAACTTAATGAGCTGTTTTTGGGTAGGGGGGGGCATTTTCCTGGGCATCAGGCTGCTGTAGGACATGAGGCCTGGCCTTGACACCAACCTTGGCTCAGGTCAGGTTACCCACTCTTGGTGCCAAGTTTAGTCATCGTTGCCAGGATCAGGTTAAAAAGTCCCACGTAGGACAGCTTTAAACAGCCCGATGGACCAGAGCTCAGACTTTTTAGAGAATGACTAGTTCCAGCAAAGTGTGGAAAAATAATTCTAGAAGTTGGTCCATGGCAAGGAAATTAATTCCTTATCGGTTTGTGATTTGTGACCGTTACAATATGCAGAGCTGTATAAGTGTAATACATGTTTTAGCGTCGATTTAAGCGTGTATATTAATTCCAGATTTAATAACTGCGATATCGGGAAAGCTGGAATTAGTTATAAAAAAAAGCCACAGAGGATGTAAGTGAACAGCGCTGCGCCTGAGGCCATGGAGGACTAAAGGAAATGAGGTTGTAGCCATCTAAGAGAAGGTCCTGGAGCCAGCTTTATAACAACATGAGATAAGATCAGGGGAGCACAAGGTCACAGAGCACAAGATAGAAATCTATGATGGACTGCAGCTGAGCACATTTTGTCTGTGTCAATGAGTCCAGCCTCCTCTCCATTCCCCTAATCTTTTGTCTGTTTTGTTGTTGCTGTTCCTGCTGCCAAGTTCCATGATGAATCAAGATATAAATCACATGCTGTACAAGAGAGCAGTCACTGGCTGATCCTCTCCCCCATCACACACTCTGAGGGGAGGACAATACTTTTAACTCGATCTCAACCAGGCCTTTTGAGTTGTTCTTGACGTCATGACAACACAGATCATCTAAATGATGGACTATTAATGGCTAATATCGTCACTGACATGCTCCCTACCTATAGGGGGTGGACGAAATAATCAAAATATCAAGATTAACTTTCAACGTAACACCATGCAATTAAAAATAGAAGCCCAATCGGCAATTTGAGATTATTTATTTATTTATTTAAAAAAGGATTTTACCAGGAAGGATACATTGAGATTTCTCTCGTTTTCAAATATGTCCTGGGTTCAAGAGCATTGAAATTTTACAGTCGTTACAGAAATACAAATTAATAAAAGCAAGATATTAAAAAAAAAACACAAATATACAGATTAACACAGAAAATAAATATGTAAGTAATATAGTTACTATGTTACATGTTTACAGGTGCATTCTGTACCAAGGTATGCTAGTAAGGAGCTCTTGAGTGACTTAAGACTGGGGGAAGATTTGATGGCGTCTGGGAGGTTATTCCATAACTGTGGTGCTCTGTAGGAAAATGAGTATCGAGACACTTTCTTTTTGTATTGTGGTATTGCAAGTAAGGTGCTGGTCCTGGATCGGAGGTTATAGGTTGAGGGAACTGTTAGGGGAAGCAGCCTATTCAGGTAGGGTGGCAGCTTCCCAGAGAAGCTCTTAAACACCAGGTTGGAAAGGTGAAGGGTGCGTCTAGATTCCAGTGACGGCCAGTTTAGCTTTCTTAACATGTCACAGTGGTGGGTCATGTAGTTACATTGTAGCACAAAGCGGCAGAATGAGTTATACAATGCAGTAAGTTTCTGAAGGTGTGTTTGTGGGGCCGCTGCATACACTACAACTCCGTATTCAATAGCCGGCATAAGCATTTGTTGTACAATCTGCTTTCTTACCACGGGGCTCAGGCAGGATTTGTTTCTGTACAGGGCACCTAGTTTGAGGTAAAGTTTGGATGAGAGTTTTTCTATGTGGGGGCCAAAGGATAGATTTGGGTCTAACCACATAATTGGATATTTGAGAGAAGTGACTGTGGTCAGCGTGCCTTTTGATTTTGTCCTGACATGTAGATGGGGATTTTGCAGTTTATGTAGTTTAGGTGCTGTTCCAAAGAGCATTGTTACAGTTTTGTCAGTATTTAGAAAAAGTTTGTTATCTTTGATCCACTTTTCTACCTCTGTGAATTGTTCTTGCAGCACGGCCTCCAGCTGTGGAAGATCTGGTTTGCTGGTATAGATTACGGTGTCATCTGCATACATGTGTACAGTTGAGGCTTTGCAGACGTTGGGCAGATCATGTATGAATAATGTGAATAGCAGGGGGGCCGAGTATTGAGCCTTGGGGTACTCCGCACGTGACTGGGAGGGGGAGGGAGGAGCTGCCAGAGATGGACACATGTTGCGATCGGTTGGATACATATGATTCAAACCAGGTTAGCGTGTGATCACCAATACCAGAGTTTTTAAGTTTTTGTAAAAAGATACCATGGTCTACGGTGTCAAAGGCCTTGGCAAAATCAAGGAAGATGGCTCCAGTTAGGTATCCTTGTTCCATGCCAGTTTGGGTATCATTGCAAACTTTTAAAAGGGCGGTTGTAGTTGAGTGATTTGGACGAAAGCCTGATTGATCTGGGGTTAAATGGTTTGAAGATTTATAATAATCACGTAATTGTGTGTAGACGCATTTTTCCAAAATTTTTGACATAACGGGGAGCAATGAGATTGGACGGCAGTTGAATACCAAAGTACTGTCACCACTTTTATGGATAGGTACAACTCTCGCAGTCTTCCATAGTTTGGGTATGTATCCAGTTGCCAGTGATTCATTGAGTGTTGCGACAGGTTTTGCAATTGCTGGGGCACCGATTTTCAGCAGCATTGCTGGGATTTGATCAGGTCCAGATTGGTATTTCATTTTTTGATTACGGAGCAGTTTAGTAACTACACGGACAGGCACTGGTCTAAAGCTGAATTTATCTGCGATATGGGGTCCCTGCACGGTTGGAGGGGCCTGACCTGTGTGTGGCCTTTTTGTAGGTGTGTCATTTGCTAGCTTAGCAATTAGGGTGGTGGCGCACCCAACAAAATAATTATTAAAGGCATTTGCAACATCTAGGGGGTGTTGCAGGGTTTGGTTGTTTACTTTGACAGCAGCTGGCTGGGAGTGGACTGGGGGTGCTTGTATGTTACTTATGATACTCAAAAAATTTCTAGGGTTTGATAGGTTATTGTTTAGATTTTCATTGAAGTATTGGGCTTTAGCCTTTTTTGTTTGTTTTGTACATGCATTCTGGCATTTTCGGTATTCACAGTGATCATTCATGGAACTTTTCTGCAAGGCATGGTTCACATCAGGCACTGTTTCTTGAAACCAGTAAACCCAAAACTGGTGTGTGTTTTTAAAGGGCAGGACAGCTTTCAGCAACACATCCAATAATATCACACTGATTGGAATCAAGGTTGGCTCACTCCTGGCTCCAATTAGCTCTTGGAGAAGTCATTAGGCTAGGGGTTCACCGGGAAAGGGAGGGCAGGGAAAAGTCACCACAAAACCCACAGAATGCACGCAAAAACATCTGGATTAACCCGTCGAAGACGCCGGAAAAACCCGAGCAGGAGTCGATCACACACAGTGAAGCCTCTGGAAAAGGCCGAGACCGCAGACGAGGGAGGTGAATAAATTAGCAAAACAGTTTGCATGAATGATTGAAAAGTGAAACGCTGTTTGCAAAGAAACTACTGAGTGAAAATGTCTGAAATTTACATATGAGGTCCAGGGAATGATAATAAAAAGGGCTGTTACAGAAAAAATCAGTAAGGGTAAAAAAAATAAAAATAATAGGACTTTTAAAAAAAAAAAAAAAATTAAAAATCCAGAAAAATGATTACAATATCCTAAAAAAATCTATAAATAAAGAGACTCTTTACTGCAGAATTTTATAATGAACGGTTTATTAGATATTGAATTAAAATGGGAAAATTTTTAACATTGAAGCCTATGGGATTCTCCTGAATAAACTTGCCGAATTAAACCACCGAATGGCAGGGCATTTCGGGAACCTTTCACTGCTGGTTTGTGTTCTCTGAATAGCCGAAGCAGTGCTTTTTCATGTGGTTTTCACTGCCCTCGAACAGGCACTGAACAGGCACCGTATGTTCAGGCAATTCGCTAGGATTTGGCGAATTGCCTGCTCTCTGGATAGCCGAATGGCCAAGAAACCTTTCTCAAGCAATTTGGATCTCTTTGAATAACCCTGATATTGTTTGTGTTGTATTATTTTAAGCAGACTGTGTTTTTCAAATTGTTGTGACTTAGATGAAGATCAGAGCACATTTTATGACCAATTCATGCAAAACTCCACGTAATCCCAAAGGGTTCACATACTTTTTCTTGCAACTGTATGTTAATAGGGAGCGCTTGAGTGACTTAAGACTGGGGGAAGATTTGATGGCGTCTGGGAGGTTATTCCAGAACTGTGGTGCTCTGTAGGAAAATGAGGATCGAGCCACTGTCTTTTTGTATTGTGGTATTGCAAGTAAGGTGCTGGTCCTGGATCAGAGGTTATAGGATGAGGGAACTGCTGGGGGAAGCAGCCTATTCAGGTAGGGTGGCAGCTTCCCAGAAAAGCTCTTAAACAACAGGTTGGAAAGGTGAAGAGTGCGTCTAGATTCCAGTGATGGCCAATTTAGCTCTTTTATCATGTCACAATGGTGGGTCTGCAATAACAAACTAAATTATATATGGCCTCCCACCCATCCGCCAGACAATCTGTTCCGCTGTCCGATCAAGGATCTCTCTCCGCTTGGTTATACTGGAACTCTGTACCACCGGATCCGCTTCTCCTGCTTGTCCGATTTCGGTAACGAGAATTACGGCCTATCGCCTGCACTCCCAGTGGATCATCGCGGTCTCCTAACTCGGGGTCCAAACTGGAACATTGCGTCTGCGCAAAAAAACTCTCAGCGATGTGTGGATAGATCTCCGCCAGCACTGTCTCTGATTATCAGCACCCGCAAGGCAGCTCCTGCTCTCCGGCCTGGTCTTAATCTCTGGCAGTCCACCTTTCGTCACTCGACTCCCACTGGCTCTCCTTCGACCGAGGCTGCGGATGTCCTTCACTCTCTCCCACCCACTTCCTGTCCCCGCCGCAAAGCATGATGGAAAACGTAGTCCTGTTGTGTCCAGTATACTCTACATTGCGCTTGTCTCCCCCTGGTGGCCAAACCCGAGCAATACATCAACAGAGTTTTAAACAGCGCTACAAATATATACACGCACACTCCTCCAAATAGCGGCACTCAAATCGAATCTTTATATTTTATAAATATATACACAAACAAAAAAAACACTAACAGGTCTATTCACTAAAGGGTGAAACTCTGGAGAATTGGCAGGAGAAGTGAACAATCTAGACCAAATAGCTAATTTGGACAGTCAGATAAGGCTTGGGTCAGACTAACGCATTTTGAATGTGCGTTGAGCCGCACTTTATCACGGCCGTAGTAGCAGCAAATGACGGCCAATGACAGCCAAAATACGAAGTAAGGCCGCACGAAAGTTCGGCCGCGCAACGCAAGCGGCAAACAAATGCATTTTTGCAAGAATGTCGAACCGCTAGTACTGATGTACAGAGTGCGCTGCGTCCACATAGCGGCGTGTGTGCATGATTAGGAGACGTAAGACGCTGCTAATGTCCGGCCTACATAACGTCCAGATGCAAAAAGTGTTTTATTGACGATCCATAAAACAACACGCATGAAAATGCGCATCGTTTGACCGCTTTCGCGTCCACCGTAACAAAATACGTCAATGCGTTCGGACGCACTTTTTGACGGTCGATGCGAAAAATGCGTTCGTTTGACACTAGCCTAAATGGGAGAATTTTTTCGGTTATTTTGATGTAGAATTTTCACTTCTCCCGTCATTCTCCTGAACTTCCCCTTTTAGTGAACAGACCTGAAACGCTCACTAGAAAAAAGATTCAGCTTTCTAAAGGAGTAGGATATAAGCAAAACTCGAAGGCCGTACCCGAGAACTGGTATATAATAAAAACCCATATTTTGACCAGACAAAAATTGGCATTAGTTTAGGATCCACCTTAAGTGCTTTAGTGTGACGTGGCGGCAGGGGGGGGGGGTGGTTACAACTTTGATGGCTATTTCAGTAAACTAAAAACCTCTATTTTTTCTTTAGCATGGATATATGGGATTATATTTGTGAATGACAATGTTGTGATAGGTTTCATGCATGAAGTGAGGTTGAGTACTGACACTTTATACTGCCATCCTGAGGCGTGTTCGGTTGCTCAGCCACTGCAAGTGCTAAGTTAGCAACTTGGCACTGAACGCTATGCTGCGGCTCAGCGCTCAGCACTGTTAACTTAGCACTTGCAGCCAAGTCGAGAGGTGCTGCGGGGTTAGCTGAGTGTGACATAGGAAAGATGGCCGCCTCCACGGAGCAAATAATCCAATAAGGAAAAGTTCAGCTTGAGGTTTTGGTGGAACAAAATAGCAGATATTTATTGGAAGATGGTAAACATTCACACTAAAGTGGTAATAAAATGGACAAAAGTGGATTTTGCAGAAACAGCAGCTTTCAATAAGCAATCCTCAACCCTTTTGCTTCAATATTCACAGTCAAAGTGTTCAGTGAGACGGCTGCAGTAGATTGAACTGCTGCAATGAAACAATTCAGCAGCTGCTGAGGAACTGAACGCGCCTCAGGTATAGGCGGAATAGAGCACGGCTCTATTCATATTAATCAATTACATGTAAAGATTGTTCCTTGTTGTGCTTTCAGGTAGTCAGAGGATTGATTGCTGAATCTATAAAGAATCCATATTATATACATATTTGTTTAATATATATCTTTATAATAATATACATATAGACACAAGTCCATTACCAATTACAGTTGTGTTCAAAATTATTCAACCCCCACTGAAATTGAGTGTTTTGGCCACAGTCCACAGAACACTATCCCAAAACTTCTGTGGTTTGTCCACATGACTTTTGGCATACTGCAGTCGACTCTTCTTATTCTTTGGAGACAGCAAGGGGGTGCGCCTGGGAGTTCTGGCGTGGAGGCCTTCATTACGCAGTATGCGCCGTATTGTCTGAGCTGAAACTTCAGTACCCACATCTGACAAATCTTTTCTCAGTTCCTCAGCAGTCACACGGGGACTTTTCTCCACTCTACGCTTCAGGTAGCGCACAGCAGTCGAAGTCAGCATCTGCTTTCTGCCACGACCAGGTAGCGTTTCAACAGTGCCCTTTGCCTTGAATTTGCGAATGATGCTTCCTATGGTCTCTCTTGGTATGTTTAACATCTTTGCAATCTTCTTATAGCCATTGCCCTTCCTGTGAAGAGTAATCACCTCTTCTCTTGTCTTCCTGGACCATTCTCTTGACTTCACCATGTTTGTAACCACACCAGTAAATGTCTAGAAGGAGCTGAGTATCACAGTCATTTTAAAGCTGCCTAATTGGTGCTTATTATGCTTTATTGCTGCACCGTGACATCCACAGGTGTTTTCAATACCTGATTGAAAACACTTGAATGAACCGCTGTTCTTCAGAGTGGTAGTCTTTAAGGGGTTGAATAATTGTGTCAATGAAGAATTCACAAAAGAAACATTTACTACTGTATTACAAAACCAATTGATGTCATTTTAGTTGCATATGGTTCTTTAAAAAGTCCTTGTAGGATTTCATTCTGAATACAATTACAAATGTACACTAAATTCCCTAAAACCCTTTACAGCATTGGGGGTTGAATAATTTTGAACATAACTGTAGGTGTGTATATATTTTACTATGCAACCAATAATATACAAAAGTAAAACCAAAATCACAAATTAGGGAAAGAGTAATTACAAATGTTGGAAGGCAGAAGACATTTTCAAAATCTGGCCGTATAACAAGTCTATCAGGACCAACAATGGTAAACCGTATGTATGCAGTAGCTATGAGTCATTTGGATACATCTCTCCTTGGAATATAGTAGATCTTGTGTTAATGCACCATCGAGCATTTTGGCTCGCCTCCAGTTTCTGTAAGCAGGGAGGACAGCTTTATTAAATAACAAGCCGTCATCATGCAATACACATTTCTCAACCGTAATCTCAAAATTAAACATACATACTCAGACGAAGAGCGCATTTGCTTTCTCATGTTGTTAAGATGTGTTCTGCATATGTATATTTGTTTCAATTTTACTATTTAAAGTTAAGGTTAGGTGGAACTAGACAATGTTACAGAATAAGATTCCCGAACCTAAAAGTGAGTATTTATTTACATTCCACAAGCAACTGTGGGTTATAAATAGCACGGAAATGTGCAGAATCAAATAGCACGGTCTTGATATTGGAGCCCTGCCATGCTTGCTCCCGGATGTTCTTCTGGGTATACCAGCAAAACGTACCCAGCAAGTAATCTCTGTTCATTTAGGAATATATAATAGAATATAAATATATATATATATACTGTGACGGATCCCGCTACTCGGGGTGAGTAGATCCGCCGTCAGCGCCGAGTACACCTTGAGGTCGGTAGTGTGGTAGCGAGGTGCCGCTGGTGCTCGTAGGATACCCCGAGGTTGCAGCGCTGTAGAGGTCCTTGAAGCGTCCCAGTTCCCAAAGCCCTGTTATCCCCAATTACTGGCCGAGGCAGGAGTAAAGGTTCAAACAAGTGATTTATTTTTCATGGAGAACACAGCTTATTTATGGGGAAAAAAGACATTGTTCTCCCCTGGTCCGCCCTCAGCCCTCCCGGGGTGATTTCTGCCACTGCCTGGAGCCATGGCCCAATTTTCCTTTGTTCACCTGAGGCCCCCCTGGTGGGTGCAGCCCTTATCTTGAGGCTCGGTGCCAGTTCGTCTGGTGAACTTTCTGTGGCTCTGAATGAGCGGTGAACAGGGGAAGAACAGGGAAAAGCACATTGAGGTACTTAGCCCTTATTTTTATAACAAACTTTTAATAACACACAAATAAATAAACACTTGAACTGCTGTACTGCGCTACAGCATAGTGGCGGCCGTCCCGTCACATATACTAGTTGTTAAGCCTGCCCGGAGGGCAGTCTATTGTTGTTGTCGCCAGCTCAGAATTCATGTCCACATAGTTGTTTTTCAATGTCCTATCCAAGAGTATCTCTATATAATTGCGTTTGTAACACGTCCATCGCTGTCCCATCCTCAACAGGAGGGCCAAGTGAGCAGCCGTGATGGGTGCGTGCGCGCAGCTGACAACGCATTACAAAGGCATTTATATATTAGAGCAGGTTCCTCTTCCCTCTTAGATTGTAAACTCACAGGAACAGGACCCTCTTCGATTGTAAGTTCACATGAACAGGACCCCTTAAATTGTAAGCTCACGGGGACAGGACCCCTTAGATTGTAAGCTCGTGGGACCCCTTTAGTTTGTAAGCTCGTGGGACCCCTTTAGTTTGTAAGCTCGTGGGACCCCTTTAGTTTGTAAGCTCGTGGGACCCCTTAGATTGTAAGATCGTGGGACCCCTTAGATTGTAAAATCGTGGGACCCCTTAAATTGTAAACTCATGGGGACAGGACCTCTTACATTGTAAACTCATGGGACCTTTTGGAATGTAAGCTCATGGGACCCCTTAGATTGTAAACTCATGGGACCCCTTAGATTGTAAACTCATGGGATAGATTGCAAGCTCATGGGACCCTTTAGATTGTAAACTCATGGGACCCCTTAGATTGTAAACTCATGGGACCCCTTAGATTGTAAGATCATGGGATAGATTGTAAACTAATGGGACCCCTTAGATTGTAAACTCATGGGACCCCTTAGATTGTAAACTCATGGGACCCCTTAGATTGTAAGCTCATGGGATAGATTGTAAACTAATGGGACCCCTTAGATTGTAAGCTCATGGGACCCCTTAGATTGCAAGCTCATGGGATAGATTGTAAGCTCATGGGACCCTTTAGATTGTAAAATCATGGGACCCCTTAGATTGTAAACTCACGGGGACAGGACCCCTTAGATTGTAAACTCATGGGATAGAGTGTAAGCTCATGGGATAGATTGTAAACTCATGGGATAGATTGTAAGATCATGGGGACAGGCTGAAGGTGGTAGGGTGCCCAGTTGCAGGGAGGCCAATACTTACCTTGTGTCCATCGCTGTGATCAAGTCCACAGGTCTTTGCCGTGCTGGTTCTGGCATGCGGCACCCAGAGCCTCCCCTGCACCAGCCGCCGAAGGAGACTCAGGGCAGGGGTGATCCGTGAGGGACAAAAAAAAAAAAAAAAGCCGATCCGTTGGAGAGTCGCTGTATGCGCACCTCTCCAACGGATTTTCGTTGTCCCTCGCGCATGCTGGCTGGTAATCACAGCGCGCATGCGGAAGTAGCCTTGCGCATGTGCATTGCATCCGCCTCCTGCGGCGGTGGACGCAAACAGTTTTATATATAGAGATATTTTAGGGATAGACCGATATAATTTTTCCAGTACAGATACCGAATATTGTCCCTTTCAGGCCGATAACCGATATCAGTTGCCGATACTCTGTACATTGACATTTTTGAAAAAAATAATAAAAAATAACAATTTCTGTACAATTATGGTGTCAAAATTTTTAAAACATTACAACTGGGGAAAATAAAGTGCTTGCAAAGTAACTTAGCCCCTTAACGAAAGGCGGCGTTACAAATAAAACACATGCTGCTGTTTATTTTTCCTTTTAAATAATTGCATGTAATTGCAACATTTACCAAAACCTAATGGTGAGTTTTGCTTCGTGACTGTGCTTTATCCTACAGGATTTAACAGTTAATGGGATGAATATTTTTCACAGTAAATAGGATCAGTATACCCAACACAAAAAAGCCATTGATCAACTTACATGAAACTAGCCGTGCTTAAAAATTGTGTATTTATACACAATATCCACACAGTATTACCCAGTAATATATCATAACAATAATACCAGCGTTATATTTACAGTAATGACCCTTCAAGTCAATTAGGTGAGCAATCAATCCTCTGACGGTACCTGAAGGTACAGCAAGGAACAATCTTTACATGTAATTAATGAATTAATATGAGAGAAGTACAGGATGTACACTACAAGTGAATTATTTATGTTTCGAAGAAATTCTGGCCAAGCCCTAATTCATGTTATACAAAACAAAATGTTCCAATTATATGGAAAAAAATAACCTGTCTCCTCATAACTTTGAAATATATCCCGGCTTTATCGCAGAATAATTAAAAAGCCCAACGTCAGGCAATGGCCAGGCTGAGTTCATCAAGCAGACACAAGAACCAGATAACACACACGTAGTTACATAGGCTGAAAATAAGACATGGACCCATCAAGTTCAGTCTTTCCCACATTACCTACTGCTCTTGATCCAAAAGAAGACAGAAAAAAAAACAGTCTGAAGCGCTCGCCAACATGCAACACACTGGGGGGGGGGGGAATCATTCTTGACCCTAGAATGGTGGTCAGATTTCTCCTTGGATCAAACAGCTTTTACTCCCAATTTAAATTTTATGACCCTTAATATTCTGTTTTTGCAGAAAGTCATCCAGTTGTTTAAAAAAGTCTGTACAGACTCTGACCCAACCACCGCAACCTCACCACCCCACCAGTTAGCTTCTTAATTTTATTGATACCCTCATATCCTCTAAGGAAACCTGTACATTCCTTTCTTTAGACACAGAAAAGACTCGCAGTGGCTTAGACTAATAGGGCTCTATTACATTCTTTGCGCAAACGTTAACGCGTGCGCAAAAACGCATTAACGCGAGGGGCAAAACCCTTTGCGCAGAACGTCGTATTACAATGTCTGTGCAAAAAATGCACGTTAACATCTACCGCGGGTGAACCTGCGCGAACCCTTTGCGAGCGTAATGTACTGCGCGCGTCCTATACTTAACATTGTGAGCGCAAATGCGTTTGTGCGCTGGTACGTGGAGGTAATTACAATCTTTGCGCAAAATTTAACGGACAAAGTTTGCGCGCATAATTTTAACGTCTTTGAAAAGCTGGTGTTAATGGCAAATCTGAACGTCCTGGCCAAAACCAAATATAAAAATACAGCAACGTATAGTTACACATTCTACGCATACCCAAACAATAAAATTGAGAAGTAGTGCGTGTTTTTATTATTGCTGCAGCATAAATACTCTGATTTTGGCAGGCACAAAAACTTAACAGGAGAAAATTGTGGTTCTTAATTCTGATTGGCTGAATCACTGAAAACCGATTTCTGCGCACAACTTTAATGCGCACGTGTTTTTTCCGCGCGTTATTTTTTGACGGATGAAAAAATGAGCGTGGATTGTAATACCAGAGTTAATTTACGCGCGTTAACGTTTAACGCTTCACGCACAAATTAACGCACTGCACGAGCTTTTTTGCGCAAGGAATGTGATAGTGTTTATCTCAATCAATGAAGAGCTTTGGATTTTTAAATTTTTCTCAGGAGTATTTTCATAATACAATGATCCCAGTGCCAAGGGTGTAAAATGTAGGTTTCCTTTCTGAATCTTTTACTAGATCCAAATCAAACTTGGGAAGGTTATCCTTTATCCCCTTTTCTACATAGACTTTAGCTTTGAAACAGACTACAACACAATAAAATTGAAAGAATTGTTACCGTCCCTCCAAATACAAATGAAATGTATTTGTGGATGACAATCTATTGACGATCTCCAAGCCTTTGACTTTTCAACCAATACATTTCATATCGTACGGTCAACATAATTAAGATATATGTTCTGAGTTTCACATTCCACCCCACAAAAAAAAATCCTCCAAAAATTATGTACTTATAACAGGAAGAGGTCTTCTATTAAATGTTTACTAACTCTAGGGAAGCAAGTTTTTTGTTATTAAAACTCACTCAGCTCCCCACTACCTGTCCTCGCTAATCACTAAATAAGCCCCAGCCCGCTCCCCAAGGTCAAACAGTGACCTGCGCCTAGCTTCTTCCCGCATCACATCTTCCCGTGATAGACTGCAGGAGTTCTCACGCACAGCTCCCATCTTCTGGAACGCTCTTCCTTGTACGGTCAGACTTTCCCCTCCTTTAAACGCTCCCTTAAGACATTCCTGTTTAAGGAAGCCTACCACCCAACTCACTGACGCAACCAGTCCATCACTCTCACCTTGCAGTCCTCTCCTCCTGTTTCCACCTCCAACCCTTCTAGATTGTGAGTTCCCATGGGAATAGGGCCCTCGTTTCCTATTCTACTGGTTTGTCAATTGTTGTTCAATGTATTGTAACCCTGTCTATATTGTGCCCATTGTACAGCGCTGTGGAATATGCTGGCGTTATATAAATAAAGAATAATAATCATAATTAAAAGCTAGAAACAAAAGACGACTAATAACGCCACCAACGTGGAATAGAATCCATCTTCTCCCAGTTTAGTACCTATGAGGTAATAGTTATTTAATCTTTGGAGATTAATTGCAGTAAATGGGTTCATAGGACCATAAGGGATTCTTATTGGTGAAATAATTGCACCCAAGAGATGTAGATACTGACTCACTGGCCAAGATTTCACTAGTGATCCTCAATGGATCGAGCCATAGTTTGCAGCAAAGAAGTCACGACCCAACAGCTTCCAAAGTGACCAAGATGAGCACTTCACGATGAAAACTACTGCTGTCCTGATCACCGTTTTCGTGCTGCCAAACTGATCCGAGCCATATGGTATTAGGGATAGGCTGCTACAGTGTACCTATCCAATACCGCACAACTTGCGACCAGACTAGCAGTCTGAAAGGAAACACCAGCGCCCCCGGCTTTCAACCCGACATCACAGGGCATGGAGCAAGCAGTCAAGATGATGTAAGTGAGCGCAGAATTGTTCAGGCTAAAGCAGGATGGCTCACATTGTATTCCCCAAATGCTCCATTACTCAGGAACAGACAGGGAAGACGCCAAGAGACACTGCCGCTGCAGGACTCCAGCTGGGCGGGTCAAAGCTCTATCGGATCTGTTTGAAAAAGCTGATCTCTGAAAATTGCCACTATCGGAACTCAATCCTGATCCTTTGGATCGGATCAGGACATTCCTAATGAAAACGCCATCTCCTTGCCATTAAACAAATAGGCAGTCTCTTCACTGTTGAATGCAGGTAGTGAGGGTGTAAGGTAGGGTAGTGTTAAAGAGCCAATTAAGGTTAGAGTTAATGTATCTAAGAATAATGTGTAAAATGTTTATATACGTACATATACTTTGTTATGTACTCCAGAGATCACTTTTTTTTGTTCCAAAGAGCTAGGACCATGCTTAGAGGTTTCAGTGAATGTCTGTAACCAAAGCTAAACAGAACTTGCCATTTGTCATGCCACGAAGAAGATGGCTACCACTGTTTAAACAAGTAAAATAGAAATAAAAAAGTAGTAGTTTCGGAATACCAATAAAAAGAGGTAATCAAGAAAAGAAAATTAGGAATATTAAATGGTCATGCAACCAATTATTGGACAACTTGAGGTTGACTGACCCCGAGGTATATAGTGAGAAATCTAGTCGAATAGAAAAAACAAAGAAGATTTGCATTTCAAGTACTGAGTGTATGTAATATATATATATATGCAAATCTTCTATATATATTTTGAGAGATAGAGAGAGAATAGATAAATTAGATAAAGCCTTGGCCTCTGGTTCAATTACGGGAGTTTCAGTGCAAAGTGAACACACGGACAGATCATTTGTGACATTTACTGCCTGTGAGTTGTAACAGGGTAAACATTCTGTGGATAACACAAGACAGACAAATGCTTTGAGGAAATGGGGGATCTTAAAACAGACTTTTTACCACTCAGCAGACGGTCATTTATTAAGGTAGAATACAAAAGATCATGTCCCTCATACTTTTACATTTTACCAATATATACAAGTCTATTCACTATAGGTGAAACCCAGGAGAATTGACAGAGGAGAACAATCTGTTCTAGACCAAATAGCCGATTTGGAAAGTGAGACAAATGGGAAAAAATTTTGGTTTGGCTATTTTGACCAAGAATTTTCACTTCTCCTGCCAATTCACCTGTGTTTCACCTTTAGTGTATAAACCTGTTAGTATTTACAGGTTATTTTCTAAAACAAGGAAAGCACATTCTTTTAAATTATTAGGAAACAAATACTTATTTAAATTTTAAAATAAAAGAATGGAAAATTTAGATTTTTTTGGAGAAACAATGGCAAGATCCTGCAAGGCTACCTGTCTTTAACATTTAAATTGTTCTAAATTCCACTTACCACAAAAACGCCTTACTCTAAACATTTCCTAACCAGAAATCACTTGAAAAGCAGTTGGTGTTCCATAGATTATGAGGGTGATAATCATAAACTTGAAAACCACCTTCACTCCCACCTCTGTTTTTAACACTCTGGTACTCAATTCAGCTGTTTGCTACATCAAGTCCAATAGAAGAAAAAAACAGGAATTACAGTTGACATCACCTTGACTATGGGACCTCTTACTTGACCATAATCTTCACGATGCATGTAGAATATGGGGAATTTTAAATCTAATTACCAGGGACTTCTCTTGCTATTCCTCAGTCCATAGAGTATATTCCAGAAAAGACCTGTTCCTTGTTAGCCAGCCCATTCTCCCCATGTTGCAGGGGTCATCAATTCTCCCGAGGCTACTGTCTGACCATTCCCTGATCCAATGCTTGTTGGTTTAGGATTGAGGAGACTTAACCCCTCAGAGCTTCGAAACCAGCTGCTCCTGTTAGAAATGGAGGAGATTACAACAGACTATTTCGACAAACAAGTCCAGACTGGGCCTTCCTCCCTATTAAATTGAGCAGCACATAAACCGGTGGTTCAGGGCCACTTCCATCCCATAAAGTGGGATGCTCAAGCTAAGCAGAAAAGGGAACGGACCCATGCTTCACTAATAGAGGAATCTAAATCATTGGAGACTACCCATAAACTAGGGGGTAATGGTTCTTTGACTGATAAACGTGCCGCTCTGCACCAGCTTATAAAGGAGGAAGCCATGCAGGCATTACAGCATACTAACCAGAAGTTCTTCCACAAAGAAGATAAGCCAAATACCCTCCGAGCCAGATTCTCACAGCAACGGACGAGACTGGCGGCAATACCCACCCTTAGACTTCCAAATGGGCATTGACTTATGATCCTGAAAGCATTTTAGTAGAGCTCGCCTCCTTTTACTTGACTTTGTACGATGGTCAAACAAATCAGACAGGGAGACGACAGAAGCTCAGGACGCATTTTTATCTTCTTTTTCGCTGCCCTTGTGGACGGAGGACGAAAGGGAGTCCCTTAACATTCCGATCACCCTGGAAGAGGTCCACACCGCTATTAAATTGTTACAGAACAACAAATCCCCAGGGCCAGATGGGTTTTCCAGATATTATAAAACCTTTTGAAACAGCCTCGCATCACACTTGGCAATACGTATGGCAATACGCTCTAGCCCGAATTTGCATGGTGTGACCGTCTGACAGAACACGGTGTCACTGTGTGACTTGGAGGGGGCTGTGCACTAGCCTCCTGCCCAGAGACTATGGCCCGTGAAAGAGACTATTGGGGGAACTGGTGGGCCTTTTAAATATATTTGGTTTTCACTATTTTATATATCTGCCAGTTAACTAAAGATTTCTGATGTCTGTGTGTTATTCCCTTGTGTATTTATTGTATAGTCTCTTGTTGTGTAGTTTGCATACATTCCCTCAATTATCGAACCCTTCCCTGTATAGTGTAGATCTCTGTATTAGTACCTGCTCTCGCTATTGTGTAAATTCTCTCCGTAAGAAATTCCTTTTGTTTCCCCTTCTTTCTCCTTCCCCCATTCTCCATTGTTTGAAAGTCCTGTGTAGTTATCTGATCTGTGCAGCTATCTGCTTGAATGTTTGCAAATGGGGTTAGGGGTTGAGTGTATCTCTGTACCTGTGTAATAATAAACCAGTTCTATTCTGACCAAGCTTGAAGTCACAGCTCATGATTTGGGGTAACAGGAATCTTCTGCCAGCTGTGCCAAAGAAAGGCTCCAGGTCTACAGCTTCGGCTTATTTCTGGGGGTGCTAGCCAGGCTCTCTACATGCACCGGGCCTTAAGCTGCGGCTAAGGTACTAGAGAAAGGTGTGCGAGTCATGAGGAGAAACTGCGTGTCCAGCAAGGAAGCGGCATTTGACAGATGTGACCCTATCCGGGCACAGAGATCTGTTACACCGTCCATGGGAGGAAACAACGGTTGGCGGCATATTCGGATGATAGGTTGTTCTTCGTCTGCCAACCCCTGGTGTCACTACCCCACGTTTTGCGGCTTTTTACCGAGTATGGTGCCCATCGCAATTTGAGAATTAACATGGACAAGTCTGAAATTTTGCATTTACAAGTCCCTGTAATTATGCAAGCGAATTTGAAATTGGCCTTCACTATTCGATGGTGTGACCAGGGTTTGAAATACTTGGGTGTTAACCTCCTTGGCGGTTATTCCGAGAGTGGCTCGGGGTTAAATTTCACCACTGAAAGAGGTAACCTCGAGCCACACTCGGGCTGGACAAAGATACATTACCTGTCCCTGAGCTCCCTCGCTGTCCCCGCAGTCTCCTCCGGGGATCGCAGCGTTTTACTTCCTGGTTCCCATCTCGCGAGGAGGGAACCAGGAAGTATGAGGTTGCGATCGCCGGAGGAGAATGCGGGGAAAGCGAGGGAGCGCAGGGACAGCGAGGGAGTGTGGGGACAGCGAGGGAGCACAGGGACAGGTAATGTATCCAGCGGCATCCAGAGTGTGGCTCGCGGTTACCGCTTCCAGCATAGGAGTTTAACCCCGAGCCACACTCGGGAATACCGTTAGGGGGCCAAAATAAAAAGAATTGTAACGATTCTGACATCTAAAAGATGTCAGAATCTTAACGTCAGGGAGGGTAAGCTCACAGCTACATTTGCCATTCTGAAAGCCGCAAACTACAAACCTTTGCTTTCCGCTCTGGCTACGGGCCTGCACCAATGGTCCTATCCGCATAGATCGTGGTTTGGGCGTATCAATGTAGTGAAAATGAATATCTTGCCCTGTATTTTATACCGTTTCCAAACACTCCCTGTCCTTTTGCCACAATTCTTTTTTGCCCAGCTCAAGAAATTGATCACAACGTGCCCCCCTGGCTGAGTCGGAGTGTCGTTGAGTAATGAATGTTGTCCCTTTGAGCTTCATTATATATGCAACTGTACTGGGGGTACCTGTTTGTCACTGTAAAAGTTCCTGTGATCACTGCATATTTTTGGTGTTCCGCTATGTTGCGCCCAGGTGTACTAATCTTTGCTGACATTGTATTCTGTATTAGTCGTGAAACTTTGACTAATGCTATTCTTGGTGCGCTGATCTTTTGTTGTACTATGTATTGCACTCTTTATCTTGCAATAAAGCACAATAAGTTAAAAACACAACTTTGTTTAAAAAAAAAAAAAATCTGGTGTGTGCATATTTTGAAGCTCAATTTTTTAATAATGTCACTATCTAAAGTAATCAAGTAGACTTCGAGAGTCTAGCTCTGGGAGATGAGCTGGTGTATATATGTTGTTGGTGGGATATGCCTTGAGTTATATACATAGTTAAGTCATGTGGGTAAAGACCTGGTGATATGCTTTATTTCTACACATGGGAAAGAGAGAAGGGGAATAAGCAAGGGAATATTCTCTGGCTAGGGAGACTATATATAAATGGATCAGTGAATGGATGGGTAAGGTTTTCAGTTTTCTTCTTGTTACGATAGGGATCATCCAAAAAGGATAGGTGTAGACGTAAATGGTGGTACACTGGGACAACCATTGCATATGCCTATGCAGGCAATTTAAAGGCCGGTTCATTGTGTGCCCACACAATCACAAAGCAAGCCTGTAACACAAACACATCTAAAGGTTAAATCGATTAGTAGAAGAGCCCAACCTAGACCTATAAGACGAAGAATGTACCGGCTGGATGGAGTAGAGGTAACATCACTGCTCTATAACAGTGGAGACTGTGGAGACACAGGTTCGAATCCCGGCAAGAGCACCTCTCCAGTAAGTGTCCTTGGGCAAGACACCTAACGGTACATACTCGCCACCCAGGACATACTTGAAAACGAGAGAAATCTCCTGGTAAAATCCTTTCTCAAAATGGGAAAAAAAAAAAAAAGAGGAAACTGTCACATTAAAGTACAAGACATGGAAAGAATTCAAGAAAGTTCTACCTCAGTAGCAAAAAAGTTTAACCAAAGAAAAAAATAGGTTACTTAGTCCTTCTGTCATTGGCCTTTCATTTCCTTGTCTGTCCTTTCCAGAGTATTTCCTCTGTCAAGGTTAAATCTGGAGATCATGAGTAAAAGGAGGAATAAAAGGAAAAGAGGTGAGACCAGAATGCCAAGGAAGTTGGTTTTAGGGAAGCATTATGGTTTGCAATAAGTACGCCTATTAAATTAGACATTTATTCACAGAATCAAAATTGTGTATTTATTCCTACACCAAAATCTACGCTCACTTGGGTACAAAAAAAAGGTGAATTTCCAATGTAAACATAATTACTGCACTCTGGACACGGTACTACATAAATTAAATCGATAAAATGGAAACTGCTAGGCCTGACTATCCTGTTAAACACCTATATAACCATATCAGAGCCCTAAGCTGCATGCGCTATTCAATAAAGCTAAGGTTACGTGCCAGCATAGTGCTGCCTTTATTAGCCAGTATCTGGGTGCAGGTATTACTGCAGACATAGTTCCATACAGGGATACATAAACTTCAGGAGCCTGTCTAGTTGAACAACAGCTAAGATGATCTCCAGTAACCTCCGCCTCCGCCACCCACCAGTGCGGATGAACACGTTTGATTGCTTTGTAGGGTTTGGCAAGTACGCGTTCAACTTTGGCCTACTAAGGTCCCTCCTGTTTTGATTGGCAGCACTCTTACATGTTTTCTACAGTCACGTGGCCCTTGGTTTTGGAAGTCAGACAAGTAAAGTAAACAAAAATAAAAGAATTAAAAGGAAAAGATGATATTAACATACGAACAGTTCAGATTATTACTTCTTTTCTAAACCCGCTGGCTTCTTATTGGTCCATGAAATAAACCCCTAGTCTACAGAGCATATTACGTATATCAAATACTACCATGAAAAAGGGTTGCACAGTTGTAAGATGAACTAATAATGCTCTGGGGCTTGACAAAGACCATTGTCGGCAAAATTGCTGCATGTTTGTACCGCTGACGGAGTACCTGGATTCCCTTTTTTCTTTATTATTAAAGGTTTTTTATTTTTTAAAAAACAGCAGCCAGTCAACTGCATAGAGTAATGGCCTTGCAGGGCCGAGTAATGACAATCACAGAAATATATGCAGAAGCACATCGGCCAGCAGAAAGACAACAACAGTACAGCCATGCAAAGCGCAACAAGAGGCATCAAAGGGGAAAATTAAAAAAGGGACAGTGAAAAAGGGGGGAGGGGGGACAGATCGACAACCTTGTGAGCCGGCGCAGGAAAGGAGAAAAAGTCTGCCGTAGGTCATCAGGTGAGGCCCAGGTACTAAAGCGGACATAAAAATCAAAAGAAAAATAAGGGAAGGGAAAGGAAGTGGAGAACTGCCATAGTGGTGGTTCCAGGCTCACTCCAGTGCCCAAAAAAGGAGCCAGAGGCCATGGAAGTGGCCACAAGGCTGGGCGACCTAGGGCCGAAAGAGGAGGGCAGAGCCATGGTGCCCACTCAAGCGACTCACCTAGAGCAAACCCAGTGTCCTGCCACAAAAATAATAAAAAAGGGGGAGGGTGGGGGGATGATACCCTGGGCACCTGCAGCCTAGAAAAAAGCTCAGACCAGCAAGACTTACTCTGGGGGACACAGAAAAAAAAGGGAGGGGCGATGGAGGGAATGGCACATACCTATGCTGGGTCAGCAGCAGCAGGGAGGGGGCCTCTAGGGCTAAGGAAAGCAGGGGTCGGGGTGTGTGAGAGGCCGAGGGAATACCTTTTAAAAGCACCTCCTGGCCATTAATGTCAAAAACGGTAAGTCGTTATATTAGGGTAGAGTCCTCGAAAATAAAGGAAGCAGGGCTGTATGAGACATCATCAAACGGCACTTGGCATTAATGTTCCAGCGACGGTGATCACATCTCGTGGGGCAGCCAGCGGTGCTGCAGCTGCCTTCCATATGCGCGAGACTGCGATGAAAATTGCAGGGACATCTGAAGCTATCCCCAGCACCTGGGCCGCCATCCCGTTAGCATAATTCCGCAAGGTATCTGCAGGGACCGCCTCGGGGATCCCGCAGATACAGACGTTCGGCGGTGACGAGCTTCTAGTGACTCCACGGCTCCGGACATTGATTCCCCCCGAAACTGCAGGAACTCAGGCTGAGCCGTAAGGCTAAGGTCAGACGAAAGCAGTTTTAACGTGCGTTTAACCGCACTAAATCACGGCCGTGCTAGCAGCAAATGACGTCCAATGCCGGGCTGCATATGAAGAATGGCTGCACAAAAGTGCGGCCGCGCAACGCAAGTGGCAAACGAACGCATTTTTCGAGAACGTCAAACCGCTAGTACTGACGTACAGAGTGCGCTGCGTCCGCATAGCGGCGTGTTTGCGTGATTGGGAGACATCAGACGCTGCACACGTCCGGCCAACATAACGTCCAAACACTTCCTGTCTTGTCTGGGGGTAGCTGCAAGTTGCGGTAGACAATGCCTGGGACTGACATCGACGTGGAGAGGCTGATCAATGCAGTGGCAGAGCATCCCGAGCTGTGGGACACGGCCTGCGACACCTACAAAGACCGACAGAGGAAGGCCAGTGCATGGGTTACAGTGTCCAGGGTGGTGTACCCGGAGTACGAGACGTGGTCTGATAAAGAGCAGAAGCTTCAGAGTGAGTAAATGATAATTTTATTCATAATTGCATAGAACTTG
Organism: Leptobrachium leishanense; assembly: GCA_009667805.1. NCBI lineage: Eukaryota > Metazoa > Chordata > Amphibia > Anura > Megophryidae > Leptobrachium > Leptobrachium leishanense. Next base: position 92,453,006 of record CM019064.1, on the reverse strand, counting down.
AATGTAACATCAAACAACGAATAACGAATTATTGTTGTCACATGTCAAATGATGTCCATCTGCCAGGGCACCTGCCCTGCATTGCTAGTGAAATAATTAGACAGAGCATCGCAAAACCTGTTGCTGTGTCTATTCACAGGTATTATGTCATCGTAAGCATACTCATCCAGACCCGTAACTGTGAGGGTATCATCGAAATTAACACCATCCCTTGCACGAACATAGTTCTGTAGGATGCAGCAGCATTTTACTACATCCACACAGAAATCCACATTTACATCAAGTGGGCGATGAAAAATCCTCCACTTGTTGCTCAGTATGCCAAAGCTACACTCGACATACCGTCTCGCCCGCGACAGCCTGTAATTAAACACCCGCTTCTTCACAGTCAGGTGTGTCCCCGAGTATGGCCGCAGGAGATGTGTGGATAGGCCGAATGCCTCGTCACCCACGAAGGCATAGGGGACTGACACGTCGCTGCCAGGCAAAGGTGCGGGTCTGGGGATGTTCAGGTTCCCACCCTCAATATCATTCCACAGTGTTGAGTTCCGGAACAGTGTGGAGTCAGAGTGCTTGCTGTATGATCCGACATTCACAAAATTATAGTTGGCACCTGTCACCGCCAGTAGGCCAATTGAAAAATAATGTTTATAATTTTGATACAGTGAGCCACTGTGCAGTGGCTTCACAATGCAGACATGTTTGCCGTCCACAGCTCCCAGGCAGTTGGGATAGTTCGCTCTCTCCTAGAATCCTGCTGCAATTGACAGCCATGCCTCGTCTGTGGGTGTTGGCAAACATTGGTCCTTCATGGTTTCCCATATTGTTTGGCAGACCTTGCGGACGATCTCACCAGCTGTCGATCTGCCAATGCAGAAGTTGTAATGCAGATCCTTCAAACTGCATCCACTAGCGAGATACCTAGAACATGAAAGAAGCTGTGTTATGATCACATCATATGAACCTAACCTTATGTCACTCTCATCATGTTTTGCAGCACATGAAGCAATCAATAAATGGCGCACGGTGAGGGACAATCATACCCGGGTCCTGAAAAAGGAGGCTGAAGCTGCTCGCTCTGGAGCTGGTGCAAAGAAGAGGCGCAGCTATTTGTATGCTGACCAACTGTCCTTCCTGAGGAAGAGCCAGGAGCCGCGCAACACCATGAGCAGTATTGACCGGCCATCCACCTCTAGCTCACAAGAGCAAGACCTGCAGCCCGCAGGATCTGGCAGCTGCCAGGTGGAGGTCGAGCAGGGTGGTGCGGAGTCCCAGGTGGAGGATGTGGATCCCGAACAGGTGCCGGGTACAGCACCCACAGACAACACCGGTACGGCTCCCAGGAGGAAGAAGCCACCAGCAGCTGATGTCGAGCAGGCCATGGTCGCATTCATGGAGGCGCACCATACACATCCACGCTGCATGGTCGCTGATTCCGAGGACATGTCCTTTTTTAATTCCTGTCTCTCCCTGCTGAACATGATGACCCTCTGCCTCTGTATAAATCAATGGTCAGGCCGCACCTTGAATATGCCGTGCAAGTTTGGGCACCGGTCTTAAAAAAAGATATTATAGCATTAGAAAAAGTGCAGAGACGGGCAACTAAATTAATAAGGGGAATGGAAGGGTTAAGTTATGAGGCAAGATTAACAAGCTTAAACCTGTTTAGTTTAGAGAAACGGCGCCTTAGAGGGGATCTGATAACCTTATATAAATATATATGGGGCCATTATCAACCATTGTCTGATAACCTATTCATTAACAGGACTATACATAGGACAAGGGGTCATCCATTTAGACTGGAAGAAAGAAAATTTAGCTTAAAGCATAGGAAGGGTTATTTTACGGTGAGAACAATAAAGCTGTGGAATTCTCTGCCTGTTGAGGTGGTTGGGTCAGAGTCTGTACAGACGTTTAAAAAATGACTTGATGACTTCCTGCAGACACAGAATATTAAGGGTTATAATATTTAATATGTGGGTAAAAGCTTCTTGATCCAAGGAGAAATCTGACTGCCATTCTGGGGTCAAGAAGGAATTTTTTCCCAGTATGTTGCATATTGGCAAGCATTTCAGACTGGGTTTTTTGCCTTCTTTTGGATCAACAGCAGTAGGTTATGTGGGAGAGGCTGAACCCGATGGACGCATGTCTTTTTTCAGCCTATATAACTAACTATGTAACCCCAGTGCAGAAGGTGGATTATCGCCGCCGAAGCGTGGACCTGATACACGAGATACTGTCCCATCCACAACAGGCACCTGTATATCACGGTGTCGTGCCACAATACCCCCATGGTTATTCCCACCACTGCCAGGCGTTGCCTACCCACCCACCCATGTCCCCTGTTGCTGGGCCAACCCCGGAGCCAGAGTACCACCGCATCTATATGCACGGTCCTCATGACCCAGATGCTCCTCGATATCATACCATGTGAAGTGTATCGTCTGTTCGTTTATGTTTGTCAGAGTTTATTCATGTTGTTCTACTATTTGTATTTTATTACCTTCATTGTACATGCAATAATATATGTGTTTAATATGTTATTGTTATCTTCTGTCATATTATTTCGGACTAAATATTTTATTTGTTTCACATCGTTGTCAGTGTCATTACTCTTTCGGTACGTGTTCTGGAAGGTGATGCATGCGTGTGTGTGGGCATGCATGTGCTAGTGGGCATATAACTACTGAACAACAATAGAGCCTCTGCACACCGAGCACATGTCTGATGACTGGCAGCGATGTCATGAATGCAGGTGTTTGATAGTACTTACCGCAAAGTGATGACCAGCATCTCCTCCGGTGGTATGGCAGCCCTGATGTTGGTGTCCCTCTTGGTCAGCGGCTCACGCACCTTCATCAACAGTTCATCAAAGGTGTGGATGGACATCCGCAGGTAGTTGAAGAACTTCACGGGGTCCCTCTCTCGCAGTGGCCTGTACAGTGTCACAAAGTGGCCATGCGTGTGTCTGCCAGTGTTGATTGGATGAACCCATGTTCGCCGTTGTCTTTTCTTCTTCAGGTACAGGTATCCCAGTGCAGCAAAAAGAAACACTTGGACTGCATCCATCTTTGAAAAATGCCACCATTCCCAAAATGCCTTTTTATACCCTTTCCCTTTGATTCATTCTGCAATTGATTTGGTTAATCATATCTCTCTTTTTCCAGCTCCGTGAAAAATCACGGCCGAAAATGCGCATCGTATGACCGCTATCGTGTATACCGTGAAAAAATACGTCCATTCGTTCGAACGCACTTTTTCACGGACAACGCGAAAAATGCGTTAGTCTGACCCTAGCCTAAGATGGGTTTGCTCGTTTTCCACGGTCTCCACCTTTGCCTCAACAGCCGCAACATACCCTGTGACAGCCGCCACCACTGCCCTCATGGCGGCAATATCCGAGCACCAGAGCTCCCACATCTCTCCCGAACATGCACTGGAGGTCCTCTTTAGTGGATGGCAAAAGCCTATTCCTGTCAGCCACTGACAGGGCCCGAGGAGGTCACACCTGGAGCGTCAGAACCCACACCAGGCAAGACATGCGGCTTCAGGATATTCACAGTGATGGCTCCCCCTGCCTTTCCTCCACCTTGCGCTGCTCTGCGAGCCGAACGCTGGGGAGTCTTCCCCACTTCCGACCTGAGCATCCTGTCCTCATCCGAAGAGCCCTCAGCTGCGGGCTGTCCACTTGGGGATTAACCAGGGCGCCACCGCCAGTCCTCCCCCAAAGACTCCAGAATATCCCTCTGCCAGGGGCCCTCCGGCAGGTCAGACTTCCTTGCAGTCTTCTTGCCCATGAGGTGTCCAGGCAGGGTGCCTCAAAAAGAGCAGGGCACGCGACCGGACACTGCACAGCGTCAAGGCTTCAAAAATGGCCGCCGTGGATAGGCCAGAGTCCTTGGCAAACATCAAAAACCGCTCCAAGGGGCCATAACAAAAGTCGGACAGCCGATCGCCCAGAGCCCACCCCTCCAATCTGGGCACAGCAGCCGATGGTAGGTCGGCAAAATTCAGCCAATAAATAGGCAAGGGCTCAAGAGCTCCACAAAATGTGACAGTCTCCGCCAACAGTCAGCTCTACCCCCCCCAATTCCCCTTTTTATGATCAGAAACTTAGAAACTTAAAAGGAGGTCATTGAAATATACTACCTTACAGGAACAAACTATGCAAGAGTAAATTGTTCACATACAGCATGGTCTAACCAAGAGTGCCCACCACCATACAGATCTTCAATCCCAACGTCACAGCATCTGAGCGCCTTCTTCATTTACTTTATTATGATTTAAGAACCATGCAACCAGTCATGTAGTAGCAGATTGCAGACATATTTACCTACTTAATTTAGCACTCTTGTGAACAAGGTACACGAAAACTGCAATAATTGATTATTGAAATAGATACTGACATAAAATGTATCCGCTTTGTATCAGACACATTTTAACTACAGCACTTCCATTTAAATGCAGGAGATAGGATAGAGGCGATTTGCTGATGTTGCATATTATCTCTGGTGTCTAGCAGGGAACAGGAAATCTCAGAGTGATCCATTAGCATAGACAGTCTCAGGGCTCCCATTAATCTCCCCGTAGCATTTTAAATCGTGGGGCCTAGAGAGGAGACTTCATGGTGACTTCCTTCTGAAACCGAGTCAGGATGTTGAGCAAGGTAGGTTTGAGAGGGATTTGGCGAAGGCGCCTCTCCTGCTGGAGAATACAGGTTTAGCACATGGCCCTCTATACCTGTGGTTCCCAACCCTGGTGCTCAGGTATCCCCAACAGGCCAGGTTTGCCAGATATCTGAAAAGCATGTACAGGGGATATGATTTGGTATTTGAGGGTTGGGAAGCACTACTGTACATCATGGAGGCTTAACGCGAGGGGGGTGATCTATCCTAACCTAACCCAGAAAAAGAAAAAAATTATGATACTAGGTCTTTTTTCTGGGATTTGCTTAGTATTGGCACTTGTGTACATAGATATCCTTTCTATATTTGTATTCACATACCTGGGATGTCAGTATCTGTCAGACGCTAATGCTACAAATTTGAGCAGGATGCAAATTAAAACAGGAGGTGTTTTGAGGATTTGAATGCCAAACACATTCTTCATGTATCATGTTGTACAGGTGAGCCTGTAAGGTACGTAGAATTTCAATAACCACGGAAACTCTGCACACAGAAATCTCGGCATGAAAGATTTACAATGAAAACATGGCTAAGTGTTTCTCCAGGTTGTTGTTTCAGAGGACCAATGTGATGATAAAGCAGTTGAAAATAACACAGGTGGATTTGATAGCCCTTTGCATGAGATATACCAATTAGCTGCGTCCAGTATGTCCTGGACGTAAATATGGGAGGACTCTGGGACAAAGTTGCTCTGAATTATAAGAAAGGTAATGGATTAAGTCAGCCCTGTACATTACGGAAGCCCTAGATTCATTTGGATAGACTAGAATGCAGACATCTGCTTTTCAGGGGTTTTCTCTACGTCCTTTCTTGTGGGCGTATAAAGGTATATATAGGCAAAAACATCACAAGAAGTATATTGATCCCATTATTGCCATGTTTTCCTCCTGCTCTCTGCCTGCCATTTTAGGCTGGGGGCACATGAGCGCACCAATTGAGTCCGTTTTAACATGTGTTGTGAAGTCTGTCATAGAATTTTGATGGATCACATAGGAAACAACACACGACATACGTGCTAACTTTTTCATGCACGTGAGAAAGGATGAGGATTTTTGGTCAGTGTCAATATGCTGGAATGCGCGTAGAGACATGTCTGTGGACGTGATGCTTTCTATAGGCTGGAATACAGGACATCAGATGAGTGCTCATTTGACATCCATCACGAAAACGGAGGCTGCAAAATGCAATGCCTTCGTCTTCTGTTCCCAGATTTCTTGAGTTTTTTATCTTAACATCAAAATTCATGCGCATCTTGTGGAGTCCACAAGTAAGTCCATGCAAAAGTATGTCCGTTAAAACAGATGTACTTTCCGCGCTTGTGTGGCCCCAGCTCTAGAGTAGGAGAGCCGGCATACAGCTAAAGAAAACAGGGCATAGGAGTCACTCTAAAAGTGGATACTGCTTGGAAGCAGTGCCCGTGGATGTGATTGTGAGAGGGCCAGCAGTAAAAACAATGCCCACAGTTGGAATAAAGACCTCCGGCAGGGGCGGACTGACAACTAATGGGGCCCCCGGGCAATAGGAGGTCATGGGGCCCCCCTTGTTCTGCACCCACAGGAGACCACACCCATAAACCCCCCCCTACAACGCAACACCCACATGTAAAGTGCTAAAGAATTCATTTCTGAACTCCAAAAAATAACCTTTTTGAAAATCCACTGGGACCCAGCAGCGAATTGTGCCCCCTCCATACTTACAGATGGCCACCGCACTGCTGCAGCAGCCATCACCCACTCATTGCAGCTAAGGCTACGCCCCGGCACAGAAAGTCCCTGTGGAAAATGCGGGAAACTGCCGATCACTTTAACACATACTGTAGAATCCTGACACACTGCACATTACAGAGCTGCACAGCAAAAAACCTCACAGTAATGTGCAGTGTGTATGAGCGTATCACAGAGCTCCACAGCAATAAATGTGCAGCTCACACATGGATATAGATTTCCCCCAGCAGCTCACACATGGATATATATTGCCCCAGCAGCTCACACATGGATATATATTGCCCCCAGTAGCTCAAACATTGATATATATTGCCCCAGTAGCTCACACATTGATATATATTGCCCCCAGTAGATCACACATTGATATATATTGCCCCAGCTCACACATGGATGTATAGTGCCCAGCTCACACATGGATGTATAATGCCCAGCTCACACATGGATATATACTGACCCCAGCAGCATGGTTTGGTAAGGGACCACGGCAGCGGCGCTCCAGCGTGCCTTCCTGGGCCCCACGTGGACCCTGCATGGAAGCCAGCCCCCACGTGATGCGCGCACTTCACGTGAGGGGGCGGCATCAATGCAGGGTGCACGTGGGGCCCAGGAAGGCACGCTGGAGCGCCGCCGCCATGGTCCCTTACAAAACCGGGCCCCCACTGCACACTGACCCGCGGGCAGCGCCCGATGGGTCAGTCCGCCCCTGACCTCTGGTCTTCAGGTTCTCTGTACGACGTTATTACTCAACTGTCACATATACGGTTGGCTTGCTTGCTTTAGCACACACTTATTTTTTCTCTTCTCCCACCTTTCTTTCACCACCCACCCCCAGGGTTTTTGAAAAACTAGTCAAGGAAGTGGCGTTCCATCTCCTGTTGGTGGCACGCCACTTGGTCCCGATACACTGGCGACGAAGGTCGGTTCCCTCACTCCGTGAATGGATATCCCAGGTGGACTGGATGTTCCGGGTTGAGGAGCCGATTGCCTCCCGTGAGGACTCTCTTCCGGCTCTTTATCGCACTTGGTATTATAGGACGCAGTTCGTCTCTTCGACCTCCCTCCGTCGCCGACTTGCACTCGCTCCGTCAACTATTTTAGATGGTGGGCAGTAGGCATTCCACGAGGTGACGGTCTGGGTTTGGGGTGTTCTTCCTGGGGCTTGGCCTCTTCTACCTTTGCTATTGGAGGTGGGTCTCCTGTGGCTGTGGCGACTCTGAGCACGCTTGTGCGTGTTCCTTCAAGATGGACGCTAACACGCCTCCCCTCTATAGTGGTCTGGAGACGCTGTAACAACGATTGTGCTCTGTCTCCCCAGTGTTATTTTTTTTTCTCCCCTCCTTGATGCCCATCACCTCTCCCGTTCCTTCCCTCACTCCTTTGCATTTTTTCTCTCTACCCAATCTACTTTTGGTTCCCTGTCTCTTCTCTTATGCTCTCTCCCACTACTTTAGCCATCAGCCCTTTCAGTTCCACCCCATTTTTCACCGTATATTTACCCCACCCCAGCACTGGATCCCATTATACAGTCTAGCGGATACTGGATAAAGATGTATTTCTGGGCTTGTTGCAGATTTACGTTCGTGGGCTTCTGTTTCTGCTTTTCATCGTTTAGTAGTCTTGTTTATCTGGTATAAAGTACTGTTGCACTACATTGTAATGTACTGTATCTTGATATGTATGCCTCATTCTCCTTTAATAAAACAAATTTTGAATACAAGAAAACAAAAAAGGAAAAACTAGTCAGGGAAACAAATTTTATGGAAGATGCGAAATACAGTGTTTTATGCCACTTTGTATTCCCTGCCTGGAATAAATAAAGTTTTTGGGTTTTTTAAAAAAATGCAGCGGCTTTACAAATGGTCACTTTAGGGGGTTGGTTGTAGGTTTACACCACAAAACCTTTATTATTTTACCATTCATTTCTTAAAAAAAAATAAAGAATAGTAAATCTTAAAGGAAAGTGTTAAAAAAAAAAAAAAAGGATATACCAAAGGAACACGTGATGAAGACAAAGGAGAGGTTTTCGCATAATTAAGATTCATGTTTGGTGGAATCTTGGCCGCCATATTATGAAAGACAAAAGCTTTTGTTGTTTATAAAGCAGGGTGTTTCCCGTCACGGCTTTTAAAGTGATTTGTGGAGTGGGCTGATTATTTAGAGTAGGTTCACGTTATATATTAGATCAGAATAGGGAAGATTTTCTGGCGAGAGCTGCCAGCAGGTAGATCCCCAGCCTTTGTATAAAAACAACCAAAGTGACCAAGTGCCACCTATCCGGCTGGTGAAGAATTGAGGGAGTTCTAGTTCTACAGCAACTGGGGATGTATCTTTTGATCATGCTGTTGTAGAGTGACCTTTGGAATAGATACACGAGATGTTTGTAGAAGACCTTACTGCACACTATGTGCTTGGCATTCTTACAGCCAAATCACACGCAAACACATACACACACGCATACACACGCACACCCTTATTTGGTGCTGGAGACTTGCATTTGTCCTTCCCAGTCTACTAGTTCTTGTGCCAGGTTTTTTCAGCTCAGTCACTTCCTCTGTGCTCCAAAACACACACAGAGGTCATGTCAGTTCAATGCTAGAGAAATGGAGCTCTGCAGAACTCGTCTGATTACACCCGGCCCTGGGGCGCATAGACTGTCAACACCGCCATCCTCTTCAGTCATCTACTGGGACTCAATCCAAGGGACCTGCCATCCCCCAGGGCAAGCTGACATGGAAGAGACAGAGAGGGACGGATGGCGGTGCCTACTAATTAACCCTTACATGACAATCCTATGCAATACCAGCAAATCTGTATATGTAGCACAATCTTTATAACTGAAAGGGGAGATATGCAATTAAAAACACACAAGAAATTAAACTATTGACAAACAAAAGTGATTAACGTAGATGGCCACTGATCTTGCTGGTTTCAACGACATTAGCGTTGGAGTAATAGCAGACCTTAGCTGCTAAAATATATTTTAATACCACCAAAAAGGTCATACAGGGAAAATAGTTTTCTGTCTAAAGAAGAGGCGAACAAAAATAAAGAATTTGTCCGACTTGATGTCTACCTTTTTCTCCCCTCCCAGCCATGCAGCTGGGTAACTTATTATTTTCACAATAGTTGTGCATAGGGGGTGCACCTAGGAACAGCCTAACGCCAAGTGAAATGATCTTCCATCATTTTGGAATTATCCTACGCCATTTCAAAATGCTGACCCAAAATTGTGTATTTTATCCAGAATTTTGTAAAGAAATTACTTATACTGACCGGTTGTTATTTCCACAAACTAGTTCGGAAAAATATATCAAGTGCACATTAAGTTTTCAATGAACATAATGCGCTTTATGAAGCTCCAGCATGTTCTTAAATGCTGACGAAGCATCTGTCTGAATCAACTCATGGTAACTGTAAGCAGATATAAGGAGATATTCACTAAACGACTGTTTCCATTGTTGCAGATAGTGGAAAAATCAGCAGGTAGTGCAGTGCCGCAAACATCAGCATTTCATAAAACGGTTTTCTGAAGAGCAACAGGGAAATCACACTACAGCCTCTCCTGTTGCTGTTTGGATTTTAGTTTTGTCAAATTTATTTATAAAGTATTTTACCAGGAAGGATACATTGAGATTTCTCTCGTTTTCAAGTATGTCCTGGGTTCAAGAACATTGAAATTTTAGTCGTTACAGAAATACAAAGCAAGACATTAAAAAAAAGCACAATTATACAATTAACAGAAAATAAATATATTCATTATGTTACATGTTTACAGGTGCATTCTGTATCGAGGTATATTAATAGGGAGCTCTTAAGTGACTTTAGATTGGGGAAGATTTGATGGCGTCTGGGAGGTTATTTCATAATTGCGGTGCTCTGTAGGAAAATGAGGATCGTGACTTGTTTTTGTATTGTGGTATTGCAAGTAAGGTGCTGGTCCTGGATCGGAGGTTATAGAATGAGGGAACTGCTATGGGAAGCAGTCTATTGAGGTAGGGTGGTAGCTACCCCGAAAATCTCTTAAACACCAGGTTGGAAAGGTGAAGGGTGCGTCTGGATTCCATCGACGGCCAGTTTAGTTCTTTTAACATGTCACAATGGTTGGTCATGTAGTTACATTGTATAACTCATTCTGACTCTTTGTGCTACAATGTAGTAAGTTTATGAAGGTGCGTTTTGCGGGCAGCTGTGTACACTACATCTCTGTATTCAATAGTCGGCATAAGCATTTGTTGTACAATCTGCTTTCTTACCGCAGGGCTCAGGCAGGATTTGTTTCTGTACAGGGCACCTAGTTTGGGTTGAAGTTTAGATGAGAGTTTTTCGATGTGGGGGCCAAAGGATAGATTTGGGTCTAACCGCATACCTAGATATTTGAGAGAAGTGACTGGTCAGCATGTCATTTGATTTTGTCCTGACACATACAGTTGCAAGACAAAGTATGTGAACCCTTTGGGATTACGTGGAGTTTTGCATGAATTGCTCATAAAATGTGCTCTGATCTTCATCTAAGTCACAACAATTTGAAAAACACAGTCTGCTTAAAATAATACAACACAAACATGTTTTTATTGAACAGAACATGTAAACATTCACAGTGCAGGGTGGAAAAAGTATGTGAACCTTTGGACTTAATAACTGGTTGACCCTCCTTTGGCAGCAATAACCTCAACCAAACGTTTCCTGTAGTTGCAGATCAGACCTGCACAACGATCTGGAGTAATTTTGGACCACTCGTCTTCACAAAACTGTTTCAGTGTAGCAATATTCTTGGGATGTCTGGTGTGAATCGCTCTCTTAAGGTCATGCCACAGCATTTCAATCGGGTTGAGGTCAGGACTCTGACTGGGCCACTCCAGAAGGCGTATTTTGTTTTGTTGAAGCCGTTCTTTTGTTGAATTACTTGTATGCTTTGGGTCATTGTCCTGTTGCATCACCCATCCTCTGCGGAGCTTCAGTTAGCGGACAGATGGTCTTAGGTTTTCCTGCAAAATGTCTTGATAAACTCTGGAATTCATTTTTCCATCAATGAAAACAATCCGTCCAGGCCCTGAGGCAGCAAAGCAGCCCCAAACCATGATGCTCCCTCCACCATGTTTTACAGTGGGGATGAGGTTTTGATGTTGGTGTGCTGTGCCTTTTTCTCTCCACACGTAGTGTTGTGTGTTTTTTCCAAACAACTCAATTTTGGCTTCATCTGTCCACAGAATATTTTGCCAGGAGTGCTGCGGAACATCCAGGTGCTCTTTTGCAAACTTCAAACGTGCTGCAATATTCTTTTTGGACAACAATGGCTTTCTCCGTGGTGTCCTCCAATGTACTCCATTCTTGTTTAATGTTTTCCTTATTGTAGATGTGTCAACAAAAATGTTAGCATGTGCCAGAGATTTCTGTAAGTCTTTAGCTGACACTCTAGGATTCTTCTTGACCTCATTAAGCATTCTGCACTGTGCTGTGCTCTTGCAGTCATCTTTACAGGACAACCACGCCTAGGGAGAGTAGCAACAGTGCTGAACTTTCTCCATTTGTAGACAGTCTGTCTTACCGTGGACACATGAACATCAAGGCTTTGGAGATACTTTTGTAACCCTTTCCAGCTTCATGCAAGTCAACAATTCTTGATCGTAGGTCTTCTGAGAGCTCTTTTCTGCGAGGCATGGTTCACATCAGGTAGTGCTTCTTGAAACCAGTAAACCCAAAACTGGTGTGTGTTTTTAAAGGGCAGGACAGCTTTCAGCAACACATCCAATAATATTGCACTGATTGGACTCAAAGTTGGCTCACTCCTGGCTCCAATTAGCTCTTGGAGATGTCATTAGCCTAGGGGTTCACATACTTTTCCCACCCTGCACTGTGAATGTTTACATGTTATGTTCATTAAACACATGAAAACATATAGGACAGTATTACAATGTTGGTGCTAACTTAACCAGAGCTGTTGTAAACTTAAAACCTCCATAGGCTATAATGGCTCTGGTAAATTTACAACAGCTCTGGTTAAGTTAGCACCAAGTATGTAATATGGCCCATAATGTTTGTGTTGTATTATTTTAAGCAGACTGTGTTTTTCAAATTGTTGTGACTTAGATGAAGATCAGAACACATTTTATGACCAATTCATGCAAAACTCCACGTAATCCCAAAGGGTTCACATACTTTTTCTTGCAACTGTAGATGGGGATTTTGAAAATTGTGTAGCTTAGGTGCTGTTCCAAAGAGAATCGTAACAGTTTCCTCAGTATTTAGAAAAAGTTTGTTATCTTCGATCCACTTTTCTACCTCTGAATTGTTCTTGCAGCACGGCCTCCAGCTGCAGGAGATTTGATTTGCTGGTATAGATTACAGTGTCGTCTGCGTACATGTGTACAGTTGAGACTTTTCAGACATTGGGCAGATCATTTATGAATATTGTGAATAGCAGGGGCCAAGTATTGAGCCTCGGGGTACACCACACGTGACTGGGAGGGGGAGGGATGTGCTGTCAGAAATGGACACATATTGCGACCGATCAGATACATAGGATTGAAACCAGGTTAGCGTGCGATCACCAATACCGGAGTTTTTATATTTTTGAAACAGGATACCATGGTCTACGGTGTCAAAGGCCTTGGCAAAATCAAGGAAGATGGCTCCAGTTAGGTTTCCTTGTTCCATGCCGGCTTGGATATCATTACAAACTTTTACAAAGGGCAGTTGTAGCTGAATGATTTGGACGAAAGTCGGATTGATCTGGGGTTAAATAGTTCCAATACTGATAATAATCACGTAATTGCATGTAGACACATTTTCCTAGAATTTTTGACATTATAGGGAGCAATGATATAAGGCGGTAGTTGGATACCAAAGTATTGTCTCCACTTTTATGGACAGGTACCACCCTTGCAGTCTTCCAGAGTTTTTGGTATGTATCCAGTCGCCAGTGATTCATTCATTGAAATGCCGATGTTTGTTGGCATTACAATACTGGCGCTTAGTGAATGACGCCTATGGAGCAAAGTTGTGCAAATGTTAAACTGTGAGCGTGGGCTGCCTAGATTCGCATTTTAGGAATTTATGTTTTGCTTATACAAATTTGGTAGGATTCCATTTTTTAGCCAATAGGCTATTGATAAGCCATGAAAATAAAATAAAGTGGTAAAAAAGTTTGATCTTTGAAAAAGACCCTCCAATTCAGATGTGGCCAACTTTGGACGCTCTGACGAAACGGAGCATCATTTTCCACAGCTAGGGTTAGACATTTTTCAATCAAGCATTAGGAAGGCTGTGTACCAGTCAAAGCGTTGCCTGTCTGTGCCTGTGCTGCAATAGAGGTGTGGTCATTCTTGGAAAAAATTGCCTTGTTGTGGGAGACTTGGAACATGAGACTATATGATTTAAGAAACTATGTTGAGAGTATGTTTTGTTGCACCGATGCTGTGTTAAAGTCTTCGCACGTGCGCTCATTGGAAGGCCCCCAGCCGCGTATCACGTGGTCCCACGTGATCGCGGCTGGGGGCCTTCCAACAAGCGCACGCGCGGAAACTTTTCCGGCGTCGCTCAGGAAGGTAAGTATGATCGCTGAGAGCAGCTGCAGGGCCTGTCCGAAAGCCGATGAATGCTCTATCGGCTTTCGGACAGGCCCTGCAGCTGCTCTCAGTGTGCTTTCATGCTTACCTTCCTGACCGACGCCAGGAAAGTTTCCGCGCGTGCGCTCGTTGGAAGGCCCCCAGCCGCGATCACGTGGGACCACGTGATCATGGCTGGGTGCCTTCCAACGAGTGCATGCGTGAAGACTTTCCCGGCGTCACTCAGGAAGGTAAGCATGATCGCGGAGAGCAGCTGCAGGGCCTGTCCGAATGTCGATAGAGCATTCGGACAGGCACCTGGAGCTCTCCGTTCATACTTAAACTTCCTGAGCGACGCCGGGAAAGTTTCCGCGCGTGCGCTCATTGGAAGGCCCCCCAGGCGCGATCACGTGGCCACGTGATCATGGCTGGGTGCCTTCCAACGAGTGCATGCGTGAAGACTTTCCCGGCATCGCTCAGGAAGGTAAGTATGAACGGAAAACTCCAGGTGTCAGGTGAGCTGGGGGGCATATCCACGAGCTGGGGGGCAAATCCACGAGATGGGACAATATCCATGAGCTGGGAGGCATATCCATGAGCTGGGGGGCATATCCATGAGCTGGGGCGCATATCCATGAGCTGGGGCGCATATCCATGAGCTGGGGCGCATATCCATGAGCTGTGGCTGGGCATATCCATGAGCTGGGGCTGGGCATATCCATGAGAGCTGGGGGCAATATCCATGAGCTGGGGGCAAATCCATGAGAGCTGGGGCATAATCCATGAAAGCTGGGGGTGCATATCCATGAGCTGGGGGTATATACATGTGAGCTGGGGCATTTTTATATGAGGTCTGTTCTTATTGGAAAGCGTCACATGACATAAAATAAAAGTATCGGTACTCGTAATCGGTCTTAAAAAAAGTGGTATTGGTGCATCCCTAATATACAGTATCTATCTGTGTGTGTTTCTCTGTAGTGGTAACAGAATTGGGCTGTTAGATTTAAAATACCTGGGCCATTTTTTGCCCCAGCCCAGGCCTGATTGACAGGATATAAATGAAAATAAAATGGATACAATGTGTCACTGTTTATTTTAACTAGGGCTGCAACTAACGATTATTTTTATAAATCGATTATTTTTTCGATTAACCTCCCTGGTGGTATTCCTGAGTGTATCTCAGGGTTAACTTTCTATGCCGAAAGTGGTAACCCCGAGCCATACTCCGCTGGATACATACCTATACCTGCGCTCCCTCGCTGACCTTCACAATCGCATTTTCCTCCAGCGATTGCGGCGTTCTGCTTCCTGGTTCCCTTCTCGCGAGAGCATGGCAACTCCAGACCAAAGAAGGGGTGACGGCAGGGTTGAGGTGATGACACAGGACTCCAGCTTTAAGCAAGTATAAAACACCAGCAGTATGCATGCCTGTACCCAGTGACAGTATCTCCAGAGTTTGTGTTATAGAGCTGCTAGAGTTGTAAACTGAATAAAAACAAACTGGTTGTGTCTGACATAACCGTAGAACTAAAGCATATGGAGTAAAGCAGCGGTGCACCTTCTCCATTTAGCTCTGAAGCAGAATAAGAAGTTATGTTTAACTCAGTCTGACGCTAAACAGTGTGTGCTGTACACATTGATTAAATCGACAGCCGATTAGTTGAGAACTATTCTCATTATCGATTATTTTCATTATTGATTAGTTGTCGATTGATTTAATAGTTGTTTCGGCCCTAATTTTAACTGCATAAGGAGATTAAAGTGATATACCTACAGCCAGGGCCGGTGCTGCCGCTAGGCCAGCTAGGCGGGCGTCTAAAGCGCAGTGCTCGCCTAGGGCGCAGCCGGCACGACCAATTAATAAAAACAACAATTGGCCGCAGGGCAGCCTGGGGTGGCCGCGTGCTGCAGCAAGCCCCAATACGTGCCGGCGTCGCCGCCGGCGTCAGACAAAGGCGTGGACTTGGTGCTTCCAGCTTCCTGCACCAAGTCCACGCCTCCGTCTCCTTGACGCCAGCGGCGACGCCAGCACGCATTGGGGCTGGCTATGAGGAGGCGGAGGAAGACGGAGACGGCGCTGGCGCGGCAGATATCCATGTGTGAGGCTGGGGGCACATATCCATGTGTGAGCCTGGGGGCAAATATCCATGTGTGAGCCTGGGGCAATATCTCCATGTGTGAGCTGGGGGACAATATCTCCATGTGTGAGCTGGGGGACAATATCTCCATGTGTGAGCTGGGGGACAATATCTCCATGTGTGAGCTGGGGGACAATATCTCCATGTGTGAGCTGGGGGACAATATCTCCATGTGTGAGCTGGGGGCAATATCTCCATGTGTGAGCTGGGGGCAATATCTCCATATGTGAGCTGGGGCAATATCTCCATGTGTGAGCTGGGGGCAATATCTCCATGTAAGAGCTGGGGGAAAATATACCCATGTGAGCTGGGGGCAAATATACCCATGTGAGCGGGGGACAATATGTCCATGAGAGAGCTGGGGGCAAATATACCCATGTGAGCTTTCTTTTTTTTTGGGGGGGGGGTGCAAGTAGCTGGTCTTGCCTAGGGCGCAAAATAGTCTAGTACCGGCCCTGCCTACAGCCATTTGTCTTGACTTTTCTGATCCTTTGGTTCCCAGATGCCGATGTGCTAATGCTTACTCTCTGAATAGGAATTCAGGCGTTGATTGAGAGATTGTAGTAAAGAGTCACTGAGCATTTCTAACAAAGTCTCAGAGTTCGACTCAGATCTGGGGAATCTCACGCTGCTGTGATCAACTTCAATGTATTAATAAAAAGAGACCCCCCCTTTCTGATCTGACAAAGGAAATAGGTTTAAGAATGGAAAATCACTGGGTTTCTAATACATAAAGTGCTGCAGATAATGGTGTCACTTGAGGGGAGTAGACCACACCTGATGACCGCACATATCGGGACACACCATAGTTTGTGCGAAGCTACGTTTTATGTGACCAGAAGCCGATATTTTGTTTTAGTGTGTCTGAGCCACTAGGTGCGCTAGTCACTGTATCAGGGTGGGAGACATGGAACAGGATCCCTTGCCTCCCAGCTGGCAACTCAGTGGTCATAAAACTGTCAGGGTAAGCTGCCTTCCCCGCCACCAAGGTTCTCCATTAGACAACATGGCAAGCAGCGCCAGTAAAGGCTGCATGTTGAGCTCTCCCTCCAACATCCCCACGGATTTCTCCGCATATAGAGTTGCATATGGAGATGGGAGGTTTGGGTATAGGAGGGTCAGGGTTTTTGCATGTGGGGAGATGACAATGACTGTAAATCAGACCAGCTTAGACACCCTGCAACAGTTTTCTTCTTCCATGAAGCAGGAGCTGTCAAGATCCTGAATGATCACACGCATTCTACCAATCTGAAGCTCATCACATACCCATTGACAGGCACTAGCAGATCAGAAATGCAACAGCTGTGCATTACTTAAACCTGGGATCAGCATCCAGAGGTTTTGGAACTACATTTCCTATAAGGCTCATCCAATCTTACAAGTACCTGAGCGTCAAGGGAGATTTAGTTTCCAAACATCTGGAGTGCCTTTGTTGCTGACCCCTAACTGCGAAAACATGTAACCAACTCAAACTGGGTAAAATGCACAAGATACAGTATATGAAATATGTCACTGTCTGATACTCAACCCCATTCCCTCACATCTAATACTTCCACTCTCCTCCGCTCTCACCCCTGCTCTCACACACATCTTCAACTTATCTCTCTCTACTGGCTCCTTCCCATCCAACTTCAAACACACGCAGGTTACCCCTATACTAAAGAAACCCTCCCTCGATCCAAACTTCCATCCATCTATTGTCCTGTATCTCTGCTTCCATTTACCTATAAGCTCTTGGAAAAACTAGTTTAAAACTGCCTCTCCCTGCCATCTAATTCCCTACTTGACCCGCTGCAATCAAGCTTTCATCCCCTGCACTCGACGGAAACTGCCCTTACCAAAGTCACCAATGACCGCTTAACTGCTAAAAATTCCATGCTCATTCTGCTTGACCTCTCAGCTGCTTTTGACACAGTCGACCACCCCCTCCTTCTACAGACTCAGCTCTCTCGGTCTCTGTGACACTGCACTCTCTTGGATTGACTCTTATCGGTCTAACAGGTTCTTCTCTGTCATTTGGTGGTAACTCCTCCTCTTTAATGCCTTTATCAGTTGGTGTGCCTCAAGGCTTTGTCCTAGGTCCTCTGCACTTCTCTATACCTCCTTCCTGGGCAAAATCATTAATAGCTTTGGCTTTAATTACCACCTCTATGCTGATGATACTTAGATTTACCTCTCCATCCGATCTCTCTCCTCCTGTTCTTTCCAAAGTCAGCGACTGTTTATCTGGCATCTCCTCCTGGATGGCTTCTCACCACCTAAAGATTAATATATCAAAGACTGCGCTCCTAATTCCTCATCTAATGCCTCCCCACCTCCTGAATTCTCTATCACGGTCGATAGTGATACCATCTCCCCATCAAGCCAGGTACGCTGACTCAGAGTTACACTGGATTCTGCTCTTTCCTTCATCTCCCACATCAGTCTCTTTCCTCCTTCTGCTGCTACCGATTACGTAATATTTCCAGAATTCAGCCATTTCTTACCGCTGACACCACAAAGCAACCTTGACTTGACGTATTACTATTCTAGCTGGCCTAGTTCTCTCCCGCCTCACCCTCCCTACAATCCATTCTGAATGCCTCTGCCAGGCACATCCACCTCACCCGCCGCTCTGTCTCTGCGAATCCCTTCCCCAGCTTTCTATCCACTGCAGAATTAAATTCAAAATTTTTACCCTGACCTACAAAGCTCTCACTAACTCAGCTCCCCACTAATCCCCAAATACACCCCAGCTCGCTCCCTAAGGTCAGTGACCTGCACCTAGCTTCTCCCCGTATCACTTCTTCCCATGATAGACTACAGGAATTCAGATGTACAACCCCCATCCTCTGGAGTGCTCCCCCTCTTACTATCAGACATTCCCTTCCTTCAAATGCTCCCTTAAGACATTCTGATTTAGGGAAGCCTACCACCTGGCCAGTGGCGTAACTAGAAACCTGAGGGCCCCGGTGCAAGAATCCACGAAGGCCCCCCCCCCAAAAAAATCTATGTATTTTTACTTATTCTTCACTGCAAAATAAAACAAAGATAGTATTGCCTAGGGATGCACCGATACCACTTTTTTAAGACCGAGTACCGATACTTTTTAAAAGTACTCACCGATACCGTGTACCGATACTTTAATGTCATGTGACGCTTTCCAATAAGAACAGACCATATAAAAATGCCCCCAGCTCACATGTATATCCCCCGATATATATATATTCATACTGCCCCAGCTCATGGATTTGCCCCAGCTCACAAATGGATATTGCCCCAGCTCACACATAGATTTGCCCCAGCTCACACATGGATATTGCCCCAGCTCACACATGGATATTGCCCCAGCTCACACATGGATTTGCCCCAGCTCACACATGGAAATTGCCCCAGCTCACACATGGAAATTGCCCCAGCTCACACATGGAAATTGCCCCCCAGCTCATGGATATGCCCCCCAGCTCTCACATGGGTATGCCCCCCAGCTCATGGATATGCCCCCCAGCTCATGGATATGCCCCCCCGCTCATGGATATGCCCCCCCCAGCTCTCACATATGCCCCCCAGCTCATGGATATGCACCCCAGCTCATGGATATGCCCCCCAGCTCATGGGTATAAGGGCCCCCCAGCTCATGGGTATAAGGGCCCCCCAGCTCATGGGTATAAGGGCCCCCAGCTCTCATGGGTATTTGGGTCCCCCAGCTCTTACCTCTGCTGGCCCCAGGACAGGCTCCGCCGGCATTGTTTTTCTCCTTGGCGAGCGGCCGCTGGAAACATGCGTCTTGGCCGCTCACCGGAAACCACCTGATCAGCGCAGAGGTCTCGCGAGAGGATCTCGTGCGCTGGTCAGGTGGTTCCTATCCCACGTGAGCGGCCAAGCTGCATGTCAGTGGCCGCTCGCAGGGAGAGGGACGGCCAGCACGCGGCTCCCAGATTCCGGCGCTGATTGCCGGAATCTGGCGGGCGGTGCCGGGCCCCCCTCCAGTGGCGGAATGCATGGGCCCGGTCGCAACTGCGACCCTGGTACTTCCGCCACTGCACCTGGCTCACTAATACACCTCACTGGAGCAATCTGTCCATCAATCTCACCTTGCAGTCCCCTCCTCCTGTTTCCACAGCACCCTTCTAGATTGTAAATTCCCACAGAAATAGGGCCCTCATTTCCTCCTGTACGGATTTGTCAAAATGTTGTTCAGTCTCAATGTATTTTAACTCTGCCTATATTGTGTCCTTTGTTCTGCAGAATATGCTGGCGCTATATAAATAATAATAGTCTCCTTGACCTCTATCACAGTACAGGTAACCTGGACTGCAAGTTAAAGAAGGCCCATTAGAATATTCAGATATAGAATTAAAGAAGAAAAAATATATATAAATAAATACACTGGACAATATAGCATCCACCTTTCGAATGTGTTTTGTCTGTTAATAACTGGAGCCCCAGAAGTAATTAAAGCAAAGTATACAAACAATAACCATTACAGTAGAATCACCCTTTAATTTGGAACACCAGGGACCCAATTACCATGTTATCGTTAAGCACACTGCTCGAGCTGTTCTGCTTATTTTATTAACAGCAGATCCCATTCGAGACGCAAGTTAAGCTTTGTCACGTTACTGTACATTAGTGTCTCCTATACTTTTTTGGGAAGCTCCAATGTGGCCCCAGCAGATGGAGAAAGAGCAGTTCCAACGAGCCTGTTCTCCATCTGTGTTTGACGTTACTGTGAAAGGAATAATGTCCTTCAGAGTCTGGTGTTAAGTGATTGCACTTCAGCACAATCACTGAACACATTGATCTAACCCCAACTAAAAATCCAATAGTCCCCTTAACCTCCCTGGCGGTCTAATTTTTTCAAAATTTCTGTCTAAAAGCGTCTAATTTTTTTTTTAAAGGAAACATGTTTTTGTACATAGTTAGCCTGTAATAATTAGGAATCACGCACTGAAATATGTGCAATCAAGAGTCCTTACTGGTAAAATCATTTATAAAAAAATAAATAGTAAATACCGAGTCCGAAACACGACATAATAATTTATTATCCCAAAAATAAATTATCCAAAATAATGCAAATAAATGATATTCAATAAAATACAACAAAAAACACTGCAATCTGTCTGCAAACAAGGGTGAGACGATGTATGGTCTATTTCTTATCCTGTAGTTCATAGACATTACACGGTATAATCCAAATGTAAACTGTAAAAAAAGATTTCTTTTATGCTGGCCCCGCCCCCCTGCATCGTGTGACTTGCAGGGAGCCTTCCAGGAAGCAGCTCGGTGTGATCACACTGCGGGGGACAGCGAGGGAGCCAGGAGGAGGTGAGTAAACATCCAGCCCGAGTGTGGCTCGGCGTTACCGTTCGCGGTAGCGAAATTTAACCCTGAGTCACACTCGGAAACACCGCCAGGGAGGTTAAATCTCTCGATTAAAGCGGAACGATCCACCGCTTTCGGAGGCAGAGGTAGACTGGGAGCAAATGGTTCCCAGTGTTCCTTCGTGTATCACTCCGCCCCTGGCCGGATCTCATTTGCGCAAGATCGCGTCTATCTCCATGGGACTCCTGGAGCAGATAACACTGTGGTGATTAGCGCTGCTGGTGTTCTCTTTTAACACCTGTCAAGTATTACATCTGGAGCTGCTGAGAGAGCGGCTCTGTTGTAACACAGGTGTTAAATGGCAGGCGCTAATGAAAACTGCAGATGCTCAGGTTTTCCATTAGAGTCTGCTGTTTAACACTAACCTTGGAACATTCTCCAACAGAAAGCAAAGGAGTTGACAAAACATTACATTTTGGGATCCAGTGATGGTCTCTTGCGTCATTTTGCTAAATTTAGTAACTCCCTAATAATTAAAACAAATAATTTTGCAAACCGGTAGAATGTGTAATTACAGTACGCTCAGGCATGTCATGCAAATTACAGAAAGTAGAGATTTTGCAAACCATTAACATTTGCATACAGATGGAATTTTTTTTTAAAAGAACGTCACACAGATTGTGTCCTTTAGGCTAGGGTCAGACGAACGCAGCTTTAACGTGCGTTTAGCCGCACAAAATCACGGCCGTGCTAGCAGCAAATGACGTCCAATGCCGGGGAACACACGAAGTACGGCCGCACGAAAGTTCGTCCGCGCAACGCAAGTGGCAAACGAACGCATTTTTTCGAGAACGTCAAACGCTACTACTGACGTACAGAGTGCGCTGCGGCCGCATAGCGGCGTGTGTGTGTGATTGGGAGACATCAGACGCTGCTAATGTCCGGCCAACATAACGTCCAGACACAAAAAGTGTTTTATTGATGATCCGTACAAAATCACGGACGAAAAGGCGCATCGTATGACCGCTACCGCGTATTCCGTGAAAAAATATGTCCGTTCGTTCGACCGCACTTTTCCACGGTCGACGCGAAAAATGCGTTCGTCTGACCCTAGCCTAAAATCATACATATAAAAGTACAGCTTGTTACCAGTATATAGGGCTAAGATAATAAATAATAGTACATATATAGCTACTCGTTGACTTATCACATATGCAACTTACATCTGGCCATACTTACTGTACAACTTCTAGCATTGTCCGTAATAAAAGAATACAGCCTAACCAGCAGTACAATGTATTAAACCTTCAGAAAATAAAAAAATGTAGTAAACCAAGTATCAGAATGCTGCAGACTGTGTCCAACCGCTAAACAAAGAAAAAGCACTAATCAGGTCTATTCACTAAAAGGTGAAACTCAGGAGAAGTGGCAGGAGAAGAGAACACTCTAGACCAAATAGTCGATCAGGAAAGTAAAATAAATGGGAGTATTTTTCTGGTTTGGCTATTTCGACCTAGAATTTTCACTTCTCCCGAGTTTAACCTTTACTAAATATAAATAGACCTGTATGTTTAAAAGTCCAGGCTGCCAATCAATGTGGACCATGTAAGTGCATGCATGAAAGAAAAAAGAAAACAACCATAGTGTTTGAAAAGTGCAAATCAACTGATGAACAATCAGAGTACATTTTGGTCGTACGTCGACAACTGGCTGTATATATTATAGAGATATACCAGAAAAAAAATACACAAAGCTGTCTCAATATTTCTGCGCTTACGGGATTTTACAAGAGTTTGCAGATACACAGTATGTGCATGTTTGTGCACGCAAACTACTTTTTAAATCTAATGATCGGGGCTGGTGCAAGGATTTCATGCACCCCATAACAAAATATTTTGCCATAGTTAAACACTACAGGTTAGATGAGTAACCATGTTTCCATGATTGATTAATTACACATACATATATATTAGTAGCAGTATGGTTGAGTCAATTCGAAAAACTCCAAAAAAAATCTTTTATTTATTTATAAAGGATTTTACCAGGAAGGATACATTGAGACAAAAGAAGTTCTGCTTTATTCAGCATACAGGC
This sequence comes from Leptobrachium leishanense, assembly GCA_009667805.1. NCBI lineage: Eukaryota > Metazoa > Chordata > Amphibia > Anura > Megophryidae > Leptobrachium > Leptobrachium leishanense. Next base: position 92,429,517 of record CM019064.1, on the reverse strand, counting down.
CTTTTCGAAGGCTTTATGACATACAGGATTATTCAGAGAAAGGTAAAAATCTTGAGAACTGGCAGGAGAAGAGAACAATCTAGACCAAATAGCCGATTTGGAAAGTGAGATGAATGGGAGAATTTTTCTGGTTTGGCTATTTTGACCTAGAAATTTTTCACTTCTTCAGTCATTCTCCTGGTTTTCACCTTTCTCTGAATAACCCTGACATTGTTCTTCCAAATACATTTTTGGCTTTCAGCAATCACTTTTCTCAGGGTTTGTGTGAGACTCACACGTCTGTTCCTCACAGGAAGGAGGCCGATTACTGTTTTTACATAGGGTTATTCCCAATTAGCGCTCTGTGATCCAGAGCTACTGAGGGAACACGGCTACAGCCAAAAGCAACTTGATACTATAAATATGTATATATAAAAATCTAAACATAAACAATGCAAACACAATCAATATTTACTTATACACGTGAACACATATTTTAGTACAACAGGTAGCCAACAAACAGATAAGGCTAGGGTCAGACGAATGCATTTTTCACGTCATCCGTGAAAAAGTGCGTTCAAACGAATGGACGTATTTTTTCATGGAATACGCGATAGCGGTCTTACGATGCGCATTTTCGTCCGTGATTTTGTACGGATCATCAATAAAACCCTTTTTGCGTCTGGACGTGATGTTGGCCGGACATTAGCAGCGTCTGACGTCTCCTAATCACGCACACACGCCGCTAGCGGATGCAGCGCACTCTGTACGTCAGTACTAGCGGTATCACGTTCTCGAAAAAATGCGTTTGCTGCTTGTGTTGCGCGGCCGCACTTCGTATATTGCCCGTCATTTGCTGCTACTACGGCCGTGATAAAGTGCGGCTGCACGCGCGTTCGCACTGCGTTTGTCTGACTCCAGCCTAAACTGCCAGATGGCTAGATCTGCCTTGTCGCATTTGAGGGCAGCCAAGGTGACAGCAGCCTTCCTGTGAAACACAGGCCAATATAAACTTGAAACCTGCCAAAATGTATGGTGTTGACAAATTAATTCAAAATTTTCCCTGGAATATAGACATTGCAAATTTTAAATATATTTTCTCTTTTAAATGTTTTGCCATGTCAAATAATATGTGACATCAGAAAGCTCAAGAAAAGAGAACAAAAAGCAGTGATAATTATAGTAACAGCTCCTTCGTAAAGAATTTATCTCAGTTAACTGCCAGAGGAAAAAATGGGGATAGAGCGAGTGTTGCCAGAGGAACAGTCATTCAACTAGGGTCTGTAAATGGTGCTAAGGGCGCCACAACTGTCTTGTCATTGATACAATAAGTTGAAGTCATAGTCGGTAAAAAGACACAAGCTTTTTGTTGATGTAGAAAGAACAAGATTGAGTTGAGGAAGTCTTGATAGTATTGTGAAATAAAACTGTTCTTATTTTAAGGCTGGCGTCAGACGAGATGCTATGTGCGCCCGTACTGACGTGCTTACCGGCGTCCCTCGCAGTGTTGTGACGCTGCAACGGGGCCGGTCACACGCTTGTGCGCGGGCAACACGCGTCTATTATCCAAGACTCTCTGTCAAAGTGCTAGGAAGTGCGTTGTCAGAGCTGCAAAGCGCGATTCTCCATAGGAGGATCGTGCTTTGCGGCGCAGAGCGCACTGAGTGAGGTGGCCAGACGGGCGTCGAGTAGAAGGAACGTCCACTCTCATGGACTTTCCATCCGCTCTCCAAAGACGCTCGTCTGACACTAGCCTTAAATCAGATTTTTGATAGTTTAACCTGTATTTTAAAGCTTTACAATTTTTACCTTCAATTTTAAACCCTGACTGACGTTTGGAGCCTAGAATTCACGATTGAGTTTGACGTTCTTTATAATTTCTAATACAGGGATCACAGGCTCTGGCCCCCTTGATATTGATGGCCTACAGTTCGTAGTATTCTGGGGGGTGTAGTTAAGGCTGGGGTCAGATGAGCGCAGTTATCACGTCCATGTTGCCGCACATTTGTACGTCCGTGGCAGCATAGCATTCTGACCAATGGAGCCCCTCACACGAAGTACGTCCGCACGGAAGTGCGGCTGCATGGCGGAAACGGCAAACTGACGCAGGTTAGGCAAGAACGTAATACTGCTAGAACGGACGTGCGGAGTGCGCCACGTCTACAACGTCCATGTAGCTTTGTGTGTGAGTGATGAAACGAGGTCAGATGGACTGCATTTATACGTCCAGCATTTTTGACGGACAGAATGTTTTTTCATTGTAATTTATTTTCCCTGCTACATCAGTCATAAAATACGTCAGTGGAAAAAACGGACTGTGTGACCACTACCTTGTAGTCAGTCAGTAAGTACGTCCGTACTGCACGGACGCACATTCCGTAGAAAATGCGCTCATCTGACCCTAGCCTAAAAAGGGACAGTGTACTCATCCAGACTACGTTTTCTTTCTAAAGTGGTCAGGATGTGAGAAGTGCCTCCCTCCTCTCCCCCCAGCTCCCCTGATTGGAGAAAGCAAGTGGTGCAGTGGAGGAGTTTCCTCTACCCCAGCAGCCAGAATTTTTCAATTTCCAGTCTGGCTGTCACTGGATAGGTCACCAGTGACGCCAGCACAGAGAGCCGACATCTGAGACCAATGGTGGTAGTTGGAGATTCCTTTTGTAGAAGATAACTGACTATCAGTTGCAGCTATGGATCTTTGAGCTGATATCACCCATAAGAATAAATTATGATAATTGCATTTTTAAAACATCTATTAAATGATTCTGTCTGTTTGTGTGAGAGTGTGAAGCAATGATCTCCTATGAATTCCCTAAGGCCCAGTTCACACCTGGGCATTTACAGTGCGTTCCTGTATGGTGTAAAACGCCTAAACATGGAAATCCCATGATTTCCTATGGGGCCCGTTCACACCTGGGCGTTTTACAGCGTGTAGGAACGCGCTGTAAAACATCCTACGCCCAAAGAAGTACGGGAGCTTCTTTGGGGCGTATTGCAGCACGTTCACGCTGCAGTCTATGGCTATGAACGCGCTGCAATACGCGTTTGCGCGTTTTTTTACGTTCGCGCGATACGCGCGTTTTTTCCCTGCCTAAGTCAAGTGGCTTCACCTCTGAATCACAGGACCTTAAGACAAGGGAACTAAGAAAATCTGTATAAAAAAAAAAAAAGTCTGAAAATATTGGAAATTATTCAAAAACGGACTACTATACATTTGCACTTTTTGTTTTTAAACCAGCTTTAACAGCATACAAAAGAGTCCTGGCATTTTGCCTTTCTCAAAACAAGTATATCACTGGTAATTAGTTCATTTTATGGTCGCAGTTGAAAGATCTGAAAAACCTAAAATACATTTAAATCAAAACCAAACTTAAGAGAAAGAAGAAAACAACCCTTCCTGTGGTTTGAGGTTTTCTTACCCAGAAAGATGACTTTTACCCTTTATAATCTTTCGCCGCAGAACAAACGTTCAGATCTAATGTCATAAAAGTTTGAAGACCACCCACCGACAACAGACAATAACAAAACAACAAGTGTGCTACAAAGATTTATGAAATACTCATCTGCAAGCATTTAAACAGAAGATTAGAGGAAGGAACAAAAAAAATGGACTTCAAAAGGGGATATCCAAGTATTTCCTTTCTTTATTGCGTTAAATATTAAATAAGAAGTAGGGAGACTTTCCTAAACACCTTAAATGCTTTATATAAAATAGTGTTAAGGTATTTTTTATTAAATTATAGAATACATTTCTGTAAAAAGTAATAGAATGCTTATTTTCCTCAGTAAAAATCCCCACCTTTGTTCTCTGGATAGATATATATATATATATATACACACATATATATACACACATATATATACATACATATACATATATATACACATACACAGTATATAGTTTATTTATTATTGCAGATGTTATTTACACGTTACAGAAATTCTAAGAACTGCATCACAGAGCTCATGTGCTACATTCTCCATATGCAGCACAGAACTCTGGGTAAGACATGCAAATGACATCTGCAATTTCCCATTTTTTGCATCCTGGGTCTGCTTTCACACAGAAACCTTCAAGTAGAGATAGATATACAGTATATAGAAGAGAGAACTCAAGGCTGTAAAGATTAAGATTTTTTAAAAGTATGATACTCAACTCCTGCCCCTTTCAGCTGATGTATACTCTGAGAAAAGGGTATAAAAAGAGCTGGTAAAGCAGGGTTTCTTACCCCCTCCGCCATTTTATTCTTCTGAAGTGCCCTTTATTCACCCACTCAACTCAATTTCTACATCACTAATCGTCAACCTTTTTCACCATTACATTTAAGATGGTTTCCCCTAGCTCTTATTTATCAAATCTTACACTGTTCAATGTCACCGATTTAGGTAACCAAATTAAAACATTCATAGATGGAAACCTTGTGGTTCCGCTCAACTATTGTATGCTTTGGTTTCAACCAATGAACGAATACTCTTGAATTGTATAGCTTGTCAAATCTACACATACGACTTTACAAATCTGTAAATCAAAAATCCAGCAGATTATAGCTTTTGGGCCAAATATATCTTAAGTAGTGACTGGCTTCTGCTATTTGGTTTCAAGGTTTTTGGGGTGGTTCCTGCTGAAACTGTGTGGAACCCATTTTTCATCATGTTTGCGTGCGTTACCTTTATTTCAGAGAACACTTACCCATATCACAATACCATATGACAGCCAACCACTTTCACCACCTAGTAATGGAAATGTGTATCAGACTTGCAACACTGATATTGCCTTCTGGTTTGGAGTAGAACCTCAAATCAGGATGATTTGGGAGCGCTGTCCCCTACCTTTGTAATATTTTTATTCTTTTTTGGGTGATTGGACAGACCACCCTAAGAGGATACATGCAGCAACCGAATTGAATAGACCATCTCAGCGCCACGTTAACTACATTTGTATTGTTTGTATCAGTTGATAGAAGTCGAGATGTCACCATCTCAAGCCCCTCAACTGTTTCTTGTACTACCATAAAAACCTCCTGCCAAACCATAGGAAGTATTCCACACATCTATCGGTATACTTAACCTACCAGATACGTCAATCATATCCCCTAACATCTTATTCAATTTCTGGCCCTAAACGGATTCCTCATATTATTCCATCTCTTTCCTTAAGAACAAATATGTCACTCGCATTTCAATATTCTGTCTCGCCACAAAGCTAATGGAACGTCTTTTATTATACCGGTCTAATTTTCTCAACTCCTTTAGGTTATAGTGAATAGAATATGAGATATAAAGTATAGTTTACTGCTAATAAATTACTGATTAACGAATCAAGAGAACACTGCATGCTATTAATGTCACAGGCCTGCTAGTTTTGATCCCATGTTCCATTGTGAAACAGTCTAAAAACTGGCCTTCATGACATTATCTAAAAAAATCTTCCTAGCTTATTCTATTCTGGTACTATTTCCCTACTGCTAGATCATATTTTAGTGTTCCAGGTGTAAAGAACTTTATAATTTATACAAAAATATAATAATTGGAATATCCAATTCATTGTTTGGCTCTCCCTCAGGCCATCTGTCCCAACCTGTGCCTGACATTCCTGTTTTTTGACAAGTCGCTGTTATCCATTTAACTGAAACTCACTCCCGCTCTTTTTATCCCCCAGCCAACTACTGCAAACCTGTTCTAGATAACAATAGAGGTCATTGGAATGTTATCACCAAAAATAGAAGAATGTGCTAAACCCTCTATACGTTGCCGTGTCCGCATGGCAGATTCTGATTGGTTCCTATGGTTTCTATGACATCAGTTTTTGCATGCAAGGATATAAATACGTCTGTTCTTGTATTCAAATTGGAATTCGGATGATATATAGTAGCTTGTCTGTGTCTCATTACTTTTCCCGAGCGCGCACGTCATTGCTCTGCATGAGGATAACAGATGACCAGAGACCTGTAATTGAGATGGGGGACACACTAAGACCCCCCAGAAAAGGAGAGAGACCCTAACACGTTTCAATTTTTGCCCCCTTCAGTTCTCCCAACTAAATACCACTTAAACGGTCAGAATCAGCTCTCCATCCCTTCTGAATTTTGTTGTGACCATCCTTCAGTTTGTAAGCAGGGATGGATTTTTTTTTATGTTGTTCTATCTAATGGCAAACCCACAGCTTTAGGTTTCAGTAAGAGGTATCTACATTTATGTACACCATAGTTTTGCTCCATCAAATTTCTTCTGTACAGGAATTATCAGAACAGGTAAAAAAATGTTTCCTCACATGTAGTGCATTGTCTGATATTTGGGGGTCAAGATAACTACAGAGTATGTGCAAATACAACCCCTATGCTTTATCACATCATAAGGAGGCAAATATGTATATAGCACTTCATTGGTTTCATTTTTATAAATGTTGTTGGTGAGGGAGCATCAGAGATGAGTGGTGCTCTGCTCCGGGAAGTGTGGGTACTCCGAGACAGATTGGATGCAGAATAGTAAGGAAGCGTGGTCCATAAAACCAACGAGTATGCTGTAATGAAGTCGACCAAGTTTAAAAAAAAATCCAAAAACCTCAAAACACAGAAGAATAGCATTTACAACTTCTTGAAAATAGTCAGCATTACACCACGCATGGCAAGGCTGGTGACAGCCTTTGCCCAATTATTTTCTAGTTTTCTTTTCAGGGGATTTTACATTTTACTTAACATGGGGAGTGCAAAGTACAGTAAGCTCTCGCAATCACCGGATATTTAAAAGGTTAACTTTAGGAAGGCAATGTGTGTTAGGCCCCGTTCACACCTGGGCGTTTTACAGCGCATTCCTGTGCGCTGTAAAACGCCCAAACACGGAAATCCCATGATTTCCTATGGGGCCTGTTCACACCTGGGAGTTTTACAGCACGTAGGAACGCACTGTAAAATGCCATACGCCCAAAGAAGTACAGGAGCTTCTTTGGGGCGTATTGCAGCGCGTTCGTGGCCCTAGACTGCAGCGTGAACGCGCTGCAATGTACATTCGCGCATTTTTCACGTTTGCGCGAGGCAAAAACGTGCGTATTACGCGCATATGAAAAACGCTGAGGTGTGAACCCAGCCTGAAAGTCATTTATCCTAGCGTTAACACAGTTACATACCCAAACGCTACAGTTAGCGTACAGTATGGAATTTAGCCCTGCAGCTTGCTTTCTCCCATTTTTGTAGAAACAATGTAAAATGACACTGTGTTTTCGCTGCTCCCAGTGGAACGGCCAGAGCCTAGCACATCCATTGCTAAATAATTCCAAGGACTTAAACCTCATACAATTCTGTTACGCTTGTGCCGAACAAAAACCAAACAAAAAAAAAAAAAGCATGTAAAGCGATCACCTCCTCCTGTTTCCCGGAACAAAGGAGTTAACCGTGAGGGCCCAGCTGCCTGAACGCGTAAACAGATCATAACCTCTGTTATTGCCAAACACAAGCTATGATAAGAGGCCATGTATTCTGGCTCTGATGCTCGCATTAGGGAAAGGGGCCCCTGGTGTGTTGTGTTTCCCTGTACAGCAATACATGGCTGGGGCTAGACGCTTGATGTCAGGGAGTTATGAAATTATGCGGTTTCCAGGAATAGCTCTTAACGAAGAGCTGCAAAGGCTTCTCTGTATTCGTCAGCCACGAACATGGACGGAGAGTTTGAAAAGTTGTAAACAAACAAGAAACCTTTAGGCTCGGGTCAGACGAGCGCAGTGTTCACGTCCGTGCTGCCGCACATTTTAACGTCCGTGGTAGCATACAATTATGATCAATAGAGACCCACACACGAAGTACGTCCGCACAGTAGCAACTCAATGTTCTTGAACCCAGGACATACTTGAAAATGAGAAATCTCAATATATCTTTCCTGGTAAAATCCTTTATAAATAAATAAAATAAATAAGTGCGGACGCACAATGGACGCAAGTTAGGCAAGAACGTAAAACCGCTAGAACGGACGTGCAGAGTGCGCCACGTCCGCATAGCTTTGTGTGTGAGTGATGGAACGAAGTCAGACGGACTGCATTTTAGACGGACAAAATGGTTTTTCATATTAATTATATTTCCCATCTACATCAGTCCAAACACTGCCCTGTCCAGCTATCGCCAGGAGACTCCACTGGGCCGTCAAGATGGCCGATGCAATTAGGCCTTGACGACAGCCCTGAATCCTGTTAGACCGGGAAAACTTTACAAAACTCACGGAAAAATGGAATAGTAAATCTCTCAATGATATAGATTAGGAAAGAAAACAACTAATGCAACAAGGGGATAACCTGTAAATTTGAATGGAGAGGTATATGGTCAATGCCTAGGTGAACAAGCAGTAAAGAATAAAACGTAACTTTTAATCAGAAAAACAAGTAAAAATCCCTCACTGTATATGAGAGGAGATATCAGCCAAGTGGCTCAAAGTGAAAGAGCAACAGTGCAACAGAAATGAAAAGAAGTCAGTGAATCAAAAAAGCACATACAAGTGTAACAAAAAAAATATTATAAGTCAATTCCCTGAGTGCACTGCATTTATCAAGGAAAAAATGTGTAGGTATAGGAGTCTGTATAACTTGTAGCAGTGCCCAAATGCTGAAAAAGCATATGATATCTATCAGATCATCTATATCAGGTCCGTGCACTGTTCATACTGACAGATATCATATGCTTTTTCAGGCTGTGTAGGTATATGCGCAGGAAACCCTTTTAATCTGTTTTTTATTAGCCACATCGTTTTGTTTGTTATCACCATAGCAACTAGCTGAGCCGGGCGTGTGTGAGGTCAAGCACCCAGCATGCCTCAGTAATTGTAAGCACCCAGGTGTAGTGCATTACTGCCTTAGGCAACATGATTGGTGAGTAATACTCTGCTTTTTCTTTATAACCCATTAGTGTTGTGTTTTCTGTAACCTTGATAATGGCTCCTAAGAGAGCCAAAACGTCGGGACTTGCTTTTTAAATATGCTTTAATAAATGTTATTTTATTTTTTGATTGAGTGCGGCCATTTGCTGGATATATATATATTCATGCAGCACAGCTAACTCAAAAGTATCCTCAGCCACAGGTATATATTTCAAACCACTCACATTTAAAAGAGGAGATGCTGCACAGAGCCTGGTAACCACACTACGCCTCCAAGCACAGTGTACCGTAGACCACATACTGTAGGTGTTTGAACATACAAGAAATCTATCTCAATATATTCACGAGTGAGAGTTTTATATATTTGCCAGATGACAGTAGAAAGAACTTCACTACATACAGTTGTGTTCAAAATTATTCAACCCCCAATGCTGTAAAGGGTTTTAGGGAATTTAGTGTACATTTGTAATTGTATTCAGAATGAAATCCTACAAGGACTTTTTAAAGAACCATATGCAACTAAAATGACATCAATTGGTTTTGTAATACAGTAGTAAAGGTTTCTTTTGTGAATTCTTCATTGACACAATTATTCAACCCCTTAAAGACTACCACTCTGAAGAACAGAGGTTCATTCAAGTGTTTTCAATCAGGTATTGAAAACACCTGTGGATGTCACGGAGCAGCAATAAAGCATAATAAGCACCAATTAGGCAGCTTTAAAATGACTGTGATACTCAGCTCCTTCTAGACATTTACTGGTGTGGTTACAAACATGGTGAAGTCAAGAGAATGGTCCAGGAAGACAAGAGAAGAGGTGATTACTCTTCACAGGAAGGGCAATGGCTATAAGAAGATTGCAAAGATGTTAAACATACCAAGAGAGACCATAGGAAGCATCATTCGCAAATTCAAGGCAAAGGGCACTGTTGAAACGCTACCTGGTCGTGGCAGAAAGAAGATGCTGACTTCGACTGCTGTGCGCTACCTGAAGCGTAGAGTGGAGAAAAGTCCCCGTGTGGCTGAGGAACTGAGAAAAGATTTGTCAGATGTGGGTACTGAAGTTTCAGCTCAGACAATACGGCACACACTGCGTAATGAAGGCCTCCATGCCAGAACTCCCAGGCGCACCCCCTTGCTGTCTCCAAAGAATAAGAAGAGTCGACTGCAGTATGCCAAAAGTCATGTGGACAAACCACAGAAGTTTTGGGATAGTGTTCTGTGGACTGATGAAACAAAATTAGAACCGTTTGGGCCCATGGATCAACGCTATGTTTGGAGGAGGAAGAACAAGGCCTATGAAGAAAAGAACACCTTGCCTACTGTGAAGCATGGTGGGGGGTCAATCATGCTTTGGGGCGGTTTTGCTTCTGCAGGTACAGGGAAGCTTCAGCGTGTGCAAGGTACCATGAATTCTCTTCAGTACCAGGAGATATTGGATGACAATGTGATGCAGTCCGTCACAAACCTGAGGCTTGGGAGACGTTGGACCTTTCAACATGACAATGATCCCAAGCATACCTCAAAGTCCACTAGAGCATGGTTGCAGATTAAAGGCTGGAACATTTTGGAGTGGCCATCGCAGTCACCAGACTTAAATCCGATTGAGAACCTCTGGTGGGACTTAAAGAAAGCAGTTGCAGTGCGCAAGCCTAAGAATGTGACTGAACTGGAGGCTTTTGCCCATGACGAATGGGCGAAGAACCCGTAGATCGCTGCAAGACACTTGTGTCAAGCTATGCTTCACGTTTAAAAGCGGTTATAACTGTAAAAGGATGTTGTACTAAGTACTAAGATTGAATGTCACTTGGGGGTTGAATAAAACTGATAATGATGTGAGCACAGAAAAGACATTTGTGGTTATTTCATTATAAATGTTTTGTTATATTTGTCTGACCTACACGTGCCTCTGATTTAATTGTAAGCAAGATGACAGAATGATCAAAATCAATGTCAAACTGGCCAAAACACTCAATTTCAGTGGGGGGGGGGGGGTTGAAGAATTTTGAACACAACTGTATACTCAAATTTTCTCTCTTGGAGGTGCTGCAATGCCTTTAATTTCATCCAGATGACTGGAAAGTAAATGGACACTACTCCCTTGTGGACATTACCCGTATGTATGTTCTCTAGTTTTTAATTTAAATACGGTCTTTGAATTTTTAAGCCTCGTTACCGTATATATTGTTATAGCATTGTACAGGTCATTTTTCTGAATTGGAAAGAGTCCAAATTTTTCATAACGACGGAAGAGAATAGTTATAAGTAACGCTTTCTGCAAAGTTACCAGAACACTAGGATCATCCCTTGAAAGGCTAGGCTCTTACAAGCAGATCATGTTGTTCTCAACGTTGCTGACAGGTGTACTGTTAAATTAATTATGTTTTCGCCGTATACATTTCCACATCAGACGCCCTGCATTACCAGAAGCACCAGTCAGTTGCCAACAGAAAGTCTTCTGAGGAATAGGATCTCCAAGGGAGCAAAAACACAATATTGCATGCCGACAGTTTGAGGAAGGGTTGGCTGGTTGAACAAGCGCTCAGCCAGCCATCTCGTAATGGCTGGTTGAGGGCTTGTTGATGTAAGATATCTGATTGTATACGTGCGACTTTGTCTGGACTTGGTCTCTGACCCGGCAGCTGATACCGGTCAGGGTATTTAAGGTGCTTATGCCATTTCCCGCCATATTTAAACTAAACGTTGAATTTGAATCTAGCGTTATTTTTTTACTCTATGGGAGTTAAGCTTGATGGAGGTGAATTGGTAGACAATTGAAAGGGGATTTGACATTTTAGGCCAGCGTCAGACAAGCGTGCTATGTGCACCCGTAATTACTGGCGTCAGTCGCAGCGTTTTGACGCTGCAACGGGGCCGGTCTCACACTTGTGCATGCGCACGGAATGTGCGCGCAACAAGCATCCGTTATCCAAGCCTCTCCGCAAAGTGCTAGGACGGACGTTGACAGAGCTGCAAAGCGCGATTCTCCAAAGGAGGATCAAGCCTTGCAGCACTGAGGGCTCAGTGAGGTGGCCAGACCGGAGTCGAGTGGAAGGAACGTCCACTCTCTTGGACGCTCCTTCCGCTCTCCAATGACGCTCGTCTGACACTAGCCTTTAGGCCAATGTAACTGAAAGCAGTCACAATGGGAAGTGATCATCACAGGTGCAATGCAAACATTACATCACTTTTGGACTTTGAGAACAGAAAATATCATCTTATTTATATTTTGTATCCTGTTACAAGAGTTGCACTTTCTTTTTTTACACCAATGATCAAAGCCAGTACAAAAGAAAAAAAAAAAAAAGGGAACTTGTTCAGATGTTTTCCATTTTCGTCTCGCCTTTAATATCCAGGTTGCGATCAGTCCCCAGATGTTTCTGAACTACGTTTCCCATGAATCTCCACTAACAAGTAGATGACCATCAAAGGGAGAGTAGTTCCAAAACACATGGCGAACCAAGGTTGTAGACTCATGATTTAACCCCTTAACGCCAGGCAGGTGGCTCCCAGCGGGAGGGGTTTTAACGCTGACAGGGCATACTAGTAAGCCCCACTTGCCAGCCTCGCCTTTGGCCCGCCCAACTGCTTATGCACGTCATTGGCTGCAGTGGGATGGCCTGGGAGTTCAGGGTGTCTCGCAGCAGCCAACGGTGTGTGGCAGTTGCTGAGCGGGGCCTAGGCAATCCATAGAAGTCAACGGTGCATACTAGTACACCCTGTGTTTTCAAGGCCCAACCACCGCAGGGACAGCATGGTATACCCTGCGGCGGAAAACGTTTAAGGGATTGTCAAGGAAAACTCACATGTTCTATTCGATCACCCTGATGAAGTTGGAACTTAAAACTCACATGCACACAACCAGTCAGTGCTCAGGCCGGCCATATACCATTTCACACCAAACAGAAAATGTTAAATCTTGCGGTAGAAACCCTCTGAAGTGTGTGTGGCTGTTTGGGCAAGTGTTTGGGCAAGTGCACTGCATGTAGAATTAAAAATAAGGTCAAATGGCAAACAAAAAACATTTGGGGGGACGACTAAACTGATCACATGTAAACACCAGAATTATTTGTTTCCTTTAGTCTCATATTCTGAGATATACCCATTATTGATGAGGTTGCTAGAGATAATCCAAGCCATTATGGAGGTTACTAAAAAATCTGGAACAGTTCTTAAAGCAGGGCATGGCCATGAAAACCAAAGAATGTGCTTTCCGTTTGCCCAGTTTTGAAGATTGTGCCCCACGGTGGTGGTTAGTCTCAGTAAATAACCTTCCCTCCCCTCCACTTGATGGAATGCATGGAGGTAGTGTCACCTCAATAATAAATTTTTTCCTCATTTGTACGCGTTACAAACTCTTTTCTTTTCATCCTTGCATGCTTTACTCTTTTTGGCTTTGTATCCCGCTTTCTTTTGTCTTCAAGCTTCAACAAAGCAGAGCTATAGAAATATGTATACATGGTAATAAATCCCTATCTTCCCCCAATGCTGATGGAGTGAAGGGACCTGTCAGCTTGTCCCATTTGGAAGAACCAAGGACACATCACCCCCCCCCCCATCAGCAAGCAAGTAGACCTTTCCAACATCTTCTTGGAGGTGGAGGACTCCATCTAGCATCAGTGTATGGAATTTAGGGAAGGCCAGCATCCACATGCTTCTCAGCATATCACCCAGGACATACTTGAAAACAAGAGAAATCTCAAAATGTATCGTTCCTGGTAAAATACTTTGCAAATAAATTTAAGCTGCACCCATCATAACCAACACATTTCGACTCATTTGAAAGAGAAACACTCCCTATACTGTACAGGTGTTCGTGAAATTTGGAGTTATTCCTAGGCAAAGTTATGCATTCTCACTTCGGGTGGCATGCCGGAGAAACATCCTAGAAAGACAGACCTCATGCAGTAGACAGACTGCAAAGGGGTAAATTGATAATTGGGTATGGACGGAGAAAAATGAAAATGTTTCCGTTGATAAATGATCAGCAGTTGCCAGAGATTGAAAATAAATTAGTATCGTTCACTTAATGCAGCCATTTGTATAAGACGCCTTTCTAAACTCAAAAATCAGAAAAAATATGAAATCAATGGCGTAAAATGACGGGTGTAAAAAGAAAACTCCATTACAGGAAAAAATAATTTCAATAAAAAGGTGCAATTAGAAAATATATAGGTAAGGCATAAGTGAGGATATCTACAGATTAAAAAAATGCCTAACACTCAATACAATACTTATTGTAATGCTAATTACGTATTGCGCATCCTATACTTAACATGGGGAGCGCAAAGTACGGTAAGCTTGCGCAAGCTAGCGCAATCACCTTGCACCAACGGCTTTTAAAGCTTTTTGTCAGGTCCAGTGTGCAGAGTTAGCAGGTATGAGTCCAGTATGCAGTAATACAGTGAAAGCCAGACAGGTACCAGGGCTTTTTGAGAAACAATGGTAAAGCACAAGCAAACACTAGGGGCTCTATTACATTCTTCACGCAAAAATGCACGGTAAACGCATGAATTTTTGCACCAAGCATCAAACGTTAACGCGCGTAAATCAACGCTGGTATTACCATCCTCGTTCATTTTTTCATCCGTCAAAAAATAACACGCATAAAACGGACACGCAAAAACGTGCGCGCAGAAATCAGTTTGCAGACTGTTTTTTTCACGCGATTCAGCCAATCAGAATTAAAGTACCTTTAATTGCCGCACGTTAAGTTTTTGTGCCTGCCAAAGTCAATCTGCGCATATATATGCTGTATCAAAAAAAAAAAAAAAAAAAACACGCACAACTTCTCAAATTTATTGGTTTAGTAGGTGTAGAATGTGTAACTATACTTTACTGTATTTTTTTTTGGGCTGGTGTATTTGAGTTCGGCCAGGTCCGTCAGATTTGCCTTTAACACCAGCTTTCAGGAATTGATAAAATTATGCGCGCAAAGTCTGTGAGTTACAAACTGCGCATAGATTGTTATACCATCCGCGTAACAGCGCACAAACGCATTTGTGCTCACAATGTTAAGTATAGGATGCGCGAAGTACAGTAAGCTCGTGCAGGTTCACCCGCGGTAGACGTATACGCTTGTTTGTTGCGCTGAGATTGTAATACGACCTACAGCGCAAAGGGTTTTGCCCCACGTGTTAATGCATTTTTGCGCACGCGTTAACGTTTGCGTGAAGAATGTAATAGGGCCCTAGGTATAGAGACTGGATATGGCAGAGGGTTGAATACAGAGGTGACTGGGCAAGGCCAGAAGAGTGCTGGACACAGAGCAGAGAAAGAGGGTACAGACACAAGGAGACTTACATGCGTAGGACAGTGGCGTGGATAGGTAAAGGCAAGACAGCGGACTGGATGCTGGCTGAAGTACAGTGGAGGCTGGAGGCAAAGGGCAAGGCTGAAGAATACTGGAGGCAAGGCTGAAGAATACTGGAGGCAAGGCTGAAGAATACTGGAGGCAAGGCTGAAGAGTACTGGAGGCAAGGCTGAAGAATACTGGAGGCAAGGCTGAAGAGTACTGGAGGCAAGGCTGAAGAGTACTGGAGGCAAGGCTGAAGAATACTGGAAGCAAGGCTGGAGAATACTGGAGGCAAAGGGCAAGGCTGAAGAATACTGGAGGCAAGGCTGAAGAATACTGGAGGCAAGGCTGAAGAATACTGGAGGCAAGGCTGAAGAGTACTGGAGGCAAGGCTGAAGAGTACTGGAGGCAAGGCTGAAGAGTACTGGAGGCAAGGCTGAAGAGTACTGGAGGCAAGGCTGAAGAGTACTGGAGGCAAGGCTGAAGAGTACTGGAGGCAAGGCTGAAGAGTACTGGAGGCAAGGCTGAAGAGTACTGGAGGCAAGGCTGGAGAATACTGGAGGCAAGGCTGGAGAATACTGGAGGCAAGGCTGGAGAATACTGGAGGCAAGGGGCAAGGCTGAAGAACACTGGAGGCAAGGGTGCAAGGCTGGAGAATACTGGAGGCAAGGGTGCAAGGCTGGAGAATACTGGAGGCAAGGGTGCAAGGCTGGAGAATACTGGAGGCAAGGGTGCAAGGCTGGAGAATACTGGAGGCAAGGGTGCAAGGCTGGAGAATGCTGGAGGCAAGGCAGGAGAATACTGGAGGCCAGGCAGGAGAATAGTGGAGGCAAGGTAGGAGAATACTGGAGGCAAGGCTGGAGAATACTGGAGGCAAGGCTGGAGAATACTGGAGGCAAGGCTGGAGAATACTGGAGGCAAGGGGCAAGGCTGAAGAACACTGGAGGCAAGGGTGCAAGGCTGGAGAATACTGGAGGCAAGGGGCAAGGCTGGAGAATACTGGAGGCAAAGGGCACGGCTGGAGAATACTGGAGGCAAAGGGCAAGGCTGGAGAATACTGGAGGCAAGGCTGGAGAATACTGGAGGCAAGGCTGGAGAATACTGGAGGCAAAGCTGGAGAATACTGGAGGAAAAGCTGGAGAATACTGGAGGCAAAGCTGGAGAATACTGGAGGCAAGGCTGGAGAATACTGGAGGCAAAGGGCAAGGCTGGAGAATACAGGAGGCAAAGGGCAAGGCTGGAGAATACAGGAGGCAAAGGGCAAGGCTGGAGAATACAGGAGGCAAAGGGCAAGGCTGGAGAATACAGGAGGCAAAGGGCAAGGCTGGAGAATACAGGAGGCAAAGGGCAAGGCTGGAGAATACAGGAGGCAAAGGGCAAGGCTGGAGAATACAGGAGGCAAAGGGCAAGGCTGGAGAATACAGGAGGCAAAGGCAAGGCTGGAGAATACAGGAGGCAAAGGGCAAGGCTGGAGAATACAGGAGGCAAAGGGCAAGGCTGGAGAATACAGGAGGCAAAGGGCAAGGCTGGAGAATACAGGAGGCAAAGGGCAAGGCTGGAGAATACAGGAGGCAAAGGGCAAGGCTGGAGAATACTGGAGGCAAAGGCAGGTCTGGCAAATACTGGAGGCAAAAGGCAGGGATGGAGAATACTGGAGGCAAAGGCAGAGCAAGGTTGGAGCACTCTGGAGGCACATGGATAGCAAGGTAGAATACACATAGGGAAGCATGTTTGGATCACAGGTAACTGAGCACAACGTGGAACTTCAAAGCTGAAACATAGGAGTAGGGTGTGACCCGCTCTTGAAGAGACCACTGTCAGATGGGATGGGGTGCACCTGATGCTCCTAGGAACCTCCAGAACACAGAGGCAGGAGTCTTGGGAGTCTGGATGTAGCAAAGGGCAGCAGGAATACCTGGTCTGGCACATTCTGAGAGTATTGCAGGAAAGAGGCTTCCAGAGTTTCAGGGTACAGCTTTGGATCCTGATACGGTTTACCTTAGGAAGGAAATATGGGGGGGGGGGGGGGGGAGTGGTCGGGGCATGAATAAAAGCCACATATCCTGATGGTAACGCTTCGATATCCAAACGCTACAGTTAGCGTTTAGTATGTAATCTAGCCCATAATCTCCAACTACGTAATATTTCCAGAATTCGGCCATTTCTTACCGCTGTCACCAAAAAACAACTAATCCATGCCCTGGGAATCTCCTGGCTTGACTATTGCAATAATCTCTTATCCGGCCTCACACTCTCTCGCCTCTCCCCCCTACAATCCATCCTGAACGCCTCCGCCAGGCTAATCCACCTCACCCGCCGCTCTGTCGCTGCCGCTCCCCTCTGCGAGTCCCTTCACTGGCTCCCCATCCACTGCAGAATTAAGTTCAAAATCCTTATTCTTACCTACAAAACCCTCACTAACTCCGCTCCCCACTACCTGTCCTCACTAATCACCAAACACACCCCAGCCCGCTCCCTAAGGTCAAACAGTGACCTGCAACTAGCTTCTCCCCGCATCACCTCTTCCCATGATAGACTGCAGGATTTCTCACGCGCAGCCCCCATTCTCTGGAACGCTCTCCCTCGTACGGTCAGACTTTCCCCTAATTGCTCTACCTTCAAACGCTCCCTTAAAACGTTCCCATTTAGAAATGCCTACCACCCGACTCACTGACGCAACCATCAATTACTCTCACCTTGCAGTCCTCTCCTCCTGTTTCCACCCCCCAACCCTCCCAGATTGGGAGTTCCTACGGGAATAGGGCCCTCATCTCCTCCTGTACGGTTTGTCAAATGTTGTTCAATGTATTGTAACCCTGTCTATACTGTGCCTATTGTACAGCGCTGCGGAATATGCTGGCGCTTTATAAATAACGAATAATAAAAAAAAAAAACAGGTAAGATAAAACGCAGAACAAAGGCCAAAATTAAAGTAAATAAAACACATAAAAAAACCTGAGAGATCAAGGTTGTCATTTTTGCATCAGGTTTGCTAATGCTATGTATGTTTTGTCCCAACCATTGTACAACGCTGCAGAATAGGTTGGCGCTTTAAAAATAAATAATCATCTGGTGGAATACTTGATCAGAATTTCCCATTGCTTAAAAGAAGCAGGAAAAAAAAAAAAAAAAAAGTTGAGTTCATCAACATAAAAATGACCAAACATAGGACTAATCAAAGGGAGTGTAAAATTAGCCCTGAACAGCAAATGACTCTACAAAACAAGAGTGACAGGAAACATCCATGATTCAACAAACTTACAGTCGACTGTTTGGGCTGATGCTCGGTGATCTGGCAATAAAGCTGACTCTGCAATCCCTGAACTCTGAAAGGTTTAAAAGCCAGTTATATGAAAGGAATAGATTTGTGACCAAGTTTTTTTAATTCGTAGTAAAGGGTCACAGATTTCAAAAGATCAAGAAGAATATGGAATAACCTCAGACACCATCAAATCTTCCCCCAGTCTAAAGTCCCTTAAGAGGTCCGTATTAACATACCGCAATACGGAATGCACCTGTAAACATGTAACAGTGACTGTATACAGAATGCACCTGTAAACATGTAACATAATGACATATTTCCTGTTAATCTGTATATTTGTGTTGGGTTTTTTTTATAGCTTGCATTTATTACTTTGTATTTCTGTACCTACTGTAACATACTTGAAAATATCCTTCCTGGTAAAATCCTTTATAAATAAGAAAACAGAAGTGGAATTCCCTAATGTCCTGGAATTTGTCCCGAAACTTGCCCTTAATTTCCTCTACAAGCAGAAAATTATTGAATGAATTTAAAAGAAGGAAAATGACGATTAACCTCTTCACTGCCAAACTTTTGTTGAAGAAATATAACATTTACATGAAACATTGGTTATGTACCAAACAATTAAATGTAGGGTAAAATAGCAATTTTGCAAATAGATAATTAAAAAGGAGCAAATTAATATTTTAACAATATACTTTGTAGAAATATTGCTGGAGTAAAAGGCTGTAAACCAGGGGTGTCAAACATTTGTTTCAGAGGGGGTCGCACATATAAAATTTATATACAAGTACATAAGAAAACAAGAAAAAATTGGGAACAAAGTACATAATACCAACACAAGTCTATGGGCCCCGTCATGAACATAAAAGGGATTATTCACTAAAACTGGAATAATGGGATAAGAATTCTCAATCAGCTAAATTAGTTCACAAAGTAATATGAAAAACAAATCTGTTTTGGGACTAAACCAGTGTGTATGTGTCTCAAACACTGCACGTTAAGAGTTTTATTGTTGTGGAGCCGATAGCAGTAGGAGTAATGAACAGTGTATAGGTGTATATAGCTCTTAACTCCACAACAATAAGACTCCCGATAATGTGCGGTGTGTATATCAGAGCTGCACAACAATAAGACTCCAATAATACGGTGGTTTATTGCTGTGCAAATCCTCATCCACTGCCCATTACAACTTTTTTGCTCCCTCTTGATTTCCTTTATGACCACCCCTCCTCCACCCTAGTATCACATTAAAACCATTTTATATCTTTGCAGTTAAATTCCACCCTCCCCAGCTCCTAAGAACCAGGGTCACTTCATACTTGGCAGTAAAGTTTGTTGAGCTTTCTGTTACAGTGAGGCCGAGGGCTGCTTTTGTAGCCTCTTTACAGTACGGGGCAACATGACAGATCTTTCTGGGAATTTTTCGCCATAGGGGGCAGACTAATCTTGCATTAAATAAATAATAATAAAAAAAAAAAGGTATAAAGAAATTCGTTCTATTTTTGGTATTTATTGCATTACAATTGAAAAAAACAAGTGTACATGTTTTAGGTTTTAAAATGGCTTAGATTAAGGCTCTTAACACGGGAGGGGTAGATTAAAAAGCTTTTAAACTCCCTCTCACATCTCATTTCAGCTGCCAGCGCTTATCTGTTCGCCTCAAGAATAGACCTCCTGCAGCCTTATCTAAACATTCCCTCCGCCTCATTCACCCAACAACAAGCGCAGTAAAGAAAAGCTTTCACACAAATTTTGGTAAAATGTTGTATCATGGGAAAAATCCAGAAAATGGAAATAGATAAAATAAAACTAGGTTTTTCTTTTAACATGCTATTAGTTTAAAGAAAGAAAAGACGGCAGCATGTGTTTTATAAGGGGATTGTGTGCAATGCACAAGTAATCTAGGTACGGCTTCTGTAAGGCGAGGTGCACACGCAGCCATTTGATGCGGTGACGGGGCTGGTCACACGCTTGGGCACGAGCAGCAAGCGTCCGCCTAGAAAGCCTCCCCGTCGATGCACTAGGATGCGTGTCGACGGGCTGCAAAGCGCGATCCTCCATAGGAGAATCACGCTTTGCAGCGCTGAAGGGGGGCAGGCGGGCGTCAAGTGGAAGGAACGTCCACTCTCGCTGATGTTCCTTCCACTCTGCGTGCGCTCGTGTACACCTGGCTTAAGTGGTAGTGTCCCTTTAAAAAGAATCAATTTAAGTGTCATAAATGGTTGATAAAGTTGTTATGTGCAATTTTCCCCTTTTTACGGTTAATGACCTTCGAATAACTGAACATCAAGTACAATTCTTATTCAAGTGTTTATAGCGGGTACCAAAAACCCTACGCCATAGAAATGTTTGACTAAAAGCTGCTATTTTTTTCCCTTTTCCATTGAAGCGCCAGCACATTACCTGTAAGCACATTCTCATACTGATGAAATTACAATGACAGCGCACTATGTAATATGGGTACTGTAACGACAAATCAGTCATTCTTTATCCAGATTTATGTTTATCCAGCTCTGTACTTTGATTATGTGAGGCATTAAAACAATGCAATGGAATGGTAAACTTCCTTGACGTCTGTTAACATTGTTCAGGATTATCAGGTTCAAACGTTAATAATTAAGACTAGAGGTTTTAACTTCATTTTATGACTTTGTGATTTACAATACAAAACACCATGCATAAGACAAACATGACAAAAGCAAAAACGAGAGTGTGTGTGTGTTTAGTATTGTTAGATTTTGTACAGTTTTAGAACATGTGAACATAAACACTGTGCAAACACAATATCAGCAAATGACAACCTAAACAACCAAAAAGCCAGGTTTTTAAATCTTCCGGCACAGATTTCAGGTAGTGGAAGGTATCCCTAAGTTTACCAGAAGGGAGATAGAGAAAATCTTGAACAGGAAAGAACTTTATTAGATTTACCATTTAAACTCCATGTCCCCCCAAGGTTTAAATAAAGAGGCGGATTATGCACCCTTTCTATAATGCAGGTCACAACAATTGGGGATTATGGAATCCTGCTTTGTCGTAGCTATTTAGGTCTCCAATGGTGGGAATGGTTTAACCCCTTAGTGACCGAGCGGTTTTACACAAATCTGTCCTTTAGTGACCGCTGCTGTTACGTTTCTGCACTGTTGGTGTGTGTCAAATTTTCCACTTGTTTATGCAACCCACACATATTATACAAAGTTTTTCCTGCCATTAAATGGAATTTCTAAAAATATAATTATTTCCATCATATCTTATCATTTACAATAAAAAAAAATTGAAATATGATGAAAAAAAAATTGGTAAAAACACACTTTTTCATAATTTTATCCCCAAAACCTACAACCACCAAAAAAGACCCCGGCTAAATAGTTTCAGAATTTTGTCCCGAGAATAGAAATACCCAATTTTTACATGTTTTTGCTTTTTAACCCGTTCATTGCTGAGCCAGTTCACCTATGTGCGCTGAGCTCATTCTGACTGTTTTATGCTCATCATTTTTAGATGACAGCCTAGGTCCTATTTAACTTAAACCCCCCCCCCAAACATTTTTTTTTTTTAAAAAAAAATTTAAATATTTTTTTTTAGCACAAACCTAGACATGGTATGATCAGGCCTTTCCAATGATGTCCAGCATGACCCTCTAGCTGCCACGGATCGGGAGATAGCCCGTTAACTGGCCCACTGTCATCCTCACACATATGGTGGGGATGTCAGTGGGTGGGGGGTGACCTGGAGGCTTGGCAGACATCCACGATGTCAGCCCCCACCAGGTTTGGCGCAAATTTGCGCTGAATGCTGCACACCGCTGAAACTCTCCCCTTTCCAGCGCTCTATCTTCAATGGTTGAGGAGATAGGGCTCCGAAGGAGCCCCCCACCCTCCATTGATTTCAAGGGGGGTGCCTGCTGATGACATCATCGAGCTCGCCGGCCCATCTAGATCACGGGGCAGGCTTCCTCCCTGCCAGATCTGCGAGGGAGGTATCGCACGGAAGGGAGATTAAGAGCCGCTGACGTACTATGTACGTCCGCGGGTCTAAGGGAGACCCGTGGGCAAGACGTACATGGTATGTCAGCGGTCCCTAAGGGGTTAACTTAAGTATCTGTCAGGTGACTAATTAAGCTGATTTTGCATTTAATAAATTTGATTGACAAAATGTATTAATAGATCTATAATTGACACCATTGGAGACATGGCAGCAACATTGGTTTTAAATGGCAAGGCTTGTGCTGTGGACCCAATCATTGCAAACAGGGGTTACAATGATGAATCCATGTATAACACTACTGGTTTTAATGATGGTTAATTACTTATGTATTGAAGAAGGTGTAGAGATATGTTTAGTAGACTTGACAAAGACCTGTTTGCAGGTCCAAACGTTGTTCTGCTATGCTGATGGAATAAAACCAGAATTTAATGCTATATGCTGGAATATTTTTTCTTGATATCGTGCTATGTCCTTGGAGTGAGGACTTTCCAGCGGCAGCTCGAAGGTGGGTGGTAGCAATCTGAACTGATCTTTATTTAGGTTTATAAATCTGACATATATACGTAAAATTTCACAATGTTCTGTATCCATCTAACCACCTTATTGCCTGTATCAGGCAGAGGAGTAGCATGGTCATGAGGTGCCCGGGGGCAAGTCCTCCCCTAGCCCCCCCCCCTGTTTTAGATTAAATAATGCATAGTAACACATTATGCCGTTACTTTGAAATTTGCTCAGTGTGGGAAATGAGGTGGTGAATTAGTGCAGCGACATCTTTTTTGCGTTATACGTGAATAAATCAACAGCCTTAGACCATAGGGAAAGAAAAAAAAAATGCAAAACTTCTTTAACACATACGGTCATATCTGTTATCAGAAAGGCAAGAACCTTTACAGTGACACTTCACTTGACTTTTGTGGGGAGTACAGAATGGTGATGCACATGTCCAAAGGGCTCCCTACGCTCTTCACAGCGGATTAGGTGGCTGGGTGGAGTAAGAGTAACATCACTGTTCTAGAACTGCAGAGACACAGGTTCGAATCCCAGCCAGAGCACCTCTCCAGTAAGTGTCCTTGGGCAAGACACCTAACGGTACATACTCACCACCCATGACATACTTGAAAACAAGAGAAACCTCAATGTATCCTGATAAAATTCTTTCTCAAAAAAAGTAAACGCATTGCTCCATCCCCTCCACACTTGCTGTGGGAAATGAGAAGCTGAGGTAGTGCAACAATATTATTCTTCTTAATAAATAAATACTTGTGTTTGGCCTCTATGTGGTTAAGAATAAAGACCTAATGGTATTTTGTTGAAATGACATTACTTATCGGGACTGGTAGATGGTGTTACCACTTTAGTCCATTGGACAAGTAGATTTTCTTTTTTTAATTTCTACACTGCTGAGGATGTGTTGTGTTAATATCCTACGGTAGTATGAGGGGGTAGCATTGGTATTCTATAGCATTAAATGATAGTAAGAGGTGTCATAGCGGTATTGTATAGTTACCTGTGGTTAATAAGCGTTACATTGGAAGGAGGGATTCCTAAAGCAGTACAGCTGTGAATCAACTCATTCTTTCGAATCTCCCCTTGATTGTAGTAATTTCCTACAAATAACAGATATTAACCTGCTAAAGTAAGGTTTTTTGTAATACCAGAACAATATTCCCTGCATTGTCAACACCAAATAAAAGTTATAAATGCTAAAAGACGCTTTTATTACAGCATAAATACAAACTCACCTGCCATTGTCAAGGTAAACTTCTAAAGAAAGTCTTACACTATCATACAGGTTTGACTGCTGTCACTTCAAAACACAACCATAAAGAAAAATCCCCAAAACAGTGTGATATACTGCACTTTGACAACGCTGTGACATATAAAGGATAAAGCACACAAAATAAAATGACTCCCATGCTCAAACAGTCTTTTGGGGAGGGGGGGCAGCTTTAATTCACAAATGTAAGAGACAAAAATATAAACTATAAAACTTAACATAAAAATTTAAAGAATAGAATATGTAACAGATCCTGTATACTTTAATGCTTTAGATTTTTAGGGGGGGGGGGGAGACGTTTGCAGATATTGGGAAAAAAAGGTGACAGACTAAGGATGATATTAAGTAAACACGGTCATCATTGCAACAGTGATGGTCTTTGACAAATACTGGCATTCCACAAAAGAATAATCCAAACCGCAGCAGGAGATAGGATTTTTCTCTTGTGAAACGCCAAGTTGAAACATTTTAGGTCGGGGTCAGGAGCGCACTATGTGCGTCCTTACGGACGTGCCTCCTGGCGTCAGTCACAGCGTTGTGACGCTTCGACGGGCTGGCCACATGCCAAGAGCACGAATTGCGCACGCTACAGCGGGCGTGCTGTGGACACTGAAAGCCTCCCAGAAGCGTAAGACGGGGCTGCAAAGCACGATACTCCATTAGGAGGATCGAGTCTTGCAGCGCTGAGCACACTAACTGCATTCAGCAAGGTGGCCAGCCGGGTGTCAAGAGTGGAAGGAACGTCCACTCTCAGACGTTCCTTCTGCTCTGCAAATGCTCTCTCTGACCCTGGCCTTTATCTGGTTCTGAAGACGTCAGTGCTTCATTCCTTGATACAGGAGGTCTTGACATAAAGCAACATCCCAGCTATTAGGCCCCGTTCACACTGTGCGATTTATCACACGGATTTTGCTGCGAAATCGCGGCAAAATCCGCATGATGCCGCATCTCCAATGCATTTCAATGGAGCTGTTCACATCTTGCAGCGCGACTTTGCGCAATGTCGCAGTAGCATGTTGCTGGTACATGACCCTTTTTTTGCGACTTGCGTTTTCCATTGGTGGTGTTTTGCAAAATCGAGACAGTGCGCGACATCGCGAATATGAAAATATCGCGTGATTTTCAAATCGCACAGTGTGAAGGTTGTTCCAGAATATTTTTTTTCCCCATGTTTTAAGAAATGTACCAAAAGGGGTTATTTAATACATCAAAACAAAATGTGACATGACATTCAAAGAGGTTACGTGCTACATGTGAAACGCTTGCAGAAAAATATTTACTGGGTTTCAGTGAATTGTGCATCAATAGAAGTGGTAGAGTACATTACTTCAAGAACACAAATTAAAGTCAAACGCATATATGGAAGATTTTATTTCTAAAATTATAGAAGTAGGTTTAGAATATAGTGAAAAAAACCCAACCGGTTTAAGCTCGTGTCAGAGTGTAGTGATCACGTCCGTTTCGCACATATTAACTTCTGTGGTAGCATAGAATTATGAGCAATAGAGACCAGACGAAGTGCGTCCGCACCGAACTGCGGACGCACAACGAACATGGCAAACGGACGCAAGTTAGGCAAGAACGTCAATATGCTAGGACGGACACACAGAGTGCGCCATGTCCGCATAAGTTTTGTGTGTGAGTGATGGGAAGAAGTCAGACGGTTCTTTTTTTGACGTCCAGCACCTGGACGGACAAAATGGTTTTTGATATCATGTATAATTTTTCATATTAATATTATTTCCCATAGGTCCCTCTTTTTTCCCTACGTCAGTCAAAAATAACAGACCGTGTGGCCTAGACCAGTGGTCCCCAACCCTGGTCCTCAGGGCCCACTAACAGGCCAGATTTTGCAGATCACCATGGGGAAAAGCAGACTGAATCCTGCAATCACTGAGCAGCAAATCATAACACCTGTGCTGTGCTTCAGATATCTGGCAAACCTGGCCTGTTAGTGGGCCCTGAGGACCAGGGTTGGGGACCACTGGCCTAGACTACTGCATCTTCCGTCACTAAGTGCGTCCGTACTACACGGACGCACAGTCCGTACAAAATGTGCTCGTCTGACACCAGCCTAGGGCTCAGGTCAGACGAGCGCAGTGATCACGTCGGTGTTGTCGCACATTTTAACATCCGTGGTAGCATACAATTATGATCAGTAGAGACCCACACACAAAATACATCTGCACAGAAGTGCGGATGCACAGCAAACACGGCAAACGGACGCAAGAACGTAAAACCGCTAGAACGGACGTGCGGAATGCACCACGTCCGCATAGCTTTGTGAGTAATGGAACGTCAGACGGACTGCATAATTGACATTCAGCATTTTTGATGGACAAAATCGTTTCATATTTTATTTCCCATCTACATCAGTCAAAAAAAACGTCAGTCGCAAAGCGCACCATGTGGTCACTACCTTGTCAGAATGTGTTCGTCTGACCCTAGTCTTAGCACAGGACTCTTTACAACATTTGAGTACCTGTGAAGTTGGAAACACAGCGCCATCAATATGCATTAAAGCAGTGTTTCCCAAACCTGCCCTCGGGACCCACCGACACACCAGATTTGACATATCTGATGGAAATTGTGTGGAAAAAACTACAGGGACTTCTGCATTTTGGAAGCCCTGAGCTGATGGGGACGAGTAGAGTGTGCAGAGGGAGAAACAGTGAGGGTTTACAGTTAAAGAAAATAAATTACTTTTCACCCGGCCTCTAATCGTGTGCCAGGCCTCCCTTGTGCTGGTCTGAATCTGAAAGTCTGTAGCTGCAAACTGTCCGTGAGTGCCCTGTGTGACACTGGATGGTGGGGAATGTTCAGAGCAGCGCATTTCTAACATATATAACAAAGTGGATCAGTGTAACCTCACAGCTGTCTGGAGACAAGGAATAAGGGATAGACCGATATATCGGTTTTGCTGATTATCAGCTGCCGATAATCAGAAAATTACTGATATTGGCATTTTATTTGCCGAGAACTGGACAAGTTAGCTCTCTGTAGCTGCGACACGCAAGATCCCACAGAACTGTGCGAATCCGGGGCTTCTCCCACATCAGGCTGTAAGTCCTCACTGCAGAACGACCCCCGCTCACTGACCGTATTGCGCATGAGCGTGATGACAACAGAAATGGGGCTTCCATCCCATCTGGCAGGGAATTCCCTATACAGGAGATGCAGGGTCTATTTCCTACAGCAGGGGTCACCAACCTGGGACCTCCAGATGTTTTGGAACTGCATTTCCCATGAGGCTCCAAGAACCAAATGAGAAGATGAGCATCATGGCAGATATAATTCCAAAACATGTGGGGCAATATTACAAAGTCAGTGCTATCTTAGCTTATCCAGAGTTATTGTAAACTTACCAGAGCCATTACAGTCTATGGAGTTGTTAAGTTTACAACAGCTCTGGTTAAGTTAGCACCAGCTTTGTAATATAACCCTTGGAGGGCCAAGGTTGCTGAACCCCTTACATACAGGGTCATATGAGGGATCTTTAAGAAAGCCAAAGACACCGTCTTATTGTTTATAAAAATAAAAGCTTAAATAAAAAAAAAAATCTTATTAAATTGAATAAATGAAGTGGACGAGGTGCATTGTTTAAATGTTAAACACATTGAGTTCATGGCATAATGTCAGATTTGTGCTTTTTTTTCACAACTTTAAATTTACATTATATCGGCACCAAATATCGGCTATCGGCCAGAAAAGCTGCCGATAATCGTTATCGGTCTTGAAAAAATGATATCGGTCTATCTCTACACGGAATAACTATGGGGGGGGGGGTGCTTTCCAAACTAACCCTCAGGTATCCATTTAGTGCATTCTTAATAGTTCTAGTTATCAGGCAGGCGGGCAGACAGGAAATCAATGTTACTCCAAGCTTGCGGTGCACCTGCCAGGGGTGGGGACAGGTACTGTAGGGCAGTGGTCCCCAACCCTGGTCCTCAGGGCCCACTAACAGGCCAGATTTTGCAGATCACCATGGGGAAAAGCAGACTGAATCCTGCAATCACTGAGCAGCAAATCATAACACATGTGCTGTGCTTCAGATATCTGGCAAACCTGGCCTGTTAGGCTAGGGTCAGACTGAGGCAGTGCGAACGCGCGTTCTGGCGCACATAATCACGGCCGCACTAGCAGCAGATGACGGGCAATGACAGCCAATATACGAAGTACGGTCGCACAAAAGTCCGGCCGCGCAACGCAAGTGGAAAATGAACGCATTTTTTCGAGAACGTTAAACCGCTGGTACTGACGTACAGAGTGCGCTGCGGCCGCATAGCAGCGTGTGTGCGTGATTAGGAGATGTCAGACGCTGCTAGTGTGCGGCCAACATAACGTTCAAACAGCCGGATTTCCCTAGACTTCTTTTCACCCCATTGTCATGAAATACGTCCAGAATTGCGCATCGTCTGACCACTTAAGCGTATTCCGTGAAAAAATGCGTGCGCACGCATCGACGTACATTTTGACGGTGGCCGCAGAAAATGCGCTCATCTGTCCCTAGCCTTAGTTGGCCCTGAGGACCATGGTTGGGGACCACTGCTGTAGGGGATCAAATGGCAAAATTTGCCGTGAAAAGCAGGCTCATCACAGCCACGGATTACAGATTTCTCAAAACCCATTATCACTGGAATATTTAAATTGAAAGTGATGCGTTGATCGATTCTTATTTATAAAATCGATGGTTTAACAGTAAAAAGGAAACAAAAGGTGTTCCTTCTATAAAAAAAAAAATATATCACAATTTTGTGAACTTATTAGATAGCACTGAAATATTACTGCTTTCCCTTACCTCTCCCAATTTAAGGCCTAGCGTGTTAATGCAAAAACGCCTTTATCTCAGCACTGCTCCCCCCGAGTAACATAACTGGGAGTACAGCGCTACAGAACTTGTTAGCGCATTATAAAAACGTGTAAATGTAGGGGACTGTCCAAAAAGAAAAAAAAAGTAGTTAGTGTCCCTTTAAGCAATTAATGTTACTGCAGAGACTGTTTTAGGAATTCCCTTGAACCTTTCTTTTCTCGGTGCCACATCTATAGACCTGCAGATTACAAAGTGACAGGCGTCTAATGACACAGTAAGGCAAACAGTCACAGCAGTGGACGCTCTGTACCCAAACCAATTTTACAATCTAGGGCTCTATGGTAAACAGTATGAGTGTCACTTTAGAGGCAATATGCCGGCTGGCACGCCGCCAGTCTGAGCATTTTAGCACGGTGCTGCCTAGTAATGAGGGTCTGGGAGGTCTCAGGCCGCCCGTACCTGTGGAGAAGCAGAGCACATGGAGTTGGCGCTGCTCCCGGAGGAGGCCGAGGATGGTCGGCGCAAAGAACATGCACTCATCGTCCGGGTGAGCGATCAGCAGCAGCGCGGCCCGGGCCGTGCACGGCAAGACAGGCGCCCGCTCTGACAGGGCGTCCCTCCAACGACTACACGCCCACCACAGCAACAAGGAACCGACAAGCAGCACGGTAGCCAGCATCCCGGAAGTCAGTACGGTTTCCCAAGTGCTCCGCCCGGAAACAAGCAGCTGCAGACGAAAGGTTCCGGTGTTGCGTCGGATCTGGTGCCTCGTCGAGAACTGTTCCAACCAGCCTTAGTATGAGGGTTTTATACAAATTATGTAGTTTTTCGGTGCAAACACAAAGTATGTTCTTAATAAATACTGCATAAGATTAAATAGGCTTAAACGAAACGACCCTTTAAACTGATATATATATATATATATATATATAAAAACTGGAAAAGGTTTTTATGCTTAAATAATAAACCAAATAATTACCAAGTATATTTTACATAAACCATTTCTCAGTGTAAAATAACTTTTTTTTCTCATACAAAACGTCTCCGCAAGAAATAAACCCCAAAAAAGGAGTTTCAAATGGCTGGCTGGAACAGTTCTCGACGAGGAACAGATCCAACAACACCGGGCCGCCCTTGGGCAAAGATCCGACACATCACCGGGCCGCCCTTGGGCAAAGATCCGACACATCACCGGGCCGCCCTTGGGCAAAGATCCGACACAACACCGGGCCGCCCTTGGGCAAAGATCCGACACAACACCGGGCCGCCCTTGGGCAAAGATCCGACACATCACCCTTGAGCAATAAATGCCCGCATTGCATTTATGTATAATAAATCTTGTTGCGTCTACTCAGTTTTCATACAAGACCGCTCGAGTTAAAAACAAGAGTTTGAAACAGCATTCTTACATTCTAATTTGCAAGAGCAGGTGTTCCTTCCTCTTGGATGTGCAAACCCTATACAGAATGATCAATGCCAGGGTTTCCCAATCCTGTCCTCCGGACCTCCTGATTGTCAGGTTTTCCAGATATCTGAAGCACAGCACAGGTGATATGATTTGCTGCTCAGTGATTGCAGGATTCAGTCTGCATTTCCCCAAGGTGATCCTTAAAACCTGGCCTGTTACAGGGTGCTGAGGACATATTTTTTGGAAACTCTGCTCGAGTGCACCGGTGTACTCATTTGGAGATTTCAGTATTTACCTCAAGGTTCCCAAAGAACGTCAAACAGGATCTGCTGAAAAACGCTGATCGGCCACCGAAAAACAGACAATAAAATAAAAAACGGTGTTTAGAACAATGAAAATGCATGGAAATAAAAAAAGGTCCAATAAAAATATTACAGAATCTGATTCCCCTTTAATTTTTCAAAGAGAATTCAGAAAAATACCTTAATTTTTTTTTTAAATAAAAATGCCACTTGCTGAAACTGAAAAGAAACTGAATAAAAACAAGTATTTTTTACATTGCATCCTATGGGATTTGCCTGTTTAAACCTGTCAAACTTAACCACGAAAATCTGAGCATTTCGCCAACTTTTCTGTGTCAACCATTACTTCTCTATGGGGAATTTCACTGCCGCCGAAAGGTCACTGAATTGCACCGATATTCACGGGCAATTTGCCAATATTTGGCAAATTGCCAGCTTTCTAAATAGATGAATCACCACAAAATTGAAACGTATGGGGAAATTCACCGTTCATTGAAATTCGGTGGCAAGTTCGACTGTTCTTGAATTACCCTTTTAGGCTGGGGTCAGACAAGCTGTAGTAAGAGCGGAAGGAATGTCCGCGAGAGTGGACGTTTCTTCCACTCGACGCTCGTCTGACCACCTCGCTGAGTGTAGTTAGTGCGCTCAGCGCTGCAAGGCTCGATCAGCCTATGGAGGATCATGCTTTGAGGCGCTGTCAACGCATGTCCTAGCAAATTGACGGGGAGGCTTGCTGCATGGACGCAGCACGGCTGCTATCATGCGCGCAATTCGTGCATGCAAAACAGCGTATGGCTAGCCCCATCGCAGCGTCACACTGCTGCAACAGATGCCGCAAGGCACTTCAGTAGGGGCACACATGGTGTGTTCGTCTGACCCCAGTCTAAGGCCCCTCTTATACGCTTGGTATAACAGATAGCAAGCCAAATAAACCTGCACCTGCAAATTTTCCATACCGTCTCAATTTTGCTGTCCGTATTCCAAAGTAGGTCCTTTATTAGCTCCTGGCCTTCAAACGACGTGCAAGGCTGCCCGATACTGGCAGCAGCACACTGCCGCAAGTATCTGCTCCATGGAGCCTTGCATGTCCCTGTCGCAAGCTCAGTCTCACGAGATTGCACACTATTTGTTCCCAGTCTCTGCTGCCAGTGAGAGGAAGCTGCAGATTGCGCCGTCCTCTCCACCAGGGGTTGCGGTATAGGAGACATTAAAAAGAATATTCTACACACCTGACCACTTTAGTGTTTTAAAGTGGGCAGAGTGTGTAGTATCCATTCCCTCCTCAGGCGCCCAGCACTGGTTAAATTGCAGGGTGAATGGGAGAGATTCCTCCACCCCGCAGGACAAGGCACCTGGGAGGTTTGAGCTTCCCGGCTGTCGTCGGTCACTAGTTTAGTCATTCAAGAAGTTAGCACGCTCAAAACGTGTCAACATCACAATCTGAGACCAATCGCATTAACAATCACAGAGAGGCCACATGTGCTCCGATCCATTGTTGTGCGGAAACGCTATGGGACTTGCGATTGTAGAGGTCGCAAGTCCCGTGGTGGAGTGCAATTTGCGTTGCTTACGCTATGCAAGTAGCGCAAATTGTGCAGAAAAGCCTCAGGGACTTCTGGGTTCGGGAATCCCTAAGCAGAAGAAGAGGAGCTGTGTGCGGCGAGGGATAAGGTAAATTCACCTGAAAACGTTAAAAGGGAAAAAAGCCTCTGCCCAATTATTTAAGGTCAAAAATAAAAAATTTTGTAGAGTAACTGCACTAGAGCCTCAAGCCTAGTTTACAGCAAGTGAAATGGCAATCCCTGTCGACAAGATAACTACAGGAGACGTTATGTTCAAGGCCGGGGGTCAGACGAGTGCACTATATGCGCTCGTACTGATGTGCCTCCCGGCGTCTGTCGCAGAGTTGTGACACTTCAACCGGGCTGGCCACACGCTGTAGCGCGTACACAAACTGTGCGCGCTACAGATGTTCTGAAAACCTCCCTGTTGAAGCGCCATGATGTGCGTTCGACGGGGCTGCAAAGCATTAACCTCCATAGGAGGATCGAGCCTTGCAGTGCTGAGTGCACTAACTGCGCTCAGCAAGGTGGCTAGACGGGCGTCAGAGTGGAAGGAATGTCCACTTCCACGGACCTTCCTTCCGCTCTGCAAAACGTTCGTCTGACCCCAGCCTTAAGTCTCCTGTAGTTAGACAATAGTGGAATACAGCCTAAATAACTAAACATTGAATTGAAGCATAAAAAAAAGATAAGAACCACAAGGAAGAAAATAGACTAAGCTGGTATTTGCAGAAAGGTACATGGGTACCAGTGCCACCTACATTTACTCTGAAGTATTTTGAAAAAAAGATGAGGGTTAAACCACCCTACCCAATAGGGAGGAAACCCTCAAGAACAATGCATTTCCCAATCACCCTGTATAACACATAAGCAAATGAATACTAGAGAAGGACCCACATCTGAGAGTCCCATGGTGAATGGCACTCTGAGGTAGAGAAACATTGTACCCCAGAGTACCAATCACCATAGAATGCTCAGATGTTGGTCCTTCTCTAGTACACATTTATTTACAGCATGAGCATACACAGCAAACATTTAAGGTGCAATGTATAAGCAGGCCTGTCAAACTCCAGCCCTTAGAGGTTTCTGAACTACAACTGCTATGATTCTGGCCACCCATTGCATTCAAGAGTTCTAGATCAAAATCCGGGGGGGGGGGCTGCAATTTGATTTGACAGCCCTGGCATAGAGAATGTGTCTCTGTCTTATGAGCATTGCACTGATGCAAGGTTCTTCACCTGAAATGTTTGCAGTGTATGCTCATCCTGTAAATGAAATGTACGTGGCACCTTTTTGCAGATTCCAGCTCTGTCCCTTTTCCTCCTTTTGGTTCCCGCATCTGGTCCGTACCCTTAGGATCCTGGTTACAGACCTTGAGATGCAGCAGTTGTGTTCAAAAGCCTAGAAGTAACCCCATACACTTTCAGAAGGACCTGGATCAAGCCCCCCTCCACTACCTTCCCTACTGACTTAATATTTACCCCTCAGAACAACCTTTATATTGGTTGAAAAATAAATCTCACCGGTTCCCCGTGCTGGAAGTTACAGGCCCTGACGATTCCTTATATCCAGAGGTTTCTGGGTGTTCTATGGTTTCTGCTCTCAAACAATAACAATGTACGTAGGGATTCTTTTCTTCGTCAATGTTTTGCTCATGAGAATTTCTGCTCTTTTGGGACATTGATCTTTGCCTCATTAAAATAAAAATTCCAAACAGCAACTCAACAGGATAACAGAGACCAGGCGCTAAGAAGTACAACTCCAAGCCTTTATTTTAATTAGATCAGCTATATTTTACCTGGAAATAGAGCCTTTAGCAGTGCTTGATAAAAACGGAAATTCCAGCCCAAATGTTCCTGATGTCCTAGAAAAAAAATCTGCCTACATTTTTACAGGTTTGTCAAGAACCCAGGAAGGACTGTTCACCACTGAGCCTTCTGGGCGCAACAAAAGCCTCCACTTTGAAAGGTTGACGCGTGAAAGAGGGGTAGGGGTGCACTCATTGTCATGGTGGCCAGAGCACCCCTCCGATCAATAATCTGATTTGAAAGGTGTTTGTCTAGCCCAAACCAAATTAACCTTTGCCTCCGTGGAGACTCCAGTTCGAATCCCAGCAAGAGCACCTCTCCAGCAAGTGGGCAAGACACCTAATGGTACATACTTGCCAATAGGCAAAAGCACAGAAAACCCCTCCAGTGCTGCTTGTTGATGCAGTAATGCTACCACTTTTACTTGAGACAGAACCGCGAACGTTTCAGGGCTGCAGCCCCTACAGTGTGCAGTGCTCCCTGAAAAAGGGGCTGCGTCCCCGAAACGTTTGTTATTCAAATAAAAGTGGTAGTACTAGTGCACCAGAACTAGCAGCGCTGGAGGCGGTTTCACCTATTGGTTACCTTAATCCCCCGCCTGTTTGGATGCAGAAAGGGGCTTTCACCTTTTAGCTGCATCTAAGTACTTTTCAGGAATTTTGCAGGTACTTCAGATACCTGACCCCCTGTGTTTTTCCTTGTTTGTAGGTACATACTTGAAAACTAGAGAAATCTCAATGTATGCCTTCTTGGTAAAATACATTATCAATTTTTTTTTTTTTAATAGACTGAATAAAGGAGAATCATTTAAAACGATATTTTACTAAACCGCACCGAAAGGTCACAGTAAAGGTCTGGTTTAGGGCTCAAATGGTTCAGAAAAACTTTTCCAGACGATACGTCACCTAGGATGATTAGGGATGAGCTGTTCGGTTCGATCAGTTCGGAGTTCAACTCGAACATCGGCAGTTCTAAAGTTTGCGAACTTCAAACTTTTTGGCGTGTTCGGTTCGATTTTTTTTTTTTGAAAAAAAGTATAAAAAAAATGCGTAAACAACAGGTGTTAGTGTTTGGAAATAACATCTGCTTCTAATTAGTCTGGTCTCATGAATTTGATACATTGCCTGCAGACTGAGTGTGGCTCCTGCACATGTATGAACTCTGTATGCTTCTGAAATCACAACGTGAAAATGTCTATCATAAAGCGTACAAGCTGAGTCCCTAGAGTCTCTGACTATCCATTTTCATACATACCTTGCTTTATACATATAATACATTCCCTCATCTAACAGGATAGTAGCCAGTCCCTGTGCATTTTAACCCCTAAGGCTAGGGTCAGACGAACGCATTTTCGCGTTGTCTGTGAAAAAGTGCGTTCGAACGAATGGACGCATTTTTTCACGGAGTACGCGATAGCGGTCATACTATGCGCATTTTTCGTCCGTGATTTTGTACGGATCATCAATAAAACACTTTGTGCATCTGGACGTTATGTTGGCCGGACATTAGCAGCGTCTGACATCTCCAATTCACGCAAACACGCCGCTAGCGGACGCAGCGCACTCTGTACAACCGTACTAGAGGTTTTACGTTCTCGACAAAATGCGTTCGTTTTCCACTTGCGTTGCGCAGCCGGACTTTTGTGCGACCGTACTTCGTATATTGGCCGTCATTGCCCGGCATTTGCTGCTACTACGGCCGTGATTAAGTGCGCCTGCACGCGCGTTCGCACTGCCTCAGTCTGACCCTAGCCTTAACCCTTTCGCTGCTGAGGCATTTCACGCCTCTGTGCTGAGGTCATTTTTACTGGTTTCGCTCATCTTGTTTAGATGCGTTTTGAAGGCTTATTTTAGTATATGACCCAGACATATTATATATTGTTCTTTCCGGCAGACTCGGCAGATTCATAATATGTCATTATTATATTTATACGTCATGTCCTGTCTGTATATTATAACAAAATATGCAATAAAATATGAATTTTCAATAATTTACAATGTGTAAAGTGTTTTTTTTCACATTTTAACATGCGAGCAATTGCGGTTATATTTTGTATGGGGTGCGCTTGTTAAAAAAATTAGAAATGGTGTCTCGTTACTTTTTTTGGGGGAAAATTACATGATTTTTAACAAACGCACCGCATACAAAAATCGTTAGTGCAGCATCATTGTTCACATTATAACTGAAATGGGAACAATATTGCTGCATTAAGCAACCAAAAAAGCCCCTTTTTAAAAAAAATATTTTATTTTAAAAACTTTTTACATGGTCATGTTTGGTATCGTTGGAAAGGCCATGCTCTGGCCAATCCAACAGTACCAAACATTAACCCCTAGCTGCCACGGATCGGGAGATAGGGGGTTCATTGGAACCCCCTATCTCCACCATTGGTGGCAGTTAGGGGTTAACTCCAGGACTGGTGTCATTGTGCTATGCATGATGACGTCAGGGGGCACTCCCGGAAGCTTGGCTGACATCCAAGATGTCTGCCAGCTCCGGGAGAGGATCACGATTCGGCGCTGAATCGTGATCCGGCACCCAAGGGGTTAAAGGCAGGCACGGTTTGGAAGGGCAGGCTGTGCCCTTCCAAACCGTTCCTGCCTTCAGCCGCAGGACCCCGGCGACACCTTTCAGACACCTCCTCGCACACGCAGGGGGGGGGGGGCGCCTGAATTAGATGTCATTGTGCCGCCGCAATGACATCTAATGGTGCCGGCGGCGGTCCCGGGCTGACCGGGGGGGGGGCACAGCGATCGGCCAGAATCCGCTGTCCTCCGCATGCAACAGTATTTGCAGGTGGACGCGCTGAGTGCATCCTCCGCAGCTAAAGGGTTAAGGGTGGCTAGGTGTTGTGTGTGGGTCTCTGATGGCGATGTTTCTATACATCCTACAAATCCGCCACTTCACGGGCAGGTTATGGGGACCTCCTAGGCACGATATTTGAAGGAATTTATTGTTTTTATTAGGGTTGCACCGATACCGATACTAGTATCAATATCGGTGCCGATACCGGGTACTGCAGGAGTACTTGGTACTCCTGCAGTACCCCCGATATTTTTTTCCGATACCGGAAGCCGGCATTGAGCCGGCTTGCCGGTATCCGAGGGGCTGGGGCGGCTGTCCGAATGCTCTATCGGCATTCGGACAGGCCCTGCAGCTGCTCATCTAACTTTGTTTATACTTACCTTCCTTCAGTGACGCCGGGAAAGTCTTCGCGCGCGCTCCTTGGAAGGACCCCAGCCGCGACCACGTGGGACCATGTGATCGCGGCTGGGGTCCTTCCAACGAGCGCGCGCGCGCGGGAACTTTCCCGGCGTCGCTGAAGGAAGGTAAGTATAAACAAAGTGAGCAGCTGCAGGGCCTGTCTGAATGCCGATAGAGCATTCAGACAGGCCCTGCAGCTGGTCTCCGCTCATACTTACCTTCCTTCAGCGACGCCGGGAAAGTTCCCGCGCGCGCGCTCGTTGGAAGGACCCCAGCCGCGATCACATGGTCCCACGTGGTCGCGGCTGGGGTCCTTCCAAGGAGCGCGCGCGCGAAGACTTTCCCGGCGTCGCTGAAGGAAGGTAAGTATGAGCGGAGAGTGGGGGGCATATCCATGAGCAGGGGGGGCATATCCATGAGCAAGGGGGGCATATCCATGAGCAGGGGGGGCATATCCATGAGCAAGGGGGGCATATCCATGAGCAGGGGGGCATATCCATGAGCAAGGGGGGCATATCCATGAGCTGGGGGGCATATCCATGAGCAGGGGGGCATATCCATGAGCAAGGGGGGCATATCCATGAGCAAGGGGGGCATATCCATGAGCAGGGGGGCATATCCATGAGCAAGGGGGGCATATCCATGAGCTGGGGGGCATATCCATGAGCAAGGGGGGCATATCCATGAGCAGGGGGGCATATCCATGAGCAGGGGGGCATATCCATGAGCAGGGGGGGCATATCCATGAGCAGGGGGGCATATCCATGAGCAAGGGGGGCATATCCATGAGCAGGGGGGCAATTATCCATGAGCTGGGGGGCAATTATCCATGAGCTGGGGTCAGGATATCCATGAGCTGGGGCAAATCCATGAGACCTGGGGGCTTTATAGGAGGTCTGTTCTTATTGGAAAGCGTCACATGACATAAAATAAAAGTATTGGTAATTGGTATCGGTGAGTACTTGAACAAAAGTATCTGTACTCGTACTCGGTCTTAAAAAAGTGGTATCGGTGCATCCCTAGTTTTTATTTTTAACCCTTATTTTATGGAAAACTCACTGTTCCTTTAAACACGTCTTTTTTTTTTTTTTTATAAACACGGTTTTTATTGTTTTTTTTTAGTAATACAGCAGCAAGGCGCTCATGGAAGCCCATAGAGCGATACATAATCTCAGGGAGGCAGCAACAAGAGGAAACAAATAACAGATAGAGACTGAACCTGCTTTCTTTCCCTGAGACATAATAATGCCTCGAAAGGGCATACGTATCAATTGCATAAAACTTACAATTTAACTACATAAATAATATACAGGGAGAAAAGAGAAAAAAAAAAAAAAAAAAAAAAAGGGGAAGAGGGGGGAAAAAATTCCCTGTGTTTGTAGATCAAGGTCTCTAGGTCCAACAGTTCTATATCCAACTACTAGATGGTCTGCGTCGATAGCCAAGGTTCCCATATCTTTGTGCATTGTTGAAGCGTATCGTGTAGTTGAGCAGTTAGACGTTCCATTTTATATATGTACCACACCTTCGCCGCTATCTCCGGTGAGGAGGGAAGTTCCCGCTTCCAGGAGCGGGCTATACATATGCGAGTAGCTGTACAGATACGATGGGCTAGTCGAAGGGAGGGGCGGGACAGACCGTGGCGTCTGGAAGGGCTGTTAAGTAGGGCCAAAGCGGGATCAGGGGGTACTGGTAGATCCAGAGCTCTGGAGATCATAGCGAAAACTGTGGACCACAGTACTATTACCAACCCGCACTCCCACCACATATGATAAAACGTTCCTCGCTTGCCACAACCCCTTGTGCACAAGCCAGTTAGTGTGGGGTAGATTTTCTGTAAGCGGACCGGATCCAGGTACCACCTGGAGAGAAGTTTATAGCAATTTTCCTTTATCAGAGTACATGTCGTTATTCCCATCGAGGACTCCTTTATTGCCACCCACTCCTCACTGGTCAATTGGCGACATAGATCAGTTTCCCATAGGAGCTGGTACGAGCACGGGCGTTCGAGAGACGGGCGGAGGAGAAGACTATATATTTGGGATATCGCTCCTGCAGTGCTTGAGCTTCTCATTACTAAGCGTTCAAATGTAGTCTCTACCGGCGTGCCTATATTTAGGCGACTACTTACAAAATGTCGTAATTGGGAATATCGATGAAACTCTCGTAAAGGGATATCGTGTGATTCTCTAAAGTATTCCCACCGGGGGAACTTCCCCTGCAGTAGCACTGCTCCTAGTGTCGTAAAGCCTTTCCCGAGCCACCAGGTAAAAGCCCGGCCCTCCTCCCCAGACCATGGGGGGAAGAGCGGGTTATCCCGCAGTGGCAACAGACCAGAAGTAGTGGTGGTGAGGGACATACAGTATTTGACCCTAGACCATATATCTAATGAATGAGTAGTGGTAGGCAACAAGCGACCCCTTTCCGCCGCGGAGATCTGTCTCCAGGGAATCTGTGATAAGCATGAGGGGGCAACATGGTCATTCTCGATGTCAACCCAACAGACCCCACCCCTTCTAGAGGACCATTGGAGTATTTGCGTCAGCTGTGCCGATTTATAGTATAGGGCTAAGTCAGGGGCTGCGAGGCCTCCATGTATCTTAGGGCGGCGTAGTATCAGTCTGGAAACTCTCGGTTTCTTCCCCTGCCATATATAGCGGTAAAAGACTGATTGAAGGTCAGGCAATACCGTCGGCGGTATAGGGATCGGTAACGTGCGGAAAAGGTACAGTAGTTTCGGGAGTGCTGTCATTTTAAGGGCATAAATACGGCCCATCCAGGAGATGGAGTAGGAGGACCATTGCCGCAGTAGAGATTTGATGTGCTTAATCATGTCAGGATAGTTAGAGGTGTAAAGCT
Source organism: Leptobrachium leishanense (assembly GCA_009667805.1). Taxonomy (NCBI): domain Eukaryota; kingdom Metazoa; phylum Chordata; class Amphibia; order Anura; family Megophryidae; genus Leptobrachium; species Leptobrachium leishanense. Next base: position 92,389,411 of record CM019064.1, on the reverse strand, counting down.
GTGGCACTTGAGCAGTGAGGTATATCCCCAGGTATTGGAGGCGATGGGGACACCAACGAAAGGTGAAGGATTCCCGTAAGTGTGTTACAACCTCCGGAGGCAAAGAAATATTTAATGCTTCGGATTTAGTAATATTAATTTTGTAGCCAGAGAGGGCACCAAAGGAGGAGAGGCAGCCATATAGGTTCGGTAATGAGACTAGAGGTCGGGTTATCGTGAGTAAGATATCGTCTGCAAACAAACTCAGTTTATAGTTTTTGTTGCCCACTGCTATTCCCGAAATATCCGGGTGGCCCCTTATTTGTTCCGCTAGGGGTTCCAGGCATAAGGCGAACAGGAGTGGGGACAGGGGGCAGCCCTGCCGCGTACCATTTAAAATGTTAAATGGTCTTGATCTCCCTCCCATAGTCATGACCGAGGCCGATGGGGAAGTGTAAAGTGCGCGAATACCCCTTATCATCCCCTCCCCAACCCCGAATCTCCTCAAGACCTCCCATAAATATGTCCAGTCCACTCTATCGAAAGCCTTCTCGGCGTCAAGGGAAAGCAATAAGGATGGCTGTTTGGTAGCGTGCGCTATAGAGAGGAGGTTCACCGTGCGGCGTATATTATCTGGGGCACCGCGAGACGGGATAAAACCGACCTGGTCAGGGTGCACTAGTGAAGGCAGGTGGCGGCTCAAGCGCGTAGCTAAGACCTTTGCATATATTTTCATGTCTACATTCAGTAGTGATATCGGGCGGTAGCTGGCACAAGCAGAAGGATCTTTCCCTTCCTTGGGAATCACCACTATGGAGGCGGCCAGCAGTTCTGTGGGAGGGGTTTTGCCTTCTAAGAAGCCGTTATACATATTAGTTAAGAGTGGGGCCAATTGAGTTCGGAATTTCTTATAGTATAGGGGGCTAAACCCGTCCGGGCCTGGGGCTTTAGCTATTCGGAGATCTTTCAGTACTGGGAGGAGCTCCTCAGTAGTGATTGGGGACGCCAGCTCGTTCGCCTGCGGGCGGGACAACGTACGTAGAGGCAGGTGTTCTAAAAAGGAACGGATCTTTTGTAGTTTCTGGTTATCAGATGGGGCTGTCGTACCGTCATATAGCTTAGTGTAATAGCGCGCAAATTCCTCTGCTATTTCTGACGGAGTTACTGCCGGGGGATTCTCTGATCTCTGGATTGTCGCTATAGAGTTACGCTTACGCAGGGCGCGCAGTTTGCGGGCTAGCATGGCGTCTGGTTTGTTTCCCTTCTCAAAAAATAGCTGTCCGACCCTACGGAGGTCACCTAGTGCCCTCTCCGTTTGTAGTGAATTTAGTTCCCCCCTGGTAGTCACTATTCTATTCCAGATCAGAGGGTCAGGTTGAGTTTTATGTAATCTCTCTAAAGCGGCGAGGGTATTGGTCAGGTCTGTCGTTTGGGCGTGCAGTTTCTTATAGTGGGCCGCTTGTAGGCCTATTAGTCGGCCTCGTAGGACCGCCTTATGAGTGGTCCACAACAGGTCTGGGTGATAATGATCGGGGTTGTTATCTAGAACAAAGTTTGTTAATGCTAGGTCCAGTTCCGTTACGACTTCCGGTCTCGACAACAGGGCGTCTGGTAGGCGCCAGGGAGGTCGAGGGGAGCTCCTGGGGCCATCCGCCAAGACCACACTTAGAGGAGCGTGATCCGACCATGTTATCTCATGGATCTTGGCAGATAGCACATCCCTCACCGCCCGCTGGGGAACAAAAACAAAATCAATTCTCGTATATGTTATGTTCGGATGGGAGTAAAATGTGTAATCTCTTGTCGTGGGGTGCAGGAGGCGCCAAGCGTCTACTATTTGAGTTTGTTGCAGAAAATTTTTAAGAAGAGGGCGGTTAGGGTGAGAATCAGGCTGAGTAGGGGTGGTAGATCTGTCTAAGATCCGGTCGAGGATGGAGTTAAAGTCTCCCCCGATGATCACCTCCCCCCCAGGGAAGGGTTCTAGCAGAGTTAGGAGCCGGTCATAAAAAGCTGGGTCTCTGGTGTTGGGAGCATAGACGTTGAGGAGTGTTATCGGTCTATTGTCAATTGAGCCCTGTAAAAACAGGAACCGTCCCTCCTTATCTAATACTTTTCTACGGAGGACAAAGTTAACGCGCGGGACGGAAAAAAATGGAGGTTCCCCGGTGTTTCGTAGTTGCGCAGGCATGGAAATGCAGCGGGAATCGTTTATCAAAAAATTTAGGGGATTTACCCTGAGCGAAATGCGTTTCCTGGAGGAGGAGAATATCCGCTCCCAACGAAACGTATGATCGCATTGCTTTACGTCGTTTCATTGGGTTATTAAACCCTTTTACGTTATGTGAAATTACATGTAACGGCATTGAAGAGACAAATATAGGGGGAGCAGCTAGGAGCTACAATCTCTGTCACAATTAAACAGGGCAATAGAGTGAAGTCAGGGGAAGGTGGGAATTGAAAACCTAGGACACCTGAGCGGCATGCCAATGCACATACATCAATAGATGACCACAGTTTACCTGGAGAAAATGGCAGTTGAAAACCTAGAGCACCTGGGCGGTACACCAATACACGTACATTAACAAATGACCACATTTTACCTGACCTTTCGAGACCTTGATCAAAAAAAATAGGGAGAAAAAGAAAAAATGAGAAAAAGGGAACCAAAAGGTAAAACTGTTCGCAAAAAGAGAGAAAAAAAACAGACAATGAAAAAGAAATCGTAGGAAGGAGGAACCTTCATACAGTCGAACTCGGATTGTACGAAAAAACAATCCAACAAAGATCCCATCCAGTAGGGAGACAGTCTCGGGTATCATCCAGACCCCGTAATTATCCTCTTCAGGGAAAAATCCGAGAAGGGCGCCCAGAGCCCTGGGCGGAGGGGTGGTCGGCGACATCCACCAGGTGGTGTCACCTGTGGCAATATTCTGATCTCGGTTGGATCCAATCGGGAGCTCATCATCCCATTGAGGTCGTAGTGTAAAAACTCAGATGAATTTCGCATTCAAAGTGTGCTTCAATACCGACAGAGGCTCTGCAATCTCGTGTAGGCCTCACATGGCGGAGTGAGGAGCCGTCGGTCATGGTGGAGGAGTCGGAGAATGTCGTGGTCGACGGTTGTTTAGTGAGGTCTGAGACCATTCAGTCTCCATCCTCTGCGGCGTAAAGGGCCTCTCTCGTGGCGGGGAGGGTCTCACCTCTGCTAGGCCCAGAGCGTGGAGGAAGCGGTCAGCTCTCTGCAGATCTTCCAGTACGTGTGTAGATCCGTGATGGGATACCACAAGTTTGAACGGGAACCCCCAGCGATATCTGATGTTATGTGCAATCAGTTGGTCCGTGATAGGTTTAAAGGAGCGGCGGTTTTGTAGAGTAGTAGGAGAGAGGTCAATAAACAGCTTCGGCATAACGTTATCAATGGATGGCGTTTGCGTTCTAGCGGCTGCGACCACCGCATCTTTTATCCCATAATAGTGGAATCTTGCGATAATATCTCTAGGCCGGTCACCAGGTCGTGGTTTGGGTCTTAAAGCTCTATGTACCCTGTCGAATAAACAGTGTTCCGGGGGGTATCGGGTAAGAGACTGAGCAGGTACCTGTGCATAAAGTCCTGTAGGTCCGTAACATCTTCTGGAACACCTCTGAGGCGTACATTGTTCCGCCGGGACCTGTTATCCTGGTCTTCTTGTGCCCTCTGTAGTTGGCGAACTTCCTCCGTTAGAGTCTCCAGATGCTGAGCCATATCATTATAATTTTTACTGAGGTATCGTTTGCTCTCTCTAGAGCGTCCGTTCGGGCCCCACCGCATCGATTTCGGCTCTCACTGCTACCAGACCCTCCTGTATATCCCCCTTTATGTCAGCGCGGAACGCAGAGAGTAAGCGTTCTATGTCCCCTCTCGTGGCCAGGCCGCTGTCAGGAGAACACGAGGTGGCGGCCGCCATCTTAGGTGAGGCAGCAGGTTCAGGGCCTGGCGTGCGATCGCCAAATAAGGGGTGAAGACGGCCCGGAGGTAAGGATTTTTTTGTTTTTGAGGGCATCTCCAGATACCTGGTGTAGTCCGGGACCCGAGGGGATCACTCAGAGCCAAGGTCGAGCGGGCTGGTTTGCAGAGTTGCTAAAGTAAGCTGGGATGAGTGCGGAGCTCTGGGATCACGCGGCCATCTTGGTTAGCCGCCGGACACGCCCCCTCTAAACACGTCTTTTTTAAAAAATTTTGTCCTGGTTTCCTGTCCCCCAGGGCACTACCCAGACCCCCATACACCTTTTATGGCAAATATCTAGCATATATGCCCTCTTGCAGGGCACTCTAAAAATCGAACTTTTGACTCCCATTGACTTGCATTGAGTTTGGTTCAAGTTCAAACTCGAACTTTTGAAATTGTTTGAGTTCGAACACGGGGGTGTTCGGCTCATCCCTAATCAAGATGTGTTTTTTGGGGTAATCTGGAGTGCCGGGCATCCTTTGGTACACTGGAGGTAGAAGCCCTCTGGCTTTAGGAGATCCCAGATTCTCCCTATGCAGTCTGTTATGAATGCCTCTGCCAGGCTCATCCACCTCACATCTGTCACACCTTCCCCCTTTGTCAATCTCTACACTGGCCGTTTTCTTTAGAATCCAATTCAAATGACTAGTCCTCACAAACAAAGCCCTCCATAACTGCGCCACTGCCTACATCGCCTCCCTTATTAACAGGTACATCCCATCCCGACCACCATCAGCTTCACGTACCCGCAACCCAAACTCCCACCTTCAGGACTTCTGAGCTGCCCCCATTCTATGGGACTCCCTCCCCCCACAACATCAGACTCTCCCGTCTCTCTAGTCCTTCAAGAAGTCTCTGAAAACACATTAGAGAAGCCTATCAGCTCCCTCTCTAATCCCCCACAGTCCACATGGACTCCATTATTTCACATTCTCCACTAACCCTCACCTACTGTCACCCCTCTCAGGCTGTAAGCTCTAGAGCAGGGTCCTCTCGCCTACAGTACTGTGTGTTGAGGCTGTATGTATAATTGTTAGTCTGTCTCCCATTGTACAGCGCTACAGAACTTGTTAGCCCTTTATAAAAACTTGTAACTGCTCAGGGAACAACCAAAACACTTTACAATTCTTTTAGAAGGCAGTTGTGCATTTTGTCTCTTTGTATTATTTATTTATCACGTCTGTCTATCCCCGTGTCTGTCAGGTTTAGGCGATTCTTTGGCCTTCCTCTTCTGCTCCTCCTTTGTCCTGCCCGGCTCTTCCTTTCTTGCCAATCTGTATCCTGTGCGTTACTTGTCCTCACCCCCCCTCCCCCGTGTGTTTCTGGCTTCATCCCTTGTATCTCCTTCCCCTGTAACACTGTCTCCTCCCGGTGTCCCCCCCCCCGGTCTCTCCTGCGTGCAGGGAGGAGATGCTGGTGTCCGCCGCCTGTCTCTGCACACACCGTGTTGAGCCGCCTCACTCTCTGCGTTTGTCCCCCCCCCTCCTTCACATACACACGGCCTGGCTGTCTCACCCCCCCTCCCCCACTACCATTACCGTACATCGTATAGTATATGCGCGCAGACCCCGCCCCCTGCCCTAGCCGCTCTCTCGCAGAGTAGCGCCGCACCGCAGGTCCTGGCTGCTGTGTAGGACACGTTGCCCGTTGTAACCCCGGGGCGGACACCCACCCGATCTCCTACACGGTGGTACGAGGCGTGAGGCCTATCACCCACTGCACGGCCCGGATTACAGCCCCTCCCGGCGCCCTGCCTGGGAATCTGACGTCGCCCCGTGCTTTGCCCTGTCAGGACCGCGCGCGGCTGCCTGCCCGAGGAGGAGAGATCCGGGAGGGGGGAGAGCCCGGGACCTGCTGCTGCCGCTGCTGCACATCGCGCCCGGGATCTGCCGTGACCATGCCCGGTGGGGCCCTCTGAACCCGAGTACGACCCCTGTCCACCATACCCGCGGGGGCGAGGAGGGAGCAGGGCTTCCGAGGCGTGGGGGTGCACAAAATGGCGGACAGGCTGCGACTCCTGGCCGGCTGAGAGACCGCACCGGAGAGACAGCGCCGCGAACACTCCCTCCAGGCCGAGACACGGTGAGTGGGCCTCAGCGGGCGAGAAGCGGCCTATCCTGGCAGCCAGGCCTGAGGGCAGCTCGTGCGGCCACCCCCGGGCCCGAGCAGGCTGTGAGGCGCAGGCCCTCAGGCAGGGCCCCCAGGGCAGGCTCATTGTCAGGCGTGAGGGGGCAGGATGTGACTGAACGAGACCATCAGGCTCAGGAGGCCGAGCAGCCCCCCCCCCCGGACACTGAGCTTTCCTTGAACCAGCATATAGGGTTAAAAAGGGCATTTTCCCAATTTACACCCATTACTGGTCTCCCTCATATACAGACTTAGACGTGTGTAAACAAGGAGTCCGCGGACTTCTGCCTCCTGGCCTGTAAGGCATGCACATCACTTACCAGGAGCACAAGGGGAGGGGGGACACCTGGTAAGTGTGTGCTTCTGGGTCAGGAGGGAGAAGTCAGCAGACTCCCCTAAAGAGGGAGAACTCCAGTGAGAGGCTCGGAAATCAGAGGGCAGCCCTCCCTCCCTCAACCCACCCAGAAGGTTGTCAATCGGATCACGCTGGACAGCCTTCCAGGGTTCTGATGATCAGAGTGGCCGGTGCCTCCCCATGCGCTCACCGGTTGATGCCACAGCATTTTCTGCTGTAAGAGCGCCAGGAGAGGCCGCTGCGCTGGAAACCAGGCCTGTTTATAAGCACCTTAATCTAAAATGGGGAGGGGGTTACTAATTATGAGCCCCCTCCTATCTTCAGCCATTTCTATCCAATTCAGCATTAACGAGCTAAATTGATTCAGGTGAAGCTGAAAAGACCACCATAATAATAATTTAATGGCTTTACATGCGTTGTGTCCCATAACCTGACAGTTGGTGGGAGTTGCAGTCCATGTTGCGGGATGTGCAGGTTTTAGGAGAAATTGGGCAGTAAGGGCGACATGCCTCCATTATGTCTCATGATGCTTTGAGGCACATAAGACCGGTATTGCATCATGGTGCATGTAGTTCAGAAACCTCTGGGCTGTAGGGTTTCCACATCAGCCATGTTTTCCAGGTCACACATTACTGTTTCAAGGACAAGGTTAGCACAGGGAAAAGTGCTGCCCTGCGACATATGTAATTCATATGCAGCTGGGAGGACGTTAAGGCGGGTCACCTGGAATTACTTTTTTATTTCCTACCTGCAGCGTATGAATTCTACATGTTGCGGGGAGTCATTTTTCATGTGCTGCCCATCAGCGTGAATAAATTATGTGTCCTGGAAAGCAGGGTCCATGTGGCAACCCTACTGGTGCGCCAAGGTTGGGCATCGCTAGTCTAACGTGCAATCCCGTTGTTACTTTCACCGTGAATAAATGCAAAAGACCTGTGTGATATAATGGAGGTTTTTGGAGAATTGCAAATGAAAGACGAGAACAAAAGCGAAGGGGAGAAAAAAAAGAGGTTTGCTATAGCTTGATTTTTAGCTAGGCGTATTTGCCCTAGAGGTGGCATCTCCGTGATTAGGCCGTCATGGTTTTATGTCTTCTTTTGTGATGCCGTAAGGTCCTTCACTGTGAGAAGAGCTGCTGATAAGAAGTGATATTATTAATTGGATAAAGTACACCAGGGATGTAACACTCCACCTTCCCTGATGTTGCTGAACTACAACTCCTACTATTTTCTGGCCATCAATGGCATTAAAAGGATTCTGAGAATTATAGTCAATAAATATCTGACAGGCCAGAGCTTGACTTCCTTCAGCTTCACTTGTATTAGCCAGGCAAAGGTGTGTGTGTAGGGCTTTGTTGCTTAACCCTTTCTTGTCCCTGCTCCAGATGGGCTTAGAAGACATGGGGCGTACGCCCCATTGATTTATGTAGGCCGCCTCAGCCCCTCCTCCTACTGTTGGCTGCTGCGAGACAGCCTGAACTGAAGCCGTACCCCTACAGCCAATGATGCTCAGCACCCATCAGCTTTGTGGGCGGGCCAAAGGAGAGGCCCGCCTCAGCACTAGAGGTGCCAGATCGGCCATGTTTTCCTGGACACATATAGTTTATTCATACTGATGGGCAATGCATCAAACCCTGCTGCATGTAGAAGCCATATGTTGCAGGTGAGAAATCATAAAGAATCCCAAGTGTCCTGATTTCCTTCCTGCAGTATATGAATTATACTTGTTGCAGGGCAGCACCCTTCCCTGTGCTCCCCTCTGCATGAAATGGTAATATGTGCCAATGGAAACATGGCCGACCTGGCAACCCTATGCAGCATCTGACAACAGGGCTTACTAAGGCTAGGGTCAGACGAACGCAGTGTTAACGTCCGTGTTGCCGCACATAAGTATGTCCGTGATAGCATACAATTGTGTTAAATGGAGCCCCACACACGAAGTACGTCCGCACAGAAGTGCGGGGGCTGACGGACGCTGCAAACGGACGCAGATTAGGCAAGAACGTAATACTGCTAGAACGGACGTGCAGAGTGCGCCACGTCCACAACGTCCGCATAGCTTTGTGTGTGAGTGATGGAGCATGGTCAGACGGACTGCATTTATACGTCCAGCATTTTTGACGGACAGAATGTTTTTTCATTGTAATTTATTTTTCCCTCCTACATCCGTCAAAAAATAACTTCAGTGAAAAAACGGACTGTGTGACCACTACTGCGTCATCCGTACTGACGATGTCCGTACTGCACGCACGTACAGTCCGTAGAAATCACGCTCGTCTGACCCTAGCCTAATACGACCTGTCAGCGTTATCCGCCTCATGATGGGCCCACCTGTCTGTCATTAGGGGGTTAAGCTAGAACATTAGGAGAAAAAATTATTAGGTGTTGGAACTGGAAGTAAATGGATATTGTACATTTTAGGCCTGGGTAGAGGTGGACTGACCATTAGGGCAATAGGGCACTGCCCGAGGGTCCTGGCTTAGGAGGGGGTCCCTTGAGGCCCCCCATGACTTTATCAGGCCTGTCTCACACTGGCAATGATCTTCTGCATGTGGAGGTCAGGCAGAGGGCCCCCTTGCATGCCAGAAACCACCAATGGGGTGGCCATATGATCTCCTATTGCCAGTTGCTCCCATAATGCCACTGGAGAATACCACTGCCTCATTTAACAGCACACATACGCCTCTTATCGCCCGGTGTGGTCACTTTGACTGGACTCTGTGACATCGTACAGGAGCCGTAGAAAGAGACTGGGAACTATTTTTTACCCCCAGTTTCACTCTGCTCCCAGCGAGAAGAAGCGGCAGACCATTTTATGGAACGAGTGGAATGGTGCTTCTTGCCAATATGATGACTTCTGGAGACATTATGTAGAACATCTCTGGGACTTTTCTTTTATCTTATTGTGAGCCTTGGAATAGGGCCTTTAGGCTGGGGTCAGACGAACGCAGTGTGAACGTGCGTTTAGCAGCACTTTATTACGGCCGTGGTAACAGCAAATGACGTCCAACGCAGGCCCACACACGAAGTACGGCTGCACGAAAGTTTGGCCGCACAACGCAAGCGGCAAACTAACGCATTTTTGCAAGAACGTCGAACCGCTAGTACTGACGTACAGAGTGCGCTGCGTCCGCATAGCGGCGTGTGTGCGTGATTAGGAGACGTCGGACGCTGCTCACGTCCGGCCAACATAACGTCCAGACACCCAAAGTTGCCTGGTTCGGATCCGTAAAAAAATCACAGATGTAATTGCGCATCGTATGCGTTCAGACGCACTTTGTTACGGACGACGCAAAAAATTTGTTCGTCTGACCCTAGCCTAAGGCTAGGGTCAGACGAAAACATTTTTCCCCGCGAACGTGAAAAAGTGCGTCTGAACGCATTGACGTATTTTTTCACGGAATGCGCAAAAACGGTCAGACGACACGCATTTTTGGGCGTGATTTTGTACGGATCGTCAATAAAACTCTTTTTGCGTCTGGACGTTATGTAGGCTGGACATTAGCAGTGTCTGACATCTCCTAATCACGCAAACACGCCGCTATGCCGCAGCTGCGCACTCAGTACGTCAGTACTAGCGGTTCTGCGTTCTCAATAAAATGCGTTCAAATTCCACTTGCGTTGCACGGCCGGACTTTTGTGCGGCCGTACATCGTATATTGTCCGTCATTGCCCATCATCTGCTGCTAGTGCGGCCGTAATTATGTGCGCCAGAACGCACGTTAAAAGTGCGCTGGTCTGACCCCAGCCTAAGTCGTGCACTTAACAGCACACTGCCAGTCAGCAAGCAAGATGCTTGTATCCCACTGCAGGTATACAGCTGACTGACAAGCTGTGTGCTTATTGGCATAAGCATTCGTCTTTATTATATCTATGGGCATTCTTGGGTTATTATGGAAGATGGTGTGCCTGCAGCTAGACGTCCGGGTACCGATGAGCTTGTTGTTATAGCTCTCGGAATAAAAAGTCTTCCCAATCTGTTTCCTGCAGCCTTTGCTTGTCTAAAACCTGTCTATTAGCCCTGAGCAGAAACAGCATGTAGGCAGGCGACTAGTGCCATTGCCTGTTCTCGTTGCTTTCATAGACTTAAAGGGTTATTCAAAGCGCATCCGAAAAACCGACAAAAAAACATTGGATCGATCTGATAAGCTGCCGAAAAAAAGCCGTATGCACCCGATGATCCGACGCAAAACAGCTGAACACATTTTAAAAAAAAGCCGTGATTCGCCAGACAATACGCCGACAAGCCGACGAATGGGGTGAAAAAACCAAAACAACCACCGCAACTTTTAAAAGCTGTTTGCAAAAAAACTACTGTACGAAAATGCCTGGAATTAATATATACGGTCCTATGAATAATAAGAAGAAGGTCTGTTACAGAAAAAAAAAAAATGCTATTTAAAAAAAATAGACTTTTTGCTGCAGATTAAAAGAATAAACTATTTAATTGTACCGGCTGGGTGAAGTAGAAGTAACATCACTGCTCTGCGTGGAGAGAGCCTGTAGAGACATGGGTTCAATCCCGACGAGCACCTCTCCAGTAAGTGTCCTTGGGCAAGACACCTAACAGTACATACTCACCACCCAGGACATTGTTGAAAACGAGAGAAATCTCAATGTATCCTTCCTGGTAAAATACTTTATAAATAAAAAAAAATGGGAATATTTTTACCATTGAAACCTATAGGATTTGCCTGATTAAACCTGCCGAATGAAAGCACTGACCATCAGGACATTTCACTGACACTTCTCTGCTGTTCGGTGTCTCTGAATATAATATCTACTGCTTCTCTATAGGGCGTTCAATGCTGTTGAACAGGCACCATGTTTTACTGGCAATTCACCAGTATTTGGCAAACTGCCTGCTTTTTGAATAGCTAAATGCCCACGAAATTGCATCGTACGGGGAAATTCACTGTTTGGTGCAATTTCGGAGCCAATTCGGCTGTCTCTGAATAACCCTGATATTTTTGTTGTGTTTGAGTCTCTAGAGGGTAATCCAGACAGAGACCCATAACCCATTACTTGAGGTGCCTAGAAGGGGTCTGCTGTAATCTGACAAGGCTCAACTAGGCCAAACCCCAGACATTGTGGCTCGTAGTATGCAGAAGAAGATTCCTTGGCATTTCAGCTCTGGCTGCCTTTTTGGGTGAGAGCAGGCTGATTGGTATCTCCTGTGTAATGGTGCAATAGAGCTAAAGCTTTCCTATGAGATCCCTTGGCGATTCACCGCAGGTCAGGTCACTGGGCTGTTTCTGGCTCTCAGTGTTCTCATACATTTGTATTGTTACCTTTTTAACAGGATTCAGCCCTCAGAGTGCAGGGACTTGGTCCAGCCTAGAACCTGAACTCGGCTAGTGCTGAGCTCTGGTTCAATGAGTTGGACCTTTGGGAACCAGTCCCATCCATTGGCTCTAAATGCTCTCTGCAGTTAGTGCCAGTGAATTGGCTGTGTCCCTGTAGTCGTGTGACATGCTACTGCCTAAGGAAACGGCAGCATGTCATGTCTGAGAACATCAGAGGCTGCCCAGCGCTGGATATAATGGGACTTTTAGGCCGGGGTCAGAAGAGTGTCTGGAGAGCGGAAGGAACGTCTGTGAGAGTGGACGTTCCTTCCACTCGACGCCCGTCTGGCCACCTCACTGAGCGCAGTGCTGCAAGGCTCGATTCCCCCTATGGAGGATCGCGCTTTGCAGCCTCGTCAACGCGCGTCTAGCGTTTTGACGGGGATGCTTTGTGCACGGACACTTGATTAGTGTTTAATAACGCCATCCCCTCACTTCCGGTTTAAGTGGTAAAGTAGTCTTTACCTTGGCCGAACCCTTACTGAAATTCTCCCACGCAAGTCCCAGAAATCTCATTGAATTAAATGTTCCTATGAATCACATGTTATGTAGAGCAGTGATCTCCCCTTCCGAAGCATTGCTGTGCTATGGCAGACTGGTTTGCCACAGGTATTGGCTGGGCCGTGGCAGAATATGGTGTGTGAGTAACAGGAGAGTGACACATTGTTTGTGCAATGGAGCAATGGCAAAGGGGAGGAGTATTCTTGAATAGATCGTTAAAAAGCTTATCATCTTAAAGGAACACTCTACAAATCCTGACCACTTTATATTTTTTAAGTGGTCAGGATGTAAGGAGTGCCCCCCATCTCTCCCCTTCCTGTTCAGCCAAACTGGTAGAAACCGTTGGGTAAAGTGGAGGAGTTTCCTCCACCCAGCGTCACCAGTAGCTGGTAAAATTGAATTTCCTGGCTGTCGGTTACTAATAACGTTGACACGCAGGGAGTGTGCCAACGTCCGTAGCCTCAGAAAGGCAGCGATGGATCGGAGATGTGCAGGCGCTAAAGCGCTTGCATATGTAAAGTTCCCAAGTCCTGTTGCTGTGCACAATTTGTGTTTCCTACACTGCGCAGGTGGTGCAGGGAGCACAAATTGCTTAGAAAAGCTTCAGGGACTTCCATGTGTGAGAGTCCCTGAGCTGAAGAGGAGCTGCGATCAGCATGGGACAAAAGGTGAGTAATATCACCAAAAATATGAAAAATAAATAAAAAAATAATTGGGTAAAGGCTGTTAGTATCCTCTGCCCGATTATATATGGGCAAAAACCCCCACTACTTTTCAGTACAGTGTCCCTTTAATACTAGTCTTAAAGTGACACTACCACAAAAAAAATGAAATGTCCTTTTTTTTTATGTCGCTGATATCTTACATGTGCTTTGTTTTTCTCTGCTTTTGTTTCGGCACACTTCGGCGGCTCCATTTCGCCAAAAATACTGTGAATTCATTATTCAGCGAATGGTCATTGTATTTTGGCAGAATTAGAGTTGTTGAAACCGTTATCGTCGGCGAAAACCGCCAATTTGTGCCAATAACCGCCTAATTGGGAATGAGAAAAATAAAAATGAAGGGCCAGATTACATTGGGCAAGGTAAAATGGGTATGCTAACGGGGAAAATTTGCACCTGCAATCTTCCCTGTAGCGTCCACAATTCAGCATGTGATTCCGGGTTCAGCTCTTTTTCAGCACCTTGCCCGGGAACCTTCCATGCTGCCACGAGTATCACCTCCTGGGTTGCGCTGATGGGTCGCGAGCCCTGCGTTCTCTGACTGTGCGGCGTTGCACGATCATGTGAGACTGGGATCTATTTATTCCCAGTCTCTCACTGTTCCCGGCCGCCAGAAGCAGTGGATCGTGCCACCATTCTTGCCACATGATGAGTGGTGAGTATCGGATTGATTGGTGGGAGGGTGATAAATGATTCTGCAAAAGCGGAATCATGTAGCACCAGCTTTTCAGACTTTGTTTCGATTTGTTTAGCACAGGGCTCGACAAAACCCGGTCACCATGGTGACTAGAAATGTCCTGGGACCCGGGTTTGGACCCATACTCCCCCCACCCCCCCCATACCTATACCGGGAGCCAGCACTGGGCTGGCCTGCCGAGCAGTATGTGGGAGCTGGTAGAATGCACTAACGGCATTCTGCCAAGCCCCTCCTGCTGGAACTGTATTCCAGCGCGCGGCCTCTGGCAAAGTTTATAAGGCGGCCGCTCGTCGGGTCCTCCAGCCGCACTCTTGTGAGATGTTGCAGATCTTGTGACCGCTAAGATCTTGCGAGAGCGCTGCTGGAGGACTTGGCGAGCAGCAGCCACTCGTTGGAATGCAGCGCCAGCTTGAGGGACCTGGCGGTATGCTTTTACTGCATTCTGCCAGCTTCTCTGTGTCTGAGGTCTGTAATGTAATATGTATATATATGTCCGATTTTTGTCTGAAGGTCTGATTTTATGTGGGCATATATGTACCCGAGGTCTGATTTTGTCTGGGTATACATGTATCTGAGATCGGATTTTGTCTGGGTATATATGTATCTGAGGTCTGATTATTGTCTGGGTATACATGCATCTGAGGTCTGATTTTTGTCCGGGTTTACATGTATCTGAGGTCTGGTGTGTGTATATATTAATATATAAGGTCTGTGTGTGGCAGGGTGTGCAGTGGACAAATGGGGTGTCTGTCCATACATTTCAGTATTCTGATAAATTGGACAGGCTTTCAGCAAAATCTGAAATTATTTATTGGAAAGCGGTCACGAGACATTAACCACCTGAGCGCGAAGGACGTGCAGGGAGCATCCTCTCGTTGTCACTCCCGTGCATGAAGGATGTTTACTGCACGTCGTTGCGTTCAAGCTCCCCTCCCACCAATTCCTCTCCATCCGGGGTCCCACGCAGATCTGACTTCTTTTTATTAATGCAGCACTATTGTCCACGGTTTGATTATAATGTGAACAATGATACTGCTTGCTGCACTAACCATTTTTTGGGGGGGGGGGGGTTTAGCTTAAATCTCATAATTTCTCGGAAAAATAAAGTAACGGGTTCCCAGTTCTAATTTTTTTAACAAGCGTACCCTATAGAATATATAACCGCAATGGCTCGAATGATAAAATGTGAAAAAAACTACTTTACACGCTGTAGATGATTGAAATTTTATTGAAAATTCAATTTTTTTTTCTTTTTTTTTGTTACAGCATTCTGGCAGGGCATGGCCTATACATATAATAAAGATATATTGTGAAACTGCCGAGTCTGCTGAAAAAAAGAATATATACTTTGTCTGGGTCGTATAATAATAAAAGGGGTTCAAATCGCATTTTAACATGATGAGCAAAAATAGAAAAAATTTGCTCAGCACACAGAGGTGAAATGACTCAGCAGTGAAAGGGTTAGATAAAGATATCAGTGAGTACTTGGAAAAAGTAGGGATGCACCAAAATTTCGGCCACTGAAATTTTCAGCTGAAGATGGTGCTTTCGGTCTCGGCCAAGATGGAAAATTCGACCAAAATAAATCTGTCGAAAATCTTCCATTCGAACCAGGGCCTTAAAGCCCGGTTCGAACGGGGGGGGGGGCTCGGCTTGGGCCTAGAGGCCTGGGCGAGCAGGGGGTGGGCTTGCCGGAGTCTGAAGGCCGGCCAAGCAGGGGGCTCGGGAGGCCCTCCAGGCCCAGGTGATAGATTTTGTTGGGGGAGTGAGAGCGTTACACATACTCACAAACATCGTCCCTGATCTCCTCCAGCGGTGGCTGTCCTCCTGCATCCGGTGTCTGCTCTTCGTCAGATGCCAGGCACCGGGATGACGTCACGGAAGCCTTTGACCCTGGGGTCCCAAATTTTCGGTTTTGTTATCGGCCGTAAATTTCCATTTCGGTGCGCCACTAGAAAAAAGCTTTTTCGTTCTCGGTCTTTAAAAAAAAATGGTATCCGTGTATCTTCAGTTGTGGAAAGTAAATCTTTGTTGGTCTGAAGAAAAACCTGGCTCCTAACTTTTGTAGCTGGCTCCTAGATTCAAAGCAAATTTGTCTATCCCTTAGGGCATCTGAGCGGTAATCAACGCTGGGACTTTGTAATACCTTACTTCAAGGCTTGACAAATTTGCTTTGAATCTAGGAGCCAGCTCCAAAAGTTAGGAGCCAACGTTTCGGCGAGGATTCGCCTTTATCCTTGATAAAGGCGAATCATCACTGAAACGTTGGGAACATTGCCTCTGCATCTGGGAGTTGGTTTGTACTGACCCAAATTATGATTTTAGCTGCTTCTATGTATTTATCCCTTTGTTACCTGGTGCTTTTTGCTGTTAGGTATTTTTTGTGCATGTGGTCTTTTGGCTACTTTTTTGAGCCTAGAAGTGTAGAGCGTTGCTTCTAATATCAGTTTGACTGCTCGATAGATATTATTTGTGTTGTTAACATCTGTACATTGTGACGTTGTGACTATTTTATTTGTTTACTTATTTTATTTGCTCTGTTGTCATTGGACACCCTATTTACCCACTGCAGACACACACACACACACACCCTCATATATAAATTTATATACACCAGGGCTGGATATATTTACATTAAATGTAGGAGACAGGAAGAAAACCTTGAAGCCAACTAGATGTTTTTAGATGCCAAAGACTACTTTTAGATTGGTTTAAAATAAACTGGAAATTTAGGAGCCAGGAGTAAAATTCTAGGAGCCAGTGGCTACCAGGCTCCTGGCTTTGTCAAGCCCTGCCTTACTTATCCAAAAACGAATTATTGCTCTCCCCATGTTAAGTATAGGATGCGCAAAGTACAGTAAGCTCATGCAAACTAGAGCAATCACTGATGCGGTAATGGACTTTTCAGGGGTTCAGGAAGGTAATATCAGGGGCATGCGTTAACGTCACTTATCCTGATGTTAACTTTTGCATATCTGAACACTACAGTTGGTTCAGTATGTAATCTAGCCGAACTCTCCTATTCTACTAATAGGAGTTTAAAAAAAAATCAAAAATTTGTCGAAATAAACTTTTTTAGAAAATTTAAAAAAGAAGCTTTCATCTAAAAAATAAAGTGTTTTTGCAAAAAATAAAAACAATAAATGGGGGGGGGGCGTGTCCGGCTGTGTGAGGGAGCAGACGTGTTTAGATGGAGCTCCAGACACTTTAACAGAAGAGGAAGATTTATGCCCGGAATCCTGCTTGATTTTACCCCTATTGGGAGTCCCTGCATGGCTGGACACCAGGAGACCTGCTCTGGAGCCTGTTTTGCTTCCCCCTCCAGGGCAAAGCTGAGATTGAAGCCCTTTTCTGGTGGGTCTGATCACCCGGCAGCCATTTTGAGGCCTACTCGTGGCGCCTGATCCCTCGTTCCTCCTGCGGTGAGACCCGACGGGTGACAGAAGGTTGACGGCTACGTGGATGGTGAGGGCCCGTCCGCCGGCTACGCCTTCTGCCCCCATAGCAGACACATCGGGGGAGCAGGTGTGGTGGCATCGCTTGGAGCATCGCTCCCCCCCCGGCTGGAAGTATGGAGGTGGTATTTGAGGCCCTTGAGGCCTGTCTAGATGAGTTACCGGGGGAGGAGGACAGTTTGCTCACACGTGGCGGCGGCTGATGGACGTGCTGGGAGCTAACCGGGCGGATGCAGAGCGATCAAGGAGCTTGCCAGCCAGAAGCGGTGAGGAGGCACCTGATCCGGCGGCGGATTGTGGCGACGAGGATGAGCGGGTACGCATTGTGCTGGAGCACACCGACACTCCTGCGGAGGACCCCCCAGGGAAAGGTGTGGTGGTGGAGAGGCCCGGTGGGGCTGTTTTGCCAGTTATGGTTCGGCATCGGACCGGGGGGCACTTTCCCTTGCTGACCGTGCTGCGGCTGCACGTTGAATTTCTCACCCCACCCTCTGTGGTGCGGCAGCTTGAGGATTTCTCCTGGCAGGTCGACCACGGGAGCTATCCTGGGACGTGGCCGCAGAGGGCCCTGTCTACAAATGATAATCCTGCGGGAGCTGCGACCTCTGACAGCGTACTGACGTACTGGGAATCGATTGGCTGCGCTTTCTACGATGTGCCTAGGCGTAATGGATCTGCCCGTGCGGCTTTCACGTTTGACACGGGCTGAAGATAACTACATGACTTTCTATTCTTTACCTCCTGTTGCCGACGTGTATTTTTTGGAAGAGTCCCCCTCTCTTATGTGGGCATTTTCTCCCCCACCCCCCAAGCTGCATGTTTTTTGCATTGATCTTTTGTCTCCCTCCCCTGTGAGGACTCAGGTTTTGCTTTAACCGAGGACTTTCTACCCACCTTTTTGGTTGATGTAACTGACGACTTTTACCCCCCCATCTTTTATTATTTTTATTTTTTATTCTCTTTATTTTCCCCGTCCTACAAGCAAAAATTTGTTGCTATTGATAAGTCCCCCTCCCCCACTAAGATCTGCTTTGCTTATGTCTTTGTTGTGTTCCGCTGAACTGTTCTTTTGGCCCTACGTGGCCTTCTGCTGATGTATAAGTGACCTTTATTCAAAATAAAAAACTTTAAATAATAAAAAAAAATGATCTTCAAAAAAATTATTTCAAAAAGATGTTACATTTTTAACACTAACCCTATGGGATTCGCCTGTTTAAACCTGTTGAATCAGAGCATTTCGCTGGAATTTCTGTACAATTCGGCTCTCTGTGAATAGAAGACACAATAGTCTTCTCTGAGACAATGTTGGTGCCGACGAATTGCACCATATTTTGCTATCAATTCACCTGTATATGGCGAACTGACAGCTTAGTGAATAGACAAAGTGACTGGAAATTGCACCGACTGGTGCAATTCGAGGTCAATTTAGAGGTTGGTGAATAATGCCTTATATGTGTCACTGGGTGCATTCATTTTGTGATCTTTCGTGCTGTAAACTGCCCCCCCTCACAGTATCTTTACATCACTTGCTCCTGACTATGTGGAAATGACCAGAGAATGAAGTCTATTGGTCACAGACTCAAATCATTGTATTGTGTGGGATGTATTCAAAGGACATTACCAGGGGGTAGATTAGAAGTCTTTTAAGATCCCTGTTGTATCCTATTCAGCTTCCAGCTTTTATCTCAAGTAGCCTGGAACAATACCCCCTGCAGCCTTAACTAAACATTCAATCCTCCACCTCATTAACTGTTAAATACTGTAGAAAAAAAACAGAGCAGTAAAGAAAAACTTTTGCACAGATTATGGTAAATGTTGCATTATGGGAGACAATTCACAAAATGGAAACAGGAGATAAAAAAAAATTCTTCAAAGTGATTGAAATCTAAAGAAATAAACAGTAGCGTGTATTTTATAAGGTGGTTTTGTTTGTAATGCGCAATTCATCTAGGTACAGCTTATGTAAGTGGCAGTGTCCCTTTAAATCATTAAACATCTCCATAAAAACCCAAACTGCTGGTATGCCGTTTGAATTTTTTTTTTGTTTTGTTCTACCCCTTGTGTATGTGCCGCACGTTGTAAAGGTTTATAATCCCTGTTATAGACCAAGGTAGCTGAATCTCTAAAAACAATATTTCCCTCTTAGCTTTTCCTTCATTCATCTCGAGTATTCTGACTTTTCATTTCCTTTGCATTTCTCATTCTCTTTGTGATTAAAACCTTGCTGGTTTCCCAGGTGTGATACAAAGTATCCATCTCAGGCTGTGCATGTAGTCCTCTATTTGCTATGAAAGGAAGCTTACTGGAAACATTGTAACATTTCACAAGCTTATTCTGTTTCAGACAAAGCTCTTTGCTTATTTTTTTAACCATATGTTTTTATTGAAGAAATTTGAAATAGTTTGGGCCTTTTTAAGAATGAAGTGTTCAGTGAAAGAGAATCCAGCCGCTCTGTACATAATTTCTTGTCCCCTTATCATTCACGGCAAGAAATCAGCTGCATGTTTGTAGGAGCCAGGCACAGTGTGTAGAGTTGGCAGGAATAATGACCATATTTCATAGATCATGCTGTAAGGGCTCATGGCTTCCTGATTTTGTCATACCATTGTCTTATCTGTAAATCAACCATATTGCTCCATCCTGTGTTCAATGTTTCAGCGTTCATATGGAAAGACTTGTGCTGCACGGCTTGTGGCGCCTGTAGGTTAGGGACAATGTGTGCGGGAGGGGGGGGGCTCAAGTATTTGCAGAGAACACACAATACCAGGAGTCTAGAACTTACTGATTTGTCTGCATTTGATGTGATAGACAGGACACGATTCATACAGTTGTCACCTTTTGAAAATAATCTTTAAAGACTCTCTGCAGCAGATGATAATCCAGAGACAAATACCGACGGAATTATACATTCATAGGGACACACTGACAGACAGCACACACAAACCGAAGGGCCCGGACACAAACCACAAACCGTCTGTACATCCCTTTTTAACTCCTTAACGCCAACAGGCCTGCTATGGTATCTGGCGACAGGTGGGTTTAAACGCTGCAGGGCTGCAGCCAATAAAGGTGATTGAGCTGCCGGGAAGAAAGCCGCATGATGCAACTCATCCCTCTGCTCACCTACTCCCACATGATTGAAGCTGCTTCCATTGCCCCCACCGTTCCCGAACTGCTGGCTCTAATGATCCTGACATCCAGTAAAACTCCCCTTGGCTTCCTTAAACACAATCTCTCTAGACTGTAAGCTCCTTTGAGCACCTTTGATTCTATCCTATGTCCATTTATCTTGTCCATTTATCTATCCTATGCCCATTTATCCATTTACCATTATGATGATAATAATAATGATGTGCTGTGTGACCCTGAAGCATTTAAGCTCATTGGACAAGATGTCAGCAGCAAGAGTTTACACGCCTATACCTCCACATTCACAAGTATCTGACATAGTCACAGGTCGCTTGCGTTTGAAATAGGGCACGGGGTCCACTTGGAATTGTCTGTTTAGCATTTACATTTTGGAATTTTAGTATAGGTGTCAGCAAGCATGTCTCTGGATGTGTTTTGGAACTACAACTCACATGATGCAAGTCCCTTATTCGGTTGCTTTAGCATCATGGGAGATGTAGTACCAAAATATCTTGAGGGCCAAGGTTGCTGACCACTCTTTTAGAATATAACTTGACAAATATTATGTCAAATTTAAAAGTAAGGAAAAATACACAACAGCAAAAAAGACTTAAAACTGTCATTGTTTTGTATATGGATTTGTGTAGCATAATCCAAAGGTTTAGCAGTCCGATGTAATGTCCTGTTTAAGAGTTAAAATAATATTTCCATGGTGCTGTGTGATAGTTTTACTTATTTTTACACATAGGTTTGACTGATAACAAGCCTCAGTAAAACAGTGCTCACTGGCTGATTTGATCCACAGCCCATCTTACAGGGACACTCTATCCGCTGTAAGGCTGGGGTCAGAAGAGCGGTAGTAAGAGCGAAAGGAACGTCCGTGAGAGTGGACATTCCTTCCACTTGATGCCCGTCTGGCCACCTCGCTGAGCCCAGTTAGTTATGGATGATTGCGCTTTGCAGCCCCGTCAACGCGCATCCTACCGCTTTGATGGAGAGGGCTGCAGCACGGACGCTGTTGCGCACGCAATTCGTGTGTGCGCAACAGCGTGTGGTCAGCCCAGTCACAGCGTCCCAACGCAGCGACGGATGCCGGAAGGCATGTCAGTATGGGCGCACGCAGTGCTCCCACACGGACCCCAACCTAAAGGCTATCACTGCCATTTTATTCCTAGAGCCCCCCTCTGCTCAGACCACTATCAGGTTAAGTAGGGATAGCAATCCAGAGGTTCTGATCCACTTATCCCTCAGACACCTAAAGATTTGGGTTAATCTACACAAATTTATAGACAGTACTCAAAACATTGACTCCTAAAAATATCATTGACTGATGTGTTTCCCTACAGACTCATTCTTAAAAGCAAGTATAAATTTGCTGAGCCCTGATAATATAATTATTATTTTTGTTATAGATTTTCTCAGTAGCTTTTGCATGTGATATCCATTTGCCAGGCCCTGTTCTAATGTTTATTATTTACCAGCGTCACTATCGGATTGGATGAACCTTGGCTTTGGGCTGCTGAGACTCTGAATTACCTGGTGAGATTAGCAGAGTCTGGGAACTTTCCTGCAGGGAATAGTTTACTAGATCTTGGAAAGATTACCATCTGACCTAATTTCATGCCTGCAAACATAGGCCGCAGTTTTGAGTCACCTGTGCTGGGCAGAAGCAAAGTCATACACTCAGCATGAATGTTATAACTCTGCAATTTGTTCTCCATGTCCTTCCAGTGGAGGAGAGTGGAGGCTGCAGATTGCGTGTCACTCTTTACCGTTGGATGAGAGAGGAGCATTAAAATTAGTTTTTATCAATTTGTAGGTATTACGTGCCCTACTTAATACCTACAAATAACTAAAAACGAATTTTAATGCTGCTCTCTCATCCAACGGTAAAAAGTAGGGCACATCTGCAGCCTCCACTCTCCTCCACTGGAAGGACATGGAGAACAAATTGCAAGTACCTACTATTTTCATAATCGATTAGTTAGCCGATTATTTTGTTTAATTTTTTTAATCGATTCATCGTATAAAGAAAAGTAAAAAACATTGATTACTTGAAAGGAAAATTCTGTAAAATAAAATTATCCCCTGCCCTCCCTTTTTTCAAAAAAAGGTTTTTAAGCAAATTGCGGATAAATATTGGTGGTTGCACGTGTTGTGTGGCGCTTACCATCCATTTACAATACAGTTTGCATAGTGTACGTAACTTTCGTATGTATATATGCAAATTGTATATCTTGCATACTTTCACAAACATGGTATGTGGTCAGAATGATGGATTGATGCTGTGTGCACAGTTTAAGCCCATGTCTGCTTTCTCCCTAAACGAAAGCTGCTACGAGCTCTCAGATAGACATGATGATTTCAGCACGAAAGCAGGGTGAGAACGGGGACACTCCATGCAGCCTGACCACATTAATATGCTAAAGTGGTCAGGGTGAATTGAGTGTCCCTTTACTATAATTTCATGAACAAATTGAGCGGGAGGTGGGTCAAGAGGTGGAAAGAGTGAGTTTGGGTAAGGGACTTGACCTGGTTGTGAGAGGGAGTGGATTGGGCAAAAGACCGGACATGAGTGTGTGAGGGAGATTGTGGGAAGAAAGCGGACCAAAGGGAGGAAATGGCACCTCCAGACCAAAGAGGGGGTGGCAGGAAGGGTGGGGTGCTAGTTCAGGACTCCAGCTCCAAGTAAGGATAAAATACCAGCGGTACAGTGCCCACACCCAGTAGCAGCATCCCAGGGGTTGTGCTATAGTTCACCTACTGCTGTAAACAAAATAAACACAAATTGATTACGTCTGACATAACCCTAGAATTAAATCACACAATCAGCTTCAAAGCAGAGTCTGAGGTTATAACGTTTAACTCAGCCTGACTCTAAACCGTGTGTGCTGTACACAGGCCGATAAATCGACCAACCGATTAATAAATCACGTGAATTTTCATTATCGATTAGTTGTAGATTATCAATTAGTTGTTTCCACCCTAGTGTTAAGTGATTTTGCGTTTGCGCTGCTTAGTAATGATAGGGCCTCACTCAGAATCAAGTAATTTATTTTTGTTTCCAGTTAAACCTTTTGGTTTCCACATGCGTGTCTGGACTTTTTTATTCAACTACTACAGTATCTCAGAAGTGCGTACACCCCTCACATTTTTGTAAATATTTTATTATATCTATCTAATCATGTGACAACACTGAGGTAATGACACTTTGCTACAATGTATAGTGATTTCAAAATCACTCATCACCCATCACTCAGCAACTCTTTTTCCCAGATCCTCAGAGAGTTCTTTGCCATGAGGTGCCATATTGAACATCCAGTGACCAGTATGAGAGAGTGAGAGCAAAATTCTTTTTTAACATATTTTTTATTCATCTTGGAGCAATACAAATAATACAGGTTGAGAGACGTCATGTTATGCATTCATTAAGTCATGGCATCCGAAAGTTAACAATGCAGTTACATCATAGATCATACATATCAAGGCAGGCAAAATACGGTTACAATGTTTACGAGGTTACATCCCAACTGTGCCCTTGAGGAGTGGCGTTTACTAGGAGCGAGGGGTAGGCGTTATAGGGGTGACTGCGGTATCTGAGGGAGAGGAGGCCAGGAAACGGGTTAAGGAGTGGTCAGTAGGGCCGTGCGGGATTGGTGGGGTACCGCGTAGCATCTGTAAGGAGTACAGAAAAAGGTGTGACGTAACGAGTCCTTAATTTTGCTTGGCAGGGTTCGGATAAAGGGGGTCCACCTAGTAAAGAAGGACTGCGTCTTCTTTTCCTGATGCATGGCGGCCTCAGTCCATTCAGCCAAGAATATTGCATAGATTGTCTCATATGCCAGGCGAAAGGAGGGAGGGGAGGCATAGATCCACTGGGACAGGATCGCTTTTTTATCCATTGCGGCTAGGAGGGTTAGCCAGAACCGATGGCACTTAGTGAAAGGTTGGGGGGTTGGAGTAGTCGCCCGATTAAAGATGGCCCACTCCGGGGTAAGAGGAATGTCTAGTCGAAGGACCTGTAAGCTGAATCGTCGTATATTATCCCAAAACAGTTGTATGAAGGGACATCACCATAAGCCGTGGCGTAGGTCGGCCTGAGCACCTTGACATTTCAGACAGTTTGCGGTTGGTAAAAGTCCAGCGCGGGTCATTCTGTCGGGTGCCATATATGCTCGGTTGAGTATTCTATAGAGCATGTCTCAGTAGGTAGCAGAAGGGATTAAGCGTCTAGATGTTAAGGTAGCCTCTATCAAGTCGTGTGGGGAAAGCTCAGGGAAGCCGGCGGCCCATCTGGATTCCAGGGGAGTGTGTTGGGTAACGAGAGTTGCAAAAGCGCATAGGTGGTAGAGGTAGTGGGGGGGGGACAATGGGAGTGTGAGCAGTTTCGTGTGATAACACCAAATTTAACACACCTGCTCCCCGTTCACAACCAAGACCTTGTAACACTAACGCGTCACATGACACCAGGGAGGGAAAATGGCTACTTGGGCCAAATTTGGACATTTTCACTTAGGGGTGTACTCACTTTTGTTGCCAGCGGTTTAGACATTAATGGCTGTGTTGAGTTATTTTGAGGGTGCAGCAAATTTCCACTATTACACAAGCTGTGCACTCACTACTTTCATTGTAGCAAAGTGTCATTTCTTCAGTGTTGTCACATGAAAAGATATAAGGGTCTAATCAAAGAAAAGTGAAACTCAGGAAAATGACTGGAGAAGTGAAAAAATTCTAGGTCAAAATAGCCAAACCAGAAAAATTCTATCTCACTTTCCAAATCGACTATTTGGTCTAGATTGTTCTCTTCTCCTGCCAGTTTTCACCTTTTAGTGAATAGATAGACCTGATCATAAAATATTTACAAAAATGAGAGGGGTATACTCACTTCTGTGAGATATTGTATATATTGAGAAAATAAAATGCTGCTTGCCTCCTAAGACTTATAAAAAAAATCCTCTCAAACCTTTGCAATGTAAATGGAAGAGGGACATTAAAAATACAAGTTTGAAAATTTCGACATATCAGTTTGAGTCTGCCAATAGACGCCTACACTGGGATCGAGATCAGAGCTTATAAATGAGTTTGTAAAAGAACATCTGTCACACTAGTAGTTGTACCTGGAGTTTCCAAGTTATTTGATTATAGGTTTTACCTGCATTGATTTGCATACATTTAAATATTCTGTTGAGGCTGACAGGCCGGGAGCTCGTGGCTGTTGTGCAGTGAAGAGTTTCATCGAGGCTGTCATCAGACTACCTGACCTGTCACACCGCTGGGACTGGTCTTACCACTTTACTATGGCATACTATTTTGAGGAATTTGATTTGCTTCTTTTTGTGTCAGTGCAGCTGATTGTCTGCTGTCCTTTTGTCTAGTGTCCCCTTGTTAGGCACTGTTAATACCTACTGGGCAGTATTACAAAGCTGGTGCTAACGTAGCCAGAGCCATTGTAAACTTAACACCTCCATAGACTATAATGGCTCTGGTAACTTTACAACAGCTCTGGTTAAGTTAACACCAGCTTTGTAATATAGCCCACTGTGTATAGTCTGTGGACTCCATTACAATCCACCAACTAAAACGGGGGCGCTAGGGAGAAAAAACTGCACCCTCAGTTTTCTCCCCAGCGCCCCTGTTTTAATGGGAGATTACAATGCAGGCGCTTAGAAAGCTGCCTGCATTGTTAGCGGGTGCTAAGCCCCGGGATGCGCGCGGCAGCACTAAGCGCCACTGCGAGCATCCACTCGATGGAGTCAATAGGACTCCATTGAGTTTCTCCTGTGCCGGTCACATGACCTGCCGGATCTCGCCTCGTGAGATCCGGCAGGTCGGCGTAGTGATCTGCAGGGAGATACTGGGGGACTTTTCTCCCCTGTCTCTCCCTGCTCCCACCGGACGGAGCCCCCCCCCAGCTCAGTCACCCCCTGAGCCTCACCCCGCCCAGGAGGCTAGTGGGAGAGGAGAGAGAGACTGCCTCGGAGCAATCAGCCCTGGCTAATTGCTGGCACTCCTGCTGCTGGATCCCATTCAAACAGGTCGTTAAAAAAAAAAGCCAGGTCGTTTAAAAAAATAAAAAAAAATTGCTTGTGACCTAGGCTTCCTGTGATGCTCTACTGCCTCGCGGCAACCTGCGGCTTCCTGACTGCAGCTGGCTGAGCATCACAGGAGTTGTGGTCCCACAGCCAGCAAACAGGAGCAGACACATGTAGCTACACCGTACCGCTAGCCGCTATCCACACACCCGTGTGACCCGGGAGCTCGTCTGGGCATCCACTCGCTCTGGCACTCAGAGGTATGGCTGTCCAGCGTGGACTTCAAACAACAATCCGTAGCGACTTCCGATTCCCGAGTGGGAGGGTGGGCGCAGGGGTTTCAATAGATTGGGGTGACGGTGGCAGGCCATGTTTATTTGCGGGTGGCGGGGATATAAACTGGCGCCGACTAAATTTTTGACAGAGGACAAGTCATTTTCGGCCGTTGTCATCCTGGTTTTTGAGTTTTGGTCCCAAATTTTAATTTCGTTGCTTCCCTATAGAAAAGTTTACACTGGTGCTGCTTTAAAAAACTAAACCAAAATAAATAAATAAATATTTATTTTATTTAACTCCTAACACTGCCCGGGAGTGCTGTCCTGGCTGCGGGTGGACATGAATGCCGAGAGGCGCCATAGCATGACCCGCGGCTCTCCGGCAACTCCTATGGCTTGCCTCCATTCCCTGCAGCCGATTGACATCATTGGCTGCAGCGAGATTGCCCGAGTTCAGTAATTCCTGCTGGAGACAATGGAAGCGATTGGTTGGAGGAGTTGCCAGAGTGCTGCGTGGCGTGCTATGCTGCCCTGTATGCATTCAGGCCCGCCTGCCTCCCTGCAATGCCCTGGCAGTATGGGGTTAAGGTTTTATTTTTACAAACAACATAGTTGTTTATTTTTACAACAACAGACTCTGGCCTTTCCAGCGATGCCTCATATGACCCTGTAGGACATACTGCACTGGAAAAACCGATACTTGGCAAAACTTTAAATGCAGTGCTAGTGCCTATTACCCATTTACAATGCAAATGAACATAGAGGGACTCTTATAATTTAGGATTACTAACATTTGGATTATTCCTTAAAAATTTCTCTGGAAATGTCTGGCTTCTTAAAATAAAAAAAGCGCAGTTGCCTCTGTTCTGCTTACTCGCTTCTAAGTTTGACATAGGATTGCCAAGTGACCTTTTTTCTGTTTTTTACAACTTGTTTCTTCTGAGAAACTCAATACAAAGTAACCCATGCACACAAAAAAATAGGGGCTGACTCTCATCATTGAGGGGGGGGGGATTTCCTCTATCATTGAAATAATTTAGTTCCTCATTGAATTCTTTTTTTGAGTGATGGATTAAATAATGTAGAGTTTCTACTTTTCCCTTTTTTGTATCAAGGATAATCGTTTCCATCCCTTGAGGACTGATGTGTCATAATTTAATGCTCCTTTATCGATTTGGGCATCGGGTCGCCCCTTCTACTCCGCTAGTTTTGGTATTGATAGACTGTTGGAAACTTGCAGGGTTATTCAAAGAGATCCGAAAAGTCACCGCACGTACGGTGACTTTTCGTTCCCTGCACTTCGGGGCGAGTTGGCGATTCCTAGTTCGCCGACCCTGCGTGTATTCAGCAAGAAACAGCAGGGCCCCTGTAGTGCAGGGAATACTTGCCGCAAACTCGCCGAACACTCGTAAAACCAAGCCGAACACGCCAGAAAAATCTGAGCAGCTGTCGATCACAGCGCAGAGCAGCCGCCGGAAAAAGCCGACACGCAGACGAACGGGGTGAAAAAAAATTCCAAAAAACTGTTCGCTTGAAAGTGTGAAATTTGAATCGCTGTTTGCAAAAAAAACTACTGAATGAAAATGTCTGAAATTAACATATAACATCCAATGAATGATAATAAAAAGGGTTGTTACAGAAAAAAGAAAAGACGATTTAAAAAAAAAACGGAAAAAAATGTTGACAAAAAGATCCTAAAAAAATCTAAAAATAGAGAGACTTTTTACTGCAGAATATAATAATAAACGGTTTATTAGATATTGAATTAAAACGGGAATATTTTTAACATTGAAGCCTATGGGATTCTACTGAATAAACCTGTCAAAGACCACCGAACAGCAGGGCATTTCGGCAACCTTTCCCTGCTGTTCGGTGTTCTCTGAATACACGAACCATTGCTTCTCTATGGGGGATTTCACTGCCCTCGAACAGGCACCGTACGTGCAGGCAATTCGCCAGAATTTGGCGAATTGCCTGCTCTCTGAATAGCCAAATGGCCCCAAAATGTCACCGTACACTGAATTTCAGTGTCCGGTTACATTTCTGGACCAGATCGTCTCTCTCTGAATAACCCTCTTGGTGAGTAGTAAAGGTTTACTTGTAGGTTTAAAACTGGATGGGTAGGAAACAGTTTGCCAATAACTGGACAAGTGCGCTCACTCAAGCCGCAACATACTAAGTCCCGTGGATGGCTGCCGATTTGGGGCTTCTCCCACAGCAGACTGCCAACTCTTGCTGTAGAGCATCCCTTGCTCACTGATGGTATTGCACATGAGCGTGATGACAACAGAAAATGGGCTTCCCTCCCATCTGGCAGGGAATTCCCTATACAGGAGATGCAGGAGTATATTGTTCCCCCTGTATTTCTGGTACCTATATCCTAAAGCAGGTGTCAGCAACCATGGCTCTCCAGAGGTTTTGGAACTACATTTCCCATGAGGCACTAAGAACCTTAGGAGTAGTTGACCATCATGGCAGATATAGTTCCAAAACATCTGGAGGGCCGAGGTTTCTGAACCCTTACCTACAGGGTCGTATGAAGCATCAGTGCAAAGGTCAGAGTCTGGACACGTCCATGTTGTTTGTAAAAAAATAAAAGCTTATTAAAAATCACTTTTTTGTTAATGGCATAGTGTCAGATTTGTGTTGTTTTTTTCACAACTTTAAATTTTTAGAATATCGGCACCAGATATCGGCTAGTGGCCTGAAAGGCTGCCAATAATCTGTATTTGTTTCGGCTCTGATAAAATAGCTTCTATCCCTACTCCTGAGTACTGCTAGAGATGACCATAAGGCTAGGGTCAGACGAGCGTGATTTCTACGGACTGTACGTCTGTGCAGTACGGACATCGTCAGTACGGATGACGCAGTAGTGGTCACACAGTCCGTTTTTTCACTGAAGTTATTTTTGACGGATGTAGGAGGGAAAAAAAAATTACAATGAAAAAACATTCTGTCCGTCAAAAATGCTGGACGTATAAATGCAGTCCGTCTGACCATGCTCCATCACTCACACACAAAGCTATGCAGACGTTGTGGACGTGGCGCACTCCGCACGTCCGTTCTAGCAGTATTACGTTCTTGCCTAACCTGCGTCCGTTTGCAGCGTCCGTCATGCGTCCGCAGTTCAGTGCGGACGTACTTCATGTGTCAGGCTCCAATGGACTTTCTTTCATGCTATCACGGACGTACTTTTAGGCGCAATCACGGACGTGAACACTACGCTTGTCTGACAGCAGCCTAAGTGGTAGTGGGCCCCGTTCACAGTCTAGCAGTAAATATTATGTGAGGCTTGGCAATCACTGTTGGAATTTACAGAACTATTACTTCTTCACTTGCTACTCCAAGTGAAGCGGTCACTTTCTTTAGTACTTGGCTTGTGTTCTTCTTCTCATCTGGTACTTTAAGATGCTTTAGAGTGGTATTTGCATTTGCACAATGAGCGACTCCAAGCTGTTCTTGCCACTAGCACATAAAATCAGGGGAGGGGGTGATGAATCTGCCCAAAAGTGGTTGTAATGTGATTTCATAAAGGACACCGCAACAGACACCGATGCCCACCCTTTAGAACACCCCTCAATCTCCAGAGGAGTCTCTTGTCTTCTTTCAACACTACTGGATATACACATAGGTCAAATAGTTCCTCGATGTGCTTCCACACGATTTGTGTTGCTGTTTGAGTGCTATTCTGCTAATAACGCTCATTGTATTCTGTGTGCATACAGCCAACGGTGATCATCCCCACTAGCTGGAAACAATTGGCACTTTGCATGGAATAGTAGCGATAACCTATCACTGGGAAGGATAGAATAGCCTTTGGTGGTATTGCTTCCTTATACCCGCTCTACATAGACTACCCCCCTCGGCTGAGTAGAGAAGGAGATCTCAGCCTTCTGAATGTGGTGATGTCAAAGATACTTTACCACATCATTAAAATCAATCCTGTAGGGATGCACCGGGATGCAAACTAGTATCGGTACTTGTAGTCGTGCAAATGCCCCCAATACTTCTACAAATACCTGGAGCCAGCACTAGGCTGGCTTGGCGGGTGGGATGTAAGGGCTGGGGCAGCTGTCAGAATCCTCTAACAGCATTCTGCCAGGCCACTCCAGCTGGCCGCGTTCCAGCGAGTGGCTGCCGGCATGTGAAGGTTGTAACATGACCACTGGGGCCTCCAGCTGCACTCTCGCAAGATCTTGCAGAGTTCGCAGATCTCGTGTACTCTACGAGATCTCGTGAGAGTGCGGCCCCAGCAGAGCCTTACAGCCTTCACATGACGGCGGCCACTCGCTGGAATGAGGCCAGCCGGAGGGGCCTGGCAGAATGCTGTTAGTGCTTTCTGCAAGCCGCCCCATGGTCTGTCTCAGGTCTGGAATGTGTGTGTATGTGATATATATATATATATATATATATATTTGAGAAAAGTAAGAGCACACCGGGACTTGTAATAACAAAATATTTAATCGGTATGCATGGGTAAAGACAGGACAATTCTACAATACATACAGGAGGCAGGTCAGTATTCCTGCCAGCAGATACAGGAGAACATGAGGGCCCTATTACCGCGGGAATTTACAATCTAGATGGGTGAGGGGGTTAGAAACAAGAGGGAGGGAGACCATAATGGATCTGGTAAGTAGGGATGCACCGATACCACGTTTTTAAGTATGAGTACCGATACTTTTTTTCACCGATACCGAGTACCGATACTTTTATTTTATGTCATGTGACCACTTTCTAATAAGAACAGACCTCATATAAAAATGCCCCCAGCTCACATGTATATACCCCCCCCCCCGAGATATACAGTTGTGTTCAAAATTATTCAACCCCCACTGAAATTGAGTGTTTTGGCCAGTTTGACATTGATTTTGATCATTCAGTCATCTTGCTTACAATTAAATCAAAGAGGCACGTGTAGGTAAGACAAATATAACATAACATTTATAATGAAATAACCACAAATGTCTTTTCTGTGCTCACATCATTATCAGTTTTATTCAACCCCCAAGTGACATTCAATCTTAGTACTTAGTACAACATCCTTTTACAGTTATAACAGCTTTTAAACGTGAAGCATAGCTTGACACAAGTGTCTTGCAGCGATCTACGGGTATCTTCGCCCATTCGTCATGGGCAAAAGCCTCCAGTTCAGTCACATTCTTAGGCTTGCGCACTGCAACTGCTTTCTTTAAGTCCCACCAGAGGTTCTCAATCGGATTTTAGTCAGGTGACTGCGATGGCCACTCCAAAATGTTCCAGCCTTTAATCTGCAACCATGCTCTAGTGGACTTGGAGGTATGCTTGGAATCATTGTCCTGTTGAAAGGTCCAACGTCTCCCAAGCCTCAGGTTTGTGACGGTCTGCATCACATTGTCATCCAATATCTCCTGGTACTGAAGAGAATTCATGGTACCTTGCACCTGCTGAAGGTTCCCTGTACCTGCAGAAGCATAACAGCCCCAAAGCATGATTGACCCCCCGCCATGCTTCACAGTAGGCAAGGTGTTCTTTTCTTCATAGGCCTTGTTCTTCCTCCTCCAAACATAGCGTTGATCCATGGGCCCAAACAGTTCTAATTTTGTTTCATCAGTCCACAGAACACTATCCCAAAACTTCTGTGGTTTGTCCACATGACTTTTGGCATACTGCAGTCGACTCTTCTTATTCTTTGGAGACAGCAAGGGGCTGCGCCTGGGAGTTCTGGCATGGAGGCCTTCATTACGCAGTGTGCGCCGTATTGTCTGAGCTGAAACTTCAGTACCCACATCTGACAAATCTTTTCTCAGTTCCTCAGCAGTCACACGGGGACTTTTCTCCACTCTACGCTTCAGGTAGCGCACAGCAGTCGAAGTCAGCATCTTCTTTCTGCCACGGCCAGGTAGCGTTTCAACAGTGCCCTTTGCCTTGAATTTGCGAATGATGCTTCCTATGGTCTCTCTTGGTATGTTTAACATCTTTGCAATCTTCTTATAGCCATTGCCCTTCCTGTGAAGAGTAATCACCTCTTCTCTTGTCTTCCTGGACCATTCTCTTGACTTCACCATGTTTGTAACCACACCAGTAAATGTCTAGAAGGAGCTGAGTATCACAGTCATTTTAAAGCTGCCTAATTGGTGCTTATTATGCTTTATTGCTGCTCCGTGACATCCACAGGTGTTTTCAATACCTGATTGAAAACACTTGAATGAACCTCTGTTCTTCAGAGTGGTAGTCTTTAAGGGGTTGAATAATTGTGTCAATGAAGAATTCACAAAAGAAACATTTACTACAATATTACAAAACCAATTGATGTCATTTTAGTTGCATATGGTTCTTTAAAAAGTCCTTGTAGGATTTCATTCTGAATACAATTACAAATGTACACTAAATTCCTTAAAACCCTTTACAGCATTGGGGGTTGAATAATTTTGAACACAACTGTGTATATATATATATATATATATACAGAATGCCTCCAGCTCTCATGGATTATGCCCCCAGCTCATAGATATTGCCCCAGCTCATGGATATGCCCCAGCTCATGGATATTGCCCCCAAGCTCTCATGGATAATGCCCCAGCTCATGGATATTTCCCCCCAGCTCATGGATATTGCCACCAGCTCATGGATATTGCCACCAGCTCATGGATATTGCCACCAGCTCATGGGTATTGGCCCCCAGCTCATGGATCTTTTCCCCCAGCTCATATGGATATTGCCCCCAGCTCATGGATAATGCCCCCAGCTCATGGATATTGCCCCCAAGCTCTCATGGATATTGTCCCCAGCTCATGGATATTGCCCCCCAGCTCTCAATGAATATTGCCCCCCAGCTCATGGATATTGCCCCCAGCTCAGACCCCAGACCAGACATGGAGCGGCTGTTCGAATGCTCTATCGGCATTCGGACAGCCGCCCCTGGAGCTCTCCGCGGCATACTTACCTTCCTGAGCGACGCCGACAAAGTCTTCGCACGCGCGCTCGTTGAAGGACCCCAGCCGCGATCACCTGGGACTCCCACGTGATCGCGGTTGGGGTCCTTCAACGTGCCGAAGTGCAGAAAGTTAACCGGTGTCGCTCAGGAAGGTAAGTATGCCGCGGAGAGCTCCAGGGGCGGCTCTCCGAATGTCGATAGAACATTCGAACAGCCGCCCCAGCCCCTCGGATGCCGGCAAGCCGGCTCAATGCCGGCTTCCGGTATCGGGGAAATATCGGGGGCACTGCACGAGTACCGTGTACTCCTGCAGTACCCGGTATCGGCACCGATATCGATACTAGTATCGGTATCTGTGCAACCCTACTGGTAAGTTTACAACAGCTCTGGTTAAGTTAGCACCAGCTTTGTAATACTTCCCTGTGTGTTCTGAGTGTTGCAGTTTAGGAGACATGTCAGATAGGAAACATACATAAAAACCATACACAAGGACTTTGTTGGAGGCATTATGATTAATTCATGCAGTTGGATTTACAGGACCCAAAGGTACCCTGTGTATGGTTTCCTTGTCTAGTAGTCACTGTATTAAGCTACAGTGCTTATGGTGCTCGCAAAAGTCCCTTTAATTCACATTTCTTGCTTCTCATTCTGTGGTCAGTGTTGGCAACACAGAGTTACAGGGGTTACTCTGGGTAAATGTTTGTTTGGCTTCCTACATTTACTTAAACCTTCCTCTCCCATTACCTTTTACAACCAGGAGCTGGCAGGGATGTGAGAACTCTGGGAGTACTTTGTTTACATGTAACCTCATACTTTGCAAACTACATTGTATATGTGTTTACATTGCATGTTTTTAAAGGCAGCTTATGAACGATTGAGTCCCCATAGCATTTCCGATGGCCCCTCCTGTGTAAAAATGAAAATTTAATTTGTTTTAATCCCCCTTGTGTTTGTAACAGTTTTACAAGTGTCTTGCGGGGAAGAGATCGATTTTCTGAAAAAAAGGCTGTTTGTGGCAATATCCAGAAATTAGGAGCTCATAGCATAGCTTTTTGTTCTTATACTCCAACCTCATGGTACCTAGGGCAGTAACAGTAAGGTAATGATGGGTCCTGGATCCTTTCACATTTTTCAATATATTGGAAGGATTATTATTTCATTCACTAAGCACTGCTGGTGTATTGAAATAATGGTGGGCTTGCTTTGAACGTCAGATAATTTAATTGACACTGACAGAGCGTCTTTATGAGTATCTGCGGAGCAGGGACGGCTCAGCCCTGCCGATGCTCGGACGGACGTTTTTTAAGTTAAAAAAAATCCTGAGTCCTCGATTTTCAGAAAATTTTAATCGAGGTTGACTCGACATTTGACCTCAATAAAATTTGAGAAGATTGCCCAGCCCTAGTTTCAAGATACATAAATGGATGGTTAGCTGAATGATAGAAGAACCAATTTAACAAATAAGGTGCAAAGATTATAGCCAGATCTTGAATGTTGAGTTTCTGAATGGTTTGACAGAAATGGCGAGGTTGCAGTTTATCTAGTTTCTCACAAGATCTAGCAACATGGTATACACACCATCACATTTTGATAAGATTCTAGTGCTCTCTTCATCAGAAATCTACCAGAGATTACAAAAAGTTAACTGTTAACCCTGACTGATGTCCCCATTTTTTGTATTTTTTTCCCCCGTCACTTGTTCGGGACTATAGTGTCCATTTAAGTGAGAAAATTGTAGTAAGGTTCAGTGATGGACAGAGGGAAGACAGCAGAGCTATAAGTAACCCGATGCACTGATACTGGTATCAGTACCGGTACCGGCATTTGCACGAGTACTTGGTACACGTGCAAATGCCCCAATACCTCTCCTGATACCTGGAAGCCAGCACTGGGCTGTAACGCAGCCTCCAATCGTGATCTCTTGGGAGTTGTGAGATCTCACGAGAGCACGTCACAGCACGGCGGCCGCTTGATGGATCACAGCCAGCTGGAGGCTAACGCTGGTGGAATGCTTTTAATGCATTGTTCCAGCAGCCCCAGTGTTTCCGTCTGAGGTCTGAGTGGGTACATACAGTATGTATCTGAGGTTTGAGTGGGTATATGTATCTGAGGAAAGGGGGAGCTGAGGAGTGTTTATTAAATAGCTCCTATACTAGTGTAGTTGTTAATTAAATAATGTTTATATGTATGTGTGCTGCTACACAGGAGAAGTCGGCGGGAAATTACCCATCAACCCTGAAGGTCACAAAATAGTACAGGAAGAGACAGTGGTCCTCCACGTGCAATCATCCGTATACAGTCATCATTGCATGTATCAATGAAACATAATATTAAACATGGGTGTTTGGTCTTTCAAGTGCTGCTAGCTTTAATAGTGAACAAAAACATCACACTTGTGCAATATATTCAAAAAGCATGCTTATACTTATATGTATTGGGTGGAAATCAAGCCGCCAGAGTGTCTCATGGAGTTACATATGGTAAAAGAAAGAGACATATATAGTGCAACCCTGGTTTACAAAATTAGTGTGGGTTATCAAAAAGTGCCAACTCCCTTTTTTCAGAGCCTATATATTGCCTCTGTACAGTAGGCTCTGTGCCAATTTCTGGGGTGGCACTGTCCTTTCACACGATCCTCTGTATATTTGAGAAAAAACAGGAAAAATCAAAGGGCAGGGTGTAGATCATAATATGTAGAAATAAAAATGACCTGCTCAACTGGGCCAGAGCCCTATGTCCGGCTCTGGGATGTCTCACTGATGTCACTTTTTAGGCAGTATCTAGCCTCCCTTGAATCTGTGGTGGACCTGGGTGGTGAAGTGCAGCTATCCAGAATTAAGGAGCAGTATTCGCCGTCAGTAAAATAAAATGGGTTTTATTTATAAAAAGGAACAATTTTAAAATGCAACAATATTTAAAATCTGCATTTGGGGGATCTGAAACGCGTTTTGCCGTTGCTATTCCGGCTTCGTCAATCTAATCTTTTATCTTGGTTTCATCCCTCCAAAGAATGCTTTTCTAGAACTGGTCTGACTTTTTTAGATTTTTTTTGCAAAGTCTAACCTGGCTTTTCTATTCTTCAGGTTTATGAATGGTTTGTACCGTGTGGTGAACCCTCTGTATTTTTTCTCGTGAAGTCTCCTCTTGATTGTAGACTTTGCCAATGATACGCCCACCTCCTGGAGAGTGTCCTGCACTTGTCTGGATGTTGTGAATGGGTTTTTATTTAGCATAGAGAGGATCCTGCGATCATCCACCACTGTTGTTTTCTTTGTACGTCCAGGCTTTTTTATGTTGCTGAGCTCACCAATGCGTTCTCCTTTCCTCTGAATGTACTAAACTGTTGATTTGGCCACTCCTAGGGCTACGTTACACTCTTGGTGCTAACGTTAGCGCTCACCTGAGTGAGCGTTAACGTTAGCCCAGGTAGCCACCGCTTATAACAATACAAAAGAAGAATGGTAAGAAACCAGTTACCATTTGGTACCTTGCGCTTTTCAGTGCGAGGTTACTGTACTTTGCGCTCCCCATGTTAAGTATAGGGAGCGCAAAGTTTTAATCAGCGTTAGGATTACAAAGTCCTAACGCTGATTAACGTCCAGCTGTGGTTAGCAAAAAGTTAACCACAGCCTGGACTTGGTGCTAACGGACTCCGCTGTGCAGAATCTGTTAGCACCAGCCTAACCCCCCCCCAAAACAATTCAGATACGCACCTAATATACCGCG
Organism: Leptobrachium leishanense; assembly: GCA_009667805.1. Taxonomy (NCBI): domain Eukaryota; kingdom Metazoa; phylum Chordata; class Amphibia; order Anura; family Megophryidae; genus Leptobrachium; species Leptobrachium leishanense. Next base: position 92,352,167 of record CM019064.1, on the reverse strand, counting down.
ACGAGGACCACGGCTCTGTCCGTCTCCTCCGTCCGGCGGGAGCAGGGAGAGACTGGGGGGAAAAGTCCCCCAGTCTCTCCCTGCAGATCACTACGCCAACCTGCCGGATCTTGCGAGGCGAGATCCAGCAGGTCATGTGACCGGGAGTTGAGAAACTCAATGAAATCCTATGGACTCCATTGAGTGGGTGCGTGCGGCAGTGCTTAGTGCTGCCGCACGCCTCCCAGGGCTTAGCGCCCAGTAACAATGCAGGCAGCTTTTTAAGCATCTGCATTGTAATCCCGTGCTAAAACGGGGGCGCTAGGGAGAAAACTGCAGGCACAGTTTTTTCTCCCTTGCGTCCCCGTTTTAGCACGAGGATTGTAATGGAGCCACTAATGTTGCTGCTATCCCCTCTGATGGATTTGTTCTGTTTTTGAAGCCTTATAATGGCCTGTTTCACTTGTATAGACAGCTCGATTGAACGCATGATGTAGGTTCACAGCAATAGATTCCAAATACAAATACCACACTTAGTTAAGTTAGCACTGACTTTGTAATATTGCCCCACATTTTGGAATTACAAATGCTCAGCTACTCATACACTTGGAGTCTCATGGGAAATGCAGTTCCAAAGCATCTGGAGTGCCCAGGTTGCTGACCCCTGCTGTAGTAAACAGGTAACAGAAATACAGGCGACAAATAGACCCCTTTTTACAGAGCATGGTGCCCCCTTGTGGCAGGAGCTGTGTAGGCACATGCCTACTATGCCTAGTTATAACTCCAGCCGTGTCAGTATAGGTGAGTACCTGAAAAAATAGTATCAGTACTTGATTCGTATTCTTAAAAACATGGGATCGGTGCATCCCAATTTAAAATGTATGTTTAACATGAGGTACGAAATACATATTAGCATAACAATAATATGTACTGCGATCTAGTCAATGCACATGCTCTTTATCATCTTTGTTTATTTATTACAATTTGAGTGATACAGAAACACACTGGCTGGTGGCAACTCGCTGTTCACCATACAGTTGTGTTCAAAATTATTCAACCCCCACTGAAATTGAGTGTTTTGGCCAGTTTGACATTGATTTTGATCATTCAGTCACCTTGCTTACAATTAAATCAAAGAGGCACGTGTAGGTCAGACAAATATAACATAACATTTATAATGAAATAACCACAAATGTCTTTTCTGTGCTCACATCATTATCAGTTTTATTCAACCCCCAAGTGACATTCAATCTTAGTACTTAGTACAACATCCTTTTACAGTTATAACAGCTTTTAAACGTGAAGCATAGCTTGACACAAGTGTCTTGCAGCGATCTACGGGTATCTTCGCCCATTCGTCATGGGCAAAAGCTTCCAGTTCAGTCACATTCTTAGGCTTGCGCACTGCAACTGCTTTCTTTAAGTCCCACCAGAGGTTCTCAATCGGATTTAAGTCAGGTGACTGCGATGGCCACTCCAAAATGTTCCAGCCTTTAGGCTGGGGTCAGACCAGCGCACTTTTAACGTGCGTTCTGGCGCACATAATTACGGCCGCACTAGCAGCAGATGCCAGGCAGTGACGGCCAATATACGATGTACGGCCGCACAAAAGTCCGGCCATGCAACGCAAGTGGAATTTGAACGCATTTTTCTGAGAACGCTGAACCGCTAGTACTGACGTACTGAGTGTGCAGCTGCGGCATAGCGGCGTGTTTGCGTGATTAGGAGATGTCAGACACTGCTAATGTCCAGCCTACATAACGTCCAGACGCAAAAAGAGTTTTATTGACGATCCGTGCAAAATCACGCCCGAAAATGCGCATCGTCTGACCGTTTTTGCGCATTCCGTGAAAAAATACGTCAATGCGTTCAGACGCACTTTTTCACGTTCGCGGGGAAAAATGCTTTCGTCTGACCCTAGCCTAAATCTGCAACCATGCTCTAGTGGACTTGGAGGTATGCTTGGGATCATTGTCCTGTTGAAAGGTCCAACGTCTCCCAAGCCTCAGGTTTGTGACAGACTGCATCACATTGTCATCCAATATCTCTTGGTACTGAAGAGAATTCATGGTACCTTGCACACACTGAAGCTTCCCTGTACCTGCAGAAGCAAAACAGCCCCAAAGCATGATTGACCCCCCCACTATGCTTCACAGTAGGCAAGGTGTTCTTTTCTTCATAGGCCTTGTTCTTCCTCCTCCAAACATAGCGTTGATCCATGGGCCCAAACAGTTCTAATTTTGTTTCATCAGTCCACAGAACACTATCCCAAAACTTCTGTGGTTTGTCCACATGACTTTTGGCATACTGCAGTCGACTCTTCTTATTCTTTGGAGACAGCAAGGGGGTGCGCCTGGGAGTTCTGGCATGGAGGCCTTCATTACGCAGTGTGCGCCGTATTGTCTGAGCTGAAACTTCAGTACCCACATCTGACAAATCTTTTCTCAGTTCCTCAGCAGTCACACGGGGACTTTTCTCCACTCTACGCTTCAGGTAGCGCACAGCAGTCGAAGTCAGCATCTTTTTTCTGCCACTACCAGGTAGCGTTTCAACAGTGCCCTTTGCCTTGAATTTGCGAATGATGCTTCCTATGGTCTCTCTTGGTATGTTTAACATCTTTGCAATCTTCTTATAGCCATTGCCCTTCCTGTGAAGAGTAATCACCTCTTCTCTTGTCTTCCTGGACCATTCTCTTGACTTCACCATGTTTGTAACCACACCAGTAAATGTCTAGAAGGAGCTGAGTATCACAGTCATTTTAAAGCTGCCTAATTGGTGCTTATTATGCTTTATTGCTGCTCCGTGACATCCACAGGTGTTTTCAATACCTGATTGAAAACACTTGAATGAACCTTTGTTCTTCAGAGTGGTAGTCTTTAAGGGGTTGAATAATTGTGTCAATGAAGAATTCACAAAAGAAACATTTACTACTGTATTACAAAACCAATTGATGTCATTTTACTTGCATATGGTTCTTTAAAAAGTCCTTGTAGGATTTCATTCTGAATACAATTACAAATGTACACTAAATTCCCTAAAACCCTTTACAGCATTGGGGGTTGAATAATTTTGAACACAACTGTAGTTTAGCCCATGAAAAATGCCTCCATTCGTTATTTGTGTCTTGGCATCAGTAGTTGCTCAATTGTGAATATTCAACGCCAGCATTGCTGAGATGGCTTAGGTCAGGGATCGCAAACTCTGCCCCCCCCCAGATGTTTCTGAACTACAACACCCATGATTCTCTGGCTATTTACTGCTTTCAAAGAATTCTGGGAATTATACGCAATAAACATCTGAGGGGCTGGAGTTTGAGGTTTAGGTGATATGCCCTCAACTGACTGACCAGCAGCATGGGCAAGTTATGGTTGGGTACACAGCAGCCTGTGGCTTCATTTTTTGGCTAGGACTCACCCTCACTAGAGGTGCCTTGACGTTCGGCGGGTGAGCTTAATCTTTTAATGGCCAGTAACAGAAACCAAAGCCTCTAATTGCGTTTTGTTTCACACGGTATAATGGGAATAAGCGCAGATGACTTTTTTTCTCCTTGTTATATTTTATTCATGTTGGTGGTTGCAGCCGCCCCATTGGGGAATAGGCGCAACCCCACCCCTCCTGTACTATGAGTTGTACAAACCACAGTTTTTGGCCGTGGTCAAATCTACTGGCTACTAAACGTGTGGACTCTTGGACAGAACCTGTTTATGACCACTTTGCACGGTCCCCAAGTTTGATATAAATTTGTGAGCCCTGCACTAGAATATCTTTTTTAGATTGTGCAGCTCCCCCTCCCTATTTAATCAGTCCTCCCATTAGTATTGTTTAACATTCATCAGTGTTTTGTCATTTTGCATAGACTAATACATGTATCTAGCAATTTCCTGTCCTTAAAGCTTGGAGAGGTAATAGAGTACATTTTAAGCTTTCAGAGTAGCGTTGTTGCCGCTGGTGTTGAGCGGATGTTGCTTTTGAGATTCACATAAGCAAACATTGTCACTCAATGTTTGGGGACGTCCCTTTTGACTGTTTAAATTATTTGTCAATCCGAGTGACACAAAACCACTCTGAGCTCTATTCCATAGTTGGTGCTAATGTAGCATCTCGATATGTAAGTGTTACCACTAGGATAAGTAAGTTTAATGTCCGGCATTCATATTACATTTCTGACGCTACACTGGGGTGAAATCAGTTGGCGCCTCACAGCTTGTGCGAGCTTACTGTACTTTGCGCATCCTATACCTAACATGGGGAGTGCAATCATTAATTATCGACTCGATATGTGAGGTATTACAAAGTGCCGGCACAACTTACCGTTGGGATGCAGAGAGCCAAAGGTTAGCACCTCCTAAAAGCTGGTGTTAAATGAGTCTGCATTTGCAAAATCATTTAACACCTTCTGTAAACCCCTCTAAATTCCACAGTCACCTCTCATCTCACAGCAAGAAGGGTGGTCCGATCCGCTGCTTATTCTGGCCGCGAGCAGAGTGAGACTGGGAACAAACAGTTGCCAGTCTCGCTCCTCGAACGCGCCGCAGCGCTGTGAGACGTTGTGGCCCAGAAGATTAACCCTTCATTGACTCCTGGAGGTGATACTCACGTCAGCGTGGAAGTGCTACTGCGAATTAGGGATGCATCGATACCGGTACTAGTATCGGTGCCGATACTGCCGTTTGCACGAGTACTTGGTACTCGTACAAAAGGCCCGATGCACCCCATCAATACCGCAAGCCAGCGCTCCCCTCCGGCAGCTGCAATACTTACCCATCCGGAGGTCCGGTCGCGCTGCTGTGACGCGTTCACACGGCCTCAGGGCGCTTCTGTGACGCTGTCTCTCGGCTGGAGGCAGCGTCACATAGGCGCCCGGAGGCCGCATGAACGCGTCACAGCAGCGCGACCGGACCTCCGGATGGGTGAGTATTGAGGCCGCCGGAGGGGAATGCTGGCCGCGTGCTTTTCATGCACGCGGCCAGCTTCCCCATTGTATAGATGAGCGCTGGGGGCATATCCATATGAGCTGGGGCATATCCATATGAGCTGAAGCAATATCCATATAAGCTGGGGCATATCCATACGAGCTGGAGCAATATCCATATGAGCTAGGGCATATCCATGTGAGCTGGGGCATATCCATGTGAGCTGGGGCAATATCCATGTGAGGCTGGGGGCAATATCCATGAGAGCTGGGGGCAAGCTACATGTGAGCTGGGGGCATTCTGTATATATATATATATCTCGGGGGGTATATACATGTGAGCTGGGGGCATTTTTATATGAGGTCTGTTCTTATTGGAAAGTGTTCACATGACATAAAATAAAAGTATTGGTGATACTTCGGTACTCGTACCGGTCTTAAAAAGTGGTATCGGTGCATCCCTACTGCGAATATCACTGAAGTTAGAGCTGTGTTCAGGGCGAGGTGCAGAGCTAGCGCGTGCCCTGGAATACCATGTTAACCTGGGGACGATACAGGAAATCTGCAGGCGCAGATTTTCCCGATTAGCGTCCCCATTTTAGTGTGTAGATTGGAATAGGGCCCTGTGTCTGGTGAAAACTTGCTGTTCATTACAGTTTGATGACTACCGAATAGCCCAGGAAAGCATCCTCTCATATGGCAGACCTAGACACTATGCTGGAGTCGAAATCCACTTTTTTTGGGCCAGATGGGTTACGTGTGACAATGTCCTATTAGACTTACTTGTTTACATCAATCTAATAATCCAGGCAATATGTTTTATGTAGATTTGCACAGAACTTCAGAAATGTTGGAGGAGGTTAAATTCCTTTAATGCGGGACCTGACAAGTCCACAGGCCAGATGCCCAAAAGCTTTTAGTCTCTTGTTCTTCAATCCTGTGCAGATCTTTATAAGATATGTTGTCTGGCGTCTATTGATACAAATGTATAAACACCCATATAATCTAACCAAATGACATCAAGGCGGAACAGAGCTTGATTTAAAGCTTGGAACTAACAGGTCTATTCACTAAAAGGTGAAACTCTGGAGAATTGACAGAAGAAGAGAACAATCTAGACCAAATAAGCCAATTTGGAAAGTGAGATAAATGGGAGAATTTTTCTGGTTTGGCTATTATGACCTAGAATTTTCACTTCTCCTTCCTTTCCAGGTCTCCGGAGTTTCACCTTTCAGCCTCATTCACACCGATACGGAAATATCACACCGATACAGATACGCGCATAATAAAAATAGTTTTTTTTAGTCCCTGGCGTTTTGGCCCCTGGTATCGAGTGTGGCTCGGGGTTAACTTTCAGTGCTGAAAGCGGTAACCCCGAGCCACACTCGGGCTGCCGCTGCATACATTACCTGTCCCTGCGCTCTAACGCTGATCCCCGCTGTCTCCTCTGGCAATCGCGAGAAGGGAACCAGGAAGTAAAACGCTGCAATCGCCAGAGGAGACAGCGGGGATCAGCGAGGGAGTGCAGGGCAGGTAATGTATGCAGCCCGAGTGTGGCTCGAGGTGACCGCTTTCAGCACTGAAAGTTAACCCGAGCCACACTCTGGAAAACTGGCGGGGATTTAAACTTAGTAATGTACGCGTGTATACCGTAAAACCGGGAAAATATGCTGCCGGGACGCAGCTCGGTTCCATTGTTTTTGCGCGCGTTTACGCAATGCAAATATACGGCTCCATACGCGGCTATGTGTATGGAGCCATTTATTTGCATATGTTCCATATAGTACAATACGCACGTACGTGCGTATCCGTGTGAATGAGACCTTACTGAATAGACCTGAAAATCTTTTTAGAAATGCTAATAAACATTGGATGTTTTCCTCTATTAATATGTACATTGAGTAGGTAAACCACCACACTCCCACCACCAATGAATAAATGTAGTTTAGTAATACAGTCATTTAAAGTGAGCCTGTACTGGCCAGATTCACTTTTTCCGGCAATGTCCCATCGAGGGGTGGATATTGCATTGGTTGTAAAGATGATGATAATCTTCATCTCTTGATGAGATATTGCTAGCTGCAGCTTACCTGATTCACTATCATCCTCTTAATGGGTGAGTTATCATGCAGTGCTGTGCGATTGTCCCTCAGTGTTGATGCAACTCTACTATTGCCATCATCTTGCAGAGCTTCAACAGAGGCCCAATGCATGTATGTATGGGATAAGTTGCGTTTTCCGTCGTTTCAATAATTGAGCTGATAGAGCAGCCCGGTTCTCGTCTCAATGTCTTATGAATAAGTGCACCTGTTACAATATATTAAAGCAGGCACAGAGTTATTTTACTGGGGAATTTCATCTGTCAAGAACTAAAGATTGAGAAGTGACACCAATGAAGAGCAGCTCCCAGCACGAAGGAAGGTCTCTCTACTTACCTTTTCCCTGCAAGGGGTATTGTCTCTTACAATGCACCAGGGTAGCTTAACACAGACCATGCTCATTTGATAAGGAATCAGTAACCTTATATGTGCTCAACCGATGGATCAGTTTTGTTGATTATAGTGGTCGATATTTGGTAAATTTCCAATAAATGGTATCAGCCATTAATTTGCCGATACACCAATAACATGGCCGGGCAGCTGCCTTTCCAGTAAGCCAAGACCCACAGCTCGGAGCTGATCTGGGGTTTCTCCCAGAGTAGACTGACAGCCCTTGCTGTGGAACATCCCTCCTGCCATTTGATGTCATTGTGAGTCAGAAACGGAGGTTTCCTCCCATCTGTGGGTTAGTCCTTGTACAGGAGATGCAGAGGTCATTTGGACCACTGTATCTCCGGTACCTTATGTCCTATAGGGTCATTTGAGACTGGCCTTTCCAATAATACCAAACATGGCCATGTTGTTCTTATGAATATAAATTAGTGTTTTATGCTAATAGTCATATCATTCACAAAAATGCAATGCGCCAAAATACTAGCAAAAAAGTTTGTTTTTTTTCTTTATTTTTTGTTAAAATTGCATATTTCCTTAGAAAACGCAGTTACAGTTTCTCCATTTCTGATAATTTTTTTAAGTAATACCTTGTTGAAGATAGAATCACAAAGTTTAGAATGCTAAAATATGACGTTGTGGATTTAGTCTATACTAGTATGTAAGCTCTTGGGATAGGGGATTATTTTAATTATGGCATTGAGTACATTCAGAGATTTTGGGATGGCATTATTAAATCGAGTAAATGAAACAGGCATGGTACAGTGTTAAAAAAAGTATTAAACACATTCAGTTAATTGCATAATGTCAGGTTTGTGTAAGAAACTGTTACTTTTTAAGATCTTTAAGTGTACAGGATATCGGCACTGGATATTCATAAAGGATGCGGCTAATCGGCATCAGCTCTGAAATAAAATCAGTCGATCCCTAATCTTTTGTTCCTGACAGATGAGGTTGTACAATAATTGTGCCTGTTGAAATACATTATAGCAGGAGTTTTTGGTCATTGTGTGTTACTATATTGCTATAGAATTGTGTTGCACATCCTTGGCCTCCTTCCTATAAAGGACAGGGAGTCTTTGTTAATGAAATAACTCCTATTTACTCTCAACCGTATATAATGCCACAGTGTGCCACTTTTTTTTGTCTTCTTCTGGTGTCAGTCTCTGCCATGTTCCCTTTGGAACCACATGTACTCAGACAGTAGTGTTGGTGTAACGCCGTACCTATCTATGGCTTTTGTCTGTGTGGCTAGGCTCCACGGGTATCTTAAGGGTATTCAAAATGACCATCTGTGTGCCGTAACTTAAGGAGGTGATGTTGTGTTTTTGAATGTCACTTTTACTATCCGCTGCAAAGTTATTTCTGTCTTGGAGTGTAGTCTCTAAATCCCGCTCCAGGCAGTTCCTAAAAGGCTGGAGCTATTACAGAAATAGAAATTATTAGGCTTATTTTTAGAAACACTGTGGAGTTTAACGCAAGCCATGTATTTCACTGTACACCTGTCAAGTGAATGTTTGTAACAGACCCACATTCCACATATATTCTTCAACAGAGTCACTGTATTGAGGCAGAAAGATGTTTGTGCCTGCTGTGACATGCCTTTTAATAAAAACAGCACAGTGTAGCAGGTCTCAAAGCATGGCTTTAGTTGAAGGGTATTCCTTACATCCAGTATTAATATAATGGAGGTTATTTATACCAGTGGCTCCCAACGTTTTTGACACCAGGGACCGGTTTTGTGGAAGACGAGCAATGAGTAGAGTGCTCTCTCCCGCCACCACTCCTAACCAACAACGGCAAAGGCAGGGCTTAATGTGATGATGTGTCGTCACATTAAGCTCCACCTTCACCTCTCAGGATGACAGGAGGCAGAGCTCAGGAGTTAACGCGACCGATGCGGAGTGGCTGCAACTACCGATGAAGCCTCACTTACTCGCCGGCTGCAGGTGGTGAGAGGTGGGCGGCAAGCGAAGCTTCAACTGTAGTTGCTGCCACTCCGCATCCCTCGCATTGCACTGCGGCCCGATGCGTAACAGACCATGGCCCGGGGGTTGAATTTATACCACAAGCCGGTAACCTATGTGAACTGTAAAGTGAGAGCATGACGTGTGTCTGTGCACAAACTGTACTGATTCTGTTCATGCGATACATTTCCTGGTTTATTGTCCGAGGAATATAATCCTAAATAAAATATTGCCATGTTCTCAAACCATTGAGCTGGCATTGACACTCATAGGTTGACATCATGGATTTGTCTCATTCCCCGAGTATTGTTACAAGTTGTTGTTAAAAGTATTTATGAAGTTCTAACATTCGGTAGCGCTGTACAATGGGTGAGACAGAATAACAAATACACATACAAGTTAAACATACAGAACAGTAGGGGTTAGGACCCTGCTCGAGAGTTTACAATCTAAGAGGAGAAGGGTGACACCTTAGGTGTGAGGGTAAATAGCTGAGTATGTGAAGTAGTGGGCTGTTGGGAAGGTGGAGCAAGACATGTATGGTGTGTGATTATGGAGCGAACCGAAAGGCTTCTCTAAAGTAATATGTTTTCAGAGACTTCTTGAAGGACTGGAGAGACGGGGAGAGTCTAATGTTGCGGGGGAGGGAGTTCCATAGAAAGGGTCAGCTCTGGAGAAGTCCTGAAGGCGGGAGTTGGGGATTCAGGTAGGAGGAGATAACATCAGATCATTGGCAGAGCGGAGTGGTTGGGACGGGATGTACCTGCTAATAAGGGAGGAGATGTAGGCAGAGGCGCGGTTATGGAGAGCTTTGTATGTGAGGACCATTATTTTGAATTGGATTCTAAAGGAAACAGGGAGCCAGTGAAGAGATTGACAAAGAGGCGAGGTGCGAGAGATGAAGTGAGGTGGTTGTGCGTGACGCAGACATTCATAACAGACTGCAGAGGGAGAATCTGGGATCTCTTAAGGCCAGAGAGGAGGTTACAGTAGTCAAGACAATGTTTTTTTAGGTGGAAGTAGCAAGATTTGGTTAGCGACTAAATGTGAGGAGTGAAGGAGAGATCAGAGTTGAATTGGACCCTGAGGCAATGAGCCTGTGAGGTAGAACTAATAGAAACATAGAATATGTCGGCAGATAAGAACCTTTCAGCCCATCTAGTCTGCCCAATTACATGGATACTTTACCTGGATTTATCTTTTATTTAGGATAGCCTTATGCCTAATGACTAATGGTGGCACTAATCACCTGAAGCGAAATGGGTGCAGGAGTGTTAGGTTTAGAGGGAGGGAAGACGAGGAGTTCAGTTTTAGAGAGATTAAACTTTAGGAAAAGGGAAGTCATCCAGTCGGAGACAGCCGATAGGCAGGCTGTAACAAGGTCCAACACAAGAGGAGAGTTTGGGAGAGGAAAGGTAGATTTCAGTGTCGTCAGTATAGAGGTGGTGTTTAAATCCATAGGAATAGATGAGGTTGTCAAGAGGTGGTATAGATCGAGTAAGGGACCCAGAACAGCCTTGAAGTACCCCAACTGAGATAGAAACTGGGGGTGAAGAGGCACCATCAAAGGAGGCACTGAAGGAGCTTAGAGAGAGAGATAGGAAGAGAACCTGGAGAGAGCACTGTCACTGAGGCCACGTTGCCGCAGGAAAGGGTGGTCAATCGTGTCAAATGCAGGGGTAAGGTCAAGAAGAATAAGCAGGGAGAAGTGACCTTTGGTCTTAGCAGCAACTAAATCATTAGTCAGTCTCAGTGCTGAGAGCAAAAGCCGGACTGGTGCGGATCAAGTAGAGAGTTAGCAGCAAGAAACCCGGTGAGCTGGTTATAGACCTGACCGTTGAAAATTTTGGGAGCAAAGAGATGGGATGGTAGTTTGAAAGGGAGGTGGGATCAAGAGATGGCTTCTTCAGAATGGGGGTTATCAGAGCACGCTTGATTGCAGCAGGGAGGACTCCAGAGGAGAGGGAGAGACATGAAACCACTACTGGAGAATTCCACACCTGCCCCTGTAATGGGGACTGATTACAAATAAGGTATAAAATTACCTTTAGGCTACATAAATAAGGTATAGATGGAATTTTTTGTTTAGACATTTTCCCCATCCCCAAACTATCTCATTAACATATGCAAATATTCACAAATGAGGAACGCTTCTGGTCTCAAGCATTTCTGTTGACGGGTACTCGGCCTTTATACTTTTCTAGAACACTGTTATTATTTATTATTATTATTATTCTTTATTCATAAAGCGCCAGCATATTCCGCAGCGCTATACAATAAGCACAGTATAGACAGGGTTACAATACATTGAACAACATTTGACAAACAGTACAGGAGGAGATGAGGGCCCTATTCCCGTAGGAACTCAAAATCTGGGAGGGTTGGGGTTGGAAACAGGAGGAGAGAACTGTAAGGTGAGAGTGATTGATGGTTGCGTCAGTGAGTTGGGTGGTAGGCTTCCCTAAATAGGAATGTTTTAAGGGAGCGTTTGAAGGAAGAGAAGTTAGGGGAAAGTCTGACAGTACGAGGGAGAGCGTTCCAGAGAGTGGGGGCTGCGCGTGAGAAATCCTGCAGTCTATCATGGGAAGAGGTGATGCGGGGAGAAGCTAGGCGCAGGTCACTGTTTGACCTTAGGGAGCGGGCTGGGGTGTATTTGGTGATTAGTGAGGACAGGTAGTGGGGAGCTGAGTTAGTGAGGGTTTTGTAGGTAAGGATAAGGATTTCGAACTTAATTCTGCAGTGGATGGGGAGCCAGTGAAGGGACTCGCAGAGGGGAGTGGCAGAGACAGAGCCGCTGAGCCACTGTTCACTAAGCACCGAAATTTCGGTGCTTTTCACTTCAGCGATTCCATCTTGCCCACAGTACGGTGAATTCACTAGATGGCCACCATAGTGTGCCGAAGACTGATTGCTGAAGCCTCATAAAAACGTTGGAGAACATCACAGAAGAACACTGAAGTGGCCTTGGCGTAAAAATAATAAGGTCCATTATAGAAAAAAAAGCCTTTTAAAAAAATCGGGAAACAAAATTTTTGTCTAAAAATACAAAAATATGTTTTAAAAATGAATAAAAAGCCTTTTGCTGAAAATGAAAAGAATAAATGATTTTTTTTACATTGAATCTTATAGGATTCGTCTGTTTAAACCAGTTGAACTGAATCACTGAAAATCAGGTCATTTTGCCAAAACTTCGGTGCAGTTCGACGTTCTCTGAATAGATTAACCATTACTTCTCTATGGTACAATTTTGCTGCTGTCGGAGATCGGCAAAAATCGGTGAATTGCACCATATTTTGCTGTCTATTCGCCTGTATTTGACAAATTTACAGTTTAGTGAATAGACGAACTGCCCCGAAATTGCCCCAAACTGTGAAATTCACCATTGGATGCAATTCGGTTTCAAGTACGTTGCTTAGTAAATAGACCCTATAATATACATGCAATGCCTAGCTTGCCCGAACAATGGCTGTTGGGCTACAAATCCCAAAATTGTTAGCTGGACTTCTGGTATCTCCTTCACCCATCTACAAAACAAATCCCAGTGCTTCCGGTGTTGTGCATCCTTTGTTTGTTTTTCGGCTTCCTTGTACAAATGCTTGTTTCCTAGTGTTGTAGTGGGTATACGTTTTACTCAATTATAATGCAATGTTTTTATTTATCTCGCTCCTCCTCTAGGTGGTTTCATGGAAACATGTCTGAACACTGGTCTTGATTTGGCTACTTAGTGAGAATTTGGCTGCTCATAATGTCCAGTTCAGGATACCCTCCTAATCAAGGAGCCTTCAGCAATGAACCGAGCCGCTACTCCTCCCATCCCGTGCAGTACTCCTTCTCCAGCAACCGGCACCAGCAGGCAAGTACATATTTCACATTCAGCTTCTTATTGTTTTGTTTTTCTATTTATTCAACTATTATTTACTTTTTTTTAAGGTTAATGCATTCATGCATAAGTTCATCTTTATAGAATATATCTAAAAATGCAAGTGAATTGAAGGATAAAAGGAAAGGAAAATGTGTGAATACAAACAGGGTTATTCAGAGAGAGGTGAAAATTAGGAGAATGACTGTAGAATGGAAAATTCTAGGACAAAATAGCCGATTTGGAAAGTGAGATGAATGGGAGAATTTTTCTGGTTTTCGCTATTTTGACCTACAGGGTTATTCAAAGAGATTCGAAAAGTCACCGCACGTTTGGTGACTTTTCGTTCTCTTCAATTCGGTTTGTTTTGCCGATCCCATTTCGGTGACCCTGCGGTGTATTCAGCAAGCACCACAGGGTCCCCGAATTGCAGGGAAAAGCTGCCGCAAACCCGACGAAAACTCACCGCAAAACCCAGCGAATGCACGCCGAAAACCCTCAAAAACATCTGTATTAACCTGCCGAAAACCACAGAAAAACCCGAACAGGAGCCGATCACAGCCTTCGACACAGCAGAAGAGGCAGTGAATAAATTAGGAAAACAGTTTCAGGGTTATTCAAAGAGATTCGAAAAGTCACTGCACGTTCGGTGTCTTTTCGTTCTCTTCAATTCGGTTCCTTTTGCCGATCCCAATTCGGTGACCCTGCGGTGTATTCAGTAAGCACCACAGGGCCCCCGAATTGCAGGGAAAGGCCGCCGCAAACCCGACGAAAACTAACCGCAAAACCCACCGAATGCATGCTGAAAACCCTCAAAAACATCTGGATTAACCTGCCGAAAACCAAGCCCGAGCAGGAGCCGAACAGCCGAACGCAGCCGAAGCAGCTGAGACCGCAGACGAGGGAGGTGAATAAATTAGCAAATTATGAATGTGTGAAAGTGAAACGCTGAAACTACTGAGCGAAAATGTGTGAAATTTGCATATGCGGTCCAGGGAATGATAATAAAGAGGGCTGTTACAGAAAAAATAAGAAAACTTAAAAAAAATAAAAAATATCGGTCTTTTAAAAAAAAAAATATTCTGAAAAATGCTTAAAATATCCTAAAAAATCTATAAATAAAGAGACTCTTTACTGCAGAATTTTATAAGGAACGGTTTATTAGATATTGAATTAAAACGGGAATATTTTTAACATTGAAGCCTATGGGATTCTCTGAATAAATTTGCCGAATTAAACCACCGAATGACAGGGCATTTCGGGAACCTTTCACTGCTGGTTTGTGTTCTCTGAATAGCCGAAGCAGTGCTTTTTCATGGGATGTTCACTGCCCTCAAACAGGCACCGAACAGGCACCGTATGTTCAGGCAATTGGAGAAATGGGATTATTTAAAGGAAGCATTATTGAAGGCCACAGGAAATTGCATTCGGCTTGTTAGCAAAAACAAAAAAGGGAAGAAACCACTGTGGTACTCTGCAGAAGTGGCCAAAATAGTGAAGAACAAAAAGATAGCATTCAATAATTATAAAACAACTCAGAGTGAAGAAGATAGGCAAACCTATAAGATTAGGCAGAAAGAGGCAAAGCAATTTATAAGAGCTTCCAAAGCACACGCAGAAGAGAAAATAGCCCAGTCAGTAAAAAAGGGGGACAAAACATTTTTTAGATACATAAACGAGAAAAGAAAAGTAAAACAAGGATTAGTTAGATTAAAAACAAAGGAAGGAAGGTATGTAGAAGAGGATAAAAGTCTCGCTGACTGCCTCAATGAATATTTTTGTTCAGTCTTTGCAGAAGAAAAGGAAGGAAAGGGACCTCAGTTAGGAGAGAACACTGCTCTCTCACATGGCGGTCTACACCTGAGCCATACCCCCAGACCGGGTGAGAGAAATGGTGGCGGTGTCGGAATCCTGCTCTCTCCCACCTGCACCTACCAGCATCTCCCTCCACCCCCATCCCTCTCCTTCTCCTCCTTTGAAACACACTGCATCCGCCTGTTCTCTCCCCTGGCTCTCAGGATGGCAGTCATCTACCGCCCACCGGGACCAACCTCCCAGTTCTTTGACCACTTTGCCACCTGGCTTTCTCACTTCCTGTCTTCTAATCTTCCATGCCTAATTCTCGGGGACTTCAACATTCCCATTGATGATCCTTCTGCCCCTGCTGCCTCCAAACTTCTTTCACTCACGTCCTCGTCCTCCCTTGGACTCACGCAATCCTCTCTCCTCCCTACCCACCGCGATGGTCACGCTATTGACCTTGTCTTTTCCAACCTCTGCTCCATTTCTGAGTTCACCTGTCGCCCTTTCCCCATCTCTGACCACCACCTTCTCTCTTTCAACCTATCTGGACTTCCTAAACACCCTGCTCCCCCACCCCGCACACACACTCGCAGAAATCTACATGCCGTGGATCCCCATCAATTCTCCAATCTACTTCACCACCTCCCTCACACCTCATCCTTCACCTGCCCTGATGCTGCCACTAATCACTACAACACTACGCTTATCTCTGCTCTAGACACTCTTGCTCCTCTTCGACTCTGTAAGGCCCCACGCCGCCAGCTTCAGCCCTGGCACACCCTCCAGACACGCTACCTGCAAAGATGCTCCCGCACTGCAGAGCGTGCCTGGAGGAAATCCCGCTCTGAAGCTGATTTTGTTCACTTCAAGTTTATTCTCCGGTCATACACCTCTGCCCTCCACCTGACCAAACAATCCTTCTTCTCATCTCTTATATCTACGCTGTCCTCTAACCCTAAACGGCTCTGGTCCACCTTCAACACCCTCCTCCACCCACCCGCACCTCCCCCCTCAGCTGCCTTCAACGCTCAAGACCTGGCAGATTTCTTCCTTAGTAAAACTCTAACTATCAGAAGCGACATCCCAACACAAGATAGTTATCTGCCACCTCCACTCCCAGAGGTCCCCTCTGCCGCTTCCTCCCAGCCACTGAGGAGGAAGTCCATTCCTTATTGTCCTCCTCACATCTCACCACGTGCCCGCTCGACCCCATTCCCTCACATCTAATTCCTCCCCTCTCCTCCTCCATCACCCCTGCTCTCACACACATCTTCAACCTATCTCTCTCCACCGGCTCCTTCCCATCCGCCTTCAAACATGCGCTAGTTACCCCTTTACTAAAGAAACCATCCCTCGATCCCAACTCTCTATCCAACTACCGCCCTGTATCCCTGCTTCCCTTTACCTCTAAGATCTTAGAAAAACTAGTCTTCAACCGCCTCTCCCTCTTCCTGTCCTCCAATTCCCTACTTGACCACCTGCAATCTGGCTTCCGTCCCCTACACTCAACTGAAACTGCCCTCACCAAAGTCACCAACGACCTCCTAACTGCTAAAAAACACGGCCACTATTCTATTCTCATCCTGCTTGACCTCTCGGCTGCTTTTGACACTGTTGACCACCCCCTCCTTCTGCAGACCCTCAGCTCTCTTAGTCTCTGTGACACTGCACTTGCTTGGGTTGACCATTTATCCAACAGGTCCTTCTGTGTGTCCTTTGCTGGTAACTCTTCCTCTTCATTGCCTTTATCTGTTGGTGTACCTCAAGGCTCTGTCCTTGGTCCTCTGCTCTTTTCCATCTACACCTCCTCCCTGGGCAAAATCATCAACAGCTTTGGCTTTAATTACCACCTCTACGCTGATGACACTCAGATCTTCCTCTCTACCCCTGATCTCTCTCCCCCTGTCCTTTCAAAAGTCAGTGACTGTTTATCTGGCATCTCCTCCTGGATGGCCTCGCACCACCTAAAGATCAACATGTCCAAGACTGAGCTCCTACTTATTCCTCCCTCTAATGCCTCCCCACCTCCTGACTTCTCTATCACGGTGGAGGGTATCACCATCTCCCCATCAAACCAAGTTCGCTGTCTTGGAGTTACACTTGACTCTGCTCTTTCCTTCATCCCCCACATCAAGTCTCTTTCCTCCTCCTGCCGCTACCAATTGCGTAATATTTCCAGAATTCGGCCATTTCTTACCGCTGTCACCACAAAGCAACTCATACACGCCGTGGTAATCTCCCGACTCGACTATTGCAATAATCTCTTATCTGGCCTCCCTCTGTCCCGCCTCTCCCCTACAATCCATCCTGAACGCCTCCGCCAGGCTAATTCACCTCACCCGCCGCTCTGTCTCTGCCGCTCCCCTCTGCGAGTCCCTTCACTGGCTCCCCATCCACTGCAGAATTAAGTTCAAAATCCATATCCTTTCCTACAAAACCCTCACTAACTCAGCTCCCCACTACCTGTCCTCACTAATCACCAAATACACCCCAGCCCGCTCCCTAAGGTCAAACAGTGACCTGCGCCTAGCTTCTCCCCGCATCACCTCTTCCCATGATAGACTGCAGGACTTCACACGCGCAGCCCCCATTCTCTGGAACGCTATCCCTCGTACGGTCAGACTTTCCCCTAATTTCTCTTCCTTCAAACGCTCCCTTAAAACATTCCTATTTAGGGAAGCCTACCACCCAACCCACTGACGCAACCATCAATCACTCTCACCTTGCAGTCCTCTCCTCCTGTTTCCAACCCCAACCCTCCCAGATTGTGAGTTCCTACGGGAATAGGGCCTCATCCCCTCTTGTACTGTTTGTCAAATGTTGTTCAATGTATTGTATCCCGTCTATACTGTGCCTATTGTACAGCGCTGCGGAATATGCTGGCGCTTTATAAATAAAGAATAATAATAATAATAACACTAAAGAGACATTTACATATGAGTTTACAGAGGAGGAGCTTCTACAGCAGCTGTCTAAAGTAAAGACAAATAAGTCAATGGGGCCTGATGGGATCCACCCTAAATTATTAAAAGAGCTCAGTGATGTAATAGCAAAAGCGTTAACCGATTTATTTAACCAATCCTTGTTAACGGGAGTTGTCCCAGAAGACTGGAAATTAGCAAATGTTGTGCCCATTTACAAGAAGGGTAGTAGAGAGGAATCGGGGAACTATAGGCCAGTTAGTCTTACGTCAGTAGTGGGGAAATTAATGGAAACCATGTTAAAGGAAAGGATTGTTGAACATCTAAAAACACATAGATTACAGGATCAGAAACAACATGGGTTTACCTCAGGGAGATCATGCCAAACTAATCTTATTGATTTTTTTGATTGGGTAACAAAAATAATAGACACAGGTGGTGCAGTAGACATTGCTTATTTAGATTTCAGTAAGGCTTTTGATACTGTTCCGCATTGAAGGCTTATCAATAAATTGCAATCTTTGAGCTTGGATTCCAATATTGTTGAATGGATTAGGCAGTGGCTGAGTGACAGGCAACAGAGGGTTGTGGTAAATGGAGTTTATTCGGCGCAAGGTCTTGTTACCAGTGGGGTACCTCAGGGGTCAGTACTTGGACCCATTCTATTTAATATTTTTATTGGTGATATTGCAGAAGGTATTAATGGAAAAGTATGTCTTTTTGCTGATGACACAAAGATTTGCAACAGGGTTGACGTTCCTGGAGGGATCAGCCAAATGACAAATGATTTAGGTAAACTAAAAAAATGGTCGGAGTTGTGGCAATTGAGTTTTAATGTGGATAAGTGCAAGATAATGCACCTGGGTCGTAAAAACCCAAGGGCTGAATATAGAATATTTGATACAGTCCTAACCTCAACATCTGAGGGTTGGGATTTAGGGGTTATTATTTCAGAGGATCTAAGGGTAAGTAGTCAATGTAATAGAGCAGCAGGAAATGCTAGCAGAATGCTTGGTTGTGTAGGGAGAGGTATTAGCAGTAGGAAAAGGGAAGTGCTCATGCCACTGTACAGAGCACTGGTGAGACCTCACTTGGAGTACTGTGTGCAGTACTGGAGACCGTATCTCCAGAAGGATATAGACATCTTAGAGAGAGTTCAGAGAAGGGCTACTAAAATGGTGTACGGCTTGAAGGAGAAAAGTTACCAGGAAAGGCTTAATTATCTTAACATGTACAGCTTGGAAAAAAGACAAGACAGAGGAGATATGATAGAAACATTTAAATACGTAAAGGGAATCCACAAGGTAGAGGAAGGGAGTATATTTAAAAGGAAACAAAGTAGCAAAACAAGAGGACATAGTCTTAGATTAGAGGGGCAAAGGTTTAAAAGTAACATCAGGAAGCATTATTTTACTGAGAGGGTGGTGGATACATGGAACAGCCTTCCAGTAGAAGTGGTAGAGGCCAAAACAGTAATTGAATTTAAGCAAGCATGGGATAGGCATAAGGCTATCCTAAACAAAAGATAAATCCAAGTTAAGTATCCATGTAATTGGGCAGACTAGATGGGCCGAAAGGTTCTTATCTGCCAACATTTTTCTATGTTTCAATTCGCTAGGATTTGGCGAATTGCCTGCTCTCTGGATAGACGAATGGCCGAGAAAGGTAACCGAACGCTGATTTTCAGCGTTCGGTTACCTTTCTCAAGCAATTCGGAGCTCTTTGAATAACCCTGCTAGAATTTTCCATTCTCCAGTCATTCTCCTGCTGTTCACCGCTCTCTGAAAATACCTGACTGTCTTATATTGTTTTGGCCCCCCAAAAACACACTAGCAGGGTTATTCAGAGAGAGGTGAATCTCCAGAGAAACGGCAGGAGAATGAACAATCTAGACCAAATCGTCGATTTGGAAAGTGAGATAAATGGGAGGATTTTTCTGGTTTGGCCATTTTGACCTAGAATTTTCCATTCTCCAGTGATTCTCCTGGTTTTCACCGCTCTCTGAATAACCCTGTAGGTCAAAATAGCCGATTTAGAAAGTGAGATGAATGGGAGAATTTTTCTGGTTTGGCTATTTTGACCTGCAGGGTTAGTCAAAGAGATCCGAATTGTGGCCGAAAGGTAACCGAACAGTGAAATTCAGCGTATGGTTACCTTCCTGGCTATTCAGAGAGCAGGCAGTTCGCCAAATGTTGGCGAATTGCCTGCACATACGGTGCCTGTTCGTTGCCTGTTCGAGGGCAGTGAATCCCCGTAGAGAAGCAATGCTTCGTCTATTCAGAGAACAAAAACCAGCATTGAAAAGTTGCCTAATTTCCCTGCTGTTCGGTGGTTTCCTTCGACAGGTTTATTCAGGCGAATCCCATAGGCTTCAATGTTAAAAATATTCCCTTTTTAATACAATATCTAATAAACCGTTCATTATAATATTCTGTACTAAGAAGTCTCTTATGTATAGATTTTTTAGAATCTTTTAGGCATTTTTTTTTTTCTGCGAAAATAATTTTTTGGTTTTTAAATCGTTTTTCTTTTTTCTGTAACAGCCCTTTTTATTATCATTCATTGGATCTTATATGTAAATTCCAGACATTTTCATTCTGTAGTTTCTTTGCAAACAGCGTTTCACTTTTCAAACATTCAAGCGTACTGGGGTTTTTTTCCACTCCATTCGTCTGCGGTGTCGTTTTTTTCCGGCTACTGCTCTGCGCTGTGATCGGCGGCTGCTCGGGTGTCTTCGGCGGGGTTCATACAGATGTTTTTGCGGGTTTCAGTGTACGTTCGCCGGGTTTTGCGGTGAGTGTTTCGTCGGGTTTGCGGCGGCTTTTCCCTGCACTACGATGGCCCTGTGGTGCTTGCTGAATACACCGCAGGGTCGCCGAAATGGGATCGCCAAATCACACCGAATTGAAGAGAACGAAAAGTCAGCGAATGTGCAGTGACTTTACGATTCTCTTTGCATAACCCTGCTAGAATTTTCCATTCTCCTGCTTTTCACCTCTCTGAATAACCCTGAAAGTATTCTTCAATGTTATTTTTGCTTATCAGGGTTATCCAAAGAGATCCGAATTGCTTGAGAAAGGTAACCGAACGCTGAAAATTCAGTGGTTTAACCCTTTCGCTGCTGAGGCTTTTCCCGCCCCTGTGCTGAGGTCATTTTTACCGGTTTTGCTAATCATCAGGGTTATCCAAAGAGCTCCGAATTGCTTGAGAAAGGTAACCGAATGCTGAAAATCAGCGTTCGGTTACCTTTCCTGGCCATTCGGCTATCCAGAGAGCAGGCAATTCGCCAAATCCTGGCGAATTGTCTGCACATACGGTGCCTGTTCGGTTCCTGTTCGAGGGCAGTGAAATCCCCATGAAAATGCACTGCTTCGGCTATTCAGAGAACACAAACCAGCAGTGAAAGGTTCCCCTAATGCCCTGCCATTCGGTGGTTTCATGCGGCAAATTTATTCAGGAGAATCCCATAGGCTTCAATGTTAAAAATATTCCCGTTTTAATTCAATATCTAATAAACCGTTCATTATAAAATTCTGCAGCAAAAAGTCTCTGTACTTATAGATTTTTTAGGATACTTTAAGCATTTTTCAGATTTTTTTTTTTTTTTTAAAAAGTCCGATTTTTTTTTGATTTTTTTTTTCAGTTTACTTATTTTTTCTGTAACATACCTCTTTATTATCATTCCCTGGACCTCCTGTGAAAATTTCAGACATTTTCGCTCAGTAGTTTCTTTGCAAACAGCGTTTCTTTTTCCCAGATTCATACAAATGGTTTTTCTAATTTATTCACTGCCTCCTCTAGTCACAGCTGCTTCGGCTCTGTGTGATTCGGCTCCTGTTCGGCTCCTGTTCGGCTTTTTCGAAGGTTAATCCAGATGTTTTTGCTTGTTTTCAGCATGCATTCGGTTCGTTTTCGTCAGGTTTTCGGCAGCTTTTCCCTGCAATTCGGGGACCCTGTGCTCTTTGCTGAATACACCGCAGGGTCACCGAAATGCAATCGGCAAAAGGAACCGAATTGAAGAGAACGAAAAGTCACCGAACGTGCGGTGACTTTTCGAATCTCTTTGGATAACCCTGCATGTTTAAATGTGTTTTTAAGGCTTATTTTAGTATATGACCCAGACATATCGTTCTTTCCGTCAGACTCGGCAGATTAATAATATGTCATTATTATCAGGGTTATCCAAAGAGATCCGAATTGCTTGAGAAAGGTAACCGAACGCTGAAAATCAGCGTTCGGTTACCTTTCCTGGCCATTCGGCTATCCAGAGAGCAGGCAATTCGCCAAATCCTGGCGAATTGCCTGCACATACGGTGCCTGTTCGGTCCCTGTTCGAGGGCAGTGAAATCCCCATAGAGAAGCACTGCTTCGGCTATTCAGAGAACACAAACCAGCAGTGAAAGGTTCCCCTAATGCCCTGCCATTCGGTGGTTTCATTCGGCAAATTTATTCAGGAGAATCCCATAGGCTTCAATGTTAAAAATATTCCTGTTTTAATTCAATATCTAATAAACCGTTCATTATAAAATTCTGCAGCAAAAAGTCTCTTTATTTATAGATTTTTTAGGATAGTTTAAGCATTTTTCTGATTTTTTTTTTTTTTTATTAAAAATCCGATTTTTTTTTTTTTTTTTTGTTTACTTATTTTTTTTGTAACAGCCCTCTTTATTATCATTCCCTGGACCTCCTGTGAAAATTTCAGACATTTTCGCTCAGTAGTTTCTTTGCAAACAGCGTTTCTTTTTCCCAGATTCATACAAATGGTTTTTCTAATTTATTCACTGCCTCCTCTACGTCACAGCTGCTTCGGCTCTGTGTGATTCGGCTCCTGTTCGGCTCCTGTTCGGCTCCTGTTCGGCTCCTGTTCGTCTTTTTCAAAGGTTAATCCAGATGTTTTTGCTTGTTTTCAGCGTGCATTCGGTTAGTGTTCGGTGGGTTTACGGCAGCTTTTCCCTGCAATTCGGGGACCCTGTGGTACTTGCTGAATACACCGCAGGGTCACCGAAATGCAATCGGCAAAAGGAACCGAATTGAAGAGAACGAAAAGTCACCGAACGTGCGGTGACTTTTCGAATCTCTTTGGATAACCCTGTATATGTATACGTCATGACCTGTCTGTATATTATAACAAAAAATGCAATAAAATATGAATTTTCAATAATTTACAACGTGTAAAGTGTTTTTTTTCCACATTTTAACATGCGAGCAATTGCGGTTATATTTTGTATGGGGTGCGCTTGTTAAAAAAATTAGAGATGGGGTCTCGTTACATTTTTTTTTGGGGAAAATTACACGATTTTTAACAAACGCACCGCATACAAAAATCGTTAGTGCAGCATATCATTGTTCACATTATAATTGAAATGGGAACAATATTGCTGCATTAACAAACCAAAAAAAAGAAAAAAAAAGTGTTTATTTTTTTTTATAATTTTTTTTTAAATATTTTTTTATTTTATTTATTTATTTATTTTTACAAACTTTTTTCACATTCGAGTTTGGTATCGTTGGAACGGCCATGCTCTGGCCGATCCAACAATACCAAACGTTAACCCCTAGCTGCCACGGATCGGGAGATAGGGAGTTCATTGGAACTCCCTATCTCCACCGTTGGTGGCAGTTAGGGGTTAACTCCAGGACTGGCGTCATCGTGCTATGCACGATGACGCCAGTCCTCAGGGGGAGTTCCCGGAGGCTTGGACGGCATCCAAGATGTCGGCCAGCTCCGGGAAAGGATCACGAACCGGCGCTTTTCAGCACCGATTCGTGATCCAGCTCCCCAGGGGTTAATGCCAGGTACCATTTGGAAGGGCAGGCTGTGCCCTTCCAAATGGTGCCTGGGTTAACCCCCGCAACGCCGCCGATCGGAGGGAGAGAGGTCCGAAGGACCTCTCCCTCCTTTCAGGCGCCTCCTCCGCACATGCGGGGGGGGGGGCGCCTGAATTAGGTGTCATCGCGCTGCCGCGATGACACCTAATTTCACCGGCGGCGGTTCCGGATGCTGGGCTGACATCGAGGATGTCAGCCCGCACCGGAGGGGCCAGCGATCGGCCGGAACCCGGCCAAACGCTGACCCCAAAGGGAGGACGCGCTCAGCGCGTCCTCAGCACAGCAGGAGCCATGCGGAGGACGCGCTCAGCGCGTCCTCCGCATCGAAGTGCTTAATTCGGCAAGTTAATTCAGGAGAATCCCATAGGATTCAATGTTAAAAATATTCCCGTTTTAATTCAATATCTAATAAACCGTTCATTATAAAATTCTGCAGTAAAGAGTCTCTTTATTTATAGATTTTTTAGGATATTTTAAGCATTTTTCTTAATTTTTTTTTTTGTAACGTTTAGTTCTTTTTTCTGTAACAGCCCTTTTTATTATCATTCCCTGGACCTCCTGTGTAAATTTCAGACATTTTCGCTCAGTAGTTTCTTCGCAAACAGCGTTTCACTTTCATACATTCATACACACGGTTTTGCTAATTTATTCACTGCCTCATCTGCGGTTTCAGCTGCTTCGGCTGCCTGTGATCGGCTCCTGTTCGGCTGCTTCGCTGCGTGTGATCGGCTCCTGCTCGGGTTTTTCGATGGCTAATCCAGATGTTTTTGCGTGTTTTCGGCATGCATTCGGTGGGTTTTGCGGTTAGTTTTCGTCAGGTTTGTGGCAGTTTTTCCCTGCAATTCGTGGACCCTGTGGTGCTTGCTGAATACATCGCAGGGTCACCGAAAAGGGGATCGGCAAAAGGAACCGAATTGAAGAGAACGAAAAGTCACCGAACGTGCGGTGACTTTTCGAATCTCTTTGAATTACCCTGTATGTTTATTTATTTATAAAGGATTTTACCAGGAAGGATACATTAAGATTTCTCTTGTTTTCAAGTATGTCCTTGATTCAAGAACATTGAATTGTTACAGTTGTTACAGAAATACAGAGTAATAAAATGCAAGATAAAAAAAACCGCACAAATCTACGGATTAACAGAAAATAAATATACAGGGTTATTCAAAGAGATTCGAAAAGTCACCGCACGTTCGGTGACTTTTCGTTCTCTTCAATTCGGTTTGTTTTGCCGATCCCATTTCGGTGACCCTGCGGTGTATTCAGCAAGCACCACAGGGCCCCCGAATTGCAGTGAAAAGCTGCCGCAAACCTGACGAAAACTATCCGCAAAACCCAGCGAATGCACGCCGAAAACCCTCAAAAACATCTTTATTAACCTGCCGAAAACCACAGAAAAACCCGAACAGGAGCCGATCGCAGCCTTCGACACAGCAAAGAGGCAGTGAATAAGTTAGGAAAACAGTTTGTATGAATGATTGAAAAGTAGAACACTGCAAAGAAACTACTGAGTGAAAATGTCTGAAATTTACATATGAGGTCCAATGAATAATAATAAAAAGGGCTGTTACAGAAAAAATAAGTAAACTTTAAAAAAAAAGAGAAATCGGTCTTTTTAAAAAAATTTTTCTGAAAAATGCTTAAAATATCCTAAAAAATCTATAAATAAAGAGACTCTTTACTGCAGAATTTTATAATGAACAGTTTATTAGATATTGAATTAAAACAGTAATATTTTTAACATCGAAGCCTATGGGATTCGCCTGAATAAACCTGCCGAATTAAACCACCGAATGGCAGGGCATTTCGGGAACCATTCACTGCTGGTTTGTGTTCTCTGAATAGCCGAAGCAGTGCTTTTTCATGGGGATTTCACCGCCCTCGAACAGGCACCGTATGTGCAGGCAATTCGCCAGGATTTGGCGAATTGCCTGCTCTCTGGATAGCCGAATGGCCAAGAAAGGTAAAATCAGCGTTCGGTTACCTTTCTCCAGCCATTCGGATCTCTTTGAATAACCCTGTATGTTACATGTTTACAGGTGCATTCTGTATTGAGGTATGTTAATAGAGCTCTCTTAAGTGACTTAAGACTGGGGGAAGATTTGATGGCGTCTGGGAGGTTATTCCATAATTGTGGTGCTCTGTAGGAAAATGAGGATCGAGACACTTTCTTTTTTGTATGTTTTTTGTGGTATTGCAAGTAAGGTGCAGGTCCTGGATCGGAGGTTATAGGATGAGGGAACTGCTAGGGGAAGCAGCCTATTCAGGTAGGGTGATAGCTTCCCAGAAAAGCTCTTAGGCTGGGTTCACATCTGCTCGTTTTTTGACGCGTGTAATACGCACATTTTTTGACGCGTGTAATACGCACATTTTTTGACGCGCGTAATACGCACCTTTTTTATGACGCGCGTAATACGCACCTTTTTTATGACGCGCGTAATACGCATGTTTTTTGACGCGCGTAATGCGCACGTTTTTTGACGCGAGTATCGTGCAATCGTAAAAAACGCGCGAACGTGCATTGCAGCGCATTCACGCTGCAGTCTATGGCTGTGAACGCGCTGCAATACGCCCCAAAGAAGCTCCTGTACTTCTTTGGGCGTAGGACGTTTTACAGCGCATTCCTACGTGCTGTAAAACGCCCAGGTGTGAACGGGCCCCATAGGAAATAATGGGATTTCCGTGTTTAGGCGTTTTACAGCGCACAGGAATGCGCTGTAAAACGCCCAGGTGTGAACGGGGCCTTAAACTCCAGGTCTGAAAGGTGAAGAGTGCGTCTTGATTCCAGCTACAGCCAGTTTAGCTCTTTTAACATGTCACAATGGTGGGTCATGTAGTTACATTGTAGCACAAAGCGACAGAATGAGTTATACAATGTAGTAAGTTTATGAAGGTGTGTTTGCGGGCGGCTACATACACTACATCTCCATATTCAAAAGTTGGCATAAGCATTTGCTGTACAATCTGCTTTCTTACCGTGGGGCTCAGGCAGGATTTGTTTCTGTACAGGGCACCTAGTTTGGGGTAAACTTTGGATGAGAGTTTTTCGATGTGGAGGCCAAAGGATAGATTTGGGTCCAACCTCATACCTAGATATTTGAGAGAAGTGACTGTGGTCAGCGTGCAATTTGATTTTGTCCTGACACCTAGGTGGGGCGATTGCAATTTATGTAGTTTAGGTGCTGTTCCAAAGAGCATTGTAACAGTTTTGTCAGTATTTAGAATAAGTTTGTTATCTGCAAGCCACTTTTCTACCTCTGTGAATTGTTCTTGCAGCACGGCCTCCAGCTGCGGTTGGTTTGCTGGTATAGATGACGGTGTGGTCTGCATACATGTGTACAGTTGATGCTTTGCAGACGTTGGGCAGGTCATTTATGAATATTGTGAATAGCAGGGGCCAAGTATCGAGCCTTGGGGTACACCGCATGTGACTGGGAGCGGGAGGGAGGAGCTGCAACAAAAGTCCAGGGACTTTTTTTTAGACTTTAATAGCTGCAAAACCTGATAACAATGGAAGTGATGGTGATTTGTATTTATTTCATTTTGAATTTCTTTATTTTTTTTTATCAATTTGTGATTCCACTAAATACTGTGGTGGCAAAACTATATTGATACAATGTATTTATGGTTTTCTGTGTTGCAGTGCTAAGGTATACCCACAGGGTTATCCAAAGAGATTCGAAAAGTCACCGCACGGTGACTTTTCGTTCTCTTCAATTCGGTTCCTTTTGCCGATTGCATTTCGGTGACCCTGCGGTGTATTCAGCAAAGAGCACAGGGTCCCCGAATTGCAGGGAAAAGCTGCCGCAAACCTGACGAAAACTAACCGAATGCACGCTGAAAACAAGCAAAAACATCTGGATTAACCTTTGAAGAAGCCGAACAGGAGCCGAACATGAGCCGAATCACACAGAGCCGAAGCAGCTGTGACGTAGAGGAGGCAGTGAATAAATTAGAAAAACCATTTGTATGAATCTGGGAAAAAGAAACGCTGTTTGCAAAGAAACTACTGAGCGAAAATGTCTGAAATTTTCACAGGAGGTCCAGGGAATGATAATAAAGAGGGCTGTTACAAAAAAAATAAGTAAACTGAAAAAAAAAAAAAAAAAAATCGGACTTTTAAAAAAAAAATAAAAAAATCTGAAAAATGCTTAAAGTATCCTAAAAAATCTATAAATAAAGAGACTCTTTGCTGCAGAATTTTATAATGAACGGTTTATTAGATATTGAATTAAAACGGGAATATTTTTAACATTGAAGCCTATGGGATTCTCCTGAATAAATTTGCCAAATTAAACCACCGAATGGCAGGGCATTAGGGGAACCTTTCACTGCTGGTTTGTGTTCTCTGAATAGCCGAAGCAGTGCTTCTCTATGGGGATTTCACTGCCCTCGAACAGGCACCGAATGTGCGGGCAATTCGCCAGGATTTGGCAAATTGCCTGCTCTCTGGATAGCCGAATGGCCAGGAAAGGTAACCGAACGCTGATTTTCAGCGTTCGGTTACCTTTCTCAAGCAATTCGGATCTCTTTGGATAACCCTGCCAATCTTTTCCAGGGAATATTTTCACTTTGCTACATTTTTTGGAGAAAGGATTTTACCAGGAAGGATACATTGAGATTTCTCTCTTTTTCAAGTATGTCCTGGGTGGCGAGTATGTACTGTTAGGTGTCTTGCCCAAGGACACTTACTGGAGAGGTGCTCTTGCTGGGATCGAACCTGTGTCTCCACAGTCTCTCCATGGTTATAGAGCAGTGATGTTACCTCTACTCTACCCAGGCGGTACATGCACTTTATGATCTTACTAAATAAGATTCATTCTAGCGAAAGGGGAAAAAAAATGGCATGCCTAATATCAATAAAACCAGTTACGTTCACCCAAATGGTCTGAGAGGGTGTGCTTTAAATATTGCAAAGTCAGTTTTTTTATTCCTCTAATAAAAGTAGGAGTTCGGACTGCACATTGCAGAAAGGAAAAGTAACATCGCCTTGAATTTTACCTTTTCTATGGGCACTAAGCTAAAACGGGGGAGCTAAGGGGAAAAACTTGCATTCGCAAATCTCCCCATAGGCTGGCGTCAGACGAGCGCACTATGTGTGCCCGCACTGATGTTTCTTCTGGCATCTGTCGCAGCATTGAGACGCAGCGACACGCCAGCCACACGCTGTTGCACGCGCACGAATTGCACGCACAACAGCGGCCGTGCTGCGTTCGTATAGCAGCCCTCTCCGTCAAAGCGCTAGGACGCGCGTTGACAGAGCTGCAAAGCGCGATTCTCCATAGGAGGATCGAGCCTTGCAGCGCTGAGCACACTAAGTACACTCAGCGAGGTGGCCAGACGGGCTTCGAGTGGAAGGAACGTCCACTCTCACGGACGTTCCTTTCGCTCTTCAAATATGCTTGTCTGACCCCAGCCTTAGTGTCCCTGTTTTTTACAAGCACATACCGAGGCAGGCGCTGGATCCAGCATCCTGCCCCGTAACGGCCACTAGCCTCCTGGATGCTTGGGGCAGCTCTAACGTCTGCCCCGCGATCTGCTGGGGAAACCGGAACGTTAGCGAACTCAAATTTTTCCCCTTAGCATCCCAGTTTTAGCTCAGGGGACGTGATCGTGCCCGTGGTGTTTATTTCTTGCCACATCTGGCTCCCACCTTGTTCTCTTCCTTTTCCCATGTTTTTAGCAACGCGTGAGTTACTTCATATTTTCTCTCGTGTCATGGTCTCTCTTGGGGTGCTTCTTGGCTGATTTGTCCAGACAGTTGCTCTAACGAACATCGTGTTTGGGACTAGCCCGTGCACAGCCATCCAAGTGGGTTAACCAAAATGAATTGAAACCCTGGAAGGCTGCCCAAAGAGTGTGAGGTGACAACCTTCAGGATGGAGGGAAGTCCTTTGCCTTAAATGGCTGTCACAAGGCCTAGGGACAGCAGAGTGGGTGCCCTCAGCATACCACGACCAGTTCATTACATTAATTTGTTTATTTTGGCTAAACTATCCCATTAAGTAAAACATTCTTTCCATTGTATTATTTTGTTTGTGTCCCCCCCCCCCCATTTCCCTTTAATATAGTTTTAATATAGCTTTTCAGGCCACATTGAAAATCCACTTATATCTTATCGAACTGGTTTGCTGTGGCAATACCTTCAGGGTTATTCAGAGAGCTTGAAAAGCAGGAGAATGACTGGAGAATGAAAAATTCTAGGTCAAAATAGCCAATTTGGAAAATGAGATGAAGGGGAGAATTTTTCTGGTTTGGCTATTTTGACCTAGAATTTTTCATTCTCCAGTCATTCTCCAGTCATTCTCCTGCTTTTCACGCTCTCTGAATAACCCTGTTAGTGTCTATTTTGGCCACCCAAATGATTTTTGATTAAATTTAAACACCCTACAGGATAAATGCTGAAAACTAAGGGTTGGATCTTTTTGAATGTTTTCTTTATTGATTGCTTGTTGTTCGGTCTCTTGAATTAGTTTACATTTCATAAGATCGTGACATTTTTTTTTTCTTTTAATATCATTTTATTCAAAGCGAGCAGTAAAAGGCAATGTCAGGAGAACCTAGTAACAAATAATCCTCAAATGCGGATTCAGACATTTCACTATGTACAACAAATAATAATACATTCTACAGTTTTACATATACATACAGGGCTATTCAGAAAGAGGTGAAAACCTTGAGAATCACTCGAGAATTGAAAATTCGAGGTCGAAATAGTCAAACCAGAAAAATTTGCCAATTTATCTCACTTTCCAAATTGGCTGTTTGGTCTAGATTGTTCATTCTCTTGGCAATTCTCATGGTTTTCATCGCTCTCTGAATAGCCCTGATAGTTTTTAACAGAGAACTTAAGACCGAAGACACATCACAAAAATGTGTGTAATGACGCTGAATTAAGGTACAATAAACACATCTAAATAACTGAAAAATAAAAAAGACCTTAGAAACCAAATAGATAAATTGTAGAACAGAGTCAACGAGTGGTCTGTGTAAGCCTATATTAAGCTTGTAGTAATAAAAGCAGGATGGGTCAGGTTCCGAAAATCGAGGAGAGAGTGTCAGAGGTTCGTGGGACAATGTATCTGGAGGCTGTGGACACTCATCCTCACGTCCATTAAACATGTGTCGGTGTTTAATTGTAAAAGCCAACCACCAGTACCACACTTTAAAATAATAATCAGATTTGTTTTCCAAGGAAAGATGTAATTCTTCCATTTCCCTGACCCTATTAACCTGATCGATCCACTCAAAAATCATTGCTGGATCGTGTTGTTTCCCGTACCTTGGGATCAGTGCCTTCGCTGCATTAAACCGATGGATTACTAACGATTTAACATATCGGCTCGGGGATACCGGAGGCACTAGTAGGGGGGCGGCATGTAAATGGTACATTTAGAGATGTAATTTCATTAATGTAAGTGACGACCACCCCCCAATAAGGTTCTATCCATAGACATTCCCACCAGAAATGGATAAAAGTGCCCTGCATTTGACCACATCTACAGCATACCGGGGACATATCCACGGGTTACCTCACTCCTAGTAAACTAACAGCGATTTACCCAGAGAACAGTTTCTCGTTCATTTCCTGAACTCGCACATCCCGGGATGAATGGAAAATAATTTGGAAAAACAACCCTGAAATCTTAATTGCTGCGAAAACCAAAGCTTTCCTCAGTTTTGTTGGAGTACAGTAACTGCGCATGAATGCTTCAAGCACCAGAGCCTTGTGTTCTCCTCACATGGGTTGTGGTGCAACTCACACCCTCGTATGTGTCCTCTTCACTTACTGGTGCCATAATGACGCACCTAGCTCATTGATGTCATGGGCGGAAGACAAGCTTCCTCATGTCTGTGCATGTACTCACCTGGCATGTTTATGTGCAGTGTGTACATACCAAACACATCCTTCACAGTTGCTCTCAAATCTTCACTAGCTTAATGCTGTGGCCGCTAAATAATTATAAATATAGCTGTTGCTGCATCTTCATAGGTTCAAAACTACGTCAATGTTTAACCAGCTAGCTTCACCATGCTACTGAATCAAAGTATCTGGGTGGTGTTGTATGCATTGATGGATATTGGCATGACGTTGAGGGTTTTCCCCCCTCCCTCTTATTGGCCTACATATTACAGTTGATTGTAGAACAAGTTAGATTCTGAAACAAAAATTTAATTGACTACAGGTTGAGTGCCAATCACTTGAAATTCTAAAAACAAAAGGTTCAGAAAACGGACGTTTTTGGAACCTTTTGGTCACTGTCCTACTGCACCAGCACCATTGCTTAACACTTGCCATCTACATCTCCTGATTTATCCATTCTTTCATTTCTCCTGATGAACCACTATGTTCCTAAACACCAGCATTTCCCTCACTGTCGCAGTGCCCCGTGCCCCCTCATGGCTCCTCTTACGGCAGTGGTTCTCAACCTGTGGACCCTCAGGACCCACAATTGTCCTTGGTCATTAAGTCGTGACCCAAAAATATTTGAATTTCTGAAACAACATAATTTATTCCACAAAACAACATGTGCAATATTCTACAATGTATTCACTTTTTAACCAATATTGTAAACAAACAGGGATTCTTTCCAAAAAGGATAGTGCAGTAATCACAGCACTAGTGAAAACGAAAGTGCTGTTGAGGCTAAAACCCGATAAAATAAACTGTAACTGAAACATATGAAATTAATTAGAACTTATTGGAAAACTGTGGATGCTTCTTGCTCTTAATAAGTGTCTCAAAGTGTGGGGTGATGGTAGACAAAGCAACTTTAATTTAAATCACTACTGAATGAATAATAAAATATTATAAAAAACGTAACAAACTCATCTGCTCCGCGCTCCCCTGCTGTCTGTCTCTGCCGCTGTGCACATTATTTTTTCGCAGCAGCCTGCCCTCCCTGAGTCTACGCAATTTGTGTAGCTGAACGCTACGCTAATCGCATAAGCTCAAGCTGGACAAGAGATTGAGAAGTCTGAGAGATTGATCTCGTCTGGCGCTGCCTACTTCCTGAACCTCGACCCGGACAAACCTTGGTGTGACCTAGTTATAAGTATGGTTATAGACTGGGAGAGTGTGACTATACTAGAGCGTGACGGCTGGCGTATTCACTACACTCTATAGAGGCTATATTTTATTAAGAACAACGCCTCGTTGCCCCCACGCCTATGCACCTTCCCGCTGTGTATAATGTATGTTCAACTTGGAATGTGATAGTCCAATAGGGGGTATAAAACAGTTGATCATTATATCCGTACGCCTATATATCACGGCGGCGTGACCATACCATAGCGTTGTTTCCTGGGAGACACGGTATCTGTGACAAGCCGATATTCCAAACAACTACTACGATATTCCGCTTATATACACCTAATTCTTGTCTCAACCATAACTTATGAACGTTTACTCCTTGATTGTACTGATCTTTGCAACAGCAGAGGTCCACCCTTACATGGAGGGTATTGTCCTTATATTTGTATGAGACACTTGGTTTGATGCCCTTCATATATGATTTCAATTAATCTTGAATTCTGAGCACCTCTTCTAAGGGCCATTTCATATTTCAAGACCAAGTTGTATAACTTTCTTCACTCATTCTGTGTAGATGCATCGTAGTCCCTGTGAATAAGTCGTCCTTTATATGGTGAACCCTAATCAAGGATTTTTTCTAGCGCATTAGCGCAATTTATTTGACCTCCCCTTTTTTTCGCCTAATTATAAGTAGACGGACCACAGGGTGTTCACAAATCGCCCTTATAATACATTCTACCAGAGACACACCATCTTCATTTCTCATTTTGTGTTTTTTTTAAATTCTCATTTTCATTCTATGTGTGTAGTGTTCTTTGCATTAAACTTTAATAAACATTTATCTTTGTGCTTTATATTAATTATTTGCATAGCATAGACTTTCAATTTGTCCCTCAGATGATTTGCTCAGGACCTCCCTGTAAACGACATTCCTGAGCCCCATTCAATACCTCAGCAGCTGCTGAATTGCTGCAGCGCAGCAATTCAGTTTGCTGCAGCAGTGTCATTGAACGCTTTGGATGCGAATTTCGAAGTAAAATGGCCGACGATTTAATGAAAGATTCAGATTGTTTTTCGTATGACTCGCACAACAGTTGAGGTATATATGATAAAGAAAAGCAGTCGGCACAATTCCGTTTTGTATGCACACACCACAAATGATCGTTTTTATTGAATAAACGTTATGTTTACTTCTGAAACAAAATATAATTGAACTGTAATATATACATGTCTATGTGCAGGGGTAAATAATAAATAAATATTTTGTGCTTTGGTGAACAAAAACCTCAAAATTAACATTGCCATACGGAATTGTTACTTGCTTCATGGCGGCGGCCATCTTTACTACGTCACACTCAGCGACTCGCAGCATCTCCTCGGGTCGCTGCAAGTGCTAAGTTAGCAGTGCTGAGCGCTGAGCGGCAGAACGGCGTTCAATGGCAAGTTGCTAACTTAGCACTTGCAGTGGCTGAGGTATTGAACGCGCCTCTGGTGTTACTTTCTGGCTGGAGGATGACCAGGCTGTCAGTAAACTGACTCTGGAGCTGCCACATTTAACTGGCCATGGGAGAATCACTTATCACTTGTCACTCGTCAAATGCACACCAGCCACTTTCAAAGTCTGTCCCTGTGCCGTGTTGATGGTGATGGCGTAGCACACCTTAACAGGAAACCTTGAGGTAGAGGACATGAGGTGGTAATCCTACTAGAGTCAAGCCATCAGACAGCTCAAAACCAGTGGTCATGCTATCTTTGTTTGAAGTTTGGCAAAAATGTCACTTTGTAAGTTACGGGTTGATATTCGGGGCTCTGTATCTTTAAATTTCCACAGTAGACATTCATACCATATTCTAGATGTCTATAGAGCGTGATAAAAGTGTGACAACTATGTGTAATCAAGATTATATTTCTTATTCTGCTCCATCAATTTTTTCTCTGTTTAATATCAACAAAAAATAACGGTCTGACAGCATGAACACTGGTTTTTGAACTGTCTGATGGCTTAACTCCAGTGTAATCCTGGTGGGTTGTGTGTGCTATAACTCCACATACTTTATTACAGCCTCTGTACTGACTTGGGGATGAGTTTGACAAAACTTTTTTTCCCGCTTCCCTTAGGCTCGGGTCAGACGAGCGCAGTGTTCACGTCCGTGTTGCCGCACATTTTAACGTCTGTGGTAGCACACAATTATGATCAATAGAGACCCACTCACAAAATATATCCACACAGAAGTGCGGACGCACAACGGACACGGCAAACGGACGCAAGTTAGGCAAGAAGGTAAAACCGGTAGAACGGACGTGCGGAGTGCGCTGCGTCCGCAATGTCTGCATAGCTTTGTGTGTGAGCGATGGAACGTAGTCAGACGGACTGCATTTTTGACATCCAGCATTTTTGACGAACAAAATGTTTTTCATATTAATTTTATTTCCCATCTACATCAGTCAAAAAAACGTCAGTCACAAAAACGGACTGTGTGGCCACTACCATGTCGTCAGTCAGAAAGTACGTCTGTTGTGCACGGACGCACAGGCCGCCCAGAATGCGTTCGTCTGACCCTAGCCTAACTTGTGTTTTCCTAATCGCATCTGTAAATCTTTTTCTGCGTTTTTTCCCTCTTTTTCCTTTAACTGTTGTTACAGTAGAAGGGACAGATCCGTCTGAACTGAGGAGATCAGTGTAAGAAGTGATTTGGGGCTGGGACACTATGCAGGAGAAATTTGGTTCACAATCTGTTGGCTCAGTGCTGGTGGGTGTTTGAAACTCTGATTTTGGAAACAGTTCCATAGGTGGAAGGTGTGGACATGTTGGTGAGGTAGCTTAGGTTTAGTGCTGTAAGGATCCCCAGACGCTCCCGAGTGAAGGAGAGCAACTTCTGCCAGTATGAACGGAGATAACGGCATGTGAGGCAAGCGGCAGTTGGAACAGCTTTTTTTTTTTTTTAGGTGGGGAGGGGGAGCATAACACCTCAGCGTTTTTCATATGCGCGAATCGCGCAAACGTGAAAAATGCGCATTCACGCTGCAGTCTATGGCCGCAAACGCGCTGCAATAAGCCCCAAAGAAGCTCCTGTACTTCTTTGGGCGTATGGCGTTTTACAGCACGTTCCTACACCTTTTAAAACGCCCAGGTGTGAACGGGCCCCATAGGAAATCATGGGATTTCCGTGCTTGGGCGTTTTACAGCGCGCAGAAACACGCTGTAAAACGCCCAGGTGTGAACGGGGCTTAATTCTCTAATGGTCATTTCGAAAAATCCTTCCTTAGTGAGCACCTAGAAGCTGAGAGGAACATACGTGCCGAATTTCAAGTTTGTAGGCTTTACGGTTCTGGAGATTATGTGATTACAGACTTTTATATATAGATATAGATATATAGCAAAGGCTGAGGAAAGCACTCAGTCCAGGAAAACAAAAAGATATATTGCCCAGGTGCTACCCAATGGAACATTGCTTTTGCTATATTTATATATAATCATATATATAGAACCTGTTTTCCTGCAGCTCCTTCCTAAAAAATAGTATCAATAGTCGGTGCGAGCAGCCAAAAAACGAGCATATACAAATGAAGAAAATTGTCTGCACTCGTTTAAAAATAAAACCATAAACTTTAATTTATGCCATTATAAAAAATGAAACCATTTTTATATGGCATAAATTAAAGTTTATTATTTTATTTTTAAACAATATCGGCGGTATGCGCGATATTATCGCTCAATGTCGCATATATGAAAGTCGGGCTGAAAAACGTACGATTTTCATGTCGCTCAGTGTGGATGGCACCTTAATGTTTACTTCTATGATTTTGGTCAGTAAAGCGTCCAGACCTGAAGAAGAGAGGACACACTCTCGAAAGCTTGTCTTTTAAATGCAACATTAGTCCAATAAAAAAAATGTATCCCTACGTACTGAGTACTGATATATCCGTGATTATATCTATCAGGAAAGAGCACTCCATATCAATGACCACCTTCTCCCATCTTATTCTATAGCAAAATAGCAGTCTTAAAAATGTTCAAATGATGGGGATTCAGTTCACAAAGTATGATCATACTTTGCTTAAGCCTGTCACAGTCACCAATGTACCCCATCGTTGACAGGTGTGTGTTTATATGTGTGTATATACTGTATATATATATAATTATTAACTTCTTAAAGGCACACTTTAGTAGGGCTGCTAATGATTATTTATTTTCATAATCAGTTGGCTGATTTATTTTTTCGATTAATCAATTTGTCGGATAAAAAAATTGATAACTTAACCCTTTCGCTGCTGAGCCATTTCACCCTGTGTGCTGAGCTAATTTTTACTGGTTTCGCTCATCATGTTTAAACGCGATTTGTAGTCACATTTTATTATACGACCCAGACATATTATATAGTGTTCTTTCCGGCAGACTCGGCAGATTCATAATATATCATTATTATATGTATATGTCATGTCCTGCCTGAATACTATAACAAAAAATGCAATAAAATTTAGAATTTTCAACCATCTACAACGTGTTAAGTGTTTTTTTCCCACATTTTATTGTACGAGCCTTTGCGGTCATATTTTCTATGGGGTGCGCTTTTTTAAAAAAAAATAGAAATGGGGACTAGTTACACTTTTTTGGGGGGAATTACGCAATTTTTAACAAACGCCCCCCCCCCACATAGAAAAAAATCGATAGTGCATCATCATTGTTCACATTATAATTGAAATGGGAACAATATTGCTGCATTAATAAAACAGAAACTTATTTTTATCTTTAATTATTTTTTCTTTACATTTAACATGGTCATGTTTGGTATCATTGGAAAGGCCATGCTTTTTTTTTCACCCCAAGTTGCCACAGATTGGGAGATTGGGGGTTTCCAATGAACCCCCTATCTCCACCATAGGCGGCAGTTAGGGGTTAACTCCCAAACTGTCGTCATCGCTTCCATGCACGATGATTCCAGTAGGTGGGGGAGATCCCGGAGGCTTGGCCGACATCCAAGATGTCGGCTACCTCTGGGAGAGGACCGCGATCTGCTGAATTGAGATCAGGTCCCTAAGGGGTTAAAGGCAGCCACCGTTTTGAAGGGCAGACTGTGCCCTTCAAAGCGGTGCCTTCCTTTTTTTCCTGCCCCAAGCAGATGGTTAGGGAGAGCGGTCCAAAGGACCTCACCCCTCCCCTCCAGGCACCTTCCCTGCACTGGCGGGAGTGTGTGCCTGGAATAGACGTCATCGCGCCCAGCGCGATGACTCTATTCTTGCGACCGGTGTCCCGGAGGCTGTGCTGACAGATGTCAGCCCGCACCAGGTGGCCGCAGCGATCGGCCGGAATCCCAGCCGATCGCAGCTGCAATGGGAGGACGGGGTTAATAAGCTGATGGGTCAGGGTCCCTTTAAAATGATTTCATGAACACACTAAGTGGGGAGGGGGACTGGAGGTGTGAGAGAGCGAGTTTGGGCAATAAACATGACAACACTCTAGCATATTCACACATGGCACGTATTGATAATTTATTTCCACCTTTCAGGGAGATTTTCTGTCTAGCCTCCGGCTGATTTTCTCTACTCAGTGAGTCATGTAACAGTAGCAAAAATACATATATGAAAGGGCAACATAGTAAATAATTCTGCAAGAATGTCTTTTACCTTGCAATGAAAAGTTTCCTTTAACTATTTCTCGCAGAAATTGATTCATATAGTCCAGTTCCTCACTCAGACGTGACAGGATAATTCTATGCTCCATCCACCTTGTCACACCGTGCCAAATAGGCTTCTTCATGGCATTCTGTGGAATGCAGCACATTGAGTGGATCAGTTACTGATGTAAACTGACTCTTCCTTTTGTCTTCTGTATGGCAGCTCTGATCAAACTGATGTCACACCTGGGAGCTGGTAACAAAACAGAAATAGCTGCTAATAATACAAAACTTAGGTGCTGTGCTGTCGTGTGGCCCCTGAATATGTCGAGCCTTGTTTTACAATATGGAACCACTGCCATGACCTGGTCTATCTATCATCTGTAAATTCCCTTCTTTACTGGTTGCAGGAAAGCGGAAATTCCCAGGTTCTTGATTTATTGCTTGTCACTGTGTATACCAATATAGTATGTGGGGAGGTTAAATAGAAAACACTGGCATACTCAAGCTTTCGCTGTTTCACCCCATATGGTTCTCCACATTAACATGAAAAGATGGGTGGAAATAGGATTTTAATGGAGCTTATGTATTTTATTGCAAATGATTGATACACAGGATGCGATACCCATGTCAAAACAGAAAAGTAATATTTGTTTTATGGTTTTCAATTTACTGTGTTTCACTATATTTATTGTATAAACTAGGATAAGACAGACAGATATCATTTTTTTCAGAGCTGATACAAATACGGATTATCAGCAGCCTTTCCGTCTGATAGCCGATATCTGATGCTGATATTCAGAAAATTTAAATTTCTGGGAGAAAAAAAACCACCAACACAAATCTGACACAATGCCATTAACTGAATGTGTTTAATAAAATTGCAAACATTGCACCGTGTCCATTTAATTTATTCAATGTAATAAAAAAAGCGTTTTTTATTTACGCTTATTTTTACAAACAACATGGCTATGATCCTCCTGCAAGTCCTTATTTTACATGTTACTGCAGCAGAACCTCACGATCCAGCAGAAGCCAAACGTAGTGGGAATAATT
The DNA here is from genome assembly GCA_009667805.1 of Leptobrachium leishanense. Classification (NCBI taxonomy): domain Eukaryota; kingdom Metazoa; phylum Chordata; class Amphibia; order Anura; family Megophryidae; genus Leptobrachium; species Leptobrachium leishanense. Next base: position 92,312,703 of record CM019064.1, on the reverse strand, counting down.
CAAGTTTGCACTAGCAGGGTTATTCAGAGAAAGGTGAAAATCAGGAGAATTGTCAGGAGAAGAGAACAATCTAGACCAAATAGCCGATTTGGAAAGTGAGATAAATGGGAGAATTTTTCTGGTTTGGCTATTTTAACCTAGAATTTTCACTTCTTCAGTCATTCTCCTGAGGTTCACCTTTCTTTGAATAGACCTGATAGGATCAGTGGTGTGCGCACCCCCCTCCCCTCTGCCATGTCTGTTGAGCTATTGTCTTTTTTTTTCTCTCATTTTGTTCTCTTTCAAAATGCAAAATAAATATTCTCTAACCCCATGTGATCATTTTATTGCAGAGTGATCTGTTCGACCTGCTGAACGAGCAGTCTGTTTGTTGATAAGTTAGTGGAAATGTTTATTTTTGTGCAGAGATGGTCTTGTTTTCATTGCTAACATTATTTCTTAATCATCACCAATATATCTTTTTTGCAGGAGTTTTCTGTCCCTGAATATCGATCCTCCCACTTGGAGGCGACACAGATCTTGCAGCAGCAACAGCAGCTTAGAAGAAGGCCTTCTTTGTTATCAGAATTTCATCCTGGCTCAGACAGGTATTCCTTTTATTAGTGTATTTGGTATGGATTAAACATTAATTATATTTGAGAGGAATGTGTGTGTATGTGACACTGAGAGAATTTGCCTGTGAAGAACCCATTGCAATGTCAAATGTCATTCATGATGCCATGCTGTTCGGTCACGACTGCATTCATTTATTTGAAGTGAACGTCTTCTCTCATGCCATTTGATAGCCACTTCAAATTACTTCTGGTAGATTGCATCCTTTGAAATATCAATGTATTCTTTTCTTGTCATGTGTTGTATGTCTGCTATGGAGAACATTCTTTATCTTAAGGACATAGTCTTAGATTAGAGGGGCAAAGGTTTAAAAGTAACATCAGGAAGCATTATTTTACTGAGAGGGTGGTGGATACATGGAACAGTCTTCCAGTTGAAGTGGTAGAGGCCAAAACAGTGATTGAATTTAAGCAGGCATGGGATAGGCATAAGGCTATCCTAAACAAAAGATAAATCCAGGTAAAGTATCCATGTAATTGGGCAGACTAGATGGGCCGAAAGGTTCTTATCTGCCGACATTTTTCTATGTTTCTATCTTGGGACTTATTCCTACTAAGCTGTTAATAGCGGCTCGCTAGTGGATAACTAGAGCAGCTTTCTATTAACGGCTGTATTCAGACTGAGCTTCTGTGTTAACGGCTCGAGTTGTAATATCTGTGAGCCGCTGAGCTTGCTTTTGCAGGGTTGAGCAGGACCTGTGGAAGGACACTGGGAACTATTTCTTCCCAGTGTTCTGCATAGGACCAGTGGAAGCAGCCCTTCACGCCACCCTCTCCACTGCAGGGGCAGAAGTAAAGTTTGGATTTTTTGGTAGGTTTGTTTGAAGGTGTTAAATGATTTTGCAAAATCCCTTAACATTAATCACTGAGAGTATATATTTTTTATACCAGCTTGATGGCAGCAGGTGCTATTATCACACTGAACTGTTATTAAAGGGACAATTTAAGATTAAAGCACGACAGGGGTATGAAGGGGTTAAACAATAACTCCTCTGCACTCCTTCCATTTTTATCCCTATAGTTATCTTTAATGCTCTCCATGTATCCAGTGCTGTGTTGGTCTTTAATCCTTCACCCACGGCAAACTGCTGGCTTTCAGGAAGCCAGAGCTGGGGACCTAGATGCTCCAGTATGCACGCCAGCCAATATAATTTGGAGAGAGCTGGGAGTGAGGTAGTTCCCTCTTCCTGGTCCCACTCACTCAGCTCACACTGATCTAAGCTACTGGGTGGGACTACTTCCCTGCATCTGGAGGGCTGGTTCAGCCCTCCAAGAGCACCCATAGAGGAGAGCGAGCGGCACTGTGAACATTCAAATTACATTGAGTGGTCACAGTATCCTGATTGTTCCTTTTAACAGCTCACATAGAAAATGTAGGACCCTTCTCTAATACAAAACTGCTAGCAAAGTTTGCGGCTCGGATGGAATAGCAACTCAAGCCCTAAGCTTAATGTAAGGAAATCTACAGAGCTAGGCAGTTTTAGATCAGGTCCTTCAGTTCTTGGTTCCCAAATAACCTAGCTATTAGACCACATAGGAATGTTGGCTTGGTGCTCCAGATCTCTAGCACGATAATGCTGCCACATGCCTGCCTCATGAACAACATGTCAGCCAAAAAAATGGCTAAGCAGGGATAATGTTAATAAATACTTTCTTCTAATCTAGGCAACAAAAACCCTATCACTCTAAAACCCAGAACCTACAGTCCGATTGTATTTTTACGAGGTTGTGCAGCTTACTTTAAGTCTGTCGTTAGTAAAATGTTGTTTATGTCTTAAAATAAACCTGCCATGCTTCACACAACTTTGCCTTATTTTTTTAAAGATTTAAAATTCTACTTGGAGATCTAAGCTGCAAAAGAATCAGTGATAGGAACATTCAATCAATTGATCGGATATCACATTGATCAGAGAGATCAATTTTAGAATATGCACTTATATGTACTTTTTGTTTGTGTATGGGGGGGTCTCTGAAAACAATCGCTGGAGCGGGAAAAAAAGGACCTCTATTGTTTTTAATAAAATTTAATTGTTATATTCTTGTCAATATGCTTCTATTTTGTTCATTTAGTTGGCTTCATATTTGTATGCTGTGAGGATCCCAATGTTGATATGTTTCCTGCATGTTTATTTTACAGGCCTCAGGACCGGAGGTCAGGGTATGAGCAGCAGTACCATTCCATTCAGCAGAATGAGCACGATGCGCTGGAATCCAAACGGCCCCGGCTAGAGCAAGTGTCAGATTCCCACTACAGACTCAATGCTGCTTCTATGGTTCCTTTAGCCTCAACCATCCAAGAGGGTCTACGCGCTCAAGGGGATGTTAAAAAAGTAGGTGCAATCATTAGAATGAATGTTCTTCTTTTAGCTCTCACCCTCACAGAATGTGTAGTTTTCTCTAAAGATCAGTGTATGTGTCCTCTCAGCCAATCATGGGAGTCTGACACTGCTTTTGATTGCATAGCAAGCATTTATGATATTTACACAATATTCATTGTGTTACGTGGAGCTGTATATACCACCTCACCCATCACTGAAGCAGACAACTAATAAGTGCATATGTGCTGCTATCCATTTCCACGTTGCACAGTGAATTGCATATATAAATGTTCTAGAGCACATTTCTAGACACTAGTCATCAAGCGTGCTTGATTTCTAGTGTTTTCCTAAAAGAATACTATAGGGGATAAAACAGGATGAGGTAGGAAACTGAGGGGGTTAAACAATAACACAGCTAACCCCCTCCACACCCCCTCCCATTTTATTCCTTTAACATCCTTTAATCTATTCGCTGCTGAGCCTTTTCACACCCGTAGCCCTAGTCACTAATTTCAGCCTTTTATCTCTGAGCTACCTACACAAATTATACCTTGTTTTTTTCAGCAGACCGTCCTCTTCCAGAAAGTAACTACAGTTTGAACAATTATTAAAATATTGGAAAATGGCATCCTATTGTAGGAAATAAAAAGTGAATTTTTTTTGGAGTCGGGTCATTTTGGCAGCCTAGGAGTTATTATACACTGTATATTTTATGTATACATTTTATGATTCCACAATTAGCACCAATTCTTCTGCATAGGATAACAAAAACTAGAAACCAAATTGCAGAATAAATAATTTTGCCCGCAGGCAGCGCTAACACACAAACAAATGTATTCATAACAAACCGCTGCAGTGATATTATTGCTGAATTTTGTCCAGTGCTTCGTAGTTTAGAAGAAACGATGAACCGCCCAAAGTTCAGGCATTGCGTAAGTCTTGTAATAGCCACTCACCAATCCTATTGCCCTTTTCAGCCATGGCATTGCCAGAATAAAACAATTTCTAAGATTCTAAAATGAATTCTACATTCATTTAATAGATTTGTTCTGGTTGGATTGAAAGCATCTGCTTCGTAACAATGTTCTTGCTTAGTCTGTGTAAGTGTTGTGTTTTTTCAGAGAAGTAAAGAATGTCTGTACCCATTTTTGTCATTTCAGGAACAGGGGTTATCTGGTAAACATGAGGTTTCTACTTCTCCCCTCTCGGGGCAGCCTGGGGATGACCAGGATGCGTCTCCATCAAAGCTTTCAAAGGAAGAGTTAATTCAGAGCATGGACCGCGTGGATCGAGAAATCGCTAAAGTTGAACAACAGATCTTAAAGCTGAAGAAAAAACAGGTACCCCAAAACGTACCCATCATGATGTAAAATGGGCATATACTGAATGGATTATTTTGTTTGGGCTCTTTCTTTTTTTTCTCATGGTAGAACCATGTGAACGTTAATAGGTTCTCTTGTTTTTCTCCCTGTGCTTTGGAATAATCTGTGTCCCAGTTAATCACTCGAGCGTTCATTATGTTATCGCAGATGAGAATCATGTGGCACATCCAGTTGCTCCATTTTTAAATCTGATCTAAGTACTAATCCCATGTCCTGACAGAGCACACATCTGTTTTGCACCTCATATTTAAGCCCATATGTGTTTGAAAAAGTTTAATCATTTAACCACTTTTTGTGAGCCCGATGCTGGTTAATCAGAAAATCATTGTCTTTTTTTCTTTGTTTTACTTTTCTAGTTTTATAGCAGTGTTACACTAAATTTAATTAGCCCTGGTATTCATTAAATAAAAATCTAGCTAGTTCCACGATATTACTACTGCGCCCACTCAGATGTTAACGGATAGCCTCCTTGAATGTATGGCTGGGTGTGATAGTAGATATGCCACCCCTCTCTCACTGCAGTCCCTGTTCTCTGGGTCAGTGTTTCAAAGCCAAAGTCTCTTCTCCACCCTGAAGGTTGTCAATCAGCCTCACATTGGTTGGGGCCACACGTATTCAAATCTTCTGTATCTCAATGCTTGCATTGTAAGGGATCTGGCTGCAAGCATTCCAACCACCCATGCATCAATCATTATGCGCGTGACATCTGTCGGCTTCATACTAGCCAGTGGAGTCCCAGTTGAACTAGGAAAGGAGCCACTGAGAAGGCCCACTGGTTTACTGAAAATCTCCATGTGATATCATTACAACTTATATATTTTGTACATGCTTAAAGGTGATGGGACCATCCTGTCATATTACTCTACTCTGCATGGCAAAATGCTCAGGGCTACATTACAATCTTCGCGCAAACGCGTGTTTTTCTTTCAAATGTTTCCAATCCGCATAAATAATTGATCAATGTCCATAAAAGTACGCCTGATCTGGCAGCTGTACAGTGTCCCTTTTTCACTCTCCTACTTGGGTTACAGTAATCACGGGGCCCTTCCAGTGTCTCCCGGGAGCTAACTGTGAGGATGGGTTGGGTTATATGTCCATAACTGTCAGCGTCCCATCCTTCAATATTCCAGGAGTCAGGTAGCACTAGGTTTAAGGCTGGGGTCAGACCAGCGCACTTTTAACGTGCATTCTAGCGCACTTAATTACGGCCGCACTAGCAGCAAATGACGGCCAATATACGAAGTACGGTCGCACGGAAGTCCGGCCGCGCAACGCAAGTGGAAAATGAACGCATTTTTTCGAGAACGCAGAACCTCTAGTACGGACGTACAGAGTGCGCTGTGCCCGCTAGCGGTGTGTGTGTGTGTGTGATTTGGAGACGTCAAACCCTGCTCGTGTCCGGCCAACATAACGTCCAGACACCCAAAGTTTCCTGGTTTGGATACGTAAAAAATCACGCACGAAAATGCGCATCGTATGACCGTTGTCGCGTATTCCGTGAAAAAATACGTCAATGCGTTCGGACGCACTTTTTTACGTTCGCGTGTAAAAATGCTTTTGTTTGACCCTAGCCTTAAGGGTGGCTCCTAAATTTCTTTGTTACTCAAAACAAATGTATATAAACATATCCTGCAATGTGTATATGGAGCCTCGGTTTTATTATTGTCTCCTAGGTTAAATAGAAAAGCTCTACCTGAAATTCACTTAGTTTCTCAATCTGTGTGGTTTCCTGACGTTTTAAGAGTCATGTAATATGTTGATTACTATGATTAAAAAAGAAAATGTTAATTTCAATGTGAATGCGTGTCTTATTTGATAATAAAACTAATAATTTGTGCAACTGTTATTTTGCTCTACTCAATCCAGTTCAGTAAAACTGTATTAAAACACATTTTACTTCAGAACAAGTAGTTTTTTTTGTCTTTGGTAATACATGGTCAATTTCTTGTGTATTTCTGTGCTGTGATTACAAACATATACAGGTCTTTTCACTAAAAGGTGAAACTCAGGAGACTTAGCAGGAGAAGAGAACAAACTAGACCAAATAGCCGAATTCTCCTGAGGTTCACCTTTACTGAATAGGCTTGATAATTTAACCTATTACAAAACTGCATGGCCGTAAGTTGTTTTTGCTTGATATTTTTTTGACCCAAAACTGATTGGATTACAGTATGTGATGCGTTAACATGCTTATTATTATTTTTTTCACGCTTTTTCTTTTAAACCTCTTTGGGTAACTTAGCAACAGCTTGAAGAAGAAGCGGCGAAACCACCGGAGCCCGCAAAGCCAGTCTCCCCTCCACCTGTGGAACACAAGCATCGCAGTATAGTTCAAATTATTTATGATGAAAATAGGGTAAGTCATCCGATATCTTTTTTTAATTACTGATTTTATGTAAGTTTTTTTTTCTTCATTCATATACAAACTGCTGTTGCATCATATGTATATATCAAATCCAGATGCCATTGATCGCTCGAATGTTCTGAATTAAAAATGAATTCTAGCTGATGATAAATGTAAAAGGGGTGCAGAGTTTGTTCTCTGCTGAAACCACTTCTTTTATATTTCATAGATACAAAAAGCTTTTGAAACCAGAGTTTGCCATACAGTTGTTTAATGAGCTTAAAAACAGCAGATAGTTTTAGCAAACAAGTTAACATTTCAGAAAACTGCTTTTAGTGGGCTGCCTTGTAAGTCTGATGCAATCCATCTCTGGTCTACACTTTGTTTTTTAAATTTAACTTTTCTTGTGTGGTTTTGCCATAGGTCAATGTTTCTACAGCCAGGCTGGGCAATGTATGTGCATTCATTACCGTAATTGTCATTTTCTCCTCCAGAAAAAAGCAGAGGAAGCTCATAAGATCCTGGAAGGGCTAGGCCCAAAGGTAGAACTAGTAAGTGTTTCTTTCCTGACCATTGTTCTTTTTATGGAATAGTTTCAAAGAACAATAATATTATCTATCATATTTGCTTAAAATGCACCTGTCATGCCTTAAACAAGCTAGGCTCATGTGAAAGGGAATCACTCCCTTGCTGGCATATATAATCGAAAAAAGGGTGTAATTTCCTGTCAAAAGGTTTTGTCCCTCCCATCCTTGTGGCATGCCTCGGGGAGAGGGATAATGCTGAAGTGAGAGCTGTCCTATGAGACAGATCTCTGCTCACTTCATGGTCCCCGGCTGACTGTTAGCGTACAGACTGAGAAGTGAGCACACTGACTTCGCTGCTGTGGGCCAGTCATACACTGTTGCACTTCTTCCTCAATGGTAGTGGACTTCCCGCAGCTTTTGCAGAGTGTCATCATACCGGATTTTCTATTTATAGGTTCTACTGTCCTTACTAATAAGTAATTATTATTATTATTATCATCATTTATATAGCGCCAACAATTTCCGCAGCGCTTTACAATAACCAAAGGGAACGAGATACATATAAATGGACATAGAATGGAAACACATACAGGGTTATTCAGAGAGAGGTGAAAACCAGGAGAATGACTGGAGAAGTGAAAATTCTATGTCAAAATAGCCGAACCAGAAAAATTCTCCCATTTATCTCACTTTCCAAATCGGCTATTTGGTCTAGATTGTTCATTCTCCTGGCATTTCTCCTGGTTTTCACCTCTCTCTGAATAACCCTGTAAGTGTAGAGGGCCCTGCTCATAGGAGCTTACAGTCTAGAGGGATTGGGGATGAGGAAGACAAGGGGAATTTTGCTAGATGGCAGGATCATTAGTGTCAGTGGTTTGGGAATGGTGGGGCTATTGAAGCAGCTTCAATCATGTGTGAGTAGGTGAACAGAGGGATGAGTTGCATCAGTGATGTGGTACACTAATCTGAAGAGATGGGTTTTGAGGGATTTCTTGAAGACCCGAAGATCAGGGGAGAGTTTGATAGGGCGAGGCAAGTCATTCCACAGGACCGGAGCTGCCCTTGAGACGTCTTGGAGCCGAGAGTTGGCTGTGCGGGTGTAGACAGATGACAGGTGGAGTAATGTTTATCTATTGTCTGGACTGCAAATATAGAAATCTATCTGAAGTGAATGTTTCTGTAACCTACTACTGTTATGGTATACTAGTCTAACCTTCTACTGATATATATATATATATATATATAAGATGATACTGCTCTTTTATTTTGGCATTCTGGCACTGCTTTTCCAAGCTGCTTTGGAACACAATACTTTGTGATCGTGTCACAGATTTAGATGTCCCCAATATTAAGAAATAAGGAACGGGGGAATGTCCACATTTACTTAGCACAGATGTGAAATGTTTTACTATTAAAAGTGGTATAGTGGTAGGTAAAAATAACCAAATTGAACGGACATATCCCTGACAAATTAATCTCTCCTCCACCCAAGATACGGTTAGGTTTTTGTTTTTCTCCCCTATTTTAACTACTTTTCACTACCTCCTAGGTTATAACGTCGGTACCATGATCAGACCCTTTGTACTCCTGTCTATGCAACTGTGATGCTCTTTGGAGTTTTCATATACTTTACTACAGGGGAAACCACATTTTGTGCATTCCAGCATTTGTTTATTATTTTGTTTATTCCTGCTATTCTTTTGATCCTTTGTGTTTCTGTTTGAAAACTCTCAGATACAAATTGTATAGAAAAAAATGCAACAAAATACAAGTGGTGTGGAGGGTTTTGGTTCTGTGGGTGTCATTAAGATGGAATAAATTTCTATAATTCTGAAATGTTGTGAGTGTATTCTGTTTAAGTGTGTCCCTGCCAAGCACTGACAAATCTGCCAACTTGTTTTTGCAGCCACTTTATAACCAGCCCTCTGATACAAAGGTTTATCATGAGAACATTAAAACGTAAGTAACATCTTCTGGTGATGTAGACTAGAACTTCATTCAAAGTTGTGATGGTTGTTTACGCAGAAATGGTGGTCTGTGTTCAGAATTGGACTTCATTTTGATCATCAGCAGGAGAGATGAAGTGATCCCTCATCCCACATAGTTATGGTTGTATTAATCTAGCTGTCCTCCTGCTTCTTACTATTGGCAGTGAGGAGGGAGAGAACACTTAACAGGCATAATTAATGTGGGGTGCATTGCTAATAGGTCTGTGTATATGTATGGCACTACTTCTCTCTGTGATGTGTCTGTTTATGGCCCATGCCCTCTTGCTTATGGTGGTTAAAAAAATACCCTGTTTAATGTTGAAGACTTGTTTACTTTAGGTATCAAATATCATGTTTATACTAAATGTGAATACCTAAAGGGTTTTGGTGTCCATAAATGGATTTGTTCCAGTCACGATGACCCACACCTAAATCAAAAGGCATACGTTTTTAATATATATATTTTTTTCCATATATATAACACACACTCCAAAAGTATTGCAAAACAGCCTTTTCTTCCAATCAACAAAGCGATTTATTTAATATCTTAAATGAAGAACATCGTTACAATCCCATAGGGACTTTTCTCAAGATCCACCAGAGAAGACATACACTATATTGCCAAAAGTATTCGCTCACCTGCCTTGACTCGCATATGAACTTAAGTGACATCCCATTCCTAATCCATAGGGTTCAATATGATGTCGGTCCACCCTTTGCAGCTATAACAGCTTCAACTGTTCTGGGAATGCTGTCCACAAGGTTTAGGAGTGTTTTTATGGGAATTTTTGACCATTCTTCCAGAAGCGCTTTTGTGAGGTCACACACTGACGAGAAGGCCTGGCTCTCAGTCTCTGCTCTAATTCACCCCAAAGGTGTTCTATCGGGTTGAGGTCAGGTCTCTGTGCAGGCCAGTCAAGTTCATCCACACCATACTCTGTCATCCATGTCTTTATGGACCCTGCTTTGTGCACTGGTGCACAGTCATGTTGGAAGTGGAAGGGGCCAGCTCCAAACTGTTCCCACAAAGTTGGGAGCATGGAATTGTCTAAAATGTCTTGGTGTGCTGAAGCATTCAGAGTTCCTTTCACTGGAACTAAGGGGCCAAGCCCAGCTCCTGAAAAACAACCCCACACCATAATTCCCCCTCCACCAAACTTTACACTTGGCACAATGCAGTCAGACAAGTACCATTCTCCTGGCAACTGCCAAACCCAGACTCGTCCATCAGTTTGCCAGATGGAGAAGTGCGATTCGTCACTCCAGAGAAAGCGTCTCCACTGCTCTAGAGTCCAGTGGCGGCGTGCTTTACACCGCTGCATCCGACGCTTTGCATTGCACTTATTTTTTTGAAAGGATTTTACCAAGAAGGATACATTGAGATTTCTCTCGTTTTCAGCTATGTCCTGGGTGCTGAGTATGTACTGTTAGGTGTCTTGCCAAGGCCACTTACTGGAGAGGTTGCTCGCTGGGATTGAGCCATGACTCCACAGGCTCTCTCCATGCAGAGCAGTGACATTGCCTCTACTCCACTCAGCCAGCACCCACTTGGTGATGTATGGCTTGGATGCAGCTGCTCGGCCATGGAAACCCATTCCATGAAGCTCTCTGCGCACTGTTCTTGAGCTAATCTGAAGGCCACATGAAGTTTGGAGGTCTGTAGCGATTGACTCTGCAGAAAGTTGGCGACCTCTTCTCACTATGCGCCTCAGCATCCGCTGACCCCGCTCTGTCAGTTTATGTGGCCTAACACTTCGTGGCTGAGTTGCTGTAGTTCCCAAACACTTCCACGTTCTTATAATACAGCTGACAGTTGACTGTGGAATATTTAGGAGCGAGGAAATTTCACGACTGGATTTGTTGCACAGGTGGCATCCTATCACAGTTCCACGCTGGAATTCACTGAGCTGCTGAGAGCGACCCAATCTTTCACAAATGTTTGCAAAAACAGTCTGCATGCCTAGGTGCTTGATTTTATATACCTGTGGCCATGGAAGTGATTGGAACGCCTGATTCTGATTATTTGGACGGGTGAGTGAATACTTTTGGCAATATAATGTATTTCTAAAGATTTTGAGTGCAGAGGTCTTGTTATTATATATATATATATTTAGTTAAAGCTATTCCACATACAGCATAAACAACCTAGCTACAAAGATAAACAAATAGGCAATATCGATGCTCTAGAACAGACTATACCGCATAAATGCATTAAATATTTGAGAAATTTAAAACAGAATAGAGAGTGGGGCGAACGGGGTTGCCCACAGAATAGTGGACAAGGGGGTTGCCCACGGAATAGTGAGCTAGGGGGTTGCCCACAGAATAGAGGATGTATAGGCCATCCAGGGAGATGGATCCTTATTCTGGAATAAGCCAGTTCTGTATGATGAATCATAAAGGAAGCATAACAGTCACCTCAGAATTGGCTATGTTGTGAAGGACGAGAGTATAGGAGTGTCCCCTAGCTAAAGCGTAGGGCTGTGCAATATTGACAAAATAATCATATTGCGATTTCTTGAATGAATATTGCGATTGCGATTTTATTTGCGATTTAGCCAATTGTTTTAGCTTTTTCAAACATGCTACATACATTCTAAATGTATTCAGTATTCAGCACATGGATATACTGCTCCAGCTCATGGATATACTGCCCCAGCACATGGATATACTGCCCCAGCACATGGATATACTGCCCCAGCACATGGATATACTGCCCCAGCACATGGATATACTGCCCCAGCACATGGATATACTGCCCCAGCACATGGAAATGCTGCCCCAGCACATGGAAATGCTGCCCCAGCACATGGATATACTGCCCCAGCACATGGATATACTGCCCCAGCACATGGATATACTGCCCCAGCTCATGGATATACTGCCCCAGCTCATGGATATACTGCCCCAGCTCATGGATATACTGCCCCAGCACGTAGATACTGCCCCAGCTCACCTCTGTGCGCCACGTGTTTGGCTCCCTGTTAACTTCTGGCAGCATGGAGCTTGGGCGCTCGCCTGGGGGAACCATGTGACGAGCCGCGAGAACGTGGCTCGTCACGTGGTTCCCCCTGCGAGCGCCCAAAGCACCATGCCGCCGGAAGTTAACAGGGAGCCGAAAATTGCAGCCTTATGCGATTTAGAAATTGCATGGTCGGAAATCGCGATTCGATTGCGATTGCAATTAATTGCACAGCCCTACTAAAGCGTTAAAAGCGATCTCACTGCTAGTAGCCTTTTGTGGAGAAACCTGGGCAGGAAAGACAGACAATCTACCCAAGCCAATGGGACATAAGAACACCACCTCCAGTACGTCTCGTACTCCTATTCAAAAAATCGTGAGCTTTGGGACTAAACTCCACTTGTCACCACGCCCTTACCAACATAGTATCATTCGGTCTTAATCTGCCTGTTTATACCTTTAGCTATGCATATCTTGTATCATCTTCAATGCTGATACTGGTGAGCAACTCTCTTAAAGGGACACTCTAACAAAAAATCACCCCCCCCCCGTTTTTTAATCCTAACCTATCCCTATTCCCTTAATAAATTGTTATTTTTTGTTTTTGTAACTGTAATGCTTACCCTAAAATCCTCTTGTTTCCAGCGCTGTTTTTTCTTTTTTTTATACTCCCCTCCCTCCTCTTCCGCTCCCGTCCTTCTTCTTGCTTCTTGGCTTCTGGTTTACGTGAGAAGCGCGCATGCGCGCCTCTCACATAAGCCAGCCAATCGGCAGGCTTCCTCCCGGCTCCCTCTGAGGATTAGTGTTGCGTGCAAGAGGATGCGCGCAACACTAACCCTCAGAGGGAGCCGCCAGCTTCTGTGGTGAGTTGGAGACGTCATCGCGCTGAAAGCTGAAAGCGCGATGACGTCTCCTACTCGGCAGAAGCGGGAAATATGATTCCCGCTCTGCTGACAGCTGGGAGGGCAGAGTAAAGTTCTCCGCCTCTCTCAGCTGTTTTCAGCATTTACAGCTGAACCGCTGAGCGGAGGGAGGGGGGGACAGAGGGCGGCATACTCCGGGTATCATGACCACCTAAAATAGCTTAGGTGGTCATGTTGCTTAGAGTGTCCCTTTAAGTCTTGGAGACAGGTTATAGGAATCAAGCTTCCTGTTATTGTCGCTAGAATCACCTGATGCCTTGGAATGGAAAAGTCCTATTGTAAAAGCAAGGCTGTTTTGGGAAAACCGCATTGGATTGCTACTTTGTTTTTTGTTTTTTTTTCTTCTTGTGTTCTCTCATGCGGCACAAAGCTTTCTGTTGAATTAACAGTGATTGTGCACCAGAAAGACTGCATTGCAGATCCTGCCAAGTCATGACAGAGCCGCCGTGTGTTTTTTGTCTGTGATGCGTAAAATTCTTTGTAAAGAATGGGAGAGCAATACGTTGTTTTTGAGGGTTTTGTGTAATTCTTCTGAATTGCTCTGGCCGGGTCTTACATCTTTCTATTCTTTGCAGTTTTTAATTGAGAATGATACTTTTTTTTTATTGGTGTCGTTGTTATTGCTCTGGATACCAGAAGTTGGAAGGCAACGTAAATAAGAACTTCCATGACTCCACACATCTTGTTTTATTTGTGTATAACTCGCCATTTAAGGCTGGGGTCAGATGAGCGCACAGTAGCGTACCGTACTTTTTAACTGATGAGATTGTGGTTACATTGTATCAGTTAATTTTGACTGATGTTGTTTCTCTACGTCCGTCTAGCCTTTTCACATTGATGCCATTTTGGCGTCCGTTGCAACATGCGTTGCACACGCATGAACAAGTGCGCACGTGCTTCGTGTGTTGTTCTCTATTGACTTCCTTTGAAAAGTTACAACGGACAGCAAACAGTGCGGTCAGACGGACGCAAAAAGTGCACTCGTCTGACGCGGGCGTAACTGATAAAATGACATCATAAATCTGGCTGCTTCTAAGACGCAACAATTTTTATTGTATGGCTGATAGAAAACCCACTCTGGTTTAAAAATAAATAGTGCTAATTGTAATTTTTCGATCTCTGTCTTGTTTTATGCGTAAAAAATAATTAACAGCTCATCGAGGCAGCAAGAAATGCTCCAGATCAGAAGAGATCCCATCCGCATCACGTGTACCTCCTCAATGTTACTGATTATGACCTGCTGTATTACATAGATCTTTTAGGCACAGGGTTGTAAATAGAAACCAAGTCATCTTGTGACCCCACATATGGTCTCCAATGTGGCAATTTTATTACAAGACTGGCGGCTCATATTATGCTTAACCTTATGTTACTTATTCCTCGGCAGCAAGATAACGGTTAACAAATATCAATAGAAACGATTAAAACAGCCTAGTAACAGCAGGTATAACCATAATTAAGCACAGATACAAGTTGAGCACCTGTTAAACCAGAATGCTCGAGACAGGTCAGTTTGTGAGCAAATAATTTATTTAAAAAAGCAAAAACACAGATCAATAAACCAGTGATTTTTTTTGAATAGAGAATCTCATTGAGTAAATGCTCAAATGTATGAGTTTGCATTTCCACAACATATCATAGAGACTAACCAATGCCTGTCCTGCAAAATATGTACATGATAGAATGCTATTACTGGGAAATCGCAAATTGTATGTAGTGCTTTATTTTCATGTCATGTATGAAATCCTTAGAGTGTTTGGAAGAAAACGTATCTTCAGTTATAAAACATAGCAAGAAAATGGTTGTCATTTGCACTTACCCCTGTAGCTCCATGCGAAACAAAACAGAGGCCATTAAAGTGTTAAGCCCAACTGCCACGCAACGGCAAAATCTGGTTAGATGGGTCCTAACCTAATGAAACCAAAAGCTAAGCAACTACATGTCCTCATGCTGCTTCTCAGCGAAGAGACAGACTAGTGGGTTTATATTTATATCTTCTCCAGAAACGTTTCCACTTTGGGATTGAAGAAAAAAAAAAAACACGGAAAGGGACAGCAGCAAAAAATGATCTAGCCGGAGATACAACAAAATATACATAGATGCAGAAAAAATGGTTTTGAGCACTAATCCCTACCACGGTGGCTGCGGAAACCAGAAGTATCCAGCCCACTTCATGTATAAAGCATAATAAGAAAAAAAGGTTGTCATTTGCACTCACCCCCATGGCTCCATGCGTAATGATGGTTTTCATTCACTATAAGATATTAAAAGCTCTGTTTTGTTTCGCATGGAGCTATAGGGGTGAGAGCAAATGACAACCTTTTTTCTTATTATGTTTTATACATGGAGTGGGCTGGATACGTCTTCTTTTCAGTTATGTGTACGAGAGTCAACAAGGAAACACTCCGTGTTACATGTTTGCATTTGCCCTTTAATCGTTGTGCTATTTTCCAAAAATATTTTAAGAATATTTGCCAATATCAACCTACACATTCATGGTAAATGTTAACCATATATTTTGCTTTACAGAAATCAGGTGATGCGGAAAAAGCTCATTTTGTTTTTTAAGAGGAGAAATCATGCAAGGAAACAGAGGGTGCGTACGTTACATATTGGGCCGTTATAAGGGTTAATAATCTTTTGATATTAATACAGCCGAGACAACTGGTCATGAAATGCAGGGACTTGTAAGGATGCACTGCATGAGAAATTCATATGTATCTAAATTATGTATATTTTTACACATTTACCAACAGAGAGAGGAGGATGACTGAAGAATGGAAAATTCTAGGTCAAAATAGCCAAACCAGAAAAAATCTCCCTTTTATCTCACTTTCCAAATCGGCTATTTTGACCCACAGGGTTATTCAAAGAGAATCGAAAAGTCACTGCACGTTCGGTGACTTTTCGTTCTCTTCAATTCGGGCCGATTCGGCGATCCCATTTCGGCGACCCTGCGGTGTATTCAGCAAGCACCACAGGGCCGTCAAAGCGCAGGGAAAAGCTGCCGCAAACCCGACGAAAAGTCACCACAAAAACCCGGCGAATGCACGCCGAAACCCGCAGAAACATCTGGATTAACCCGCCGAAGACACCGGAAAAATACGAGCAGGGTCCGATCACACGCAGCAAAGCCGCCGGAAAAAGCCGACACCGCAGAAGAGTGAAGTGAATAAATTAGGAAAACAGTTTGCTTGAATGTTTGAAAGTAAAACGCTGTTTGCAAAGAAACTACTGAGCGAAAATGTCTGAAATTTACATATGAGGTCCAATGAATGATAATAAAAAGGGCTGTTACAGAAAAAAGACGGAAACTTAAAAAAAAAAAAATCCAGAAAAATGCTTAGAATTTCCTAAAAAAATCGATAGACTCTTTACTGCAGAATTTTATAATGAATGGTTTATTAGATATTGAATTAAAACGGGAATATTTTTAACATTGAAGCCTATGGGATTCGCCTGAATAAACCTGTCGAATGAAATCACCGAATTGCAGGGCATTAGGGGAACCTTTCACTGCTGGTTTGTGTTCTCTGAATAGCCGATACAGTGCTTTTTCATGGGGATTTCACTGCCCTCGAACAGGCACCGAACAGGCACCGTATGTGCAGGCAATTCACCAGGATTTGGCAAATTGCCTGCTCTCTGGATAGCCGAATGGCCAAGAAAGGTAACCGAACGCTGATTTTCAGCGTTCGGTTACCTTTCTCCAGCCATTCGGATCTCTTTGAATAACCCTGCTAGAATTTTCCATTCTCCAGCCATTCTCCTGCTTTCACCTCTCTCTGAATAACCCTGCTAGAGGAATGTTGCCTGATAGATAGCCTTACTTTACAGATAAAGTCTTATGAGGGTATAACCTCGTATTGAATCACTTCTATAAACCAGTTGAATGCAAATTATCTAATAATATTATATATAAGTAAAATAAATGTGTCTCAACATCTAAGTAAAGTAAGGGTTGGTTCTTGAGTGGCCTTCATACACTGAAATAATGAAGTATTGACTTAATGAATACTCAACAGGAGCAGAATATCTGTCAACGTTATGATCAGTTGATGGAGGCTTGGGAGAAAAAGGTAGACCGGATAGAAAATAACCCACGCCGGAAAGCTAAGGAGAGCAAGACCAGAGAATATTATGAGAAGCAGTTTCCTGAAATCCGTAAGCAACGAGAACAGCAGGAACGATTTCAAAGGTGATTTCTTAAGTTTTCCTTGTATGTGAAAGGCACATGGGTGACTTATTTTGACTCTGTAATATTGCTAATAATTTAGTAATGCCAATTTACCTGAAGTCATTTATGCAATAGGGTCCCCTAGAAAAAAATCGAATTTTATGCTTTCGCTAGAGAATAATTTTGCTACCAAAATATAATTAATGCAGAGATGGCGAACAGCTACCCTGTAACTGACAACTCGAGGGAGATTAAACTGGTATCAGAGAGCGTCAGCGAATACAAAAAGTGGGTTGATGAATTGAGCTTTAACCCTTTTTTTCTAGCAAAGTTCTTTTTGTATGTAGAAAATATACGTTTATTTGAAACATGGAATGTTTAGGTAACACTTAAATGTACGATAGGATAGCATATTTTATTCGGAATCCGAAAAAAAAAAAAAGTGTATTTGTGCCTTTTTAATGTATCAGTTTATACTTTTCAGAAATATCGCTGGGAAGAAAAGTTCTAGACTCTAGATGGTGTCCCTTATCTTGCAGAATTACAAATGGGGTCTGGATTATTAGCATACAGGCAGAGATGGCCTTTGTGTTACACACACAAAGTAAATGTGATAATGATGGATAATCAAATTGGTTAGATATTCTGCTTCTTGTTATGTGTAGTGACCACAATGACATTATTAGCAAAACAGGTTAAAAAAAAATCAAAATACAAAAATAACACGTTTGCATTCATAATGCCTGCATATGAAAATTGCAATAAATTCCTTGTATCTTTACTGTACAGGGATTTTTGCAATTATAACCACCTGATTCTTATTCCCCTTACATTAGAGAGTGGACCCAGAGCTCTCAATCAGTTCTGCCCCCCCCTGGCTGCTGTAAAGCAGCAATAAGGTTTGTTGAACTTTTTGGTACATTGAGGGTAGGGGCTCCTCCTTTCAGCTCTTTTGCAGTCGTACAGGATAACAAGAGTGCGGTCTGAATGAGAATTATTTTTCTCCACAGGGAAAACCTTAATCCTGCTTTAAAAAGGTATGTATGTGGGGGGTTTCATGGGCTAAATTACGTTTTTCTTACTGTGTTTCACCTTACCAACGTGAATATACATTTTTTTGGTAGAGAAGTGGTTAAAAAAGGATCTGATATGAAAGTGGGATATAAATAAACAGATATGAAGAGAATGGATAGGAGATGAAGCTTAAAGGAACACTCTAGGCTAAAAATCCCCCCCCCTTTTTTTACATTAAAATGTACCTACTCCCTACCTAGTTATTGAGTATATATATATATTTTTTTAATGTAATACTTACCCTAAAAACCACTTGTTTCCAACGGCGTTTTTTTTATTTATACTCGCCTCCCTCCTCTTCCGCTCCCGTCCTGTTAGAGCTTGAACTAGGCTTATGGTTTACGTGAGAAGCGCGCATGCGCGCCTCTCACGTAAGCCAGCCAATCAGCAGGCTTCCTCTTCTTTTTTGATTAGTGTTACGCGCAATAGGATGCGCGCAACACTAATCAGCCGCTGCCGCTAGCTACTAAAAAAGCAAAGGTGGTCATGTTGCCTAGAGTATCCCTTTAAGTATGAAAAACCTGCATAGTAGCAGGAATGGAGTTGTTGTCAAGTGATTCTGTCCGTTGTCATCTGGTTTGATTTCAACATGAGACTTGGCGCTTGGACTTGATTTCTTGCCATTACTGCTCTAAAAAGTTTACACTCAACAGATAATTATACTTTAAAGGCCGAGTCAAGCCATGCTCACAAGGAAGCCCCCCCTGTCTTTAAATTCAGGTGAGCTGCAATTAAAGCAGACGGTCTGCTAGAAGGGACACACTACATGCAAATTAATGTCAGTGAGGAAAAAGGGCCCAGTTAATGCAGATATCACACGTGCCACAACAACACACTACATGCAATGCGTTTTATAAGAATCTTCATAAAGGTTTGAGTCTCCCACCTCTCACACATTTCATATGCTGTCGTATGTGTACATTTTACACTAGTAAATGCAAATCTATAATAGAATATGTGAGAGATGGGCATTAATCATTTTAGTCCCATCACCATTTTTATACCCAAAATAGCTGCTTCAATCCTAGCCTGTATTCCAGCACTGCTGTTAAAATAACACCTTGCCGCTGGTCCAACCTTTCTGCAAGCTTTGCTTGTGGCTCGGATTTAATGGCGTCTATACTTTGTACAGGAGCTTTTAATAACCGCAAAAGAACCGCGAGTTATTCCAACATAGCTCTCTGGCCCAGGTTCAAGACAGTGTTCTGCAAATAACAGCCCTCAGACCCTGTTGTTAAGTGATTTTGCAAAGCAGAATCCTTTAACACGTTAAATAACCAGACCTGAAGGTCAAAAACATGTCTCAAATCACACAGTGCAAAGGGCAGCGTCATCTGCTGCTTTGTGTAGCCATGACTAGCAGAACACTGGGAACAATGAATTCCCATTGTCCCACCACGGCCATGGAGTCCACAGGACGATGCCAATGGTGGCACCACTACCAGTTCCCATGTATTCCAACTTGAGCCGCTAATATATTTCCTTCAGAATAGAGTTGGTAACGGGGTATCTCACGCTGATATTTACCCGTAGCAGCGTTTGTTTCCCTCGAGGTCGGGCCCCTTGTGTTTTCACCTATACGCAATGACATTCTGTTTTGCTTGAAATCGATCCCGTTAAAATGACAAATGAAATATACTACCAGGAAAATCTTCAATTCATGAGTCTGTTATTAAAGGAATAAAAAATGCTTTATGTAATGTTTTGTTATGAATAGATGTGATCATAAAGATAAAGGTATGTGATTGGTTGAAACATTACCTCTGTGCTTCCATTGACACAAATGATCAGAACCGTGATCCAAGTGCCCCTTTAAAGCCTACCCCCTCCTAATATTGGGAAATATATCCTGAGACTGGGCAATGTCCAAAATGAGAGCTTCATTGCATTGATTGACCAGCAATATGTGCACGAGAAACATTTATTGAAAGATAATCTTGGTCTGTCCTCAAGCAATGCTTGACACGAGGCTCTGCTGTCAATACAGACCTCAGTGGTAAAGAATTGTTTGACCAAGAGCACTTAAAGTTATATATTCCATCAATACATTGTTTCTGTCATACAAGCTAAGGTGATCATGTGCATAACTTGTGGAAATCTTTTTTTTTTTTTTTGTTTCTGTCAGTACTGAAACCCCTCCCCATTATAATCATGAGATCAAGGTACCATCAAAACCCTAGAAAAATAGATCTGAGAGGAGGTAGTAGTTGTGGTGAAAAATGTATGTATTTCTTAAAAGTGGCAGAAAAAGAAAGTTTTGGTTTCAGAATTTTCTGCAAAAATAGTTACTCTCCCAACCTGCTTTTCAAGCGAAATGCCTTGAATGATTTAGCAGCGTAAAAAGGAGAGTTATGTTCACATTGTTATGGTAGCACCTGTATTATTAGCTATGCTCCTCCAGACCTTAATTAACGTTTTTTGTACATATACACATACCACAGACACACACATATTTCCTGGAAGCAATATTACATATATACAGACTTTATCTGACTTAATCTTTTGAGTCTAGGTTTTGTTAAAGCACAGTTTTTTTTTTAACTAAACCTAGAATTCTCCACAAAGTGTGTTTTTGCTGAATCTATTATTACCCTTTATTTTTAGGGTCGGCCAGAGGGGAGCAGGGCTTTCCGCAACTATTGCAAGAAGCGAGCATGAAATCTCGGAGATCATCGATGGTCTTTCTGAGCAGGAGGTGAGGTCACTGTCTAGGATCTGTTTATAGTTTTGATCCAATCACTTTATTGTACGTTAAACACAGAGTGGATCTTCAAAGCATGCTTTTGGCCTCTTCACAGCCTTCTGTTCGTATGCCAGAGGAGTCTTAAGGAAAAAGATTGATTGAGATCTTCAGTCTTTCATTTAATCCTCTTTCCATACAACGCTGTAGTAAATCTGAGTTCATATGCAGATATTTAAACCGAATGAATGTCATTTTAAACATTTTGTGTGTGTTCCAACAATCAATTTTTATTATTGAAGCACACGGACATCAACTTTCTGTCAATGGAATGCCCCAGCCTATCTTTATGCTTCGCTCTGTTAAAGACCATTGCAGTTGCACAAAACTGAAATATGTAGGTGTGTGTATATGTCAAAATGTGTATAGGTGATCGGTGTGTAACATGTAGCAACAATCACTGTATGAACGTTATTGCTGCATTAGAACTAAAGATTTTGCAAGGCCGCAATGGACCTATATTTGGGTGCGTGTTCTTTTTTTTTTCTCCCTGTATTCTAGGGTCTGTGTTGATTTTTGTAGAATTAACATTGTGATTAGCCTAGATCAGTCCTTAACATACATATTATTTCTGGTCAGATTTTTAGGAGTATCACTTGCATACTTATTTTATTACAGAACAATGAAAAGCAAATGCGCCAGCTTTCTGTCATTCCTCCCATGATGTTTGATGCAGAGCAAAGAAGGGTGAAGTTTATTAATATGAATGGTCTGATGGAGGACCCCATGAAGGTGTACAAGGATCGTCAGTTTATGAACGTCTGGACTGACCACGAAAAGGAGCTTTTCAAAGAAAAGTAAATGCTTACAACTTTTTTATATACATATATTTGCATTCATAGAGATTAATTTGTTACACTTTCTTAAAACATTCCAGGTACTGGAATTTCACTATTAAATATATTAATAATAAGCACTGCTTAAAAATGTTGGTGTAGAAAAGCACTATAACTTTTTCTTTTCTTAATGTACTTACATCAATCAACAGAAGCTTTGTAAGGTTAGACCCCACCTTCGAGGTGCCAGAATGGTGTGGTCTGTGATCATACCTCCAGCAGTGTTCTTAAAATTCAAGGGGCTCTATTCCATAGTTGGTGCTAATGTAGCATTTCGATATGTTATCATTAGCGCTTGGATAAGCAAGGTTAACATCTGACATCAATATTCTGATCGTGACACTATAGTCAGGTGAAAACGTTTTGTGCCTTGCAGCTTGCTTACTGTACTTTAGCGTCTCCTATTCCTAACATGTGGAGCGCAATCTATTGTCAGCGTCTCGACAAGTGAGGTATGACAAAGTGCTGGCGCAAATTACCATCAGGACAAGCCACAATTTTAACAACTCTTACAACTGCAAATGTAAAATCATTTAACACGCTGTAAACCCCCCCCATTAAATCCCATACTCACCTCTCATACCACGGCAAAAAGGGTGGCCTGATTTGCCGCTTCTTCTCACCCAGTCCAGCAGCAGAGTGAGATTGGGGACAAAAAGTTCCTAGTCTCCCTCCGTGTCGCTACACGATCTTGTGGCCCTGATGCGCAAGCCCCCATGGAGTCCTATAGACTCCAGGAGCTAATGCTTGCAGCAGTGCGGAAGTGCTACTTTGAGTTTAAGGGAGTTTAGCACTGTTTTCCCGGGTGAGGTGCTGAGATAGCATCTTCCCTGGAATAGGATGTGAAGATGGAGACATCAGCAAGTGTAGGGAAAATCTGCAAGGGTAGATTTTCCTGCTTACAGTCTCCATGTTCAGGTCCACATGGAATAGGGCCCAAATTTGGCCTATTGAAATGCTGGGATGAAAGACCCCCTAAACCTAAGGTTAGCAACCGTGGACCTCCAAACATTTTGAAACTACATCCGCCATGGTGCTCAGGTACTTATCAGATTGGCCGAACCTTATGGGACGTATAGTTTCGAAACATCTGGAGGGGCCGTGCCCTAAACATTGGCCACGATAAGCGTTTGTGTCATTTCCTAGCTCTTCTAAAGCCATACATCGGCACATAATGATGAATGAAAAGTATTCCATACTAGCTATGTATCAAAATGACACCTTTTTAAGTTTTATTTCCTTTTTAGGCTGTCTTTGCTTCTTTAGATTATATTTTATTATTATTATTATTATTCTTTATTTATAAAGCGCCAGCATATTCCGCAGCGCTGTACAATAAGCACAGTATAGACAGGGTTACAATACATTGAACAACATTTGACAAACAGTACAGGAGGAGATGAGGGCCCTATTCCCGTAGGAACTCACAATCTGGGAGGGTTGGGGTTGGAAACAGGAGGAGAGGACTGTAAGGTGAGAGTGATTGATGGTTGTGTCAGTGAGTTGGGTGGTAGGCTTTGTTGAAGAATTGAAAATAACACTTTGTCCTTTTTGCTTTGTAGATTTGTTCAGCATCCTAAAAACTTTGCGTTAATTGCCTCTTATCTGGAAAGAAAGGTAGGATTTGTTTTTGGTACCATTATATTAAAGCCCATTTATTTGTTTATTATTTATTGAATAGTACAAAACTTGAACACTACAAAGATGTATAAAACCATTTCAAATAAACTTCCTGTTTTTTGTGTCATTCATTTTGAGCCTAGTCTTTAGCCATGTTTGTATCATGGCATAAAACAAATTTATTTATGGAAACCTCAATAACTCACCTGAGTGTGGCCCTAGATACTTGGAACAAACAATAATCTCTAGTCCACATCACAAGGTACATTTATAAACATTTTTCACCTTCTTACCCTTAGACTTGGATTGTTAGCCCTATGTTAATGATCAAGACTGTTTTTACATTCCTCTTTTAGCATGGAATAATCAGGGTTATTCAAAGAGATCCGAATTGTGGCTGAAGGGTAACCGAACAGTGAAATTCAGCGTACGGTTACCTTTCCTGGCCATTCGGCTATCCAGAGAGCAGGCATTTGGCCAAATCGTGGCGAATTGCCTGCACATACGGTGTCTGTTCGTTGGCAGTGAAATCCCCATAGCGAAGCAATGCTTCGTCTATTCAGAGAACCTAAACCAGCAGTGAAAAGTTGCCGCATTGCCCTGCTGTTCGGTGGTTTCATTCGACAGGTTTATTCAGGCGAATCCCATAGGCTTCAATGTTAAAAATATTCCCATTTTAATTCAATATCTAATAAACCGTTCATTATAATATTCTGGAGTAAAAAGTCTCTTCCTTTATAGATTTTGGATTTTTGTTCCGAAATTATTTTTCCGTTTCTTTTTTTTAAATCGTTTTTTCTGTAACAGCCCTTTTTATTATCATTCATTGGATCTTATATGTAAATTCCAGACATTTCCGTTCTGTAGTTTCTTTGCAAACAGCGTTTCACTTTTCAAACATTCAGGCTAATGTCAGACGAACGCATTCTGAGCACACTGTGCGTCCATGCACAACTGACGTACTTTCTGACCGATGATACTGTAGACCCCACACGGTCCATTTTTTTTGACTGATGTAGATGGGAAATAAAATTAATATGTAAAATGTAAAAAATTGATACATGATATGAAAAACCATTTTGTCCATCAAAAAATGCAGTCCGTCTGACTACGTCCCATCACTCTCACACAAAGCTACGCGGACGTGGCCCACTCTGTGCGTCCGTCCTAGCGGTTTGACGTTCTTGCCTAAATTGCGTCTGGTGCCACGTGCGTTGTGCGTCTGCACTTCTGTGCGGACGTACTTCGTGTGTGGGTCTCTATTGATCATAATTATATGCTACGACGGACGTTAAAATGTGCAGCAACACGGACATGATCACTGCGTTCGTCTGACACGGGCCTCAAGTGTACTGTTTTTTTTTTTTTGTTCATTCCATTCGTCTGCGGTGTCAGCTATTTCCGGCGGCTGCTGTGCGCTGTGATCGGCGACAGCTCAGGTTTCTCCGGCATGTTCGGCGGGGTTAATCCAGATGTTCTTGCGGGTTTCGGTGTGCGTTCGCTGGGTTTTGTGGTGAGTGTTCGTTGGGTTTGCGGCTGCTTTTCCCTGCACTACGACAGCCCTGTGGTGCTTGCTGAATACACCGCAGGGTCGCCAAAATGGGATCGCCAAATCACACCGAATTGAAAAGAACGAAAAGTGCGGTGGCTTTTCGATTCTCTTTGAATAACCCTGAATGTGAGGGGTTTGAGTTTTAACCCTGGGTATTTTTAGCGGCTACCTATGTAGGTATAGTGTGCATGCAGAACATTTCAGGTGTGAGACCTAGGGAGGGCGAGAAAGTGCCATGTTTTAACATTTCATCTGACTTGGGGGGGGTTTCTTATCTCTGGTTTGTGACCAAACATGAACCTGAATTTTTCAGAAGTCATCGATGTTAGTATATTGCTTTAAAAATCGAGATTGAGATTTTATTGATTACAGAGCTAGAGCTAGCGAAAGTCTGGGGGAAAACTATATTATTCACGCTTTTGAGAAAGTGTCACTGAAAGGTCCACTTTTAAGGGGTTATTCAGGGAGAGACGATCAGGCCCCAAAATGGCACCGATCAGGGAATTTTCCCATACGGTGCCATTTCGGGGGGATTCGGCTATTCACTTTGGTGAACTGCCAGCAAGTACGGTGCCTGTTCGAAGGCAGTGAGATCCCCAATAGAGAAGCAATGGTTAATCTATTCAGAGAACACCAAACCGCAATGAAAAGTTGCCGAAATGCCCTGCTGTTCGGTGGTTTCATTCATCAGGTTTATTCAGGCAAATCCCATAGGCTTCAATGTTAAAAAATATACCCGGTTTAAATCAATATCTAATAAACCGTTTATTATTTTAATCTGCAGTAAAAAGTCTCTTTATTTATTGATTTTTTTTAAAACAAAATTAGGATCTTTTATGCATTTTCTGGGATTTTTTTTCTGCATTTTTTTTTTAGAACCGACCTTTTTATTATTGTTCATAGGACCTTATATGTAAATTCCAAGCATTTTTGTTGAGTATCTTTATTTTGCAAACAGCGTTTCCATTTTGTCGCTTTCAATCGTTTTGTTTTAAAGCTTGTCGGCTTTTTCCCGCGGCTGGTTTGCACTGTGTTCGGCGCCTTTTTCCGGACGTGTTTGGCGTGTTTTTTTGCAGCGGTTCGAGTGATCCGATACTTCGGATCGTAAAGGAATGCGTTTTTCAGCGGTTTTGCAGGGGATTTTTGGGGCCATTCCCTGCACTCAGGGGACCCTGCGGTGAATGCTGAATTTACCGTGGGGTGGGGAAATTTGATTCCCCGAAGTGCAGGGGACAGGAGAGCACCAAAATGTCAGCGACATTTCGGTTCTCTCTTAATAACCCCCTTAGGGTCAATTTATAATGTGAATGGTTCAAGTCTCAATCCTAAATTGTCTTTTCAGGATTGCCTAAGTTAGTATAGTGTGCATGCAGAACATTTCAGGCTTGAGAATTCTCAATCTTTTAATAGGGGCCTGAAAGAACAGTAAATATGTTTACGATGATTGACACAAGCCAGTCTCAAACTACGGACCCTATCGCCTCCTTAACGCGAACGCCAGCGCTCACATAAATGAGCGTTAGCGCTAGGTTAATTGAGGTGATAGCGTTACGGCCACTTCACCTCTTGATCGCTCGCTGGTTAAAAAATCCAGCTTACTCTACCTTGCTCTCCCTATACTTTACATGGGGAGCGCAAAGTGTAAGCAGAGAGTAATTAGCGTTCGGATCACATAGTCCTAACGCTAATTACAAATAGCAGTCACTAACTAAAAATAGTTAGCTACAGCTCTAAGCTGTAGCAAACTGATTCCACTGCTACTGAATCAGTTAGCGTCAGCTGGAAACCCCACCCCCCAAAATCAAACACTCCCCTCTTATCCCATGGCGAACAGCAGCCTGATCCGCCGCTTCTGGCCACCGGGAGCAGAGTGAGACTGGGAAGAATAGTCCCCTAGTCTTCCTCTGCGATTAATCCTATGGACTCCATGGAGGGGATGCTCAGGACTGTGCTTTAGCGCTGCCCCGAGCATCCTGGACCCTAGCGGCTGCTACAGGGCAGGCTATTGGAATCATCGCCTACAGGTAAAACGAAGACGCTAGGGGGAGATTAGCGAACGCTAGTTTTTCCCTTTAGCGTCCCCATTTTAGCTGTATGCGGCCGGTAGTGCCCACATGTTTGATTAGAAGTAGTCAACTTGGCAGGTGTCTGTTCTTCTGAGAACATTATTAATGAGAACCCAGTAGGTATCTTGAATGGTGTTCTTGACCCAAGTGGGTAGAACAACTACAAAAACATCAGTTTTCGTCCCTGATGTCCTCAGCAGAGTCTATCCACCATAGACACAACAGACAGTCATTATTCTGTATGGATGGAGGACAGATTTTATTACTGTATAAGATCTTGCTTCATTGTTGCTAATATCAAACGTTTTAACCGTTTTAGACCTCACTGACAAGCATAAGCTATTGTATGTCAATCAAAAACCTTTCATTATTGTAAAATACTGTTGGTTTTAGTATTGAGCTTATTTTACATCTGTTCATTTCTCAAAGTACATAAATAAAGTAGACTATTCACCAGATCTCTAGTAGCTTTTCCCTCTGTAATCAGTGGATCATCAAAATCTTGACAGCTGAATACTACCCTAGAGGACTTATATCTGAAAATGTCAAGTTCCGGTGCAGTTTTGCTACAGTTCGAATCGTCCTGGAAGTGACAGGAAATGTTTAAATAAAAACAAAAATCTTCATCCCAATAAAAAGAAAATTCTCAAACCTGAAATGTCCAGCGTGCACACAATACTTACCAACGAACCCCCTACAAGAAATATAGGACTAAGGCCCTAAGTCGTCTAATTCTAAATTAACCCTAAGGCTAGGGTCAGACGAGCGCATTCTCAGCGGACTGTGTGTCCATGCACAACGGACGTACTTTCTGACTGACGACAAGGTAGTGGCCATACAGTCCGTTTTTGTGACTGACGTGTTTTTTGACTGATGTAGATGGGAAAATAAATTAATATGAAAAACATTTTGTCCGTCAAAAATGCTGGACGTTAAAAATGCAGTCCGTCTGACTACGTTCCATCACTCACACACAAAGCTATGCGGACGTTACGGACGCAGCGCACTCTGTGCTTTTGTTCTAGCGGATTTATGTTCTTGCCTAACTTGCGTCCGTTTGCTGCGTCCATGCGGACGTGCTTTGTGTGTGGGTCTCTATTGATCATAATTAGGGTTGCACCGATACTAGTATCGGTATCGGGGCCGATACTGGGTACTGCAGGAGTACTTGGTACTCCTGCAGTACCCCCCGATATTTTTACCGATACCGGAAGCCGGCATTGATGCTTGCCGGCATCCGAGGGGCTGCGGCGGCTGTCCGAATGCACTATCGGCATTCGGACAGCCGCCTCTGGAGCTGCTCACACAATACTTACCTTCCTGGGCGCCGCCGAGAATGTCTCCGCGCGTGCGCTCGTTGGAAGGACCCCAGCCGCGACCACGTGGGACCATGTGATCACGGCTGGGGTCCTTCCAACGAGCGCGCGCGCGGAAACTTTCCCGGCGGCGCCCAGGAAGGTAAGTATGAACACAGTGAGCAGCTGCAGGGCCTGTCCGAATGCAGATAGAGCATTCGGACAGGCCCTGCAGCTGCTCTCCGCGACGATACTTACCTTCCTGGGCGACGCTGGGAAAGTTTCCCCACGCGCGCTCGTTGGAAGGACCCCAGCCGTGATCACATGGTCCCACGTGGTCGCGGCTGGGGTCCTTCCAACGAGCGCACGCGCGGAGACATTCCCGGCGGCGCCCAGGAAGGTAAGTATCGTCGCGGGGGGGGGGATCCATGAGCTGGGGGGGCATATCCATGTGTGAGCTGTGGGGGTATATCCATAAGCTGGGGGGCAATATCCATTCGTGAGCGGGGGGGCATATCCATGTGTGAGCTGGGGCAAATCCATGTGTGAGCTGGGGCATATCCATGTGTGAGCTGGGGCAAATCCATGATCTGGGGGCAAATCCATGTGTGAGCTGGGGCAAATCCATGTGTGAACTGGGGCATATCCATGAGCTGGGGCAAATCCATGTGTGAGCTGGGGCAAATCCATGAGCTGGGGGGCATATCCATGAGTGAGCTGGGGCAAATCCATGTGTGAGCTGGGGCATATCCATGAGCTGGGGGATATATACATGTGAGCTGGGGGCATTTTTATATGGTCTGTTCTTATTGGAAAGCGTCACATGACATTAAAGAAAAGTTTCAGTACTCGGTATCGGTGAGTACTTTTAAAAAGTATCGGTACGCGTACTCGGTCTTAAAAAAGTGGTATCGGTGCATCCCTATTGTATGCTACCATGGACATTAAAATGTGCGGCAACACGGACATGAACAACTGCGCTTGTCTGACCCGAGCCTCAAAGTGGAACTTTCAGCGATGTTTAGCATTACATGAGGACTTAAGTTCTAACTTTAAGGAAGAAAAATGTGGAAATTTTCTGTGTGTGTGTGTATATATATAAAATTATTTGAGACACACAGGGCCACATTACATTCCTCACGTTAAAAGGGGGCACCCGCAGTTTTCTCCCTACCGCCCCCGTTTTAACGTGGGATTACGTTGCAGGCGCTTAAAAAGCTGCCTGAGTTGTTTGCGGACGCTACGCCCCGGGATGCTCGCGGGCTCCATTGAGCCAGACGCCGGCAGTCACATGACCGGCCGGATCTCACCTCGCGAGGAGAACCAATGTTGTTTTGTGTTATTCTAATATTTACTTACAGTATATCTGCCTGTATGAACACCTCAACCTTATTCTGTAATATGACATTTTTACAGTGTCTATTGCTTCGATACCGTTAGCATTGATGTCCAGAGATATGGTGTGTAAGGTTCATAAAGACCCCTGTCCACTTTTTTCTTTTCATTATTCATTAAAAATTAAAATAGGACTGATTTGGGAAGGAATAGGAGAGCCAACTGTTTACTAGGAACTTCAGAGTGCTTTTTAACGTGACACTTCAGGAGCGAATGAGATACAGTGGGGCAAAAAAGTATTTAGTCAGCCACCAATTGTGCAGGTTCTCCCACTTAAAAAGAGGAGAGAGGCCTGTAATTGTCATCATAGGTACACTACAACTATGAGAGACAAAATGAGAAAAAAAAATCCAGAAAATCACATTGCCTGATTTTTAGAGAATTTATTTGCAAATTATGGTGGAAGATAAGTATTTGGTCACCTACAGTAAAGTACAAACATACAAGATTTCTGGCTCTCACAGACATGTAACGTCTTCTTTAAGAGGCTCCTCTGTCCTCCACTCGTAACCTGTATGAATGGCACCTGGTTAAACTTGTTATCAGTATGAAAGACACCTGTCCACAACCTCAAACAGACGCACTCCAAACTCCACTATGGTTAAGACCAAAGAGCTGTCGAAGGACACCAGAAACAAAATTGTAGACCTGCACCAGGCTGGGAAGACTGAATCTGCAATAGGCAAGCAGCTTGGTGTGAAGAAATCAACTGTGGGAGCAATCATTAGAAAATGGAAGACATACAAGACCACTGATAATCTCCATCGATCGGGGGCTCCATGCAAGATATCACCCCGTGGGGCCAAATGATCACAAGAACGGTGAGCAAAAATCCCAGAACCACACGGGGGACCTAGTGAATGACCTGCAGAGAGCTGGGACCAAAGTAACAAAGGCTACCATCAGTAACACACTACGCCACCAGGGACTCAAATCCTGCAGTGCCAGACGTGTTCCCCTGCTTAAGCCAGTACATGTCCGGGCCCGTCTGAAGTTTGCTAGAGGGCATTTGGATGATCCAGGAGAGGATTGGGAGACTGTCATATGGTCAGATGAAAACAAAGTAGAACTTTATGGTAAAAACTCAACTTGTCGTGTATGGAGGAGAGAGAATGCTGAGTTGCATCCAAAGAACACCATATCTACTGTGAAGCATGGTGGCGGAAACATCATGCTTTGGGGCTGTTTTTCTGCAAAGGGACCAGGATGACTGATCCGTGTAAAGGGAAGAATGAATGGGGCCATGTATCGTGAGATTTTGAGTGCAAACCTCCTTCCATCAGCAAGGGCATTGAAGATGAAACCTGGCTGGGTCTTTCAGCAGGACAATGATCCCAAACAAACCTCCCGGGCAACGAAGGAGTGGCTTCGTAAGAAGCATATCAAGGTCCTGGAGTGGCCTAGCCAGTCTCCAGATCTCAACCCCATAGAAAACCTTTGGAGGGAGTTGAAGGTCCGTGTTGCCCAGCGACAGCCCCAAAACATCACTGCTCTAGAGGAGACCTGCATGGAGGAATGGGCAAAAATACCAGCAACAGTGTGTGAAGATTTACAGAAAACGTTTGACCTCTGTCATTGCCAACAAAAGATATATAACAAAGTATTGAGATGGACTTTGATACTGACCAAATACTTATTTTCCACCATAATTTGCAAATAAATTCTTTAAAAATCAGACAATGTGATTTTCTGGATTTTTTTTCTCATTTTGTCTCTCATAGTTGAAGTGTACCCATGATGACAATTACAGGCCTCATCTTTTTAGGTGGGAGAACCTGCACAATTGGTGGCTGACTAAATACTTTTTTGCCCCACTGTATGTTGGATTCTGTGAAATAGTTTATTAAATGAAAACCTAAGGTGACTAAGATAAATTAAAAATACACCGCAACAAATTTGGGCCCTATTACAATCTTCGCGCAAATGTTTGCGCTGGCGCAAAAACGCATTAACGCAAGGGGTAAAACCCTTTGCACTGAACGTCGTATTACATTGTCAGTGCAACAAACGCGCGTATTCGTCTACCGCGGGCGAACCTGCGCGAGCGTACTTTACTGCGTGCGTCCTATACTTATCATTGTGAGCGAAATGTGAATGAACGCTGGTACGCAGATGGTATTACAATCTATGCGCACGATTTAACGCACAGCCTTTGTGCGCATAATTTTAGCAACTCCTAAAAGTTGGTGTTAAAAGCAAATCTACACACAAAGCTGATCTGCTTGCACTAGGCAAAGAAATCACAAGGCATAAGTGACAAAAGAAATTTAAAAAAAGAAAAGTGAAATGTTATTGAGGCACATAGCCAAAGCTAAAAACTGGGTAGAGTATGATCATACTGGACAGACATACACACATAAAATGGTTAAAAAGTGTTCAATTCAATTGGTCACCTATGTATACATAGAGACTCCAAAAAAGCACTATTCGCGTTTAAATCAGCTAATACTGATATGTAGTTTTGGAGTACAGATGAAGATGGAGTGCCAAAGAACACATAAATGAAATGAGCAAAAAAAACCTTCAAGCGTTATTAAATACAAATATGTATATTGCCCATACCGTGATCATATACTATCAGGCACATATATATTGACCAAAAACTCCTAGATTGCAAATATAACCGCAGTATGCACACAAATGGTTCTCTCAATGTAAGCCAAGGACGTGCCGTCCATATGATAAATAGCCACAGTTGCACACACAATGAAAATATGAAAGAATTGCCCACTATGAGTGCGCCTATGTATACATAGGTGACCAATTGAATTGAACACTTTTTAACCATTTTATGTGTGTATGTCTGTCCAGTATGATCATACTCTACCCAGTTTTTAGCTTTGGCTATGTGCCTCAATAACATTTCACTTTTCTTTTTTTAAATTTCTTTTGTCACTTATGCCTTGTGATTTGTTTGCCTAGTGCAAGCAGATCAGCTTTGTATATACATATTGGGTTTCAATACCTTGTTGCATACTGTGATTAATTATATCTACAGCATTTCCATCTTGCTTGTTTAAGGTGTTTAGCTACCACTATTGGTTTGGGGGTTCTCTATCTTAAAAGCAAATCCGAACGACCTGGCCGAACCAAAATACACCAGCCCAAAAAAAAAAATACAGCAAAGTATAGTTACACATTCTACTCCTTCCAAACCAATGAATTTGAGAAGTTGTGTGTGCATTTATTATTGATGCAGCATATATGCTCAGATTGACTTTGACAGGCACAAAAATTTAACGTGAGATAATTGTGGTTCTTAATTCTGATTGACTGAATCGCGTGAAAAAAACAATTTGCACACTGATTTCTGCGCGCAACGTTACTGCACGCGTATTTGTTCCACGTCCATTTTACGTGCGTTATTGCTCGACGGATGAAAAAATGCGCGAGGATTGTAATTCCCGCGTTTATTTACTTGCGTTAACGTTTTAACGCTTGCTGCACAAATTCACACATTGCGCGAGCGTTTTAACGCGAAGATTGTAATAGGGCCCTTTGTGTTAAGACAAGTGTTTTTGTATTGGGGCTTCCTCGCGAAATGGAAATTGCAATTAAAAATACAACTGTTTTGGACTTTTTCACTTTGCAGAATGTTCCAGACTGCGTTTTGTATTATTATCTGACCAAGAAAAATGAAAATTTTAAAGCGCTTGTCAGAAGGAATTACGGCAAAAGGAGAGGACGAAACCAGGTATGTGTTGAAATCTATGTTTGTATCTTTAATACAGATTGGTGTGTACGTTATGTCATTACAGCGAGCAAGTCTCATTTTTAACCCTTTCGCTATAAAAACCACATACAGGTCTATTCACTAACTGTGAAATTCTGGAGAACTGGCAGGAGAAGTGAAAATTCTAGGTCAAAATAGCCAAACCAGAAAAATGCTCCCATTTATCTCACTTTTCCAAATCGGCATTTTGGTCTTGATTGTTCTCTTCTCCTGCCAATTGTCCTGTGTTTCACCTTTAGTGAATGGACCTGTTACTTTTTACAGCAAGATTAGTGTGTGGAGAGAAATGCAATTCTCTGAAATCTCGTTCCTGTCACCTTTTATTATTGGGAATCTACAGGAGCACCCACCCTCACTGTAACAAAACATTCACCAAACTTTACTGCTGAATAACACAAACCAGGAATAGGGATAGAGATGGGAGGGCCTGGAAAAAAAATGGGGGGAGCACGCCCCGAAGAGGAAACAGAACATTATAGTGGTTCAGAAAATGAGATTATATTACATGTATATGTTGTGCCTTCTGTTTCCTTTTCCCAACTTTTTTTTTTTTTTTTTTAGCATCACTCCAAAGTTAAATATTGAGGAGGACCTTACATCTCCCAATGTCCATATCCTACTGGCACAAATAGCACAGTTACTTACCCTTTTTATTTGCTATTGATGCTAAAGGACAAATCTGGTATACCTTGTAGTCCTTGATGTTCCATTTGTAATAAAAAATATAATTTTAAAAAGCAAGTTTAGTTTATTCACTGAATAAACTGACCTTTTATTTCAAGTATAATATTTTTATATTCACTGCATTTCATGTTCCCAGAGGAACAAAATGATTTTCAATGTGGAAAATTACTCCACACTTGAGTTTTTTTTCTTCTTCAATTTTTAAAATGTAAAAAAAAAAATAATCCTGGAAAAAAGTTTTTTCTCATGACTCCAAAATTTCTGGAATTCTCCAGGCATAATACAGGGAGAGCTCTGGGATCACTCGCATAAGATACAGATGGTTATAACTGCTAAAAATCTCTGTGCAATCTTCACAATGTGTTACTGTAACGTTCATATTCTAGCTTCTTGAACATATACTGACATTTTCACATTATATGGCTGTTTTTTTGTAAGTTGCATTGCTAATAATCTCTATGATCACTACATATCCCTATAAGCCTCAGATCTGAAAATCTTTATTGTCTTTATCACATTTATTATATTTAACACAAAGGCCATTTCTGCCTGCATGCTAGTAATGCAGACCTCGATTGAAATTATTCAATATAAGAAACGCTATCTAGCGTTTAGAACCTTTCATCACAGCAATATTTCTGTAAATGATAAATGCATACGATTAATTAAAAATGAGAAAATTACATTGAAATCCTTTTTTTAATTATACTTTATAGAATTTTGCCAGCAATACAACCACATTGAAAATAGGATAATAAACATCTCATTGTAATCTTTTATCTGTCTTAGAATAATAATATACCCTATAATTTATGCATATTTATACCCTATAATTAACTTATCTTAACTTATCGTAACTGCATCAAATAAATGTTATCTTTTCAGCAAAAACACTTGCTAGTGAAAGGGTTAAAGGAAAGGTAGAACCTATGCTCTTGTGATGGCAAGCAATTCTTCGCATTGGATATTATTTACAACACAGCAGACATAAGTGTCCAAAGTATGTGTCACTTTGCATTTTATGCATCTCCTCAGGTCAAAGAATGCTACAGTGCTGTAAGATATGTCAAAGGCTGCGGTCACACAAGCATTTTTAAAAGAGAGAAAGGAACATCCGGTGTTGCGCGTGCAACTACTGCGCACGCTACACCGTTTAGCCCTCCCTGTCGAATCGTTGCAAAACTGCGATGGATGCACTGAGGTGCGGTCACACGGACGCAATCCGTGTGACCGCAGCCTTGATCGGATTCTGTGCGCACAAAGGATATTGACAAGCTCAAATATACCTAGGAGCTATTCGGAAAATGCCGCTTTTACAAACGCCAGTGTAAATCGATGATTGTTAACCCAAGGAGTTGTTTATGGTAAAACAATACCCTACAAAGTGTTTACAAATTTTTAGACCAAAATAGCAGAATGCTATTATACTTCTACTTTCCAACATGCTATTTCTTCAGCTTAAATGTGCATACCCTAAACTTTCACCCACTCACGAAGCAAATAACTGTTATAGTTTGAGACTTTCGACAATAACGTTTCTGTAAGTCCTATTTGCAGGTCAGTAGTCCTGAGCGCCACGCCACAGAACCAACCATGCATTTTGCCATCTCGTCTTTCTCCGTTTTTTGAAGAAGGTTGCTCTAAAACCCATCCCCTTATTTATTTTTGCAGCAGGTGGCACGGCACAGTGATCTGACTAAACAGAAACTCTGTGCTGCTGTTGCAGCCAATCAAGCTGAGCACAGAAGGGATTACCTTGGGTAACCCTTGCGAGATTAGTCGCTCGCATGTGAGATGGTCAACTCTTCTGTAGGCAGCTTAAGTGGCAGGATGACACAATTTCCTGGAATAAACGCGCTGCCGGGTCAGGAAACTTTTGTACGGACGACAGTGATCCGTATACTGTTGTGCCCCCTGGTGCTTTTTGTTCCTCTGAGTCGCTGCCCAAATCAGAGCGTGACCCTCTGCATTTTTGTTAGAAGATTCTGCGTGAGCAGATGAATGTGCAGGTACGTCAAACTAACAGGGGGCTAGGCGTTTTTTTAAATGTGCTTTTACAATGGCGATTCAGCTGCTGAAGCAAAGTGTAGAAACCCATTGCATGATCATATCAGACTGTAGCTGGTATTTACGAGGGCAAACGATGCCGGACTACATGTGGCTATAGATGTTGACGGACTTAGTTTCATGCTTCGCATACGCTGTCGTTTCCTGATCCGCGCTTCAGAACACGTGTCAGGTTACAGTATACATCATGGTGTGATTTAGATGTGATATTTGGTGCTACACCTGATTTCTTAGTTAATTTTTAAATGTTGTGCAAGTCCTGTAAAGCTAATTTGCATCAGCAGAGGGTTTTGATCTGCAATCAGTAGATGGCTGGCATGGAAATGAGTTACTTTGCATACTTGGCCGCGTTTTCCCATTGAGACTTTTTTTTTTTACCTAACAGTCCTATTTCCAGTTGGAGCAGTATCGTTGGCACTATGTGCCTCTGCTTGAGAGATGTACATGTGATGTGTGCTCGGTGACTGATCTTTGCTAAGTAACAGTTTCTTAAGGAAGCTTTGGTAGTATCACCGTGCACGCTGCATCCAGCAGATCTGCTTTCACTTTCTGGACGGCTCCCATGAGCTGCTGCTTACACTTTGGTGATTTCGCATTTCCAATTGATTTTATTGATTCTCTTGCCATTTTAATTTCCTGTTGTGCTTCCTTCTTCGTAGTCGGCGCGCTCTATTGAATGGGGCAAGCCTCCGAATAGATTATGAGATTCATCACCCTACGGTACAGATACTTTAGTTTAAAAGGAATAAATATATTCCCTACACACGATCCACAGTAACACGTTTTGTGTCTTTTTTTGATTTGTTTTTTTAACTGGCCGGGCACACTGTACCATCAAAGCACTTTTCAGCATTAAAGGGCTTGAACTTTGCATACGCTGTTACTCCTGTGCTGTTTTAAAAGCTGGATAATAATATACATGTTTTGCTTGTGTTGATTGAGTTGCAAATAAAGACTAAAATGAGGGTGTGATATAAATGTCCCAAGATCCTCAAGTTTATGCCACCTGTCGACGCGCATGTGAACTGCTAGAATTTGCAAAGTGGCTCAGAGTGTTATATTTATGAGGCAATTTCTGGAAACCTAAATACATTCTGTTTTGCTTTTATATTTAGAAATAAAGGGAAACAAAGGTGCAGAGGGCCCCCCCACTCCTTATATACAATTGTTTTTGGACGCTTATCTGCATTTCCTATACACAAAGCTTTTTGAATAATTTTTTAATGGCCAGGCATATGTTTAAATGATCGCAGCTGACATTGTCAACTTATTTGATTTATTTTTAATGCAGAATAAACATTCCAAACACCCCACCGGTACCTTTTTGTTGTCTCCGCAGGCAGTTACCTCCTTTCACCAACTCTGAAAGGTTATTAACTCCTAAAATGTGGTTTTACCTTCTTTTAAATTTTATTTACTGATCTTATATCTTTTTCTCACTAGCAACAGATCACACGTCCTTCCCAAGAAGAAAAGGAAATTGAAAAGATAGAGGAAGAAAAGTCTGAGAAAAATGAGAAAAAGGAAGAAGAGCAAAGGGAGGAAGAGGAAAAAGAGGAAAAGGAGGAGTTTAGGTGAGTCAAACAAATCCCCGTGTTCACGAACCTGAAGTGTGCACTCTTTGGAAAGATTAATTGTTTTAAAATATTATTGGACATCTTTTGCATCGCCAAATAATCCTGACCAAAAAGACCTGCCTGGTGACCTTCAACTATCTATTCTCTTACATAGATTAATTTGTGTAGTCCATGAATGAAGCCTTGTGGCAATCTAAACTCATTGTGTGACCATTTTCAGTTGTGAATGCTCCTGTGGGTTCTCCCATAGAAACATCAGTGAGCCCATATGGGATATTAAGATTATGAAAGTAATAATCTGTGAATGGCAAATGTCAAAGTCAAATGATTAGACTTGTACACTCATATCTAGACAAATCGCTGTTTGTCCGAACTATGAAGCAATGAACGGCTACATGGGCAAAATCTGTATTAAGTGTTAATTCAATGGTGCTGTGTTAAGTGACGGATGGCCAGCACTTGCTAGCCAGTTGCCACTATAAAGGTAAAGTACCGGCTGTGTGGAGTAGAGGTAACATCACTGCTCTATAACCGTGGAGACACAGGTTCGATTCCCGGCAAGAGCACCTCTCCAGTAAGTGTCCTTGGTCAAGACGCCCAACAGTACATACTCGCCACCCAGGACATACCTGAAAACAATGAAAATGTACTTTCTCCAAAAAAAAGTGAAAGCATATGGAGATCTTAATGATCCACATAATACCCTCAGCTTCCACCTGACATGGCGTGAGTGGGGG
This sequence comes from Leptobrachium leishanense, assembly GCA_009667805.1. Lineage (NCBI taxonomy): Eukaryota > Metazoa > Chordata > Amphibia > Anura > Megophryidae > Leptobrachium > Leptobrachium leishanense. Next base: position 92,274,095 of record CM019064.1, on the reverse strand, counting down.
CATATTTTTTTAGGCACTGTTACATAGCTGGATATGGTGGGTAGGAAATGCATGTCCACCCCGTCCTGCTTTCTTTTTTCGAAGCCCTTGCTCGTGTTGTGTCGAGTGGTGGCATTGGGTGGTCATTAGCAGCAAGCGCTGGCCAGATATCACTAGGGTCCCCCAGCCCCCCATACACCAGTATTTCCCCGCTGGCAGCTAGTGCAGCCTAATTGAACTTCATTTGCAATTTGGTTTCTCTGACCAGAATTGTGGTGTGAATGAAATTTGGTTCGTCCAGAAAGGAAAGAAAAAAAGCATTGTTGAAATGATTTTATTTTAACTGAATTTCTCTCTAGTAAGCTAGAAATGAACACTATATAATCAGACATACTGGTCTGTGCCAGTCCTAATACAAACTCCTTTGATTCTTCAGGGAGCCCATCAAAGAGAAAGTGGAACCAGTACCAGAGGAAGTAGAAGAAAGAGAACCGTTAGCTCCCAGAGGGCGTAAAACTGCCAATAGCCAGGGTCGGCGTAAAGGAAGATTTACGAGATCAATGGCTAATGAGGCTGCTGCTAATGCTACAGCTGCTGTAACGCCGCCTGGTTCTACATCTGCACCACCATCCGCATCAGCTCCTCCACCAGAGGAACCACAACCACCGCTGACCCGTTCCCAGGAGCAGAGTGAGTAGCTTCATAGACAATGGCCAATTGGTCACCATACATGTTAAAGAACAGGTGGGGAAAGCATCGCCCTGGGAGATTTTGTAACACATTAACAATGCATCTTTAAAAGGTTTTTTTAATAGAATGTGTGACTTGCTCTATATCGATAGCAAATGCCTTGTTATCCTGAAAGATCTGAGGAATGGTTTTACAACACCACGATGAAATTAAAAACCAAAGTAAATGCATGCAATGATACTCTGTCTCTCTGTCTACCTAACAAGTAGCTGAGCATCATGGGAAACCCGTAGGCGAATCGGAGATTGCGCTTTTCAGCACAAGCTTACTGTACTTTGTGTTCCCTATGCTTAACACAGGGAGCGCAAAAGAGTTAATTAGCATTAGGATTACAAAGTCCTAACGCTAATTATTCCAAGCTGTGGCTAACTGAAAAATTACCCACAGCTTGGAACTGGTGCTAACTGATTCCGCATCTGATGAATCCGTTATCACCAGCTACAAATCCCCTCCAAATATCACATACTCTCCTCCCATCCCGCGGCACGGATGGCGGCCTGATACGCCTCTTCTGGCTGCTAGAAGCAGAGTGAGACTGGGGGGGAGTCCCCCAGTCTCCCTCTGCGATCACTCCGCCGTCCTGCAGGATTTCGCGAGAGTCGAGATCCTGCAGGTCATGTCACTCGGCAGTCAAAGCCTCAATGGAGTTCTATGGACTCCATGGAGGGAATGCTAGTGGCAGCGCTTAGCGGTGCCTTAAGTATCCTCAGTCTTAGAGTTACATTACGGGGCAGGCTGCTGAATTAGCACCTGCCCTATAATATGGAGCTAAAACGGGGACGCTAAGGAGAAAGCTGCATATGCAGGTTTTCCTCAGTGTCCCCATTTTACTGGGCAGAATGTAATACTGCCCGTAGTTTGTTGTACTTTTCTCCATTCTTTTCACTGTAGTTTCTGCCAAAGTTGTTCGGCATAGATTTCAAAGAGGTTTCCATGGGTTGTTTCCACCATTGTTTCTGCTGTAGTAATTTTGTATAGATTTTACTGTAGTTTCCACCACAGTTTCAGTCGAAGTGGTCTAGCGCTGTTTTCCACTGTTAGTTTCCACTGTGGTTTATACAGGAGGTCTATGGAGTTCACCTCTTTAAAATCGCTGAACTGTTTCCACCGTTGTTGCAAACAACAGTAAATGGAGAATGGCCGCAGGTTACACTTTTTACGGAAGAATAACAGTGGTACTGTCGTTTACAGGAACTTCACTTTCTGGTGTTGGATTTTCTGTATGTAGCCAATGTTCATTGTAGTTGTAACAAAGGTGAACATCGGTATTTGGTGAATTACCCCTCCAGTTGTGTTAATCTGCCATTGTATCATCATGGATAATATGATGCCAACTAGTCGTGTCATCCGTTCTATCACGTGAGCTGTCGTTGATGATTCCATGGAAATTTGCGGGGGGGGGGGGGTGTTATTGACACAATGATTATAACTGATTTCCAATACTTTATAGTTGCCCTTATGCATACCCTTACTGAATGTTCTGCAATTTCAGGGTTTACGGCTGGGTTCTCACCTGGGCGTTTTTTGACGCGCGTATCACGCATACGTAAAAAACGCGCGAACAGGCATTGCAGCGCGTTCATGCTGCAGTCTATGGCCGTGAACATGCTGCAATACGTCCCAAAGAAGCTCCTGTACTTCTTTGGGCGTAGGACGTTTTACAGTGCGTTCCTACGCCCTGTAAAACACCCAGGTGTGAACGGGCCCCATAGGAAATCATGGGATTTCCGTGTTTAGGTGTTTTACAGCGCACAGGAGCGCGCTGTAAAACACCCAGGTGTGAACAGGGCCTAAGTGAGGCGAAATGTCAAACCTTGCCAGTAGGTGTACCTGAAAGGAATGTCACATATGGCAATCACGTTCCCCCTTTGCATTTCCTTCCTAATACATCACATACCCAGGACATACTTGAAAACGAGAGAAATCTCAATGTATCCTTCCTGGTAAAATCCTTTTATAAATAAAATAAATAAATAAAATACGGAGAATACATATTACTTTTTTCCTAAACCCTATGGGCCCTATTACAATCTTCGCGCAAAAACGCTTGCACAACGCATGAATTTGTGCGCCAAGCGTTAAACGTTTGCGAGCAAATCACTGCTGGAATTACAATCCTCACGCGTTTTTTCATCCGTCGGTCAATAACGCGCGTAAACCAGACTGCGCACAAATGCTCGCATAGTACCGTTGCGCAGAGAAATCAGTGTGCGGACTGTTTTTTCACGCGATTCAGCCAATCAGAATTAAGAACCACAATTATCCCACGTTAAGTTTTTGCGCCTGCCAAAGTCAATCTGCGCATATATGCTGCGGCAATAATACATGCACACACATTTTATTGGTTTGGCATGAGTAGAATGTGCAACTATACTTTGCTGCGTTTTTTTTTTGGGCTGGTGTATTTGGTTTCGGCCAGGTTGTTCAGATTTGCCATGAACACCAGCTTTTAGGAGTTGCTAAAATTATGCGCGCAAAGGCTATGCGTTAATTCCAGCACATAGATTGTAATACCATCCGCGTACCAGCGCACAAACGCATTTGCACTCACAATGTTAAATATAGGACGTGCGCAGTACAGTAAGCTCGCGCAGGTTCACCCACGGTAGACGATTCCTCGTGTTTGTTGCGCTATGTAATACGGCATTCGGCGCAAAGGGTTTTACCACTCGCGTTAATTTTTTTTTGCGCCGGCGCAAACGTTTGCGCGAAGATTGTAATTTAGAATTTAGCCCTATGTGTGAAGCTCACTAAGCGCCAGTATTTCCTTCACTTCAGAAAGATTTCTCTAGATAGTCCAAATATTATTTCTCTAGGATGGGTGGGACAGCAACCACTAATAAGTCCCTGCACCGCCGATTCCTCCATCTCTTGCAGTCTTAATAGCAGAACTTTCTAAACTACAGAAAGCAATTAGGCCCCGTTCACACCTAGCCGTTTTAACGCGCGTTCGTGCACGCTTTAAAACGCAGGAACGGGGAAATCCCATGCTTTGCTATGGGACCCATTCAGACCTAAGCGTTTTAAAGCGTGCAGGAACGCGCTTTAAAACGGCCAAAGCAAAAAGAAGTTCGGGAGCTTCTTTTCGGGCATACAGCAGCGTGTTTGCGGCCATATCATAGCCGCGAACACGCTGCAACGCGCGTTCGCGCGTTTTTTGTATGCGCGAACGAGCGTAAAAAAAACGTGCGCATTGCGCGACGCAGCGCTACGCCCAGGTGTGAACCCAGCCTTAAGTTTTTTAGATGTGGATTCTGCAAACACCTATTTAATAGAAAACTGTTATATTTGCATAAGATGGGTGGTTCGCTGTAAGTCTATCACAAATTGTGATGTTTCTGTGTCCGGACCCAAACCAGATAGGGTTACCCTAGAACAAGTCGATTCATGAATATTTTCTAGGCTCTGAATTGGACCCAAACCCCTTTCCTAAGCAAAGCCCCAATATTTGACACAATAACCCCATATTACAAATGGATTTAAATCTATTGGATAAAAGTACATCTCAATACTCTCTTACAGAAGTATTATGTGCTATCACCACATTATGTCCTAAACCGTTCTCCTCCTCCCTCATGATTGATAGCTTAATAAGCCCTTTCTAGAATTGGTAATGCTTTTGGATCAAAGTTCCATATTGTCCCACCAAAATAAGGTGGAGAAATTTGCCCTGGCATCTGGATACTCCCATTTCCAAATTTAAAGACCACCCTTTGAAGTAATTCATCTCAAATCTAATAAACATCAAGTCTAACATCAAGTATTTGCAAAATTCTTAACTGTTCATAGAACTTTGCACAATCTATATGTAGGCCTGGGAAACGGGTCTCATCAATCAATCAAATTGAGCTTAAACCCCAATTAAGGATAATGTTAACAACTGTAAACAACTTTCTTTGTGAGCTTTAGTGCAGGAAAATGTGTACCTTCGCCCCAATCTGCATAACTGTAATGCTTCCAAATGCTTTGGTTGATGTATTAGGAAGAAAATGGGATGTTTGGTCCTAGTAGTATGGGTTTGGCCAAAAAATATTCTCCCTATGTGAGCAAGTATTCCATTTAATTTCCAAGATCTTGGGTAGGACTACCCCCCCCCCCCCAACCTGGGAAAAGCTCTTCTGGGTTTCAAATGAACAATTTTAACTAAAATGGCTAAATATCAACAAAATATCAATTTCTTCAAGATGCTTCTTGCCACAAGATTTTGTATTTTGTTTCATTAAAAATCGGGGGGTTCCCTCCATATTGTAAGGTATTACAGAAAAGTCTATACTTCAGAAATGCTGTTGATCCTAACTGTGAACAGTTTATGGCAGGTTGAACGCCATGCTATTGATGTTATGGGTCTGTGTGAAAGACTCAACACTCAACTCTATATAAGCACTCTCCCTTTATCCCTATGAGGCTAGAGTACATGGTGTCCCATAAGTCTGGACTCCTAATAGATTTTAATTGTTAGGGCTGCCACAATCGGTATTCCTGGGCTGCTGATCCGAATCATGTGTGATTCGGCAGCTACAAAGACCCAATCTGATACTGTACGACTCGCGGCTGGACCACCAGCTCACTCACTAAAGTGAGTCTCGGGGCCTCTGCATTCAATCGCAGCCTTTTCCCTGCCGGCTTGCAGGTCATGAGGCAGAGACACCTGGAGATTCAGTGTCTTCGCTGCCTCCTCCATGCTTTTCAAGTAGACGGGAAAGATGCTGCAAGTCACTGCCAAGGCTCCGGGGCTCCAACTGGGCAGCTCAGAGTCTTGATGCACGGCAGGTCCTGGACCCGGGGATCGGCTTGAAAAAGCAAATCTTTGATCCCTGAAAAATGCCGCGAATGGGTCTCAATCCTAGGGGTGGGATTGGGACATCTATGGTAATTGTGGTTTTTCTCCTATGGGCCCAGACTTACAGGAGGGTCTGTTTATAATGTTTATTAGAGTTACACCTCTTGTACATTTTATTTCTGTAGTTGGTATATTTTTATTTAGTCCTTATTTATCTACTTATGTGGTTCATTCTTAACTACGTTTCTTTTTTCTTTTTTAGGTAATGTTTTAAACTTTACTGCCTTTGTTCTCAATATGATTGTGTGTTTTATTCTATGTAATTTAAGCATTTTCAGCAAACACTGAATGAATAAGGAAATCCATGGGGGGCAATGAGGAATTTTGTGTTAATTTTCTGTGTGTTTCAATGATTACTACAATTATCACCACTATCTTCATTATTTTTATTATATGTATATTTATAATATAGCGAGATAGGCAAGGATATACAGGCTAATTCATAGAGATCCGAATTGCTTGAGAAAGGTAACTGAACGCTGAAATCAGCGTTCGGTTACCTTTCTTGGCCATTCGGCTATCCAGAGAGCAGGCAATTCGCCAAATCCTGGCGAATTGCCTGCACATACAGTGCCTGTTCGAGGGCAGTGAATCCTCATGAAAAAGCACTGCTTCGGCTATTCAGAGAACACAAACCAGCAGTGAAAGGTTCCCGATTCGGTGATTTAATTCGGCAAGTTTATTCAGGAGAATCTCATAGGCTTCCATGTTAAAAATATTCCCGTTTTAACCCAATATCTATTAAACCATTCATTATAAAATTCTGCAGTAAAGAGTCTTTATTTATATATTTTTTTTTAGGATATTTTAAACATTTTTCTGGATTTTTTTTTCTTTTTGTTTAAAAGTCCGATTTTTAAAAAAAATAATTTAAGTTTACTTATTTTTTCTGTAACAGCCCCTTATCGTTCCCTGGACCTCATGCAAATTTCAGACATTTTCGCCCAGTAGTTTCTTTGCAAACAGCGTTTCACTTTTCAAACATTCATACAAACTGTTTTGCTAATTTATTCACTTCACTCTGTCTGCGGTCTCGGCTTTTTCCGGCGGCTGCGATCGGCTCCTGCTCGGGTTTTTCTGTGGTTTTCGGCGGGTTAATCCAGATGTTTTTTGCGGGTTTTCGGCGTGCATTCGCCAGGTTTTGCGGTTAGTTTTCGTCGGATTTGCGGCAGCTCTTCCCTGCAATTCGGGACCCTGTGGTGCTTGCTGAATACACCGCAGGGTCACCGAAATGGGATCGGCAAAAGGAACCGAACTGAAGAGAACGAAAAGTCACCGAACGTGCGGTGACTTCAAATCTCTTTGAATTACCCTGATAGACTTGTGTGTGTTTCGCATAGATAGATATATCTCTCTCTCTCGTGTCAGATACTCCAGTCCAGGCCACCCTCATTAGTGAACGGGGTGCACTGCAGATTGACAGCGTGGCCTATCTTGTACTGTAGTGGAGGTGACTGGAGTAAAGAATGGGCCAAAATATACATCAGTAGAATCAGGAATCCGAGCACATTGAGAGAATTGTTTTGCTTTCTGCCATTTCCACAGTGTAGAGCTTTACTTACCTCCTGAAAAGCACACTGACCAGAGAGTCCTCTGCCTGTCTTCTTCAGCACATACAGCCTGCACCTTTCAGAGTGCTCTGCTGTAACCACCACGGGCTCAGCAAATCACCAAATTGCTGCAACTCTCATGACGACCTTCCTGTCTTATAAGCATTTGATAATATCAACATTAAAGTGCAGCATTGAAAATATCCCCTTCCCCAACAGCACCATTTTTGTTCCTTGTGTATTGACCAATTTCGGTCATCTTGGCTTGTGGCTTTTTTTTTACGGTTGGTTATGATTATCCTTTTAACAATTGGTGGTGTCTTTGCTATAATTTCTCTGGGAAATGTGATGTTGTCTGTTTCTAAACCTATGAAAGTGATTTTATGGATTCTTTTCCCCTTTTATTTTAATTTTCTCCATCCTACATTAAAAACCTGTAATGTCTATGACTGTGCTATGTTTCATAGTGATATCACACCTGTAAGAGATGTAGATTGTGAAATAATATTCTAAAGGAAATGTCCTAACAATTACAACTGTTTATAAAGTGCCAACATATTCCACAGCGATGTGCTATGGGTGCGACAAAACAAACAAACATAAAATTAACAAATATATTTCACACATGAGAAATGATAGGAAATGAGGAATACTCCCTGAAATATATGGATTTGCTTTGCCGAAAATTAATGTGTGAAACTACCCTAAGCTTTCTAGTCGCTTGCCATGGTTTCAGCGCACTTTTTAGTTCACCAGTGGAACCTGTTAAGGCTAGGGTCAGACGAAAGCAGTTTTAACGTGCGTTTAGCCGCACGAAATCACGGCCGTGCTAGCAGCAAATGACGTCCAATGCCGGGGAACACACGAAGTACGGCCGCACGAAAGTTCGTCCGCGCAACGCAAGTGGCAAACGAACGCATTTTGTCGAGAACGTGAAACCACTAGTACGGACGTACAGAGTGCGCTGCGTCCGCTAGCGGCGTGTGTGCGTGATTTGGAGATGTCAGACACTGCTAATGTCCGGCCAACATAACGTCCAGATGCAAAAGTGTTTTATTGATGATCCGTACAAAAACACGAACGCAAATGCGCATAGTATGACCGCTATCGCGTACTCCGTGAAAAAATGCGTCCATTCGTTCGAACGCACTTTTTCACAGACAACGCGAAAATGCGTTCGTCTGACCCTAGCCGAAGTGTATCTCTGGTTTTTGTTTGTTATAACATATGGTGGCTTTTATATTACAGGGGGTATGCATGTTTCCATATTCTTTCCATTCATGCCGGTATGTAAGGTCCAAGGGGGTTATTTAGAAAGCAACATTGGTGAAAATCTCTGTTGCAACAGCGACAAACGTTGGTGCTTCAGCTTCCCTACAGCTGTTTGAAATTTCCCTTTTCGAAATGCCGTTGTTCATCAATGCTGCAACAGTTGCAAACATCAGCACTTTCTGAAGCCTAACAGGTCTATTTACTAAAGGTGAAACTCTGGAGAACTGGCAGGAGAAGAGAACAATCTAGACCAAATAGCCGATTTGGAAAGTGAGATAAATGGGAGAATTTTTCTGACTATTGTGACCTAGAATTTTCACTTCTGCCAATTCTCCTGAATTTTACCTTTAGTAAATAGACCTGTATGTGTCCTCAACTCAACTGTTTAGATTTCGCAGCTATGTTGATGGTATCAATTCAGTAAACTGTGAATGAATTACAGACACATTCAGGGTTATTCGAAGAGAATCAAAAAGTCACCGCATGTTTCGTGACTTTTCGTTCTCCTCAATTCGGTTCGATTTGGCGATCCCATTTTGGCGACCCTGCAGTGTATTCAGCAAGCACCACAGGGTCCCCGAATTGCAGAGAAAAGTCACCGCAAAACCCGGCGAAGGCACACCGAAAACCATCTGGATTAACCCCCCCCCCCCCCCCGAAACGCCGGAAAATCCCGAGCAGGATCCAATCACACGCAGCGCAGCTGCCGGAAAAAGCCGACACCGCAGACGAATGGAGTGGAAAAGAAAAAAAACTATTTGCTTTAATGTTTGAAAGGGGAAATGCTGTTTGCAAAGAAACTACTGAGCAAAAATCTCTGAAATTTACATGAGGTCCAATGAATGATAATAAAAAGGGCTGTTACAGAAAAAAGAAGAAAAGTAAAAAAAAATTGAACAAAGTTTTTTGAAAAAAAATCCCGATAAATGCTTAAAAGATCCTAAAAAATCTAAAAATAAAGAGACTTTTTACTGCAGAATATTATAATGAATGGTTTATTAGATATTGAATTAAAACGGGACTATTTTTAACATTGAAGCCTATGGGATTCGCCTGAATAAACTTGCCGAATTAAACCACCTAATGGCAGGGCAATTTGGCAACTTTTCACTGCTTGGTTTTGTTCTCTGAATAGCCGAAGCATTGCTTCTCTATGGGGATTCACTGCCTTCGAACAGGCACCGAACAGGAACTGTATGTGCAGGCAATTTGCCAGGATTTGGCGAATTGCCTGCACTCTAGATAGCCCAATGGCCAGGAAAGGTAACCGTACGCTGAATTTCAGTATTCGGTTACCTTTCGGCAGCCATTTGGATCTCTTTGAATACCCCTGACAGTGAAGAAAAAAACCACGATTGCAAGATTTTAGGACAGCTAGTCACTTCTACTCTATCAGGGTTATTAAAAGAGAATCAAAAAGTCACCGCACGTTCGGTGACTTTTCGTTCTCTTCAATTCGGTGCGATTTGGCGATCCCATTTCGGCGACCCTGCGGTGTATTCAGCAAGCACCACAGGGCTGTTGTAGTGCAGGGAAAAGCCGCCGCAAACCTACCGAACATTCACCACAAAACCCCGGTGAACGCACACCAAAACCCGCAAAAACATCTGGTTTAACCCCGCCGAACACGCCGGAGAAACCCGAGCAGCCGCCGATCACAGCGCAGAGCAGCCCCAGAAAAAGCTGACACCGCGGACGAATGGAGTGAAAAAAAAAAAAACGGATGCTTGAATGTTTGAAAAGTTAAACGCCGTTTGCAAAGAAACTACTGAGCGAAAATGTCTGGAATTTACATATGAGGTCCGATGAATGATAATAAAAAGGGCTGTTACAGAAAAAAGAAAAAACGGAAAAAAAAATTCGTTAAAAAATCCTGAAAAATTCCTAAAACATCCTAAAAAAATCTATTAATAAAGAGACTTTTTACTGCAGAATATTATAATCAACAGTTTATTAGATATTGCATTAAAACGGGAATATTTTTGACATTGACGCCTATGGGATTCGCCTGAATAAACTTGTTGAATGAAACCACCGTACAGCAGGGCGATTCGGCAACTTTTCCCTGATGGTTTTTGTTCTCTGAATAGACAAAGCATTGCTTCTCTATGGGGATTTCACTGCCCTCGAACAGGCAACGAACAGACACCGTATGTGCAGGCAATTCGCCAGGATTTGGCGAACTGCCTGCTCTCTGGATAGCCGAATGGCCAGGAAAGGTAACCGTACACTGAATTTCACTGTACGGTTACCATTCGGACACAATTCGGATCTCTTTGAATAACCCTGTATCTTTTAAGTAAATAAAGGATATGAATATCTTTTCTTTTGTCCGTTTCATGTATTAGTGTTTTTGTGAATAAATAGCTGGCTGTGTGGACCAAGCAGTGTTTCAGTTCGGTGGTTAAATCTCTACGTCCAAGGGCCCGGCGCCACCTTCATGCATGTTTAACCTTTAGGAAATCGGCTCTCTGCTAAAAATTTTAAACTGTACATTTATGCATTAAACATTTGATAATTTAAATCCAGGTCTGTAGGGCTGAAATGCGCAGTTTACTGTATCAAATCAGTTCATCATAAATAAATATGATACCGAAGTGCTGATGCTGAATAAATGTATTTGGCACATCATTCTTTCTGATGTTAAATGAATGAAGGCTCATCTTGCACACGTGTAACATTACATGGACCACATTTTCATGTACCCCTGCATATAAAACAAAAATGGATGGTATAGCAGACTTGTGTGTGACAAATTGTTGCTTATTCTTGCTTTAATGTTTTTATTTCTGATGATTCAAAATAATATCGGGCACGTTTTGTTTTACAGTAGCAGTCATTTTTTTAGCCTTTATATCGCAACAGTGTTTTTATTTACATAAATGGACATGTAAAACTAACACAAGCAAATGTTTATGGAAACGTAGAAGTACAATTTATTGCTTGAGGGGAGAGATAATCAAATCTATCCAGAAGAAAATAATGTCAAATGTGGGAGGAGTGACATAAATGGATGATAATGGGGAGAGCAGGAGGAGAAATATTCTTTCCCTCTGCTCTGTCCCATTCTGACAGCTCCTGTTTCCATTGAGGCGAGGCTGTTGGGGAAGCTGGATGCTGGCTTGAGACCAGGCATTGTCTTGTTAGGAATGCACAGGGCAGAAGGCTGTTCTGCGCAGCATGATAGACAGCTTTCATGGGGAGGGTGCAAACCTTTAAAAGTCACTATGGGCATGGCAACGAGAGGATCTCTTTATTCTTTTGTCAGTTTTGAAGGATGTCTTGCAATCAATGAAGGGAAGAAATATACAAGGGACAAACAGATGATGCAAAGCCCGGAAACGCCATTTATTGTAGATAGCTACAGGGCAGCCGCACATTATGAGAATAATAGATCAGATGCAGCAATTACAGCAGGAAAGATGAGCGTTTGAACAAAGTCTTATGTTGCAACCTGTGTGTGAACCTGCTAGTGTCGTGTGGGTGTAAATACGGTAGCAACATTTGGTGACTGACTGGATGTGTGGGATCCTATTCTGACCCTGCTGTTAAGATAACACATAACTAGTCGAGCTGCTATTCTGACCTTGCCCCAAGCTTTGCTTCTACATTAATGGCTCCGATGCTTTGTATAACCGCTCAGCTCCAGCAATGAGCTTTCAACGTGGCTCGCTGTTCTCGTCTTAAGCTGGTATTCCCTTAATACATAAAAAAAACACAATGAAAAATCCCAGACTTGCATCTAAACCTGCTGTGCAGAGGGTGGTACAGTCCTCATTCGCTTCCCCTGGCTGTGAGCAGTGAAGCATTGGCAATAAATAGTTCCTAGTGTCACTCTGCAGCCTCTTTGTGCGACCCTGCAGGGTCATGCTTGGCTCCCCGGAGTCCTATGGACTGTAGCAGCCCATACCAGTACTGGCATGCTGCCATAATTTGTTTGCAGGTACAACATATTCAAACTTGAGTCACTGATACGGTGCCTCGGTCGGAATAGGCAGATGCTAAGTGTTTTTGCTCGATGTTTCTGTTGAACATTGGATTAGGAAAATGAAAACCTATCCCACAGATGAGCCTGTGCACTGTGCTAGCAGACTGCCATCTGAATGCACAGATCTCTTAAGTTTGTTTTTTTTATCTGCAATTGGTAATGCGAATGTCATTCTGTGTAATTTTACCTTGACTAGCTTTTTTCCATTTTTAGCTTAGAAATTAGTACAGCTTGATTGTCCTGTATTCAAAAATCAAAGGTGCCTAAATAGGCTACTGCTATGCCTTCCTCTTAACAAGGCCAAAACAACTGTCATGGGTAGCGGTTCCTCTCATGCAGAGGAGGTTGCCTTGGCGTTTCAGTCCTGGCCATCCTTCCTGGGTGATTGCAGTTTGATTTGCATTTGGAGTAGCCTTCTCTGTATGGCGCCATTGAGCTAAAACCTTATGAGACCCAATCAGAGACGCGCCATAGGGCAGGCCATTAGAGCTGCCTCCTGTTCTCTGTAATGTCATATACTTTATTTTTGCTCTAGAATCCAAAATCTTTTTGAGCTCAGACACGACATGCCACTAGAGGAAAATTCCGCATCTGACCTCGGCCCCTTTTACTTTCTTTGCGCAATTTCATTAAAAATTAACGGTGGTATTCGGATCCGAACGCATTTTGTCATCCGTCCAAAAATAACGTTCGTAAAAACGACACGCAAAACGAAGAGTAATACGCGCACAGTAACGTAGCGCACGCAAATCAGTGTGCAGACTGTTTTTTTCACGGGATTCAGCCAATCAGAATTAAGAACCTTAATTGACATCAATTTACCTTAATTAACTCACTTACGTTTTTGCGCCTGTCAAAGTAAATCTGAGTATATATTAGGGCTGTCAAATATAATTGTTTGCCTGATGCATCGCGATGCTTCCTTCCACGATGCTGCATCGATCTTCTCAGGCTGCTAATCGATTCGCTGGCCACGCCCCCTCCAGCTCCTCCGTTATTCCTCCCTGGTTGAATTCCCCTCTCTGGTGTCTGTCTGTGCTGGGAGACTCACAGCAGCAAGCTATGTCTGCTTCCCCACCTCCTCTCTGTAGCCGACCCCCCCCCCTGCCGTGGAGCTGAAAGCCCATCCATGCAGAGGATCGGCTCCTCCCATTATTTAAAGTGACAGCTGCTCTATGTGTGAAGTCCAGTGGGAGAATGAGAGTGTGACCAAAGCAGAACACGAATTAACCCTCTCATTCACCGCCCCAACTATTTAACCATTACTGACTGCAGCCCCTATACAAAACACCTCTAAGACCCTGCAACCCCTATTCACTCATCACAATGCAACCTGCAGCCCTGACTTAAACATTAACCCCTTACTGACTGCAGCCCTCAAGTAACCCTGCACAAAACACCTTTAAAACCCTGCAGTCCCATATTAACCCTTCATTCCAAAAACCTATGTCAATCTTTTTTTCAGTAAAACCAGTCCCATTAACCCCTTACTAATTTATTTTAATTATATACACACACACAATTCTTCAAGTTAAAACTATTTCATCAATTGCATAAATATTTTTTTATTACATGTGTATATACATTTCTAACATTTTCCTATATATAAAATCTATATTATTAAATGCAGCTTGTATAATTAAATTAAAATAAATGTGTCTTTCTAAAGCCATGCTTGTGCTTACGAATATGACTAAATTTCACATGCATACGCTTACCATAATATATTTTATTCCATAAAATATACACCATATGGTCACAGCAGGTGCCACACACTGGAAACACTCAGTTACACCTATCACCCCCCTCTCTAACCACCTTTTTTTGACCTATGTGCCCACACTCAACTCTCTCCTACTTGTCAATCCGACCACATTTCATTGTGTAAACAAGTCTCAGAACCCCTAGGGAGACTCAATTACACCTATCACCATTCTAAAATAGCCCCAAAAATGTGTTACCTCTCAATGTGCACCATCCCTCTCTAACCACCATTCTTTGACCTGTGTGCTCACAATTACCCCTGTCCGACTAAAAGACCATTACTGTGAGTTTTATTGCTGTGGAGCTCTGTGATACACTCATACACACTGCACATTACTGGGAGTGTTGAATATGTGAGTCTAAAACCTTGGGCAAATTGGGCAGTAATCAAGATGCATCGTGATGCATCGCGGAATCGCATCGAATCGAATCGTTGACCTGATAATCGTAATTGAATCGTGAGACCAGTGAAGATGCGAAGCCCTAGTATATATGCTGCAGCAATAAAAAAAACACGCACGAATTCACAATTTTATTGTTTGGGTATGTGTAGAATGTGTAACTATACTGTGCTGTATTTTTTTTTTTTTTGCTGGTGGTTTTTCGTTTCGGCCAGAACGTTCCGATTTGCAGTTACCACCAGCTTTTCAAAGACGTTATGTGCGCAAACGTCGTTCGTAAAAAGATGCACATCGATTGTAATACCATTCGCGTAGCAGCGCACGAACAAATTTGCGGTCACAATGTTAAGTATAGGACGCGCACAGTTCATCTCGCTCGCGCAGGTCCATCCGCGTTAAACGATAACGCACATCGTTTGCGCGAACGTTGTAATACGACGTTTAGCGCAAAGGGTGTTGCCCCTCGTGCAAATGCGCATTTGCGCACGTAAAAACAAATGCGTGAAGAATGTAACATCATGTGTTATGGTGGCAGAATTATTATACATACTGTATAAAATGACCTTCGGGCTAGGTGTATAAGTCATATATAAAACATAAATCAATTTCTTGTTTAGACTCGCGTCCCATCCCCAAGACATCTCATTATATGCAAATATTCCAAAATCTGAAAAAATCCAAAACCCTTCTGATCCACAGCATTCCAGATTAGAGATATTCACACTGACTATGCCACATATAATGCAAGATGTCTGTGGCTACATGCATCTTCTGCACTCCACTGGACACCTACACCTGGGTGACTTCGTGTTATGCCATGGTCAAAACTTGGAAAATAGTTCCATCTCCAGAAACGTCTTGTAAAGGATCTGCGCTTGTATATTATCCTGTGTGTGGAGTAGAGTAGCAGTCCTACTGTTGATACACTGTCTTTGCTATATTGGGCTTATATATCCTGCACACCACAAGCATCTATATTACAGCTGTAATGCTCAGAGGTGTTCTGATGTAACAATATTTGGTACTCTTCTTCAGTCACATCTGTATTCTATATGTAATTTTTTTCATCTTGAATTCAAGGGACTCTGCTTGCGGTATGAAATGGTACCTCTTCTATGATGCCATGACCATGTTGTTGTTCTTTGTTTAAGGGTCTTTCAGATTTACTACTTTTTATGGTTTTCATTGCTGTACTGCTCAGGTGCACTTTTGTTGCATTTTCCCATCAGGGGATGGATATCGTTTTGGTCTTAAAGAATAATGCGATATCATGGTTTGTACCCAAGCCAGCGATGGGCACCACCGTGTTTTGACCTCCTCGGCCTGTGCTAACTGGGAGCTGTTCTGCAGCAATGCACAATTGTCCCTCGGTGGTGATGTCGCACACACTGACCAATCAGATGCACTGAATGAGCAGAGAGCCCTCCGTTCAGAGCTGTCCCTCCCATGAGGCATACAGCAGTGACGCGAGGGACTGCGAAACCGTGAAAGGGAATAATTCCTTTTTTCCAGTTGTAGGTGTCATTAAAAAAAAAATACGGAGTTATAAAGGGAGTGACTCCTTTTAAATGAGCCCTACGTGTTTTGGACTTGACAGGTGCACTCAAAGACCATGGTTTTAACTATTGAAGTTTAATGAAAGCATTCCTGAAGGAGCAGTGGTCTCTTGGCATAAAAAGTGTCTAAAAGGATACTCTAAGTACCACAGAAACATCTTCTTGTGTCATAGGTGGTGGAGCAAGGTGGTCTCTTGACATTGTCTCTTTTGCACATTGCTCTGTCGAAGTCGGCCCCACATATCAAAGGAAGATGCTAGTGGTTCAAAAAGGCTGCATAGCATGCCCCCTCCCCCCTACCGAGCACCCCATATCTCCTAGCACAGGACTTCACCAATCCTGCCGTTTGGTAGCTACAGGCTCCTAATATTATGACTCTGACTCTTTGATTTCAGGAAAATAACTATGAAATGTATCCAGAACATACATACAAATATGTAAATATTGTTGGCTCCTCATCCTGATATACATTTGTCCAGCCCAATTCTTGTCTCTGTGGAAGAGCCTGAGATGCCAGCAGTATAGATTACTCTTACATCATTGCCTGATCACAAATCACAGTGAAATTTAAATGAGCGGACACCACCGCATTGAGAATGATTTGCATTTAAACCACTGTAACATCCGTCTCGTCTGAACTGCTTTGGGTTCAACTACATGCTCCGTTAACCTCTGCATGGGTTTGAAGGGGACAGGCTGAAACAAAGCCCCTATACACTGGTTATGGTCACTTAACCTCAATGCGTACGAAGGGTGGGATTTTAAACTGGCTTAATTCTAAAAAGAAGAATATTTTGCCTTTTTTTCCCCTTCTCTGCTTTCGAACAAGCTTCTATTTTATCCTGAAATACTTTTTCAGGGAGGATGCGTGTCTTGTGTGGTGCTCGTTTATAACTCTGCTTAGACATTGCATTTTTTATGTCATCGGTGTCTAAAAATCCGTTTTTAACAAGAAAAAGATACACATGTCACACCATCAACAAAGTGTCACCTCAGGGAGCCAACTCCTTTTGTGAAGTCTTGAGGTATAGTGATTTGCTATGCTATGTATTTTCTTCTTAATATTTCCAAACAAATTCTGATACACTGTTACAGTATCTCAAATATACCACATCCTAGTGAAGTAAATATTAGTAAAGCTAATACTAAACCCCTCCAAACGAGTTTGCTAACTTTGTGTGGATGAAATATATTAATCCCTGGATGACCAGATATTTATATTAAACCTTATGGTCCGCACCCAAAGTCCCCATGCCAATATATCATTTGAGCCAGAATGTATCACTCATTGTGCATTTCCAGTTTTGTACATGTTTTGTCACTGGGGGGGGGGGAGCTGTATTATTTGATGGAATCAGTGCATCACAAGTTCTGCAAGAGGTTATAAACATAGCTGCGGCCTGTATTGTGTATAAATGAGGACTACCTTTCAATTCTAAATAGCCACATTGTGACCTAAAGTGACATTTGCAGTTAAAAGCCAATTAGATGCACACACACAATAACCCATACATCTGTAAATGCCCAGGGACCACTAGGCACTAAAAACTCATCACGCTGCTCATACAGACACGTTGAGGAGTTTATCCTTTGTAATGGTATGCTGCATTTGGGATAGGGGATCTGAGGGGGTAGCGTTAGGTCTGTAGCCTGGGCTCATTATAGGAGACCAAACAATCTGGCTTTATGTTATTAGACACACATGCCATCTTGACCTACAAATGTATATTTAAATAGTCATGCTATTATTAGTGCACCCCTGTCTCAATATCCTGGTGCTGAAGTGTACCTGTGTTGACTTGGTGCACGTCTTTTGTGGTGTCCTATCAAGGGATGGGCATCATTTGGATGTTAAAGATTAATGTGATGTCTCAACTCTTAAGTTATCCGGAGTTGTTTGTACTCGTCTTTGATGCAGTGCCAGGTACCATAAGCTTTTATCCGCCGGGATGCTAGCTTGATGATCGGCGCACAGTGATGCAGAATTGGCCATCAATGTCGGTGCGTTGACTTCTCAGTCAGTCAGTCAACAGCCAGTGGTGTGCATGGATTAAATGCAGGGCTGTCCTGTAGGACCATGGTTTACTCAAACCTGTCCTCTGGGCCCATTAACAGGCCAGGTTTGCCAGATATCTGGAGCAAAGCACTGGTGATATGATTTGCTGCTCAGTGATTGCAGGATTCAGTCTGCATTTTCCAAGGGAATTCTTAAAACTTGGCCTGTTATGGGAACTTGAGGACCAGGGTTGGGGAACCACTGCTGTAGGACACGTTTCTCCATGTGTCTGATTGTCAGTGGGCCAATGTCAAACTGCTTCCTGCAGTGAGATGTCACTGCTCAGAATAGTGCTGGGAATGAACGTGATTTGGGCTAAAAGGTGTGCTTTAACAATCAACACCCCCCTCTTTTTTTCATATCCACGTGGCTTTTAAATGAAGTGTCCCAATATCATACAGGTCTCGATGCTCCCATTTACAGAGTTTTGTGTTTAGTTTTTCATGGTTTTCTATGTTTATATCTTATAAAAGCTACAGGTTCACAGGAAGCTATTACTATAGTTGCAATAAAGTATTTTTTACCCTCTTTATCTCTTTGATTTTAAATTCCCTTTATTTTTAATATTGAAAAGGTGCCTTTTCAGATTAAAGAAGCACTTTATACCCCCTGGCCACTTTCGCTTTTTAAAGTGGCCAGGGTACATAGAGCCACTCCACCCCCAGTCCCTTCCGTTGGTTTTTGGTATAAAATGCAGTGCGAAGTGGAGGAGTTTACTCTGCCCACACCAGCTTCACCAGCAGCCAGGATTTTAAATTTTGGGTCGCCAGATTGGCTACTGGTGACGTCCGTATGCTCTGCAGGCCAACGTTACCCTCCCGCAGACCACCGTTGATAGTGGGCAGCCTAAGATCGGTTCTGTGTATGTGCGTGCAGCTCCGATCCATTGTTCTCCACAGGTGCTATGGAACTTGCATATGTAAAATGTGCAAGACTTTAGCAAAGGCCTATGCAACGCAAGTCGTGTAGGAAGCTGCAGGGATTCCAGCCCCGGAGCTGAAGAGGAGGAGCTGCGCGCGCATTATTTATGCCTTCATTGGTGATTGAACAGAAAACTGATAAGCCAGGCACTTCAAAAAGCATAAAATAAAAGGAAATTTTGTTTCAGAACCTGCAGGTTCCCTTTTATGTAATGCTTGTTGTAGTGCCTGGATTTTCTGTTTGTATGTTCTATAATCGTGTTGGCCACCCTAGGGTCCATGAGCACCCAGCAGGATAACTCATTCAACTCATTCAACTTGCAATTTGTTGTGTGCCTGCTCCTCTGCTATTGCTGCTTTGAGTCTGCTTCTCTGCAAAATAAGGATTTTTTATTCCTCTCCGCACCCTTACATATAATTCAAAAAATATTAGTTGAGGAATGGGCAGCACATGGAAAATAAACACCACTTGTCGGGCCTTATTACAGTATTCGTCCAAAAAGCCTTGCGCAAAGCTAAAATTTTTGCGCCAAGCGTTAAAGTGTTGCGCGCGCAAATCACTGCTGGAATTACGCGCGTCTTTGCATCCGCCGATCAATACCGCGCGCAAACAGGACGCGGCCAGATGCTTGCGCAGTACCGTCTCGTGCAAAAAACAGTGTGCAAACAGTTTTTTTCCTCGCGTTTCAGCCAATCAGAATTAAGAACCACAATTCTCTCACGTTAAATTTATCTGAACATATATGCTGCAGCAATAATACATGCTCACACAACTTCTCCATTTTAATGGTTTGGTATGTGTAGAATGTGTAACTATACTTTGCTGCGTATTTTTTTTTGGGCTGGTGTATTTGGTTTCGGCCAGGTTAATAGAATTTGCCTTAAACACCAGCTTTTAGGAGTTGCTAAAATTATGCGCGCAAAGGCTGTGCGTTACAAACTGCGCATGGATTGTAATACCATCCGCGTGCCAGCGCGCATTCGCGTCTGCGCTCACAATGTTAAGTATAGGACGCACGCATTACAGTACGCTCGCAAAGGGTTCGCACCCGCGGTAGACGATTACGCGCGTTTTTTGCGCTGACAATGTAATACGGAATTCGGCGGTAAGGGTTTTACCCCTCATGTTAATGCGTTTTTGCGCCGGCGCAAACCTTTGCGTGGAGAATGTAATTTGGCCCGTCGTTTGTTATTCTGAATACAGTTCCCTCTTCTGTTTTCTTTTCTTTTTTATCCCACGTTAAGTTACCACGGAAGTGCAGTTTTTCGTATGTCCCCTGAGGTGTTGGAATGTGCTGTTGTGATGTGGCCTGTGCGCACAGCTATCATTGTTAGATTTCTTTCAACGTCTACGTCTTTAGAGCAATTCTTCCTTTCTTTTTAGTCCTGCATGGATGTGTTTGTTTGTTCGCCTTTTCATTCCGTTTGGAATTGGCACATTAGCGTTCATAGAGGCTTTCATTAGTCTTTCCTTCGTCCGCTAGCTTGTTGTAATAAGTACTGACTCCTGCCGTCACGGCGCTTCTTCTCCTCGAATGGCTCCTGCAGGGAGGCCTGCTCGTAAACGGATAACTAAGAGCGTAGGCTTTGTAGGATTGGTGCTCATGATGCAAATCCGGGTCTTTCTTTTTGATGGGATTTGCTGTGTTGTGCTTTCAGCTTCGGCAGAGACCGTGGAGACCTCCCGTTGGACCGAAGAAGAAATGGAAGTTGCTAAAAAAGGTAAAGATTTTGCGTTTGGTTTCTGTGGATTTCCGCAGCGAGGCAGTAGATTTTGATTTGTTACATAGTGGCGTTTCTTTTTCTCCCCCTCCAGTTTGTTTTGTGTGTTGTTCTTGAGTAGTTGTGCCGTTTTTTTTGTTTTGTTTTTTTACTTCCATGCTCTTAGAAACGTTAGCAAGCTATACTTTATGTGGCTATGTGAATTATCTTCACTTTGCTGGATTTAATTTACCTTTATCGGGTCACCCTGGTGTGCGTGTGTCGTACGAATGTCCCAAACAAAAGTGTGTTTGTGTGGGGGGGGTCTCACATTTTCTCAGTGGGAGCAAAATACTATTTATATGTGCAAAATTCTAGGCCCCTCTGAAGTTTGCAACATATGTATACTGCTTGTCACATGATCACATACAGTGCTGGATACGCTGCTTTGGTAGTGTTTTTTTATATATATATTTCTGCCCGTTGGACGTTGATTTGAAATCCTTTACATGGGGAGGGTGCAAAATTGCTTCTGTAGTTGTGAGTTCTCTCCTCCTTATACTTTTGCTTCACGTAAAAGCATTGCGCCCTAAAGAAATCTGTACAATTGTAAGTACTTCACAGATTGTATATTTTTAGTTTATTAGAAGCTTCGCTGTCGGCCATCTTTGTGCTCACAGTCTCTGGCAATAAGAAAAACATGTAAGGCGAAGTGTGTGTGATTTAGAGCAGGGTGGTGAACTAGCTCGTCATGGATGGGAGCCGTGACACAGGGACAAACTTTCCCATTTAATTCTCTTTGCTCGGAGATTCATCCTGAAATTGTTTCAGCTGGGAGTACTGCATGATAACTGCAGATTTTTCCTGGACAACTCGTGTTTTTACAGTTTTTTTGTAATCGAAGATACGGACACGTTTCGTTGTCTTCCCAACTCTTCTGCTGTTAGTAGAGGGCTTGTGAAACCTCGACGTGAGATGTAGGGCTGAAACCAACCATGATTTTCATATTCTTTCAAGTTGTCACTTATTGTATAGAATAAACAGTAATCAAAGGCACTGACTGAAAAACACAGTGTCGCTCACACACTCACTCTGACTGCACCCCCACGAGTCACAGACCCTGACACCTCCCACAAATATGCAGCCTTTTACACCCCCAACAGCCACACAGACTTTGACACCTCCCACAAACACGCAGCCTTTTACACCCCCAATAGTCACACAAACTCTGACACCTCCCACAAACACGCAGCCTTTTACACCCCCAATAGTCACACAGACTCTGACACCTCCCACAAACACGCAGCCTTTTACACCCCCAATAGTCACACAGACCCTGACACCTCCCACAAACACACAGCCCTTTACACCCCAAACAGTCACACAGACCCTGACACCTCCCACAAACACACAGCCCTTTACACCCCAAACAGTCACACAGACCCTGACACCTCCCACAAACACACAGCCCTTTACACCCCAAACAGTCACACAGACCCTGACACCTCCCACAAACACACAGCCCTTTACACCCCAAACAGTCACACAGACCCTGACACCTCCCACAAACACACAGCCCTTTACACCCCAAACAGTCACACAGACCCTGACACCTCCCACAAACACACAGCCCTTTACACCCCAAACAGTCACACAGACCCTGACACCTCCCACAAACACACAGCCCTTTACACCCCAAACAGTCACACAGACCCTGACACCTCCCACAAACACACAGCCCTTTACACCCCAAACAGTCACACAGACCCTGACACCTCCCACAAACACACAGCCCTTTACACCCCAAACAGTCACACAGACCCTGACACCTCCCACAAACACACAGCCCTTTACACCCCAAACAGTCACACAGACCCTGACACCTCCCACAAACACGCAGCCTTTTACACCCCCAATAGTCACACAGACCCTGACACCTCCCACAAACACACAGCCCTTTACACCCCAAACAGTCACACAGACCCTGACACCTCCCACAAACACACAGCCCTTTACACCCCAAACAGTCACACAGACCCTGACACCTCCCACAAACACACAGCCCTTTACACCCCAAACAGTCACACAGACCCTGACACCTCCCACAAACACACAGCCCTTTACACCCCAAACAGTCACACAGACCCTGACACCTCCCACAAACACACAGCCCTTTACACCCCAAACAGTCACACAGACCCTGACACCTCCCACAAACACACAGCCCTTTACACCCCAAACAGTCACACAGACCCTGACACCTCCCACAAACACACAGCCCTTTACACCCCAAACAGTCACACAGACCCTGACACCTCCCACAAACACACAGCCCTTTACACCCCAAACAGTCACACAGACCCTGACACCTCCCACAAACACACAGCCTTTTACGCCCCAAACAGTCACACAGACCCTGACACCTCCCACAAACACACAGCCCTTTACACCCCAAACAGTCACACAGACCCTGACACCTCCCACAAACACACAGCCTTTTACGCCCCAAACAGTCACACAGACCCTGACACCCTTTGTCACATACACAGACCTTGACAAGTCTTGTGCAGAATGCACTGTTCTCTGTAATGGGGTGGAGGCCCCTAACGCACGTCCAGTTCTGAGTATCCGAGGCAGGAACAGGGAGGTCTCTGTGTGCAGCTGCTCTTTGTCTGTAGCAGCCCTTGGCACATGGAGCAGCATAGCACCGTGACAGCTCAATTCGACCTGGGGCGTGCTCTGTGATGATAATGAGGTTTGTCAAGAAACAATTTAATATTTGATTATCTATTCGCTGTTGCCGCTTTATTTTCAAAAACGTCTCGTGTTATTGTTCCTTCCAAGTGTTTGGGGAGTCTTTATACTCTACATTCTACCTAAGGCTAGGGTCAGACTAACGCATTTTTTGTGTCTTCTGTCAATTTTTGACGGCAGACGCGATAGCGGCCACACGGTGCGCAATTACGGCCGTGATTTTTGACGGAGCTTTGAATAACAAGTGGACGTGATGTTGGCCGGACATGAGCAGCGTCTGACGTCTCCTAATCACGCACACACGCCACTATGCCGACGCAACGCACTCTGTGCGTCAGTACTAGTGGTTCGACGTTCTTGCAAAAATGCGTTCATTTGCCGCTTGCGTTGTCCGGCCGCACTTTTGTGCGGCCGTACTTTGTATGTTGCTCGTCATTGGACGTCATTTGCTGCTAGCACGGCCGTAATAAAGTACGGCTAAACGCACGTTCAAACAGCGTTCGCCTGACCCCAGCCTAAGAGTCTGGTACTCCTTTATTATTTGGCATTTTGTTGTTTTGTTTTATGTGCGCCCGTGATTGTTCATTAATTTCTGCTTTGTTGCGCTTGCATCGACTAAACACCATTTATACTGAAAGCTATCTTTCATTACTATCCTTACGAGGCTAGGTTTGTTTTGCTTTTTTTTTAACCATTGAGTAAGGAAAGAAGTCTTCACCTGGGCTGACTCTTGGTAATCCTCGACTAATGCATTTACACAGCATCACCGTGCGATTAGCCGGGCCGCGAGGAGGCGTTCAGTCTCCTTTGACAAATGGCAGTAGTTCATTCCAGGTGAATAGGAGGACAGGAAGGAAACAAAATCAATGGTATGTTGATGGCCCAGGCGTGTTTTGTTTTGGCAGACTCGAGACATTTTGTGCAGGTTTGTTCACTTTAAGGTGAATTCATGGTTTACCATCAACATTGTGTTTTTACGAAATCGCTTGTTTTCAGAAAGTGCTGTCAAGTGCGTAAATGAGCCACAGGACGCCCGGTCCATTATGCGCCAGAAAGCGTTCTCTCACTCAAACCTGCAGCTTTTCATTACAAGGAGTATACATTGATGTTCTGTGCTTTTACCTGCTGTGCCCCAAATCCATTCAATGCTTTCTTTTCCCAATTGAAGGCAGACTGTATTTCCTCAGTTTCTACGGCACCATCAAAATGTAGCTTTGCAAATAAATGAATAATACTTACGGCCTCCTTCTCGTTCAGGCTGTGTTCCTCTCTATGAAACGCTGGGACTCAGGACTTCTCGGACGGATATCCTCTGGTTATATTTTGTGTTTTAAACCTGTAGATTAATAAATACTTGAAGATCTTTGCTGCTTTCTACACAATGTGAAACTGAACCAGAACAAATCAATGCACAGTTTGCAGCAGCATCATGCGTAGTCTAAAAGGCGAAAGGGAAGTCGGGCGGAATTACGTTGTTTCTTGCAATTTTTTGTGTGCTGTATTCAATTGTCAAGGAATTTGTGTATGTGCTGAGCCTGACACACCATGTATTTGCGGTAGGCGACTGCATTTCCAACTTATGTCCTGGTCGTGCAGGTATCACTATGGGTATTGGTCAAACATAACCTGGACGATGTTCAGGTAATAGGCAGTCTACTCTATCTTATTGTTTTCTTCCCCAGATACCGCCCTTTATCCTGTGATATTATTCTGTTGTGGTGTTTTACAAGAATTAAAATGACTTTAAAGTGCCAACATATGCTGCAGTTCTGTACAATGGGTAGGACAAAACCGAACATAATTGATAAGTTTCACCCACCAAGAACAATAGGAAAAGAAGACCAAGCTCAAGAGCTTACAGTCTGAGAAGTGACACACAGTGAGGATAACTAGCTTGGACACATGGAAAGGTGCAATGGGTGGTTTATGGAGTGAGCTGATCAGGCCTTTCTAAAGAGGTTTTAAAAACTGGCGGTGCAGGGACCGTCAAATGTTTTGTGGGGTGTTCCGTAAAAAGAGGCAGCTTGGGAAAAGTCCTGAAGGAGACAGTTGGGGAGGGGGTACAGGTACGAGGGGAGGATAATAACAGATCTTTGGCAACACAAACCACTTCTCTTTGCTTTAGTGTTGGTGCAAGGAAAGTGCCTCATCCCAGTCTTCATGCTCCATCATTGTGACCGTGTTGCTGCTCTGAAAACACCTTAGCTATAACCATATTCCATTCTTCATGAAATCAAAGCTGTGATACCGTATCTCTTTTTGGTGGATTGTGCTTTGGATGATGCCTGAGCACTGTACAGGTGCAGACCCTACACTAGCTTGGCAGGATCAGTGCCCAGGGGCACAGGTTGCCTGTGCATGTTAACCCGTCTGCTCTTTCCTATGGATATCACAGACCTAATATCCAGGGGACAGGAAGGTCCTAGACTTTTTCCCCTTAGGGTCCTAAGTGTATTTTACTAAACCTACCAATACAGCAAATATTCACTGTTTTTTTTTTTTTTTTAAAGTGAAGATATTTTTTTACTACCTCGTGTACCATAAAGATTTGTTAATCTGTTTCTGTATTACACCAGATGATTTATGTAAATTTACTGCTGGCTGAACCGCTGACCTACCTGTCAGGATTTGCATAGTTCATTATGGAGAAATAGGAAAATCATATAAACGTTACGGGGCTGTATTCTAACCTCGGTGTATTGGTGACAGGAGCTGGTGTAAACTTAGCAACTCCATAGACTTAAATAGCTCTGGGAAGTTTACACCAAGATTAGAATAGAGCCCCAGGAGTTGGTTTGGAGCTTTCTTAGGTTGTCAAGACTCTTAAAAAAGTTTCTTTCCTTGTAATGACATTGGACATCACCTTCAGATACATATATCTCCTGCACTTTAGAAACATCAGATGCCATATTTGAAGTCTGGCACCTGTACATAATGTATGTGGGTTACCAGGTGACTGATAGGACCAATAGCTCATAACTAAGGTATAGACCCTGCTGTTTGCGCATACAAAACCTGTTATGTAGAATTCTGTAGAATTTTTGGATTCACTGGGGACGTGGGCATTGTGAAACACTGCAATGCATAGAATGCACAATCTTATGCAGAACGGAAATTTGTGCAACTTTTGCCCTTGTATTTTTTTTAAGTTCAAGTTTGCACTAATAACCTCTTATCAAATTGTATTTTCTATCTGTTCACCCAATTTGTTAACCCATTCACTACTCTATCTGTAAGGTACCTTCTGGTGCACCGATACAGAGTATTAAAGACATGCAGGGTAATTCAAAGAGAATCGAAAAGTCACTGCACGTTCGGTGACTTTTCGTTCTCTTCAATTCGGTTTGTTTTGCCGATCCCATTTCGGTGACCCTGCGGTGTATTCAGCAAACACCACAGGGTCCCCAAATTGCAGGGAAAGGCTGCCGCAAATCCGACGAAAACTCACTGCAAAACCCAGTGGATGCACGCAGAAAACCCGCAAAAACATCTGGATTAACCCGCTGAAAACCACGAAAAAACCCGAGCAGGAGCCGATCACACGCAGCGAAGCTGCCGGAAAAAGCCGACACCGCAGACGAGTGAAGTGAATAAATTAGGAAAACAGTACGCCAGAATGTTTGAAAAGTGAAACGCTGTTTGCAAAGAAACTACTGAGCGAAAATGTCTGAAATTTACATATGAGGTCCAATGTATGATAATAAAAAGGGCTGTTACAGAAAAAAGAAGTAAACTTAAAAAAAAACAGAAAAATGCTTAAAATATCATAAAAAATCTATAAATAAAGAGACTCTTTACTGCAGAATTTTATAAAGAACGGTTTATTAGATATTAAATTAAAACGGGAATATTTTTAACATTGAAGCCTATGGGATTCTCCTGAATAAATCTGCTGCATGAAACCACCGAATGGCAGGGCATTTCGGGAACCTTTCACTGCTGGTTTGTGGTCTCTGAATAGCCGAAGCAGTGCTTTTTTATGGGGATTTCACTGCCCTCGAAGAGGCACCGAACAGGCACCGTATGTGCAGTCAATTCGCCAGGATTTGGCGAATTATCTGCTCTCTGAATAGCCGATTGGCCAAGAAAGGTAACCGAAAGCTGATTTTCAGCGTTCGGTTACCTTTCTCCAGCCATTCAGATCTCTTTGAATTACCCTGTAGGTGTCCCACAGGAGCAATGCCAAGAAATGTTGTAATCAAACTTTGTTTGCATTTGGTCTCCAAAACACACCCCTAAAGTTTTTGCTCTTTGGACATGATGCCACCACGTTTTCTAACCAGCTGGGGATGTGTGTGACTGACATCTCCCCGAATGATCCTGCACAGAAATCAGAACTGCAGTAAATCTTTTGGGCCAGAAGATGGCAACATCTGCCTGTCAAATAGGTTATTACAGTAAGAGATACATTGAGAATAATCCCAAATATTTCTTACTGTATAATTAATCAAGTTTTTTTTCCAAAAAAACACTGGTACCTGACAGTGTTTTTGGAAATCCGTCGCTAGTGAAGGGGTTATTTGATAAGTATTACTTACTAATAGGAACTCTATACTTCTGCATTGTGTACATACACCTAAACATGGTACTGTCTACACAACCAAGCTTTTAAACTTCCAGGTTTACGGTGCTCTGGGTCCTTTAATTTCATTTTTTTTAAAAATAAAATTGCCTGTGTCCTCCCCCTTCAAGGAAGGCTCCACATATAACACCTGGCATGTTTTCTGTATGTGGCTTTGTGAACATACACTGATCGCCGTGAAGTGTCGGGTTTTCACAATAACCATGTGTCCTGCAGCAAGATGTCTGTGTAAGACCTTGTCCTGCAACACTCTTTTCTTATGTTTTTTCCCCCCTCTTTTTTTTTCGATAGGGTTGTTAGAACATGGTCGCAACTGGGGTGCAATCTCCAAAATGGTGGGAACAAAAAGCGAAGCGCAATGTAAAAACTTTTACTTCAATTACAAAAGGCGCCACAATCTGGACAACCTGCTTCAGCAGCACAAGCAGAAGGTGAGAAAAAGCGCTATGTTGTGAATAATGCTAAATTGCTGCATTAAAAGCGGCGTAAATACTGCTCAGTTTACAGCTTACAGTTACAAGTTTTCATAAGGCGCTAACAAGTTCTGTAGCGCTGTACAATGGGAGTATTTTTTCCTATCTTTCCACATACTGTAATCATATGTTTTTTAAGAGAAAATAGATTGCCGTGCACTTCAGCGCAAACGCCCCACAAGGGGAATACTTCATTTTGAATTCTTCACTAATCCTGGCCGTTCGTTTCTGGACATATCGACAAAACAAACGAAGGAATGAATTGCATAGTTACCAACTTGGTCCATCCATTCGCTGTTTTGCTTCTGCAGAAGTGGCAGCTGGTTAGCACCTGCTAGACGACCCCCACCAAGAAATGGGGAGCAGACCTGACAGTGTCACATCCCTGTCCCCAACCATGCATGGTAGGGAGAGGCTATTGAAAAAGTGGGGGAATGGAGGCTGTTGAAATTCTGGTGGTGTGGACAATGTCCTGTCCATATGTGTCAGGTGTGGGCTGGTAATGGAATGAAGGGGGGCATGCCTATGGCAGTTGGCAAACCATACCACCCTGGACCCATAACCCAAGGAGGGCATCAAGGGGGGACTATACAGTACTTGAGGGAATAAATATGCAATTGTCCAAACCCCCAATATGGACCCCACTGTGGCTAGGGATACACACACATATACTGTTAATAGTGTAGGGAGTTCATTACCTATAATTTCCATAATAAACTGACATGACTTTTAAAAATACTTAAAAAGATAAAACTGGAATGCAAATAATGGCAAAAATTGCAGACATGCTGTGTACCCTTTATCGGATTTGACACGATGACATGGTAATTGTGCGTTTCGCTGATTCTCTTATTCAGGTCGGTTTATTGTTATTTTTTCAGTACCACCATAACACTTTATTAATACTTGATACAGTGGGTTTGGGTCGAAATCTGTACAACCAGGTTCCCTGATGCCAAAATCCCGATGGCCAACTTCCCTACACGGATAACTCCCTGACGGCCAACTTCCAGACATCCAAAATCCCAGCGGGAAACATTAACCCTACTCCCTAACCCCCTAAACCTAGCCCTATCCCCCTAAACCTAGCCTTAACCCCCCTAATCCTAAGCCACCTAACCCTAACCCCCCTAAACCTAGCCCCAACTCCCTAACCATAACCCCTAAACCTGACTCCCTAACGGTTAGGGTGTTAGTATTAGGGTTAGCCGCTGGGATTTTGGATGTCTGGAAGTTGGCGGTGTGTGGAACTTGGTATGTCCAGCACTTGTTCTGTCTGGACGTTGGCTGTTGGGATGTTGGCATTAGGGAACCTGGTTGTAGGGATTTTGTCCGGCACCCTTTTACTGTATATACATTTCAAGGTTCATTCAGATGTAAAGAGAGACTGTAGCCACATTCAGCATTTCAGTGCATTTAAATGGCCTTGGTGGCATGAGTGCCCCCACACCCCACCTGTCTTTGGTTGCTGTGACAAACTTTCATAAAACCTGCCCTGAAGGTTGTCAATCATTTGCCACTGGACAGCCTTACAAGAGTTGAGTGCTGGTTTAATAGCTCCATCACAGTGCTAATGGTCGTGAAGTGTAAGGTGAAGTGACTGCTTGAACAGGCCGACTCCATGAGGTCTCTTGGTTCTTCTCCCTATGAAGATGGAGAAAAGGTGAGTTTATACACACTAGACATAAATGAAAAAGCAAAACCCGTCAAAAGAGCTGTTGACGTGATGGTTGGCCACTGATCCATTTACGGAGTCACCTTCTGCAGGTGCTTCATGAATTTTTCATTCTTTTTCCATACTTGGAAGATCCTTAATGCCATATATATTCAGGAAAATAAATCCTCCTTCTATCTTTGCAGTCTTCCCGAAGGCCTAGAGAAGAGCGTGATGTTTCTCAGTGCGAAAGCATGGCTTCTACTGTGTCCGCACAGGAAGATGAAGAAAATGACGGGTCAAATGAGGAGGAGAATCCTGAAGATAGTGAAGGTTACTGAATAGATTACATATTTGTTTCAGTGTTTTTATCTTAATTCACAGTGATCTCAAGGGGGGATTCTTGATTTAACATGTTGTGATGTACCTGCATAATAAAGTTCCACAGGGCTATAGGGGTTATTTAGAGAGAGCTGATCTGGTCCCGAAATGGCACCGACCATGGAATATTCTGGTAGGGTGCATTTTCGTGGCCATTCAGCTATTCAAAAGCTGGCAGTCTGCCAAATTTTGGCGAATTGCCAGTAAAATACTATGCCTTTTTGATGGCAGTGAACTGCCCATAGAAAAGCAATGGCTAATCTATTCAGAGGCACCGAACAGCAGAGAAATGTCAGTGAAATGCCCTGATCTTCGGTGGTTTCATTCGGCAGGTTTAATCAGACGAATCCCATAGGCTTCAATGTTAAAAATATTCCTGATTTATTTAATATCTATTAAACCGTTTACTCTTTTAATCTGCAATAAAATAACACTTTCAGGATTATTCAAAGAGAATCGAAAAGTCACCGCACGTTCGGTGACATTTCGTTCTCTTCAATTCGGTGCGATATGGCGATCCCATTTCGGCAACCCTGCGGTG
This sequence comes from Leptobrachium leishanense, assembly GCA_009667805.1. Classification (NCBI taxonomy): domain Eukaryota; kingdom Metazoa; phylum Chordata; class Amphibia; order Anura; family Megophryidae; genus Leptobrachium; species Leptobrachium leishanense. The sequence continues at coordinate 92,242,933 of CM019064.1, read as the reverse complement.
TATTCAGCAAGCACCACAGGGCCGTCGTAGTGCAGGGAAAAGCTGCCGCAAACCCGCCGAAAATTCACAGCAAAACCCAGTGAACGCACACCGAAACCCGCAAAAACATCTGGATTAACCCTGCCGAACACGCCGGAGAAACCCAAGCAGCCGCAGATCAGAGCGCAGAGCAGCCGCCGGAAAAACCCGCCAACGTAGATGAATGGAGTGGAAAAAAAAGCCGTACGCTTGAATGTTTGAAAAGTGAAACGCTGTTTGCAAAGAAACTACAGAACGAAAATGTCTGAAATTTACATATAAGATCCAACGAATGATAATAAAAAGGGCTGTTACAGAAAAAAGCTATTGTCGCCAAAAGAATCCCGAAAAATGTCTAAAAGAACCTAAAAAAATCTATAAATAAAGAGACTTTTTACTGCAGAATATTATAATCAACAGTTTATTAGATATTGAATTAAAATGGGAATGTTTTTAACATTGAAGCTTATGGGATTCACCTGAATAAACCTGTCGAATGAAACCACAGAACAGCATGGCAATTCGGCAACTTTTCACTGCTGTTTTTTGTTCTCTGAATAGACAAACCATTGCTTCTCTATGGGCATTTCACTGCCCTCGAACAGGCACCGTATGTGCAGGCAATTCGCCAGGATTTGGCGAATTGCCTGCTCTCTGGATTGCCGAATGGCCAGGAAAGGTAACCCTATGCTGAATTTCAGTGTTTGGTTATCTTTCGGCCACAATTCGGATCTCTTTGAATAACCCTGTTAATTTTTTAAAGATTTTGTTAGGTATTTTCTGTCAAAATATTTTTCCTTTTTTTAACCTCCCTGGTGGTTTTCCTGAGTGTGGCTCGGGGTTAAATTTCACCTCGAGTCACACGCGGGCTGGATACATACCTTTTATATGCGCTCCCTCGCTGACCAGCGCAATCGCATTCTCCGTCGATCGCGGGTTCCTGGTTCCCTTCTTGCGAGAATGGAACCAGGAAGTAGGACGTTGCGATCGTCAGGAGGTGACTGTGGGGACAGCGAGGGAGTGCAGGTACAGGTATGTATCCACCCCACGAGTGTGGCTCGGAGTTACCGCTTTCTGCATTGAAATTAACCCCGAGCCAAACTCTTAATACCGCTAGGGGGCCAAATAAATTGTACCGACTCTGACATATAAAATATGTCAGAATCGGAACGTTAGGGAGGTTAAAAGAGCGTTTGTTCTTTTTTCTGTAACAGACCTTTTTATTATTATTTATAGGACCTTATATGTTAACTCAAGACATTTCGTCCAATGGATTTTTTGATGACCATCTTTGAGACTGGAAGGAACGTCCATGAGAGTGGACGTTCCTTCCACTCTGACGCCCATCTAGCCACCTCGCTGAGCGCAGTTAGTATGTTCAGTGCTGCAAGGCTCTATCCTCCTATGGAGGATCACGCTTTGCAGCACCGTCAACGTGCGTGTAGCGTTTTGACGGGGAGGTGTTCTGCACGGACGCTAGTTGCAAGAAATTTGTGGGTGCGGTACAGCATGTGACTGGCCCTATCAAAGCGTCACACAACACTGCGATGGACGCTGGAAGGCATGTCAGTAGGGGCGCACCCGGCCTTAATCATTTTATTTTAGATTTTTTTACCCCGTCCGTCGGCAGCTGGTCATCGCTGTCTTCGGCGACTGTCTTCCTTTCCGTACACAGATTGGTGGGTTTGCGGCGGCTTATCAAATTGGATCGGATCTGATCATTTTTTGCAGAAATTTAAAAACAAAAAGCCGCAAAACCGCCAAACTTATCGAATCCGATAGTTTTGATGTGTTCCTGGTGGCTTAGCGAATCGGATTCAATTCGATAATCCACCCAGACCTTCCAAAATTTCTTTTCAATCTGCAGTTTGGCGGCAACTTTGCCCCGCTCTTCGAGGACCCTGCGTTGAAGGCAGAATTTGATTTGATTCCCTGAAGTACAGGGAACAAGCGAGTACCGAAATGTCGGTGACATTTCAGTGCGCTCTGAATAACCCCTTAAATGTTTTTGTGAACATTAAAGAAAAAGCACGAATGCAGCTCGAATTTCACCACTGTGATCGTATTAACGTTATCATCAAAATCATCTGGATCTGGATATTTTCTGGAGGAATGCAAACAAGATTTTGTTTCCTGCAGATTAAATCTGTTTGCATATGGTTTCCAGAACATGTTCCCAAAGGTTATAGCATTCAGGACATTGCAATCAATCTTCCACACTTCATGGATCTGCCTCCGTGTCCAGCACAGATATCAAATCTGTTTGAGGTGTATTACACAGACAGTAGCACCAAAAAAGTGACAAGCGGCGGCTGACCCTCTACCTGTCGAATACTATCAAAGGTCCAAAAAAACTCTGGAAACCACTGTTACATACCTTATACGGTACATGTACAGTGTGTATGTGTGCTCTTGTATTGGTGATAGTGTTAAAGAGCAATTTAAAGTGTGTTTTTTTTTTCTGATAACTGCTTTCTCCTGGTGGTTTTCTAGAAAACCACTTAGTACTGAAGGGCAGTAAAGCACATTTTATTTATAAAGGATTTTACCAGGAAGGATACATTGAGATTTCTCTCATTTTCAATTATGTCCTGGGTTCAAGAACATTGAAGTGTTACAGTTACAGAAATACAAAGTAATACAATGCAAGATATTAAAAAACAACACAAATATACAGATTAACAGAAAATAAATATGTAGGAAATATAGTCACTAGGTTACATGTTTACAGGTGCATTCTGACATGAACTCTTCGGCCTATTATAGTTTAAAAGGGGTTTGATTTCCTCTTCTTTGTGATGTGTATTCTTTCTTTATAAAGCCCAGTGTTAAATATAAAAGTATATAAAGTGCAACATACAAAATCCTTAGAAATGCACTTGCAGGTCTTATTATTGTCTCTAGTACTGATGCTTAGTATTTTATTTTCTATTTCAGCAGCTGAAAACAGTTCAGACACTGAAAGTGCTCCATCTCCCTCGCCCGTGGAAAGAGCCAAAAATACTGATGAAGTGCCAGAAAGAACCACTTCTGCTTTATCAAGCACAGACTCTTGTCAGAATCAAGAATCTGTTAGCAAACCCGTCCCTACTGCATCCCCTTCCACTACTGCTGTGAATGCAAGCACCCCAGAAGCTCCATTCCCAGATCTCCGGGTGAAGGAGGAAATAAACACGGAGCCCGAGGAAGCCATGGAATCGGAGGAGAGGAGCCAGAGTGTAGAACCCAATCCCACCCCAAATATCCACGTGCATACCAAAGCAGAGCCCGTCGAGGCTGACTCCAAACTACCTGACCATGGCCAAGTGAAACTAGAGGATGATGCTAAAGACCGAGATCTGGAAAGGCACAAAGAGATGACTGATGGCTCAGACCTAGAGTACATGCCAGCCCAACTTCCTGCACACATAAGGCCGGAGTCGCAGTCAGATAATGATTCCAGTGCTACGTGCAGCGCTGATGAGGAGGTAGATGGAGAACTTGATCGACAAAGGTGAGATTTCAAAATACTGTAAAGTATATTGTATGGCTTCACATATTTATGTAGAGATTTCTAGTCAGTAAAATAAACTTAGTAGCCAGTTACATGTTTTTTAGGAGCCAGGCAATGTTTTTTTATGTAGATATGCGTAGAAGTCATACATTTAGGAGCCCGATGTGAAATTCAAGCAACTAGTTTCCACATGGTCCATGGATTTACCACACCGACTCTATGCACATCCCACTTAAGCGAATGGTGGTCTCACTGCAATTTTTTTTCTTTTATAGTGTCTGTAATGTCTAGAGAAAAAAAAAGTATGGGGTTATTCAGAAAGAGGGGGTGTTACAAACAACGGAGAAAATAGTGTTGAAACATTTTACAAAAGTGGAATCCAAAGAGCAACAGAAGAAGCTTCACAGTGCAGCTTCTCTTGTTGTTCTTTGGATTTTTGTGAAATGCTGGCATTTGTCATTGCAATAGTATAGCTTGCTGAATAACCCCCTATGTATGCGTTTTCAGACGCCATGCTCCAGCAGTTTGGTTTTGCTTGCAGTTGGGTTAGTACGATTTAGGCCAATGCTTCCCAAACCTGAGGCGCGTTCAGTTGCTCAGCCGCTGCTAAATTAGCAAATTACCACTGAATGCCATTCTGCTGCTCAACACTGCTAATTTAGCACTTGCAGCGACCTGGAGAGGTGCTGCGAGTAGCTGAGTGTGACGTATTAAAGATGGCCACCGCCATTCAGTACGGCAATGTTGACCAAAGCACAAAATATTTATTGGAAAATGGTAAATATTTACATTACGTTTATTCAATAAAAACTATCATTTGTGGTGTGTGCATACAAAACGGAATTGTGCTGACTGCTTTTCTTTCTCATATATACCTCAACTGTTGCCTGAGTCATACGAAAGTGTTAACGAAAAACTGAATCTGAATAACGAGGCACTATTTCCTCATAGTAATCAGCGATTGCAGCAGTTGCTGTTGTTCTAATTGTTGCAAACATAAGGATAAATTGCTTTGAAAATGTTCTTCCGATAACGTCATCTGTATCTCATTCGTAGTTATTTCAAAGATGGCCTCCGTCTCAGTTTCTGCTAATTAAACTGTGGATATTGCAGAAACTACAGCTTTCATTAACCCTTTCACTGCTGAGGACGTTTGGGGAACGTCCTCATTGACTCCTAAGGAAAGATAGGGTGTTCCTTTGAACCCCGATATCTCCCAACTGTTGGCAGCTAGCAGGGTCATGTTTGGTATCATTAGAAAGGCCTTTGAACATGACCATGTTTAAAGTAAAGAAAAAAAAATAATAATAAAAAAAAGAAAAACTTGTTTTTTAAGACGTGAAATGGCTCAGCAGTGAAAGGATTAAGAAATTGTCCACCATTTTGCTTCAAAATTCTCAATCAAAGCGTTCAGTGACACGGCTGCAGAAAACTGAATTGCTGTGCTGCAGCAATTCAGCAGCTGCTGAGGAACTGAACGCGGCTCAGTCCTCAGGTCCCCCCTAAAAGGCCAGGTTTGCCAGATATCTGAAGCACAACACGGTGATATGATTTGCTGCTCAGTGATTGCAGGATTCAGTCTGCATTTCCCCAAGGGAATCCTTAAAATCTGGGTCGGAGGACAGGATTGGGAAACACTGCTTTAAATTTTGGTAAATCCAGGGGCCAGATTACCACTGGCAAATAGAATTTAACTCCAGGCTTATACATTTCTTGTTTATTCTCCAGAAACTTTTAAATGGCAATCTTTACTGGGTTCTCCATTTGTTAGTGGCTTCCAAGTTTGATGTACGTTTGTCAAGCTGCTTTACACAAATGATATGTGACTTCTCTGTCTTATCCTCATGACACGTGGCCTTTAAATTGCCTTGTTTTCATGTGTGTTTGTCTTGCCATCCCCAGGGTGTATTCTCTTGATTCAAAACCATCGTTACTGAACCCAGGTGGGTCTGTTTTAATGTCCGCTGCCATGAAACAAGGACCAATGGATATTCAGCAGTTACAACACCGAGCAGCTATAATACCACCTATGGTATGTTTTTAACAAAGACTTTATATGAGATGACTGTTAAGGTGACAAATATGTTACAAACACTGTGAAGAACCAAATAGGTGTTGTGCCTGTTGCATCTTATATGTTGTACCTGCATTTTAAATGTCTTCAATACAGGGATTATTCCCTCTTAATCAGTGGCGACTCTAGGAACAATATTTGGGGGGGGGGGGTACATAGGATACAGCAGTCAAAACTGGGGGGCACTAATAATTTTCACCACTGAATAAAACTAATAGCCATGTCACCTGGTGTGACCTAAAGCACCATCACTAAAGGAAAAATTTAGCGCGAGTTGTTAAAACGTAGTGCCTGACGACCTACTAACAGATCACCTTGTCCGCGGTAGTCCATGAACAAGGTCGTTTAGCGCACGCTAGGGAAACTAATGCGGTTGTGTACAGGATAGAACTGTCTTTTTTCCAGTGCAGAGTGCCCCGCCCTCATACCTATCCCCCGCCCTCAAAAGCTGGAATATGAACACATCCAGTGAATAACCTCACACCCCTGCATTATTAAAATCCTCCACGGTGGTCGTATCATGCATGTTTTGATGCACACATATATTAAGACTGATGGGCATTGCATGATAAATGCCACCCAACAGCATGTAGAATCCTTACACTGCATTTAATAGATCCAAAACGAAAACGCCAGGTGAGCGACACAAATTTCCCTGCTGCAGCATATAAATAATACATGTTTCAGGGCAAGACTTATTCATGTGTCCCTTTAAACATTCACCCTAATAATCAACCACTTCCATACTATGAATAACCCCCAGCATAAAATGTTTAAAATTAGGCAATATATTAGAATTAGGATATATGCGGATAAAGGATACATTTATAATAGAGCCTACTGCAACAGCAGTGACATTGCTGACCAGATCCATTACCATGGTGTATGGGGCCAAGAGAACACCTGTGCTGCATCCGTTCACATTGCCTGTTAATTGCCTGTTAATTTTGGGCAAGGATCTGTTTTTTCTGTCTTTTTGGAATTAGCACCATGGTTGAGCAGTAGGTAAAATGTTGTAATTAGCGCCCCTCAAAAAATTAGCGCTGGCACCAATTGATCTGTTAGCTGCAAAAGCGCTAGAGATCTCTAGCGCTCCCCGTGTTAAGTAAAGGACGCAGAAAGTACAGTAAACTTGCGCTACAAATCACTAATAGTGGCGCTAAGTGATTTTTCCCGTTTGTAGCGGGAGGCAAACAATCTGTTGGTCAGGCGCTAGACTCCCATTAACCTGGCGCTAACGCAAAACCATGCCGACGCTAGGGTTAGCTCACACCAGGTAATAGTGCCCTAAATAAGTATATATAAATAAGATTCCAAAACCACAAAGTAATGTGATGTGTCGCAATGATACCTTTTAATTGTATGAACCTGATTTTTAAACTCAATATTTTATTTGCCGCAATTCGGCAGTTTTCGCTGAATGTCTGATTGCTGCGTCAGCGACTCCACTTTTAGCAAATTACAGTGACCATTCGCTAAATAGGGAATTCACCTGATTTTCGCCGAAATAAATTCCCCCGAAATGTGGCTAAAATCAGAAGATCTAAAGCGGATTAGACCTTTTGGATTCTAAATTCCATAATAACCCCTAAAATGCTAAAAACCCAGGGAAATACAATAAAATTAATAAACAATGTGGCATTTAGGCTACCCCTTAACCCCTAATATGCAACTGATCAAGGGAAAACCTGAAATGAATACACTGTGAGGCATGTAGCCTACCCATTAACCCCTAAAATGCCATTAATCAAGGAAAAAATAAAATGTATACTGTGAGGGATGAAGCCTACCCATTAACCCTTAATATACAACTAAAACCAAGGCAAAAACGAACGTAATACACTATGTAATGTGTAGTCTGAACGTTAACCACTTCATTGCTGAGCCATTTCAACCCTGTGAAAATGTTTACGTTTAAGTGCACGTTATTATTTAATGTTTTATGACTTTTGAATATGAATCTTTTACTTTTAATGACTTAGTGTAATGTAATGACTTTTACACTGAATATGGTCATGTTGGGTATCATTGGAAAGGCCAGAATCTGCCATGTCCAATGACACCTAGATTGTCTGTATTCGATGCAAAGGAACGGAGATACCACATTCCGAAAAGTGTGGGAAGCTGGATGCAGATTTTTTGTGGGGAGGCACATGGGGGGGGCAATTTCCCCCCCTTGCCCCCCTGTAGAGATGCCTATGCTCTTAATATACATTTCCAATGTCTCTTTCAAGAGACAAAAATAAAATACATAGGGCCATATTACATAGTTGGTGCTAACTTAACCAGAGCTGTTGTAAACTTGAAACTTCCATAGGCTATAATGGCTCTGGTAACTTTACAACAGCTCTGGTTAAGTTAGCAGCAACTATCAGGGTTATTCAGAGAGCGTGAAAAGCAGGAGAATGACTAGAGAATGAAAAATTCTAGGTCAAAATAGCCAAACCAGAAAAATTCTCCCTTTCATCTCACTTTCCAAATCGGCTATTTTGACCTAGAATTTTTCATTCTCCAGTCATTCTCCTGCTTTTCACGCTCTCTGAATAACCCTGTTTGTAATATGGCCCCTAGTGCTTTCCGTTTAAAAATTGAAACAACCCAAATAATGGTTATCCCACTCGGATCACTCCGAGCTGCGTTTAGGCTCTGTACCAGGCACTTATTGGCTGTTTGTCAGCTGTCCATCTGTCCCTTCCACAGTCCATAAGCGTCCAATACTGCACTAAGTATTTCATTTTTGTTTCTTGAAAGAGATTTTGGAAATGTATTATGGGGGAATATTCTCTATACGGAAGACATATTTAAAGTGACGGTACAATATTTAAGACCCACCGGGCGGAACATCTATTTGGTTGTTCGTAGTGGTTTATACAGTTCGCCGTGCAGGTCGAGGCAGCACGTTTGTGTGTAGTGGCAAGGGTGTGTTGAGAAATAAGTAGTTCATCGTTTTTGACTCTGGTGACAGACTTTGTTTAAATATTTTACAGAGAAATAGAAAAAAAACTGGAAAGATTGTCTACTTACATTAGCAGAACTAGGCTAGTTTATCCCTTCCCCGGGTGACCCCTACACAGTGAATTTTATAGTATGCAGGTTTTTAAAGCGATTTCATTGAATTATGAAGCATGCGCATTACGCTCTACCAACAACACAAATGAGATGACTTTAAATGTGAATATACCTGGATATTCTATGTCGCAATGCTAGAGCCTCTTACAATATACTGATATAAACCTTTTTTCCTAGGTGTCTTGTAGTCCATTGAATATTCCCCCAGGAACAGCTATCCCAGCAAGCAGCTATCCTCTATACCAGCGACATATTCAGGCGGTGCGTGAAAATAACCTGCTTGAGGAGCAGAGGCAGAGACAGGAGCAATTTAACATGGAGAGCAGGAGATCGTCCAGTCCAGGAAACATTTCCAGGAGTCCAAACCTCGAATGGGAGGGTAATTATCAAGGTTAACTTATTTAAATACCAGAAAATTGAGCAGCAGTTACCTGAATAAGAGAAGACAGAAAACTAACAGGATTCCACTTTTCATACAGATTCTTCCTTTTGCAATGTGGGTTAAAGGGGCGCTGTACTCAGTGTGACCACTCAGTGATATCTGACTCTCCAAGTGCAGGAGCGTTCGTCCCACCTAGAACCTGTGCACGGAACGCTGGTTCAGGTTCAGGGGCTACAGGACTTTTGGTAACTAGGTCCCACCAATTGTTTTTGGTGCGCTCCTGCATTAAAAGCCATGGGTTTGGCTGGACGCTCACATGCGTGCCCCCCCCCCAATCATGTGACTTGCTCCAGCTTGCAGGGAGTTTCAGCATGTTGTGTGCGCAGCAGCGCTGGATTCAAGGTTAGTTTAAAATGAAACAAAAGTGTTTATAAAGAAACAATGTTGGGAAGATCAGCAGATGTTAATATTTTGCCCTTCTGTGCCCCCCCCCCAATCCTTCTTCCTGTCTTTACCCTATAATATCCCTTTCAACATAACAATAAAAAACATGACTCTGAAATATTTTGTGCAAAACGCCCTTTAGCAGCTTGCCTGTCAGCTAACAATTTCTGATGAATTCTGAATACATATCATAAATATATATTGCATGGTTGTTTTTCTTACTTATACACCAGGATATGTCACAGTCCCAATATTAAATTATTTTTTTTTATTCGCATTTTGTCAGTTTGCTATAGATGATAAAACATAAGAAATCAAAACCGTACATGAGATGAGAGACAAATCCCTATGGCCACATAGCTGAATCCGAATAGGTTCGGCATCTGACAGACCCGGGGGGGGGGGACTAAAGACCTACAGTGAGGAAATACAAACATGTTCCAATAAAGTCTGTGTATAAACCTACAGTTTACATCCCGACCTGACTGAGATTTGAGATCAACCATAGGAAGGGAAAGAAAAGTGAAAGAGCAGGAAAAGCAGGGAAAGGAAAAAAAAGGGGGGGGGGAGTAATACACAAACAACATAAAACATCCGTACTAAACTACACATATTTCAGAGGGGGGGGGGGCAGGAAAACCCAGCCAGGAAAAGTTGCTGTCCAGAGATCTTCTGCTATTGGCAAATGAAAAAAAAAAGCCAATGTTTCAAGTTGACTAATGTACATTTTATTCCTCTCCGGTGTTGAAATTTGCTCGTTATATGTTTGGCTCTTCGTGGCCCATGTAAACGAGGTAGAAATTATGTTAAAGGCGCAGTAAATTCGAAATGCAGAGGGGGAGGATCTAAGGGGTTAATTATTTACCCTCCTGAACATCATGCTGATTTTTGAATCCTGGCTAGAACTTCCAATTTTTAGCACAGATTGTACAACACGTGCCTCATGTTGCTTGCGCACAGCCAATCAAGGCATCAGGGATTCCCCCAGTCCATTGGCCAAGTTAAGATTTTTTGTTTTTATCCACAAATATATGGCCGTGACCGTAACTTAAATGTTTGATGTAAGACACCTCACCATAGGTACCATGTGGGAGTGTCACCATTTTATGCACGCGTTGGACGGATCAATAAAGTCACATTTACACATCTTTCCCAACATTAGGACACTAGGAAATAGCGTATTTGATGCTAAAAAAAAAACTGCTTTTTTGTAGGGCTGAAACGACTAATCGATTAATCGAGAGCTGATTAATCGATAATGAAAATAGTTGTCAACTATTTTCATTATCGATTAGGTATCGATTAATTTATTTATGTATAGCACATACTGTTTAAGAGTCAGACTGAGTTAACGTTATAACCTCAGATTCTGTTTCGTCCTGTGCCACCACCCGACCTGCCTGCCATCCCCTCTTTGGTCTGGAGCTGCCATTCTTTCCCTTTGGTCCGGTCCCTTACCACAAACTCCCTCCCACACTAAGGTCCTGGTCTTTTGCCCAAACCCACTCCCTCTCACACTCGGGTCTCCTCTTTCTCATCCTAATTTTGTGCTGGCATCATCTCTTCTATCTGAGTGCTTGTAGCAGCGTTCGCTTGGGGAGAAAGCAGACATGGGCTTAAGCTGTGTACACAGCATCAATCCATCACTGTGACCAGTTGCTTGTGTATCTTTTGTGCGAAAAGTATGCAATTTGCATATGTTTTTCTTTTAGCCGATGAATCGATTGATGGAAAAAATAATCGTCCAACTAATTGAAAATGAAAATAATCTTTAGTTGCAGCTATACTTTTGTGCCTTTTTCTTCCCCCCCCCCCAAAAAAAATTGGTACCACTCTAGTGTCATTTTAATGACACTGACGTTAGGGCTAGTATTAGGGTTACTATTTGTGCTTGCTTTAGACTTTGGGTTAGTGGTGAGTTTAGGATTAATATCATGTCAAAAGGAGAAGCAGAATATGTTGCCTGAAAATGAAGCCAAATCTGTTTAGCGCCATCACTAGCACCTGTAAAATGATGCTGTTCTGGTAGGTACTAATTTGGCACTTTTCTTTTTTCTTTTCTTTTTTTCTTTTTTTTGTTGCTTTATTTTGCTTCAAACAACCCCCCCCCCCCAATTAATAATATGGAACTTCCGTAATCTACCACACCCACTTGTAAATCCAACCCAGAATGCGCAATATATTACTGCTTTTAAATTTAATTGCATCTCCGATGTGATACAGCTCACATTTTTCTTCTTGATTTGAGGTTTAAGCGGTACAGAAGAGACGGATGAAAAAAGTGTCGTTACCTGTTACGGAAAATGTCTATGTTTTGTTTTATGCTTTTACTATCTGTAAAGTAAGCAACACAATGTGTAGAATATAAACAGTAAGGGCTCTATTACATTCTTCACGCAAAAATGCACGGTAAACGCGTGAGTTTTTGCGTGAAGCGTTAAACGTTAACGCGCGTAAATTAACGCTGGTATTACAATCCTCGCACATTATTTCATCCGTCAAAAAATAACGCGCGTAAAAAAGACATGCAAAAACGCACGCGCATTAAGGTTGCGCGCAGAAATCGGTGTGCAATCAGAATTAAGAACCACGATTGTCTCACTTTAAGTTTTTGCGCCTGTCAAAGTCAATCTGCGCATATATATGCTGCATCAAAAAAAAAAGACGCACAACTTCTCAAATTTATTGTTTGGGTATGCGTAGAATGTGTAACTATACTGTGCCATATTGTTTTTTTTGGGCTGGTGTATTTGGGTTCGGCCAGGACGTTCAGATTTGCCGTTACCACCAGCTTTTCAAAGACGTTAAAATTATGCGCGCAAACATTGTCCGTTCAATTTTGCGCATAGATTGTAATACCATCCGTGTACCAGCGCACAAATGCATTTGCACTCACAATGTTAAGTATAGGACGCGCAAAGTACATTACGCTCGCGCAGGGTTCGCGCAGGTTCACCCGCGGTAGACGTTAACGCACATTTTTTGCACAGACATTGTAATGCGATGTTCAGCGCAAAGGGTTTTGCCCTTCGCGTTAATGCGTTTTTGCGCACGCGTTAACATTTGCGTGAAGAATGTAATAGGGCCCTAAATCTGTTAATAAGAAGGGCGGGTAGTTTTTTATTTCTCCCGATGGTAGCCGGGCCAGCTCCAGGATAAGCTGTAACTGGATATTTTTCAGCTCATTCACATTATTGGCAGCAGATCAGCCCACTGTTTCAGATGGTAAAGTATCCATGTAATTGGGCAGACTAGATGGGCCGAAAGGTTCTTATCTGCCGACATTTTTCTATGTTTCTATGTTACTGTGGAACATCCTCAGGTATTTACACTGGGCAAAGGCAAACCCAAGTAAAGTTTGATTTTCCATGAGGCTGTTGACTCGCTGACAGCAGTATATTCCGTAGTGACGTGTGTTTTGCCTTTCAAAATGTTCTTGGTTTGCTCTATATCTGGTGGGGGTGGGATGGTTCTCCTGCATTTTTCCGACCTGCTAGCAGGGCGTTACTATGGTAATTGTTCTTCTCACGCTTCGGTTACAGTAACATAATTACACGGTATCAGTAGTTGGTACCCTGAGCATCACATTGTTTGGGGGGTCATCTTTGTATACGCATAGTTCAGTATTTATCCTTTTTATCTTCACTTTCTTTAAATTTGCCTTTGGTGTTTAGCATTATCGTGGACAATTTTCAAGTGACAGAGTCATGGGAAAAAGTCTGTTATAGGGACAATATCTTTGCTCAAAAAGACCTGCGATATATGGCAATACTTATGAGCTAATGCACCTTATTTACCTCACGTTAATAGTAATGTGCTCTGGATTTTCCTTTATTTGCACTGTTTGTTTTTCTCACTGATATAGGAACAGAGTTTATTAGTCTAATCGCCCTCCTTCGTAGCATACAAGGAGGTGGGTCATATTGTTGCCCTGCACTGTGATCACTATGATTGAAGCACATGTACAGGGACAGCACGTTTTGCTGCTACTGGTGTATCTTTGATGCGGACGCACCCAGCAACAGCATTAACCTGCTGGTCACTGATCTCACAGTTGCACAGCATGGGTAAGCCACATGAGGGCGTTATACCTTCATAGATTCTAAGCAGTCGGACATTCGTGGCAGAATAATTCAGTTACCCAGTAAAAAGGGGTTAATAACAACTTGCCTCTGTCCCACAATGCAGCTGGTGTCTCTCTACGGGAGCCTAGCGGTTACACCGATGTTCTGCTGAGGTGCTCCTTAAAGGGACACTCTAGGCAACATGACCACCTAAGCTATTTTAGGTGGTCATGATGCCCAGAGTATGCTGCCCCCTGTCCCCCCTCCCTCCGCTCAGCGGTTCAGCTCAAAAAGCTGAAAACAGCTGAGAGAGGCGGAGGACTTTACTCCGCCCTCCCAGCTGTCAGTCAGCGGAGCGGGAATCATATTTCCCGCTTCTGCCGACTTTTGCTGAGTAGGAGACGTCATCGCGCTTTTAGCGCGATGACGTCTCCTACTCACCGCAGAAGCTGGCGGCTCCCTCTGAGGGTTAGTGTTGCGCGCATCCTCTTGCGCGCAACACTAATCCTCAGAGGGAGCCGGGAGGAAGCCTGCCGATTGGCTGGCTTATGTGAGAGGCGCGCATGCACGCTTCTCACGTAAACCAGAAGGCAAGACTCGGCAAGAAGGACGGGAGCGGAAGAGGAGGGAGGTGAGTATAAAAAAAAATAGACGCCGCTGGAAACAAGAGGATTTTAGGGTAAGTATTACAGTTACAAAAGAAAAAAATAAATCTAAAGTTTTATTAAGGGAATAGGGATAGGTTAGGATAAAAAAACGGGGGGTGATTTTTTGAGTAGAGTGTTCCTTTAAGTCTTTAGGCACTTTTGGGTATTTTCGACAACCCAAAGGCTCCACAAGTATTATACGCCTCCTAGTGGATGTGTCTAGTATTTCCCTTATCAATTCCAGCAGCTTCCTCATTTTAATTCTCTTTCCAATGCAGCTAGTATTCTAACTTCTAGTATCTGGGTTCCCAGCCTCGGATAATTTGCTTATCACTGTCCACCGGCACCTTCTAACCTTTTGGATTGTCAAACTGTTTTAGGGGAGAGGGGGGGGGGTGTTGTTTTTTCTAATTCCAGTCCCATTATCTTCAGTTCTGCTTCTTGTCTGTAGCTTTTGTTTATAGATCTGCTTCCTTCTAACCTACGTTTCATGCATTACAACTAGCAGTGTTTCTTACTGGTAATATGGCTCTATCCCTTTTTCCTACTTTTCATACTCTGACGTTTGTGGGAAATTATGGTTTTTCTATCACATAACCGTTATAGCCATTTATATATGAAGAACTCTAGCTGCGCTAGTATTTAGGTCAGAATAACCTTTTTTTTGGATCCAGCAACAGCGCAATCCAATATGATCTGCAATTTATTCAATACTATTTTCATATGATATTTTGATATTACATAGTTACATAGGCTGAAAAAAGACATGCGTCCATCGGGTTCCGCCTTTCACACATCACCTGCTGCTGTTGATCCAAAAGAAGGCAAAAAACCCAGTCTGAAGCGCTCGCCAATATGCAACACACTAGGAAAAAATTCCTTTTTGACCCCAGAATGGCAGTCAGATTTCTCCTTGGATCAAGAAGCTTTTACCCACATATTACATATTATAACTCTTAATATTCTGTTTTTGCAGGAAGTCATCTAGTCATTGTTTAAACGTCAGTACAGTCTCTGACCCAACCACCTCAACAGGCAGAAAATTCCACAGCTTTATTGTTCTCACTGTATATTGAATGTTCATATTGTATCACCATTTAGTTTGGAGTGATTAATCAGGGCCATTTAACCCCCACTCCTTTCCCTTCCAAAGTACTGTATATGAGTGGGTATCTGCGATCCGATTCTCTCCTGTATTCTAAATAGGAACAATTGTTTTTTGGAAAGAAAAATGTTGACAAGCACGTTTTTCCATATGATGATTAAACGAGAATTCTCTTGTTTACCTGTTTCTGCAGGGAAAAGTGTATATATGCCTTATGCTGCTGAAGTTAAGCGTGCACTGGAACACGAAGCACAATTGCAAAATGCTGCAAGATCTGTGTCACCATACAGATTGTCACCAAGAGAAATTGGCAAAGCGTCGCCACAAGCAGATATGAATCCTGTCCGCTACTGTGTCCCTCCAGGTACTGACTTGAAGCTGTAGGCATCACATGGCATTAAACTGCTGTTTCATGTAATCCAAAAGAAGTTCCAAACCAGCAACCGCTCTCATCGATCGATACTTTAGCATACCTTAACTCTGACATGCATGGACCCTGGAGTGGCCAGACCATCCACATAGAATGCAAGGGAACAACAACTGAGACCAGGCACTCCAATTAGCTGAATGGCTTTGAAAACCAATCAGCGATGGTTCTGCTTTCTTAGCAGCCTTCCTCAAGGCTTGAGAAACAGGGTTGACAGTTGAATTGTTACACTCGTGAGTGACATAAAAAGCCATTCATCCATTTGGAGTGCATGGTTTCCTTTATTTTCTTCTGAATACTGTCGCTGTATGCTGTGGTTCACTTACAATTCACAGGTCAAATATCTTGCCTCTGCCTAAATTCACGGGTAATATAAAGATGATGTCATCTTGTGACTTTTTATTTCACTTTTTTTTTTTACACTATTTTCCCCAGCTTGCCTTTTTTAGTTTTCTGTAACTTGTTTTAATTTTACCTGTCTTCATCATTCGTGATGCCATTGCTTGATGTTTTTGCCAGTGAGATCCGCTAACATTTAAGTTTCACTTACACGCATGCAGTGCAATCAAATCAGGAATAATTAAAATTTTAAATACATTTTTATTTTTAATTTCAGTGCTACAACCAGCGCCGCATCAAGTTATAACTGCCTTAGCAGAAGGATCTCGCCTGCCAGTGACGCGGCCAACCCGTCCACCGCCCCCACTTATCCCCTCGTCCAAATCATCAACAGGCTCTACTGAAAAGCCATCGTTTATTGTGGGAGGCTCAATATCCCAGGTATACCTACTTTTCAGCTGATGAAAAAAGGGGACAGGCACACTTTTTATTTTCTTCTTGGTGCAGATTTATTAGCAGGACTTTGAATTGCAATGTTTCAACTCATCACAAGTTTTTCTCAAGCATGGGGATTTTTTTTATTTATTTTGTATGCTATACAGGTTTGTTAACCCATGTGTTCTGTTTTCCAATTTTTTGACACTTATTGCTTTGGGGGAGTGCCTCTGCTTGTGGATCAAGTGTACTTTTAAATTGGTGGCCTCAGAAGATCTGCTGATTTGATACTGCTCAGTAGGGATGTGCATGGCTGAAAAATTTGTTTTGTTTAGTTTCGTTTTATTACGTTTTTAAATAATTTCATTTTTGGAATTTCGTAACTAATTTAGTTTCGTATCGATTTGAAATTTTGTATCGATTCGAATTTCATATGTCAATTCGATAGTTGATATCAATTCGAATTTGGATCACTAACTAAAACCCCAATTAATCAAATTTTGCTGTTAAAAGAAAAGCTAGGGTTAAATTTTAAACTGTGTCACAGATTTAGTATTTGAGTCAAATTAAACAGTGAAACAAAATTAAAGTTCATTTAAAATTCAATAGTTGATATCAATTATTTAAATTTTTCTTTTATGATGATGACCGTGTAAAACAAAATAAATTTGTTATATACCATTTCATTTCGTTTCAAATTCATTTCAAATTCGTATCGATTTGTTATTCGGAAGTACTTCCGAACTATGAATTATCAAATTTCGTTCCAAATTCAGAATTTTCCAGAACGAATGCACATCTCTACTGCTCAGATATATTTTTCTTCTATATTAACTCTCATTTAGCTTTATAATGAAGCAAGGTTCACTGCCTCCTTACAGTCGACAATGTCAAACTTTAATATCCTTACTTTTTTGTTTGGGTTAGTGTTATTATGATCTCTTGAAGGAACCCCCTTACGTAGACCAATCACTTACCTCTCTCACTCACAATCCATGGAACAAAAGCCTGAATTGAGATTAATGGTCAAGGCAAGGACTGGGCTGTGGTGAGGCTGTCCTTCGCTCAAGGTCCACTTAGATGGCTTGATATAGTATGTGAAAAAGGATGTGTGTTTCGTCAGTGTCGCTTCATGAGATTTATGTTTGTAAACCTGAAGTTTACTCCACCCATTGCAGTACAATAACGTTTGTTGCTGTTGTAAACTTGTAATATTAACATTTTAACAAATGTATTTGGAATGTCTTTGGTCTATATTACATTCTTGCAAACTCTATCTTCTAGAAGCTGTTGACTGATCCTTATTTTTGATTGTGTCTCAGCCATAGACCTCTATGTCATGTCAACTATGTTCAACAAATGGGGACATTTGTCATCCTGTAGTCTTTTGTTCATACAGATCATCTGGAATGATTTTTGAGACTCGGGACAGGGGTGATATGAACACAGCATATTTCTTGTTATAGAGGAAGAAAAGAGTCATGGTCATGTACTCTGCATAGATATTCCTTTTGTATGTGATCAGGCCACATTCTCCTGGCATTAAATAAACATACAGGCTACATTGTAAGCGGTAGCTTTAATGGAAACATTTCTTACTTGCAATGTTAAACCTTTTTGCAGTGTTTGCTGTAATGGACGAACCGGCTGGGTGGAGTAGAGGTAACATCACTGCTCTGTGTGGAGAGAGCCTGTGGAGACACGGGTTCGATCCAAGCAAGAGCACCCCTCCAGTAAGTGTCCTTGGTCAAGACACCTAACGGTACATACTCGCCACCCAGGACATACTTGAAAACGAGAGAAATCTCAATGTATTCTTCCTGGTAAAATCCTTTCTCAAAGAAAAAAAATTCTGCAGAAATCCAAAAAAACCCACAAAAAAACATCCTAGTTGTATGGATGAAAGGGGCTTACCCATGCACGTCTTAATGCGCGAGCAAATTGGTCCAAACTGTCCAGTGTTTATGTTCCAATATATATGTATTGGATGTTCGTTGGTTATTGTTAAGCAGAAATTGTACTATTTTTTGCTGCATTTTCTAAGTGTGAAATTGACATGTAAACTTGTTATCCATGAGTGTGCCATGGTGCTCACCCCAATGAATTGCGCTGTGTGTACCATTGTTCCCCATGAAAACAAGTTAATGCGCACCAAAGATCTGGGGCCCCTGCAATTTAGTTCTTTTATCCCACATAAAATCAGAGATATTTCTGCTTACTGTAGCCAAAGACATAATGCAGTACATAATGTGAACAAATCTTGCAACCCAATTTGTGCGCGAAGCGTTAAACGTTAACGCGCGTAAATTAACGCTGGTATTACAATCCGAGCGCATTTTGTAATTCGTCAAAAAATAACACGCGTAATTAATGCTGCGTGCAGAAATCGGTGTGCGGACTGTTTTTTCACGCGATTCAGCCAATCAGAATTAAGAACCACAATTGTCTCCCGTTAAGTTTTGCGCCTGTCAAAATCAATCTGCGTATATATGCTGCAGCAATAATGAAACCACGCACAACTTCTATATTTTATTGGTTTGGTATGAGTAGAATGTGTAACTATACGTTGCTGCGTATTTTTTTTTCGGCTGGTGTATTTGGGTTCGACCAGGACGTTCAGATTTGCCGTTAACACCAGCTTTTAAAAGACGTTGAAACTATGCGCGCAAACGTTGTCCATTAAAATTTGCGCATAGATTGTATCCGCGTACCATCGCACAAACGTATTTGCGCTCACAATGTTAAGTATAGGATGCGCAGTACGGTACGCTCGCAAAGGGTTCGCGCAGGTCCACCCGCATTAGACGTTAACGCGCATTTTTTGCGCGGACGCTGTAATATGTTCAGCGCAAAAGGTTTTGCGCCTTGCGTTTTTGCGCACACGTTAACGTTTGCGCGCAGAATGTATAACAGAGCCCGCAGTGTTTTGTCTTGTTTGGGTTTTTTTGCCCGTTCATCGGCTTGTTTTTTCGTGACTGTTCAGTGTATCGTTGGCTTTTTTGGATGTGTTCGGCGGTTTTGTGGTGGATCGTCAGGTGCGTTCGGCAATTTTGCGGCAGCTTATGGAATTGATCCAATATTTTTGCGGCTGATTTTCAGATGCGTTCGGCGGCTTTTCCCTGCACTTCAGGAACCCTACGGTGAATTTCAGTGCTCTGTAAATAACCCTGTTAGTCGGCACCATTGCCACCAAAACAAAGATACTGAAAAAGAAAGGGTAGTGGGGTGATAAGAATGGGGTTGGGACACAATGGGAGACATAAAGACATTGGCAATGGGGACATTGGCTTGTTGACAAGAAAGGGGAAGATGCACAATGGGAGGCGAGAATGCGGCAGAGGCGAAGTGGGAGATCAGAAGAATGGGGCACAAGGAGCCTTTTTTTAAAAGAAAAAAATAATAATTTAAAAGGTAACTGTGCTAACATTTCATATATCTGATGCCTTAACTAATGCTCTGCACTTATGCTTTTATATTTCAATCCTCAGGGAACACCTGGTACATATTTAACATCCATCAGCCAGCCGCCCTATGGTCCAGAACCCATTAAGCCCTCTGTAGGCTCCATCTCGCTTGGAATACCAAGGCAACAGGAATCTGCTAAAGCTGGTGGGTACTTTACAGAAATCTTCTGGTTTCTATATATCTCATCTCCCCATCCTTCCAGAATATTTACTATAATAGTAATTAGATGAAATACAGGAGCTCTTTTTACAGAATAGTGTCATCCTAATTTTGAGTATCCCTTTATACTCTGCTCAATAGTTTATTTGTATTTGACCTATTGCATCTCCATTAGATAATTTGTGTTGAATATGGCATATAGTCTTTATTAAAATAAAAAATTATCAATTTTTTTTTTGAGTATATGCAAGTGAAAATACATGACAATACAATACAGCTGTGCACACTCATTTTATTATAACATCTAATAACAGGAATCAAATATATATGCTCTTTTTTTAAAAAAAATCCATATTTATTTTATGTCTATCTCTGTCCTAGGTTCTGTGGCTTACATCAAACAAGAAGAGTTCTCCCCAAGGGGCCAGAGCTCACAGCCGGAAGGACTGCTTGTCAGGGCACAGCATGAAGGTGTTGTCAGAGGTACAGTAACTAGGAGGACTTTTAATTTTTTAGGTGGTAAAATTCCAATAAAACAGACACTAAGGCAACGGGTGCCCTGTATTGTAGGATTTCTTATGCCGGTTACATATTGTGCCAGCTAATATCTAGTAAATCCCTTTATCTAAAATGTTTATTGGTTTCATAGCATTTACTGTGCAGAGCTAGACTGAACAGGTAAAAGGTGCGAAAGGCTGTCAGACAGAAAATAAAGCTGGTGAATTTCAGAAATGTCAATATTCTATATTATGGACCCTTTCTTCATCGTCTCAGCATGCATGTGTGTTTGGTTTTTACTCTGAGAGACCCCTGTCCTTGAGAAAGAAAATCAAATACAGTTTTCAAATTATCCACAATAGACCTGACTGCTGCCCCTTCCTCCTCATGCAATAAAGGTATATGATATACCCTTGCCATGTTGCCACTTACGCATTTTTGCATCTCTTAGGAGTTTCCACGAGTTACCACTTTTTAAAAAGTATCAGGACAAGTCTGTCCCTGGACAGTACACTTATTTATAGAGAGAGTTGCTTCTTTAATTTTCAGGTCTATTCAAAATAGCCAAACCAGAAAAACTCTCCCATTTATCTCACTTTCCAAATCAGCTATTTGGTCTAGATTGTTCTCTTCTCCTGCCAGTTCTCCAGAGTTTCACCTTTCTCTGAATAACCCTGTATGTTTCTCTTCCACTGTGTGCACTCTAAGACACTGAAGTGTTCATTGGTGGTTGAAAAGCTGCTTTCTATGTCGTGTGAAGGCTTTATCTGCTTTTTATTGTTTTGCAGGTGCTATTTCTGCCCTCCAGGAAGGGAGTATCACTAGAGGCACTCCAGCCACTAAACTGCCAATGGAAGCCATTTCCACCCTTCGAGGGTCCATTACTCAGGTTTGTTAATCATTGCTCAATTTATTTTAAAAATAAACCTACAAAGAACATTAGTCATTCCCATGTTTAGGCCTCTGTCCTTTAACCATATTCCAAGCTAAAAGGTTTTAACTTTTGGGGAAAGAAAGGATGACCGGGAATGATGCCTTACTCCTGACCCTCAAAAATATCTAAGGTGGTGTTTCCCAAACCTGTCTTCGGGACCCTCAACCAGGCCATATTTTGCAGATCACCTTGGTGAAATGCAGACTGAATGCTGCAATCACTGAGCAGCAAAACATATCACCTGTGCTGTGCTTCATCTATCTGGAAAACCTGGCATGTCAGCGGGTCCTAAGGACAGGTTTGGGGAAACACTGATCTACGGAGTGTACTTTCCCTATTTTTCGTAATAGTGTTTTCCCTGAGAAAGAAAGCGACATGCATCGTATGTTTCACTTGGAGTCTTGTTGGTCCGTGTGTTTAAAAAGGCACTGGTTGTTGGCTTATTTCTTGGGGAAAGCACTATTAAACTAGGTAGTCTATACCCCTTTTGCCATTTTGAGGGACAGGAATGGGACATTGTTTCTTTCAAAACCGTTACTGTCTTGGAATTCATCTTTTTGGCTAAAATGTGGACCACGCACAATAATTTTACGCTTGGTATAGCAATTTGCTTTTCATTTTATTTGTAAATATAATATATTTTGGTATTTTCACTCTATATCCACGGAGTAATTCAAAACATTTTGAAGGCAAAGCGGGGTATATATTGGACAAATGGGTGATATTGGAAGCATATGGTTGGACAAATCAATTTTAAAACAGGACTCAGATGCTCAGTTTGCATTAACTTTCTTTACTACCAAACACATCTGCATAGAAACATGTAGTAAAATAGTAAAAGCATCATAGGCATAATGATATCCACCTGCTATCCAGCACCGATCCCTGCGGAGCGCAATTAATTTGTTTTGTTTAGACACATATCTCTATTTTACATTCGTTGATGGGATATGCTGCTCCAAAGTGCTTTGAAAACAAGGTGATTCAGTCACAAACAAATGATACCTTTTATCTATGATTTATAAGTTGAATAGAAAAGTCTTACTTTCTTTAGATTGTAGAAACTGGCATTAATTGTTGTTTGCTTTCTGTAGGGTACGCCGGCTCTGTCTCAGTCTGGAATACCTGCAGATGTTTTACTAAAGACAACCATCTCTAGATTGGCTGCAGAAGACATGAGCAATCCTGAAAAGTGCCGTGAAGAATCCTCTGCTAAGGGCCATGTCATCTATGAAGGAAAAAGTGGGCACATAGTCTCATATGATAGTGAGTATATGTTTAGAATTACATTCAAAGTTTCTTCTGGTTGCCAAGTTTCATTTAACCATTCTTAATCGTCCAAGCATCTCCATGTAGGAATACTTGCCTTGCATGTTAGATGGCAGTGAAGACATATTTGTAAACAATCGCAGGTTTTAAAATGCCTATCTTTCAACATTATGGAATGCAAAAAATGGTCAAGCTGCTGTGGGTGTTTTAGTTCAGAAACATTGGGGGTTCCAGAGTGTGAGATCTCTGGTGTTTAATGTACTGCAATCTGCTCTAACGTATGCATGCGTGTTTACACCACTGATGCCTCAGCAGCCATCAAGAATATGCGTGAAGGTACTAGAAGTCCAAGGACTGTTTCTGAGGCAACTCTGAAGAGAACATATGATGCCATGGAAGGAAACATTAAGCAGGGCATGTCTGTTAGAGAATCTGCTGTATCAACACCCATGGAAGGTAATCAATGCCTGGTCTATATCCATGTATAGATATATATATTTGAATGTAACGCTAGTATTCGTTTTCCAAAGTTACTCAAAAAACTCGCCCGCTGCACTATTTGGTTGATGAAGTAGAAGAGGCAACAGATCTGCCCTTGTAGAAGGGTGGGTTAGATATGCAAAAGTATTTCTTTCATAAAAAGACTGGATTATTTCAGAGTGAAGTGACAGCTTACCTAGAGGGTTGTGCAGAAATGCATAAAAAAAGAACTCTTGTGCAGTATGCAAGTATACACTGCTTGCAAATATGTCCATGTTAATTAATTTTATTTAGCTGTAAAACCCTATCAACATAAACACAAAACACATACGTAAACCATAAAAAATTATATATTCAGAGCATTACCGTGATAGGAGTTTGTGTTTAATCACGTGCTGAATAATAGTTGCTTGTGCAGGTTGTTCTTGATATTGACACTGAATTTCTAATTATGATAAAGAAAAGTGAAAGACTTGGTCGTCCTGTTCCATCTGAGCTATTAATAGCAGTCGCAAATGAAAAAATAATGCGCGAGCAGTATTCCCTTTTCTGCTCATTATTAACGGCCTTATTCTGACTAAGCTGTTGTATTGATGGCTTGAGATCAAATATTTCTGACCTACTACTGGAGTCCATAGGACTCTGTCAAGCCAGGTGCGACCTTGCTGTGAGCGTACGTATGTGGAGTCACGCAGGGGCTGCGGAAGAACACTGGGAACTATTTCTTCTCTGTCTTCCGCTGCTTGCAGACAGTGGAAGCGTCAGATCAGTCTGCCATCTGCACCTTTGGGGTAAGAGGTAAGGAATTTTTTGATATGTAAAATCAATTAACACCAGGGTTTAAGAGCCATTATTCATTCCTGGATAATTCCTTGAGCCGTGACGAATAAGTGAGGTTGGAATAGCTTGTTCTTTTTTGATTAGTCGCAAATTAATGGCTCCTATGCAGAGTACAGGAGCTGTTAATTTACTGTAACCTGCTACAAATTTCAGAGCCATAGGTCTGTTGTGATAACACCTGGAGCCAGAAGCCAGAATAGGGTCCTTGTTACTCACGCTGTAAATTGCAATGTTACGCTTTGCAGTGGTAGCATAAATTCAGTCCGTTTGGGTTATCTTGTAGTAACCACATGTTCTTGTGATGGTTTTGCCAGGACTGATCTGTCGCACTCTACCTAAAGGAAGTCCCCATGCAGATCTCAAGGAGAGACAAGTACTGACTGGTTCAATTATGCAAGGTGAATAATCTCAAACAATGAAGTACATTTTCTCTTATACTAATGGTCTTAGTCTGTAGTTTAAACATTCTCCTTGTATTTAAGGTACTCCAAGAACAACATCTGACAGCTTTGAAGAGGGTTTAAAGTATGCAAAGCAAATAAAACGTGAAAGTCCTCCAATAAGGTCCTTTGAAGGAGCCATCACTAAGGGAAAGCCTTATGATGGAGTTACAACAATCAAGGAGATGGGTCGTTCTATTCACGAAATCCCTAGGCAAGATCTTCTTCTTGCCCAGGAGCATCGCAAAACTCCTGAAAGCTCACGGACAATAATGGAAGGCTCCATATCCCAGGTATTTTATGTAGTACTGTAAAAGTATATATAGACCAATTGCGTTTGACGTGTTTTATGGCTTCATAACGGGCTTTCTATTCACAGGGCACACCCATAAAATATGAAAGTGCATCTGGTCAGTCTGCTATTAAACACAATGTGAAGTCCTTAATCACAGGGCCTAGTAAGCTTCCCCGGGGTGTAACTCAGATGGATATGATGCCAGAGAATTTAAAAGTGGTGGAACGGTCAAAATATGAAGACTCCAAAACCTCTGATGCTATACGTTCACGTCATACGTCTGTAGTTAGCTCTGGTACATCAGTGCTTCGGTCCACCCTGCATGAGTCTACAAAGTCTCAATTGAGCCCTGGGATTTATGACGATACAAGTGCTAGAAGAACTCCTGTGAACTATCCAAGTCCTATGTCTAGAAGTTCCCCGATGGCCCGATCAGAAGGTAAGACTGAAAATGAAAGGTTTTATATTAAAATTTTGTATGAACATGTAACAGAACCTTTCTATTCTGTAGGAAGGGAGAGGATGCTCAGTTGATTGCGATATATTTGTATTTTTGCTCTCAGCTGGCATTTCTCCTTACATACTTTACCGTTTTCAGGTGGCCATACACCTGGAAAGTCTTCCAGTCATGAGCGAAAAAGCACCTTGACTCCTACGCAAAGAGAAAACATAGTTGTGAAGTCCCCAGTTCCTGGTGTGGATCCTTCGGCAGCCCATAGTCCCTTTGACCCCCACCTCCGAGGTGCTACTCCTGGAGAAGTTTACAGAGCGCATCTGCCACCTCATCTGGATCCCTCACTGCCATACCACCGGGCTCTAGATCCTGGTATATAAATGCATTTAAACGTCAAACCTGTGGTTACATGTATCCTGCTTTACTTTGTTCTTCCTGAACACTATGAATCATTTTTGTTTTCAGTTTTGATGTTGATTTTTCTTTTATTAATTGCTAATCCTCAGACTTCCGTAATGGTCACTGGATGTATTTGGTTTCTGTTTTTTTCCCTTCCCATCCAGTTTGCTTATTTTTGCCTACAGTGCAGTTCTCTAGGAACTTCCACACAATTCATGTTTTAGTCAATTATAAAGCATGTTTTGAACTACTCTACGGGCTATATTACATTCTTCACGCAAAAAACCTTGCGCAAAGCGAAAATCTTTGCGCCAAGCGTTAAACCTTTGCACGCACAAATCACCGTTGTAATTACAATCCTCCCGTCTTTTTTTCTTCCGCTGATCAATTGCAACTGCACAAATGCAGGTACAGTACCGTCTCGCGCAAACATCTTTGGGCGCGCAGTTTTTTGCACCCATCATCAAAATGGAAGAAACACACCTATGAAACTGAATTGCGCCTGCCAGAGGCATCGGAAACAGGTTCTGCCTCTATGATGCAAAATGAGCACATATGCTACAGTAATAATACACACACACCTGCCATCATCCATTATATTGTTGCTGCATTCCTTTTTATGTGCTGGTTTTTGTTTTGGGTTCGGCCAGGTTGTTCAGATATGCCATTAGCACCAGCTTTTAGGAGTTGCTAAAATTATGTGCGCAACGGCTATGCGGTAATTACCGCAAAATATATTATAATACCATCCTCGTACCAGCGCACATTCGCATTTGCACTCAAAATGTTAAGTATAGGACGCGCACAGTCAGCTCACGCAGGGTTCGTGCAAGTTCACCCGCGGTAGACGATTGCGCGGTTGTTGCGCTATGTAATACAGGATTAGGTGCAAATGGTTTTACCCCACGCGTTAATGTTTTTTGGGCCGGCGCAAACGTTTGCTTGAAGATTGTAATTTAGCCCTACATTTTTAATGAAACCTCTGTGTCATAGCTTTAAGAATTCCAATTATATGTGCAATAGAGCCTATCTGATGCTATTAAATGTCCAAACATTAATCTAGACCTTTGATTTGCTTTTGCTCTATCGCGTTTGAAGCAGACAGTCTAAAATGTTATAACCATTTCATGTTTTTTTTTGCCTCAGCTGCTGCAGCAGCATACTTGTTTCAAAGGCAGCTGTCACCCACCCCTGGTTATCCAAGTCAGTACCAGTTGTATGCCATGGAGAACACACGACAAACCATCTTAAATGACTACATCACCTCACAGCAAATGCAAGTTAATTTACGACCTGACCTTAGCAGAGGACTCTCCCCCAGAGACCAGGGTCTAGCAATTCCGTATCCAGGACCAAGAGGTTTGTCACAAATTATTTAACCGTCTAAAAATAATGATACCACAGATCTTGCTTTAATGGTACATATCTAAACTGGACATATTTAACTGTGGTGTTATTGTTACCAGCTAGCGCCCTACAATAACAGATCTTTGGTCCATAAATATTTTTGGTGGAAGCGATGAAAGGTACTGCAAACTATTTGCATTCATTTTCCTGAAAAATTTAAAAAGAAAAAGCCAGAACAGTTGAGTGGATTTATACATTTACTTCATTGTGTCAATTTTTTTTTTTACAGAAAACTAGGAAAAATAATTATTTTTTTTTTTTTTTTAAATCTAACCTTTACTTGATTAAATAGGGTATCGGGGATAGAGAAATAAAGAGGCGAAAGATATGAAAATCAATACTCTCAGTTCTATGCATAACAATGAGGGGTTTGTCAAAACACAATATAACCCACCACAGAATAGTTTGGTACAGTGAATGAAACCCTCCCATTTTAGCCATTTAGATTGATTTTAAACTTGCCTTCTTGCCCGCGCCAGGTTTCCACATTGCTGATCCGGATGTGATATGCCGATACGTCCTGTAAGCCACAGCTGCCATGTAACCATGGGGAGGCAGGACACTCAAGCAAGTGTAGCCAATCCAATGACTTTCAATGCCACGCACATTGAGAGCCAGTGGTGGGAGTTGGGTCCAATGGTCCAGAAATCCAGGAACCTAAGCATAGCACTGACACTGGTGGGACTAATAGCCCGCATTCAGAGGGCTGAGTCAGCTCTCTGAAACCCCTTTACCACTGTAGGGAAACACATTCACATTTTAAAAAAAATCTTTGTTTTCATAAACCTTGTTACATGAAGCTTGACCTATTGATTCTAATGCTTGGACTGTTATTTTAAACAGGCATTATCGACCTGACGAACATGCCTCCAGCTATCTTGGTCCCTCATCCAGGTGGAACAAGTACTCCTCCAATGGACAGAATAACCTACATACCAGGAACACAACTAGCTTTCCCTCCCAGGCCTTACAACCCTGCTTCCATGTCTCCAGGTATTTCAGGCATGTAATAAGATTTGTTTTGCTGTGTGTGATTATTGTTATTCCATAATCTGCATAATGTTTCTGTGGGTTGCACATAGTACTTTAGAAGTGTTAATTGCCCTCATAACTGAAGTGTTAAGGGCTAAGCTTAGTCATACACATACACATAGAACTCATAATATGATCGCATGTCCTCATTCCTACTTTACCAGTCTTACACATTAAACATCTAAATATTAGATATGCACATTGT
This sequence comes from Leptobrachium leishanense, assembly GCA_009667805.1. Lineage (NCBI taxonomy): Eukaryota > Metazoa > Chordata > Amphibia > Anura > Megophryidae > Leptobrachium > Leptobrachium leishanense. The sequence goes on along the minus strand of CM019064.1, from coordinate 92,214,559 downwards.
GACACATCAGGGTTACAGTCTTGCTCACCATAAGCCCTTAACACCCACTTTTCCATACTCTCATATTGTCATAAATAAACCTAGGCTCAAATAACCTCTAACCCTTATCGCCTTGTCTATAATATTGCTGTTTCATTTATTTTTTTTTGAAACAAAAGATTTTTATTCAAAGAATGAACATCCAAAAAACAATTATAACAAAGTGATCTCAGCATTGTTCAAGTATAATTCAGTACATCAGTGAGACCAGTGATATCTTTACATAAAAAGAAAAAATACTTGTTCCAGATGTGTGCATAAGGTTAGGTACTTCTAAACATTAGCGTCGGAGTTATCCTGGAAAGAGTGCGTTCAAAGGTCTCATTCAGTGAGCAATATCAATGAGTTGTCTATAATCAGGAAATGCGTAAGAAAACTGTTTCAATACAATTTAAAGAGGAATAGGAAAGAATCGAGTGATAGAGAAGGGTGACAGACTGAAGACAGTGTAAAAAGAGAAAGGGGGCGAATAGATATGTTAAGAGTGTATAGGAAAGAGAGAGAGAAGAAAAATAACAAAAAAAAAAAAAAAAAAGGGGGGGATGGGGAAAGGAGGAAGGGTGGGATGAAGATGGTATGGGCTATATACGGTCTACTCACATTGGGGGGATATGAAGTTAAGTCATAAAATGTTGGGGTTGTCTTAGGCCGTGCAGGCAAGGAATTTTGAAAGTAAAGTCAATAGAGAGCACGAAGGAGCAGTGCTTATGGCGCTCCAGGAGACCCATCCAACAGCGCCAAAGCGGCACCCCACTCCCCAGTGAAGGCACAGAAGTCCGCAGTTGCCAGGGCAGTATCCCAATAATACCATGTGTCATGAAAAGCTTGTCTGGTTTTGTCAGAAGAAACCAGGGTCTCCTCAGCGAGCCGTAGCTCCCGGACTTTCGTAACCAGTTCCGAGATTGAAGGCAGCGAGGGTGAGCGCCAATGTCGCGGAACTAATGCCCTGGCACACAACAGCACTCTCAACAATATAGAACGTTTCAGGCCACTTATCGATCCTTCAACCTGTAAGAGGAGATAAACCTCTGGGTTAAATTGAGGAGTATGATCTGTAAGCTTCGTAAGTAAGGTAGAGATCAACGTCCAATAGATCCGGATCCGTGGGCAGGTCCACCATATATGTAAATAAGAACCAGTATGCGAGCAATTCCGCCAACAAGACGGGTCACCATTGCCTGAGATCCGTGCCATGAGGAGGGGAGATCGATACCAAAAAGATATAATTTTAAAGGAATTTTCCACCAATGCCGAAATTCGAGTTCCTTTATGGGTCAGTTGCAATGTTTTAGTCCATAGTTCCGTGGATATGGGCATGTCCAGCTCTCGTTCCCATCTACCCATATATATGGGGATATAATCGTCTGCTTTTTGTATGATTTTATACAACGCTGAGATGCTATGATCTTTGCAGACCCATCGCACAAAATTTCTCAATTTCTCAAATGGGGTCAGGGGGCGCAGCAGACCCGAGTTTCCGGGTAAGCGACGAAGGTACAATCGTAACCTATGATAATGAAATGCGTCTAAGAATGAACAGGGTATCGAAGTGTCTAGAGTAATGTCTACAAATTGGCCGTCCCTTAGTACGTGACGCACTTGGAAGCGGGGTTCATCGGTGAATTTTTCCCGCAATGATTTGCTAATCTCGCCTGGAAAGTCAGGGTTATGGATTAGTGGGAGAAGTGGTGAAGGAGCCGAAGACAGGGCAAATTTACTGCGTATTGAGTGCCATATTGCTAGGGTGGCCGAAACCGAGGTGGCTGATACTACTCTATGTCGGAGTAGGGGCTTCCGAATCCAAGGGACCGCCCATAAGGCGATACCCGAGAGAGCAGTTTCTAAGTCTTGCCAACGTTGGTCGGAGTCATAAGACATCCAATCCACTATGCGTGTTAAATGAGATGCGTAATAATACCACTTCATATCAGGTAGTGCTAAACCTCCAGATTGTTTAGATAGTGCTAGGGTCCTATATTGTAATCGAGAGCTCCTAGTCGGCCAGATAAAGCGAGTGAACAGGGATCTTAAAGAGCGGAAAAAGGTTGCAGGCAATAAGATAGGGAGAGCCTGGAAGAGAAACAGTAAGCGGGGTAGGACATTCATTTTGAGCACATTAATGCGGCCTATCCAAGATAGCATTTTCGTCTTCCAAAACCGCAAATCGTCCGAAAGAGTAGCAAATAAAGTTCCGAAATTTTCCGCATATAATCGGTCGGGAGTGTTCGCTAGCCAGACTCCTTTGCTGTTTCATTTAGTGCCAACAATTTGGGGAATACAAATAAGAGTCATAGTGATAGAAAGCAATTAGCTCATTTTCCACAAGTGAAATGAGTCCGGGAGCTCCATAGCCCTGATTCTTCCTCCAACCCTAGGTAAGGCCTAATAGTCAGTGTTGCGCTCAGCCAGCAGGTTTTAGGACTGTAGAACAAGGATTCCTTTGTGCTTTTCTTGGTGCCCTCTTACAGGTGCAATAGAAAAGGTATATTTAACAGAAGCATATGCTCACAGGATCAGTTTCTGCTTGACATTGAAAATTAAAGCCTTGGTAAATGTTGATGATTAAACACGCAAATCAAAAACAAAAGATTTATCCTGCCCTAATATAGCACCACTGATGTATATTTATTCTCTTGGGGCACTATCATGTGCCTGTCGCTAAAACGGGGAACCTCCAACCTGCAGATTTTCCCTTAGCATCCTCGTTTAATACCATATCATGGGGCAGGTGCTGATTCAGCAGCCTGCCCTGAAATGCAGCGCCAATGCGCCGCCATGAGTATCACCTCCTGAAGTCCATAGGACTCCATGGAGGCTTGTGCTGCCGGGCCACGTGACCTGCTCGATCTCGCTCTTGCAAGATCGCGTACTTTTCACACAAGGTATGTGAGTGCTTGGTCAGAGTGATGGGTTGATGCTGCATGCGCAGCTTAAGCCCATGTTTGTTTTCTCAAATGAACGCGGGTACAAGCACTTGGTCATAGATGATGATGTCAGCATGAAATCGGGGTTAATAAGCTAAAGTGGTCATGGTGCGTAGAGTGTCCCTTTTAAATAATTTTGTGAACAAACTGGGAGGAGGGTCCGGATGTGGAAGGGAGCGACTTTACTCATTGACTTGACCTGAGTGTGAGAGGCAGTGGGTATGGACAAAAGACCGGATCTGAGAGTGGGAGTGAGTTTGGGGAAAAGGACCAGACCAAAGGGAGGGAATGGCAGTTCCCAACCAAAGAGGGTGTGGCAGGGAGGGTGGGGTGGTGGCACAGGACTACAGCTTCAAGTAAGGATAAAACACAGGCATACAGCTCCTTCACCCAGTGGCAGTATCCTATTGTTTGTGTTTTAGTTCTGCTACTGTTGTAAATGGAATAAAAACTAACTGGTTGTGTCTGACATAACCCTAGAACTAAAGCATACCTAGTAAAGCAGCGGCGCGTTTTCTCCAATCCGCTCCGAAGCTGAGGATATTTAAGTTTAACTCAGTCTGACTCTAAACTGTGTGTGCTATACACAGGACGATCAATCGATAATGGAAATAGTTGACAACTATTTTAATCATCGATTAGTTGTCGGAAGCACCTCTAATGCTTCAAATAACATTTTACGTTTTTTTTATACTTCAAATAAAGTTTTTGTTTTTTCTGGCTCACCATTGCCAGTTTTATTCTATCCTATCTACTTTTCACTGCTTGTAATAGTGAGGCACCTACTAACCTTGTAGCCTTAGCACCCCTTGCTGAGGTCTACATTCAGATATGTTACCTATAGTGATAGAAAAATCTGCTCATCTGTATTGTAGCCACCTGCTAATAGGCCCCTTTAGAATTGCCATGTATCTATTTAAGGTGGAACACCAACATATACGTTCCGCTCTCCTAGTTTGCGTGCTTTTGAATTCTAAATTGAATCTGAATACCAATAATCCATCTTGTCTGTAGTTATTAGGATAGATGTGAATGAAGCTTTGGGTAGTAGTTAACAGCCTATCGTCCTGAACGGTACATTTTCCACTTGTTCGAATGTTGTAATTTTCCACCCATTTAGGACACCCTGCTCATTTAGCAGCTGCAAGTTCAGCCACTGTTGAACGGGAGAGGGAGCGTGAAAGAGATCGGGAGCGAGAAAAAGAGCAGCGGGAAAGGGAACGTGAACGAGATCGGGAAAGGGAGCGAGAGAGACACGCTGTGGCTGCAGCCAATGCGGCTTCTCAGAATGAACATTATCTGCGCGCTGGTAAGAATCCCTTTTTTAAAAAACATAATTAAAATGCATGCACCTGTTTACTGATTATAATACCACTCCATTGCAATTTTATTTTCCTCTCTGCATCTTTGTTTTGAGGCATATAATCTGCTGGGTGAGAAATGCAGCACTAACAGGTCTAATCACTAAAATGCAAAGTCAAGAGAATTGGCAGAAGTGAACAATCTAGGTCAAAATAGCCAAACCAGAAACATTCTCCCATTTATCTCACTTTCCAAATCAGCGGTTTGGTCTTGATTGTTCTCTTCTCCTGCCAGTTCACCCTTTAGTGAATAGACCTGATAGTAGAAGTATCACACCAACTTGTAGCCCTTCTAATTCTTATGCACAACAGTCTCAGTGGATGTCATGTGCAGACTATGGGCTGTATGACAAAGTTGGTGCTAACTTAACCAGAGCTGTTATAAACTGAAAACCTCCATAGGCTGTAATGGCTCTGGTCAAGTTTACAACAGCTCTGGTTAAGTTAGCATCAACTTTGTAATATGGCCCTATATCTGTGAAAGCCTTACAGTGTTTTGCAATGGAGGCCTAACAATTTTCACATTTAGATTATAGTCCTACCAGAATGTATCTCAAAAATCAGTAATGACCCACAAACTGTTTTAACCCCACCTGAGTCGATATTGATCAGTAAATTAAATAATTCTCCATCTAGCATTACTGTAGTAGTGAAGATAAAAACCTACGGTTTTTATTCACGTTTGGGGGATCCTTTTCTAATTCTGTATTTTTGTATATTAGTGACAGAGCAGCCTGTAAGACCAGGCAGTCACGGCGGGTATGTGCGATCTCCATCCCCATCTGTCAGAGCCCAAGAGAGCATGATACAGCAGCGACCAAGCATATTCCAGGGAACAAATGGCAAAAGTGTCATCACACCACTGGACCCTTCTCAGCTACGGATCATGTAAGCATTGATGTTTGTTGTTTATGTATATAATGCCATCATATGCTGCCGATAGGATGCTTAAAGATAAAGTGGAATATGGCTAGAGAAAAACTAGACCGTTTCAATGTTCATTCTGGTGTGTTTTCCGGACAATCAATAGTGGGCTGGTCTTCAGTTTACCACAAAATTGAATGCTGGGTAATGGTGCATGATGTCATCTCCAAAAAAATGTCCTATTAGGCCATGCTAGTTGTGTTTGCACTTTGGAGCCAACTCCACTCTCTAAAGAGTGTCAGAGCTTCCCACTATGCTATGAATATAAAGGAGTCCAGTCGGCTACCATACATCTTGTGTATGTTAATGGATTTTTAAGTTGGGTTGGGTACATTGTCTGCTTTGAAACCGTTGTTTAGTTATTCATGGTTTACAAATATTAATAGACCTTTAAATAATACCCATGTTTATAATTTGCTGTTTTGTGAATGTATTTAGAAAGACCAACCTTATCACAAGTCCATCTGTCAGTTTGTATCTTTCTTCGAATTTCATTCTATCATTTTTTAAAGAAAAAATGTTTTTACTCCATTAGGCCTCTCACTCCTGGAGGACCCTCGATTACCCAGGGCACCCCTTCTTCCCGTTACAGCACGGCTGCTGATGCATTAGCGGCACTAGTTGATGCAGCAGCGTCTGCGCCTCAGATGGAAGTTGCCAAGTCAAAGGAAAGTAAGCATGAGTCTGCTCGGTCAGAAGAGAGTATGGCCAGGCGAGCGGCCCTGGAGCTCCAACAGCACCAACAGCACCAACAGCAGCAGCAGCAGCACAACAGCAGCAGCAGCAGCACCAACAGCAGCAGCAGCACCAACAGCAGCAGCAGCACCAACAGCTCCAACAGCAACAAATGGAGGCGGAGCGCAGGATGCAAAGCCCCTACACCTCGTCTAACTTTTCTACCAACAAATCACAAAGCCAGCCTGGACCTGCAGTTTATTCAGACACAGGCAAAGATAAAGCAGCACACACTAAGTTGCGTTATGTAGAGGAGCTAAGGACGAAAGGAAAGACCACTATAACAGCAGCCAATTTTATTGATGTCATCATCACCCAGCAGATTGCTTCTGATAAAGACACCCGTGAACGAAACTCCCAAAGCTCTGATTCATCCAGCAACTGTACGTGAAACAAATTTGAGTAACCTTTTATATTTCTATTTATTTGTCATCTGGTGATCAATCTTAGCAGTTTGAATGTTCCTTTACTGCTTATAAAATATGGTATATTTGAAATAGAAACAGCAAGGCATCAATGTCTTTAGCTCATAGCCAGTTAAAACTTAACATTTGCACATGGACGTAGATTGCTGAACAAGTCTGAAGCTCCAGGTTGCTGATTTTGACAAAAACAAAGTCACATTGTAATCCCAGAAAGGGTATATCAAGATTTGTCTTCGATGGCGAGGGAGACCTTTTGGGCTCATCTGACCAACAGAGAGTGGATCTGGAGAAATACAGTATTTCTTGCCAGTTTTTTGGGCACATTTCTGGCACTATTGAGTGACTTACTGGTTGTGCATGTGTAAATTCATGCTTGAACTATTTGCTATGTTCCATGCTACATTTCTTGGTGTTAGTACTATCTATATCCAAACTCCAAATTTTAAAGTGCATATCTTTGTCGCCTATGCGCTATGCTATAGATCTAAAAAAAAACACCCATCTTGCTAAATTGACTGTCCAGTGCATTGTGGGTGCTATTTGCAAAATGCGGAGTTGCTGCCGTCAAGTGCAATGCGTGTGTGATTTCTGCGTGTATTTATTATCTGATGACGTTTCCTTACATCCAGATGAGTACAACTCGTCACTGAAAGAATGGTGCCCATATTATTAGAATCATGTTTACTATAATTACAGCACTTCTAGTGTTATGACTGGAACTATACTGTTTCTTTAAAACCGTTTTTAATTGTGCAAAACAATACGACATGGTCATTCATTGTAGTGGTGCATCGAAATGAAAATTTGGGACCGAAACGGAAAATGCAAGATGAGCTTGGCTGAAAACCAAAAACGACCCCTAAATTTTTTCTAAATCAATACAAATGTGTCTAAACAATAAAAAAAGGTCTTTTAAAAATTAAAAAAAGATCCGTTTCAAAATGAAAAAGTCTTTTAAAAATAAAAAAAAAGTCTTAAAAAAGAAAAAAAAAATGTAAAAAAAATTACAAAGTACCAGGCTCTAGCCCGGAGGCCCCAATCGAGCGCCAGGCCCGGAGGCCCCAATCGAGCGCCAGGCCCGGAGGCCCCAATCGAGCGCCAGGCTCGGCAAGGCCCGGAGACCCCAATCGAGCACCTGGCTCGGCCAGGCCTGGAGGCCTCCGGTGAGCCCCAGGCTCGGCCGGTCTCTAGGACCAGCTTTCGGCTGGTGGTTTTGGACATTTCATCCTTTCACCCGAAAGCCGAAAACACCAGTTTTGGCCAATAATTTCAGTGGCCGAAATTTCGGTGCATCCCTAATGCATTGCTATTGATCATTGTTACGAGATGATCTCCTTTCCTTGGAATGTTCTCCTGTGGCGTGTTACGGTTCAAGGTGTAACTATTTCCTGAAGTGATGCACCTGTCATAAGTATATTTTAATATCTATAAAAATTTTGAAAAGACCCAGTTGTCAGATTTTTGGTAATATAATTCCTCAAGTCACTCTCCTTATATCAACCTGGTCCTTCGCTCACAGCCCTAGCTTAATATTATTCAATCCAAAAGACAATGGTGGAAGATCGTATTGTGTCATGGAATTTTGTGAAACGGTGGAAGAATTGTTTTTTCAGTGGTTAAACTTTAAGGGAACTACAGTGACATCACTGTTTAAAGAACTACCATAGTTTGGGGCACATACAGGTCTATTCAATAAAAGTGAAACTCTGTGGAATGACTGGAGAAGTGAAAATTCTAGGTCAAAATAGCCAAACCATAAAGATTCTCCCATTTATTTCACTTTGCAAATCTGCTATTTGGTCTAGATTGTTCTTTCTCCTTCCATTTTTCCTGAGGCTCACCTTTTAGTGAATAGACCTGATAGTTTCTATTCTGTCTGTCTTTCATTGTAGTTTTTAACGTTGTTTTCACTGGGTTTTTGATGTAGTCGTCTTACGCTGTTTTTACCGGTGCTTCTATCAGAGCACTAAAATCTCTAATATGTATTCACCAGTTCTGCAAACAACGGCAGAATGACTGTAAACTGACAAAAGCCGTACTTTACTCATTCTACAGAAGAACACTGTTGATGTGCAATGTAACTTCACCTGTCGTTGTTGAATTTTCCCTCTGTTGATTGCCAATGCCAACTAGTTGCATCAACGGTGATTTTTGGTTTTACCATTGTTCACAACAAAGGTGAACATTGGCGCTCAGTAAATAACCCCATATAAAATCAGGAGCAAACTTAACCAGAGCTTTCACAAACTTGCCAACACCGTAGCCTGTAATGGCTCTGGTTGAGTATACATCTAATTTAGAATCTAGTCCCCTCTGTTTTGTTTCATGATCACATTGAAAGTGACTGTTTGTGTGTGACTTCCAGTATCTACACATCGCTATGAGGCTTCGCGAGACACTATAGAAGTGATCAGCCCTGCAAGCTCTCCAGTACCTGTACAAGAAAAAGAGTCCTATCCACAAGAGATCCCTAAATCAAGCCAGCCTGAAAGTAAGTGCACTGGCAGCACCATTTATTTATAGTAATTTATAAACCGGTTACGTTGGGAATTTGCTGAGTATACCTAGCCAGCTACTGCACACTGTGTGTTATTCACCTGTTGCTATGTGTTGGTGTATATCCAGAAGATTTAAACTGTCTGAGAATTCAACATGCTAACATTCATGTACACACGCGCACTACCTGGCTGCGTCTAGGTGGGACTGCCTGACCTATTTGTGTGGCTCAAACGCCATACACTTTTTCACATGTCATGCTTATATTCACAGTCCTTTACATGCATGTACAGATATACTCACATTTATACATAGAACCGTATACTCCCATGTATACGTACAGACATATGTGCTTGCATCACATGCATGAAAATGTATTAATACACAGATGCATACGTGCATTCACACTTACATATTTACACTTATATTCAACATTTACATGTATACATATATACACACAGACATTCACCTCCATGGATATATGTGCATACACACAGATAGTAAACCCACATTTACATGTGCACATACAGACATATACACACATACATGCACTGTAATGTGTACCTGCATAAACTTGGATGCCCTGTCCCCACCCAAAACATGAGGCCTGGATTTCATACGTTGCTTGCCTATCCAAGGATCCATTGTGTCTATTTTTTGTCACATCATTCATGTAGAATCTCAGAAACAAAAATAATCATAAAGAAAATGGAAAATCGAGGTTGTTTATTTATTATCCATATCTACAGTTTCCATTTGACATCCTATGTCAGCATAAGTAGCATTTTATATTTATGGCACTCTCTTTGTCAATCAACAGAAAAAATAACAAATATGTTAGTGGAAACCTATGTTAGAACCTGAAGGGACTTCTTACCAACATGACAAATTCATTTAAATGGTTATGAAGAGCTACGTGTCACCACGATTCTTCCCTCGGTTGTCCCGGCAGGCTGTAACAGTCTTCCAGCTCAAAATGTCCTTCCCTCAGAAGGCTGTCATACTTAGTGCATTGATTTTCGAGCGGTGCCTCTCAATGAGTTTGCATTGAGATGCATGGGGCCGGTTGAATGTGCGAGTGTTCAATCAAAATGTAATGCTACTGTGAAATTATATGCCATAAGCAATTTTTGTGTTTTGGTGTAGGTGAAGGTGCTAGGCAATATGAAGGACAACCTACCCGCTACCGGACCCAACAAGAGTCACCGTCTCCGCAGCAGCCCACAGCTGGACATGTGCCACAAACCCACAGGCTAATTACTTTAGCTGACCACATCTGTGTAAGTTTGTTTTGTTTCACAACCATTTATTAGAGGAGAACACAAGGTGACAAGCAGGACCATACATTGATAAATGCCAATTGACAGGTCCCAGGTTATCGTTCTTACAAAAACATAAACAAATGAAAAACAAAAGGAATCCATAACAAAAACACAAGTGACCCAGAGTATTGGATAATTAGAACAGATTAATACAATATTTGATGAATTAAGGATGGGATGGGCGGCACGTTAAATCTGTGGACTGTACCATTGCGTAGTTTTAAATGCTGATTTAATTGCCGAAAAGGGACGTCTAGAGAGGAAATATAACAGCCTTAACACTGCAGAAACATTGGGCCTTTTTCATGTTGTACAATTTGCAGTGGAAGATTATTACGTTTAATTTAGTGGTTTTAATTCACGTGCTTTCATAGGATTATCATTATAATAGGTTTGATCATTTCACGTTCGATTTGGTGATGGGTAGAAATATAATGGGAATGTTTCTACACCTTTCTGACTTGGTGATGCTGGTGCATTTTTCAATATTCACATACAGTTACAAAGTCACGGCGAGCTGAGTGACGACACAATCACATGCCTGAAATCACAGAAGGCTAGACGTGACATTTGTAATGTAAATCTGTCTTCCTCAGCATATTATAACTCAAGACTTTGCCAGGAATCAGTCAGCAGCACAAGTAGCGCAGCAGCCCCCCACTTCGACATTCCAGAGCACAGCCCCCTCAACCGCACCCGTCCGATCCAAGCCATCCAACAGATACAGCCCGGAAACACAGATACAGCCTGTGCACCATCAGCGGCCTGCTTCAAGGGTATCGCCAGAAAATATGCCTGACAAGCCCAGGGGAAGGTAACGTAATTTTAATGTGAATATAACATGTTCTGCAGTCTCTATTCAATTGTGAATCTGTACATAATAATCTAGAATGTGTTCCATGACATGACTGGTCATCAAGCCATTGAGAAAAAAGACAATTTCCTTCAATTGGAACTTGGAAACATGGAACTAAATCCATCCATCTATTTTGGGCTATGGGTAGTAAATATGCAAAGCTTGGGGAAAGCTCTAGAATTCATTACTCTTTTTGCTTTCAATGATTGTTCTATATGCTGGTAAAGAATGCTTATTCTCTGTACTCTAGAGTGCACGCTCACTGGAAACGCTCTGCATAGATACATAATGGCAGTTCTACTAGTGATAAATATTTTCTTATATGCACACTCACAGACTCCTCAACCTCAAAGTTCTCTTGTCTTTTTCAAGTAAACATTGCTATGGGTGTTTGTTTTGTTAAACATACTATATCAACTTGGTTGTAATATTTCCTTGTATTTTAAATGCAGGCCTGGCAAGTCGCCAGACAGAGGTCACATCAATGACTCGTATGAACCTATTTCACCTCCACCAGCCCCAGTCATGCATACAAAACAAGACAATCTATTGTTACTGTCCCAAAGATCAGAGCCTACTGAACAGAGGTAACTGACGGTTCCAATCAAGAATGTACACTAGTGTGTATGTACATAAAATTCCACGTGGTATGTTTTGAGATGTTTTTGCAGGTCTGGTAGGTACGTGAAAGCACCACATAGTCTGTGTGTATGTGTGCGTAAAAGCAAAGTGGCTCTGGGCAGAAGGACTCTTGGCTTGTCAGAGATATATATATATATATATATATTATACAGGGCTCAAAATTTCCACTCGCCTACTAGCATTTGGCGAGTGGAAATTAAGTGAGGGCGAGTGGAAATGCACACGCAGGCAGCAAACTAAATTATTCCTGCTGCATATTCCAGCCGTGCCACCATGCAGCCCCCCTTCCCCATGCTGCACGGTGGCAGGGAACAGCTGCCTAACCTGACCAAGATCGTCTCTGTCACTGGCAGGAGGGTGGAGAGGAGCTTCCCTGCCTCCTCACTCTGCTCACACTGGGGTCTGATGACTGGGTATACTTGTATCTGGGTTCTGATGTCTGGGTATTAACGTTATTTTTGTAACTTTATTCTGAATAAAACCTTTAACAGTGTAATTTCATAAGATAATTTAATGGGGGTCTGGTTAGGGGCAGAGTTAAGGGCTGGGTAGGGGTTAGGTGGAGCAACTGAAGCGAGTCACTCTTATGGCCTGGTTAGTAGCTTGGGACTGGAAATTTTGAGATTATATATATATATATTATACACATACATATATATACAGTAGCAAGAAAAAGTATGTGAACCCTTTGGGGTTACGTGGAGTTTTGCATGAATTGGTCATAAAATGTGCTCTGATCTTCATCTAAGTCACAACAATTTGAAAAACACAGTCTGCTTAATATAATACAACACAAACATTATATGCTTTCATGTTTTTATTGAACAGAACATGTAAACATTCGCAGTGCAGGGTGGAAAAAGTATGTGAACCTTTGGACTTAATAACTGGTTGACCCTCCTTTGGCAGCAATAATCTCAACCAAACGTTTCCTGTAGTTGCAGATCAGACCCGCACAACGATCTGGAGTAATTTTGGACCACTCCTCTTCACAAAACTGTTTCAGTGTAGCAATAATCTTGGGAGGTCTGGTGTGAATCGCTCTCTTAAGGTCATGCCACAGCATTTCAATCGAGTTGAGGTCAGGACTCTGACTGGGCCACTCCAGAAGGCGTATTTTGTTTAGTTGAAGCCATTCTTTTGTTGAATTACTTGTATGCTTTGGGTCATTGTCCTGTTGCATCACCCATCCTCTGCGGAGCTTCAGTTGGCGGACAGATGATCTTACGTTTTCCTGCAAAATGTCTTGATAAACTCTGGAATTCATTTTTCCATCAATGACAACAATCCGTCCAAGCCCTGAGGCAGCAAAGCAGCCCCAAACCATGTTGCTCCCTCTGCCATGTTTTACAGTGGGGATGAGGTTTTAATGTTGGTGTGCTGTGCCTTTTTTTCTCCACACATACAGGGTAATTCAAAGAGATCCGAATTGCTTGAGAAAGGTAACCGAATGCTGAAAATCCGCGTTCGGTTACCTTTCTTGGCCATTCAGCTATCCAGAGAGCAGGCAATTCGCCAAATCCTGGCGAATTGCCTGCACATACTGTGCCTGTTCGAGGGCAGTGAAATCCCCATGAAAAAGCTATTCGGCTATTCAGAGAACAAAAACCAGCAGTGAAAGGTTCCCGAAATGCCCTGCCATTCGGTGGTTTAATTCGGCAAGTTTATTCATGAGAATCCCATAGGCTTCAATGTTAAAAATATTCCCGTTTTAATTCAATGTCTAATAAACCGTTCATTACAAAATGCTGCAGTAAAGAGTCTCTTTATTTATAGATTTTTTAGGATATTTTAAGCATTTTTCTGGATTTTTTTTTTTTTCTTTTTTTAACTTTACTTATTTTTTCTGTAACAGCCCTTTTTATTATCATTCCCTGGATCTCATATGCAAATTTAAGACATTTTCGCTCAGTAGTTTCTTTGCAAACAGCGTTTCACTTTTCAATCATTCATGCAAACTGTTTTGCTAATTTATTCACTGCCTCTTCTGCGGTGTCAGCTTTTTCCGGAGGCTGCGCTCGGCTCCTGCTCGGGTTTTTCCATGGTTTTCGGCAGGTTAATCCAGATGTTTTTGCGGGTTTTCAGCATGCATTCGCCGGGTTTTCCAGGTAGTTGTCGTCAGGTTTGCGGCAGCTTTTCCCTGCAATTCGGGGGCCCTGTGGTGCTTGCTGAATACACCGCAGGGTCACCGAAATGGGATCGGCAAAAGGAACCGAATTGAAGAGAACGAAAAGTCACCGAACGTGCGGTGACTTTTCGAATCTCTTTGAATTACCCTGATAGTGTTGTGTGTTTTTTCCTAACAACTCAATTTTGGTTTCATCTGTCAACAGAATATTTTGCCAGTAGTGCTGTGGAACATCCAGGTGCTCTTTTGCAAACTTCAAACATGCTGCAATATTCTTTTTGGACAGCAATGGCTTCCTCTGTGGTGTCCTCCCATGTACTCCATTCTTGTTTAATGTTTTCCTTATTGTAGATGTGTCATCAAAAATGTTAGCATGTGCCAGAGATTTCTGTAAGTCTTTAGCTGACACTCTAGGATTCTTCTTTACCTCATTAAGCATTCTGCGCTGTGCTCTTACAGTCATCTTTACAGGACGACCACGCCTAGGGAGAGTAGCAACAGTGCTGAACTTTCTCCATTTGTAGACAGTCTGTCTTACCGTGGACACATGAACATCAAGGCTTTTTGAGATACGTTTGTAACCCTTTCCAGCTTCATGCAAGTCAACAATTCTTGATCGTAGGTCTTCTGAGAGCTCTTTTCTGCGAGGCATGTTCACATCAGGCAGTGCTTCTTGAAACCAGTAAACCCAAAACTGGTGTGTGTTTTTAAAAGGCAGGACAGCTTTCAGCAACACATCCAATAATATCACACTGATTGGACTCAAGGTTGGCTCACTCCTGGCTCCAATTAGCTCTTGAGGAAGTCATTAGGCTAGGGGTTCACATACTTTTTCCACCGTGCACTGTGAATGTTTACATGTTATGTTCAATAAACACATGAAAACATATAATGTTTGTGTTGTATTATTTTAAGCAGACTGTGTTTTTCAAATTGTTGTGACTTAGATGAAGATCAGAGCACATTTTATGACCAATTCATGCAAAACTCCACGTAATCCCAAAGGGTTCACATACTTTTTCTTGCAACTGTATATATCTCTGACAAGCCAAGAGTCCTTCTGCCCAGTGCAACTTTGATCAGGAAATGATCAGGAAACATATATATATATATATATGTGTGTCTTTCCTGATTATCAATGTGCTAATGAACATTCTGACCTAAAATATCCTGATAGGATTTGTACATTTTAGTTGCTCCCCTGAAAATAATGTAGCTATTCACATCTAACACACAAATGCTGATCAGATACTCTGTTCAATTTCCCCATCTTGAATCTGACTACCTGCGGTAAGTAATACATACATGTAATTTGGATTACGGAAATACAGTCATAGCAAATTTATTTCCACTTGTGCTTCTGTGTTCTTGTTTAAAATGCTAGAACATATGAATGACAGTTCGATTTAATCCATTCATGCTGCTTTTTCTCGCTCCCCCAGAAGTGACTCGCGCTCTCCCGGAAATATAAATTATCTTCCTTCGTTCTTCACCAAATTGGAAAATACCTCTCCTATGGTGATGTTCAAGAAGCAAGAGATTTTTCGTAAGTTAAACTCTTCTGGTGGCGGTGACTCTGACATGGGTAAGTGGGAATTCTGGCGATTTCTTGTCTGTCTGTTTCCTAATCTTTATTATGATGGTAGTATTGGAGCTTCATGTCTTTAGGCTGGACGTCCACTGGATCCGTAGACAACGACATCGCAGAAAGTCACCCAAGTCGTCAGTCCAGTCCAACAACACTTTTGTGAATGTACCATCGTCCATTGCATCAGACTCGCGACTTCGAGCGACCTTTGAAATCTGCTGCAGACTAGCGATCAGACCAAAAATTTTGGAAATATTGCACAGGCAACTCAGACAGCCAGACGATCAGGGAAGGAGATGGACGCTGAGAATTTGATTAGGGGAGTTAAAAACGCGATTATATTCAAAAACAAAAAAAAATTGATATTTAAATGTATATTTTGTGTATGGGAGATGGGTGGGACTAGCCATGTTTGGATAGGGTACAGGGTGAATAAATTTTAGGTCCTTTTTCAGCTGCGCAAAGGGATTAAAATTCACACACCAAATTAGCGCATCCAGCTGCTCCATATTCATATCAATTTTCGCACACATAGGACTGCAGTGTTTCCAAAAGCAGAATGCAACAGTCTCAGAAAAAAAGAAAACAAGAATAAACTGTTTTTTGGGTCCATAGTTGTCCATAGTTGCTGATCGCTAGTCTGATGCAGTGGACGACCCTCGTCAGACCAAGTCACGCGTCCGATACCGTTCCTAGTCTGACAACAAAGTCGGTCGCACGACTACAGATCCAGTGGACGTCCAGCCTTAGTCATGCCAGTTAATAGTAAGTTACATCATCCATGATTTAATGTGCAATAATTATTTACAAACCTGAAGAATGAGAAACCTAGAACAGGGCTAGACAGATATTTTCAAAATGTAGGAGCCAGCAATTCTTTTCCATTGATATTGTTTATGTAGTGCATTTAGGTAATATTCAGACGTCTTCATTTTTTCACATTTTTATGTTGCAGCCTTGTGATAAATTGTTGAAACAAATTTCTTCCACATCAGTTGATGCTAAATACCAACTGAAATCAAAGGAAAAAGATTTTTCTTTTACTAAATTGCAAATTCAATTCAAAAACCCTTATATATCACATTGACATATCTGTTCAGACCATTAAAATTCACCCACTGGTTGTTATAGAGGTTTTTGATATGTATTTTGTTGTTGCTCAATTAATGCAGTACACATTTTAATTTTGCAATCTCCAATGGAGTTTTGTGAGTTTTTGTTGCTCCTAATCGCCTGCTTTTCTGACGCAGGCAACCTGGATTTTGCTTCCTCCCCTTTCATGGAAGGGATTTAAAGTTCAGCTCAGGATTGACAGCTCAGCCCAGGATGGCTCAGAGGGAATAGGGTGTTCAGATAGCAAGGAGACTTCTAATATTAATTGTGAAGGGCTGAGATCCCCCCCCATTCCACTGCTCATCTGCAGTGCAAACACACACACAAACATGTATTTTTATATAAACCCCCCCCCCCCCTTCCTCCAAAATACTGTTAATTTAGCTGACATTTGGTGGGGGATCACAGCACTGCAGGGAAGGCTTAACAGCATCCCTATCTGTTCAGAAGATCTGGGAGTCATTTCTCAATGCTCTGTATTGATTTTTAGTTCAGTGGCAGCTCTGAGGTGGGGGGGGGGGGTTCTCCTGCTGTGAGAGCCATAAATCATTCCCCAGGGAAACACATCATGTGCCAAGCTGCAGCACTATCAGCAAACAGGAACTTCTGGGAGATTGCTTTTCAAGTTTGTTTTTTTTGGAGAACTACCCATATGTCGGCAGTATAACTGTAACAGCAAATAGGGTTTACTGGTCTCCAGCTTAAAGGACCAGACCCGAACATGTTACAGTGTCCATCCCTTCTCTCCAGTCAAGCAGATCCGCAGCAGCATAAAAGTCCTTCACAACCGTCAGCCAGTGCTGTATAATTCTAAGTAACTCTCCCCAAACACACAGGGTTATTCAAAGAGATCCGAATTGTGGCCGAAAGGTAACCGAACAGTGAAATTCAGCGTACGGTTACCTTTCCTGGCCATTCGGCTATCCAGAGAGTAGGCAGTTCGCCAAATCCTGGCGAATTGCCTGCGCATACGGTGCCTGTTCGAGGGCAGTGAAACCCCCATAGAGAAGCAATGCTTTGTCTATTCAGAGAACACAAACCAGCAGTGAAAAGTTGCCGAATTGCCCTGCTGTTTGGTGGTTTCATTCAGCAGATTTATTCAGGCGAATCCCATAGGCTTCAATGTTACAAATATTCCTGTTTTAATTCAGTATCTAATAAACCGTTGATTATAATATTCTGCAGTAAAAAGTATTTTTATGTATAGATTTTTTAGGATCTTTTAGGCATTTTTCGTTATTGTTTTGCGAATTTTTTTTTCCGTTTCTTTTTTTAAAACGTTTTTTCTGTAACAGTCCTTTTTATTATCATTCATTAGATCGTATATGTATATTTCAGACATTTTCGTTCTGTAGTTTGTTTGCAAACAGCGTTTCACTTTTCAAACATTCAATCATACTGTTTTTTTCACTCCATTCGTCTGCGGTGTCGGGTTTTTCTGGCGGCTGCTCTGCGCAGTAATCGGCTCCTGCTCGGGTTTCTCCGGCGTGTTCGGCGGGGTTAATCCAGATGTTTTTGTGGGTTTCGGTGTGCGTTCGCCAGGTTTTGCGGTGATTGTTTGTCGGGTTTGCAGCGGCTTTTTCCTGCACTACGACGGCCCTGTGGTACTTGCTAAATACACCGCAGGGTCGCCGAAATGGGATTGCCAAATCGCACCGTATTGAAGAGAACGAAAAGTCACCGAACGTGCAGTGACTTTTCGATTCTCTTTGAATAACCCTGACAGACTTGGCTTAGTGCAGGGGGAAAAAAAAAAAATTCTTTCAATAAATTTGCAAATCTTTTTTTTACTTTGTCGTTATGGGATGTTGAGTAAAGATAGATGTTTGGGGTAAAAGAATGTAAAAAATTTTCTGGCATCTGAACGCTCAAATATACACATATATATATATATATATATATATATATATATACATATACACACGCTTTCCTTTCCTTACATATATATAGGGCCAGGCTTTGCTTTTCCCTAAAATATGCCCCTCCTATGTTTATTCATCACTCATTTATGCATTGCACATGCAAGCAGCCAAATCCACACGTACTATTGCATCCGCATTGACTCATGCATATACTCTATTTAGCACGCATTTACTCATCCACCCACACACACTTAACCATTCATCTGAGCAGTAGCACACTTTTGTCAAATACTTTAGCAAATTTGAGGAACTTTGACTTACACATTCAACTTACAATAGAAGTGCTTTATCTTTAATAATAATGCACGCATAAGAGCAGTGTGGGGTCACCTATTATTAAAAAAATAAATAAATCTCAAACTGTTAATGAGCGCCTGCAAGAGCTGCTTTGGTTAGGCCACAGTTTGATCATATGTGCCTTGAAATGAGGCCAATCGTTTGCTTGTGGTAGCTGCATAATAAGGCTTTGAGCATTAAACGAGTACAGCAGGGGCATTGCAGACATTTACAATGTCACGCTCCGCCGCAGTCCTCTGGCTGCAGCAAATATCCATGCGGTTGTAGGCAGGAGGATGTAAACTCTCAAAATGGTAGATAGCGAGTAAGGGAGCATATTTTACAAATGAACTGGTTTCTGGTTTTCCCACTGAGGATAAGCATAGTCTAGAGCTGTCGTTGAATCTTATAAGAGTTAAGAGGATTAAAATCTGTTAGCTGATGTATTGAAGCTCCAGTATCCATCATTTAATTTTGTATTTGTTCCAGTAATTTTCTTCAGTTGATATTTTTTAATCGGATTTTAGAATGCTTTTATTTAAAAATAATATATATATATTTTTTTTTATCCTGCATCCACTCTGTGTAATTCTATATCTGCCTTTCTTTCTCTCTCTTTCTTTTTGCGGTCTGTTAATCATGATTTTGAAACACAAAGACATGAACTACTTTTACATGTATACGTTGGGCTCTATTCTCTAGTGAATGCTAACGTTAGCATTTAGATATGTTAGCGTTATCGCTAGGATAAGTGACTTTAATGCATGTCCCCCATATTACCTTACGAACGCTACAGCCGTAAGAAATCATTTAGCGCATTGGTGACTGCGCTAGCTTCCGCAAGTTTACTATACTTTGCGCACCCCATGTTAAGCATAGGATTTGCAATCCGTAATTAGCGTTTCGAGAAGTAAGGTATTACAAAGTCCTAGCGCTAATCACCATCGGGACGTGCAAGCCAAAATTTTAGTTACTTTTAAACACTGGTGCTAAATGATTCCGCATTTGCAAAATCATTTGGCACCCCCTCCTAATAAATCAGATACTCACCTCTCATCCCGCGGGAGAACAGTGACCCGATCTGCCACTCTTTGTCGCCGGGAGCAGAGTGGGCTGGGGACAAATAGTTTCCAATCTCCCTCCGCGATCACTCCGTGGCGCTGCACGATCTCCCGGCCCAGAAGTGATCTCGCAGCCCGGAATCGTAATCCTACATGGAGTCCAAGGACTCCAGGAGGTGATACTCGCAGAAGCTGCCGCGAGTATCAATGAGGGTAGCGCTGCGTTCCGGGGCAAGGTGCAGAGGTAGCGCCTGCCCCAGAATGTCACGCAAATTTTCTTGGTTGCATCCCCATTTTAGCACACACTAGGGAATAGGGCCCCTTGTGTTGTAGTCATTATGACAACTTTATGTGGATTTCTTAAAGGGGAGGGGGGTCTGTCAAACCATTTCAAGTTGGATTAATAAAAGTTGAAAGAATCACATTTAAATAGCTCCCTCTCGATACCTGTCCCAAAGTCTTGAATAGTGAGAGAAGTGGTGGAGGAACAGCTCTGAGCAGAGATCTGTCTTACAGGACAGCCCTCTGCTCAGTCTGTGCGCCTGATTGATCCTGTCTTGGTGAGTACAAACAGTGATATCTCATCAATATATGGGATATCGCCTTGACCTTTAAGCGATATACATCTGCTGATGGGTTATCACCGCTGTACAGGTGGACTTCCCTACATATCACTTGTTCTCAAAAATGTGCTAAAATAGAAAGCCTGTTAATATGTAAAATTAGTCGTCCCCCTTTACTGAGGCTATCTTTGGGGTGGCAGTGTACCCTGATAGCCCCTGCATTACCATTATTGTGTACCGTATACACGATCTTAGAAAGCTCCTACAGGGAGCTTTCTGTCCTCCCTGAGCTCGCCTATCGAGTAAACCCAAATCTGTTTTTTTTTTTTTTTTCTGGGGCAATGCAAAAGAATGGCTAATTGCAATTTGTGTCCCCAAATTTTCAGTACCTCGTACATGCCTGCCGAGGTGCTGAAGCTGTTTGAGCAGCTTGTGGTTATGTTTCTCTTTCACGGCTCTTTTTGGCCAGCAGGAGTATCCTTCTGCCTGTCAAATAGAAAACGGTGTCTAAAATGTAAAAAATGGAATGGAAATGCTTTTCCATAAATCCACTGGGTCCCGGCACTGAAGGGCTTAATTTTCAGCCTCAATTCATGTAGAGAATATACAAAAAAAGTAATCTGTGCTTTCTGTCCCATATATCCACACACATTGAAACCAGAGACTTTACTTAAATGGCCATTAAGGTGCAAGCCCACCTGCCAATATCTAGAGCCCTAAACCAACACCCCATTTGGCATCCCAAGTAACAGCCGGGGAACTAAAATCTGCCTCCTCACACAGTATTTTGTTTTTTATGATGCAAAAATCTGTTCTGAGAAGCGATGAATATTGCCCGTATCTTGTCTGATAGAGAGCGTGTTTCACGAAAGTTTAGTACATCCATATGAAACGCTGCTTGTTTCGTATCCATGGTCTCCTTTTTAGCTATGTTTAGTGTGCTAGTCCTTACCGCTGTTAGTCAAATTCCTTCTTGAGTAATTTAATGAAAATCTAATTCGTCCATCGTTTGCAGCAGCTGCTCAGCCAGGAACAGAGATATTTAACCTGCCGGCAGTTACTACATCAGGTAAGATCAAGGCTCCTTACAGGCTCTGTTTGGGGACCTTAATAAACCTTCCTAAGAGTTTGCAAATTAAAATACGTGTTTTTGCCTCGATGATAAATCATTTTTCTCCCTTTACAGTAGTGATTTCCGTAAATGGTGTTGAAACTTTATACTAAGCTTATTTTCATGGTTAAACATTCCAATAATGTAAAACTGTGGTTCCCAACCCTGGTCCTCACACCACGTTTTCCAGATATCTGAAGCAGAGCACACAATTTACAAATCGACATGTTACAGTACATAATTGACGTGTTGTCCCTCCCAACTTTTTATACGAGGAAGGCAAGGTGGTGGGAAGTAAACTGGACATTTAAATAAATAAATAATTGAATAATATCTGACTGGGATATGTTTCTGTTTAAGTGATTGACCTAGCAGCTCATGATAGCCCTATTCTGACATAAGCCAGGTTTATCCTGCATTCAGAATCTGCCTTTAAGATCAGATTCATAGAGTACGTGTTCTGGTTCATTTATGGTATTGTGAATGAGTGCGTTCATTGCTTTATAAAGCACCAAATAATAAACACAAAAATAAATATTTTCAATAGATTTCCTAATTCTTAAAGCAACCCACAATACACTGCAGGGGGTATTTGGCACTCAAAGAGATCCTGGTGTCTTCATTTAAGAGGTTGCAAAGTTTCGGTTGGCGCAGCAACCTTTCTCAAACTCCACCAACTGTAACGTTGTAAACTCCACCAGAATCTGAGTGCCCCGTACTCTCTTTTGTTCTGCCTGTTCAAGTGGTTGGCCTCTAGAGCACCTTATCTTTATGCTATAGAACTATATATACTTGACTGCAGCTGCCACTTTTTTGCTTTACATTACACAAGACCCCACAAAATCCCAGAATAGAATGTGCAACGCAACAAGAAAGTGATGCGATATATAATGTCTAAAGTAAGTAGGCTACATACACGAACATTCATGGATGATAGGAATATTGGTGTGTGATATAATCTCCCCCCCCCCCCATCCGTCACAAGAAAACTGATGGGGGGAACAAATTGAATACTTCTTTATGGTAACAATCTCAGATAAATGCACCAGAAACAGATGTGGTTTAAATGGGAAAGAAATAGGAAGGAAATAATATGTAGTATGTTTTTTATTACTAACAAATTACACAAACATCACATAAAGCTGTACCCACATGTCACGTGTTGTGCCACAGGTCGAGGTTGCAAGCCCAGGATGCAAGTGATACACAGGAAATACTTGATATGTTGCAAATCAAATGGGGATTTATTAAAGGAAAACAATAAACATGGAGAAGCAATGCTGGAAAGTCTCTGGTTGGGGAGTGCAGAAGGGAAGTCTTGGGACAGGTGTAATAAAGGGGTCTCGAGGCACAATACCAGTAGGGATGATCCAGAATGCAGAGTCCAGGGGGAAAGCCAGGGGTTCGGTACACGGATATCAGAACAGCTATGGAGCTTCTGGACAGGCTTGATGTCAGACTGGGAGTGTTGGCACTTTGCAAGCAAAATGCAGAAGCATCCTGGGACAGGCGTGCCTCTGCTAAATAGTCACTGCAGGTCCTCATTAGGTGCACCTGCTGATCCTGCAAGTGTGAGTCTCGAAGCAAATTCCAGCAAGACAGGGCTTGAAGGGTGCTGCCTGGGGAAATCAGGATGGTGCAGCACCAGATCTGCCTTTCTTCCGCCGGCGGTGGCGTGGCACGTGACACCACAAGAGAAATGCACGTATGATTGTGTGTGTCAGGGTATGGTACTGGGTTGGCCCCAGGGTGAGAGGAATATGGGCCCAGCGTGCAGTGATCTGCAGGTAAGCAGGTGGATATGGGTAGAGGAGGGTGGATGGATATGGTGACTAACCAGGTTGAATGCAGAAGGGTGGTGGGAATCGTGGATATGATTGCAGGAGCCAGAAATTGGGAATCCGGAACAGGTAGCAGAGCAGCAACACAAAGCAGTAGTGGTCTCTTTGGAAGCATGAGCTGTAATGAACCAGCAATGTTGTAGTGTGGGGCAGAGCCCTTTATTCTGTGAGTCACGTGTGTTTTGGTGCTTTAACTGTTACATTGCTGGATGCTGATTGCTGGTTACAGGGCAGGCACATTACAGGGAGTGTACCACCAGGGGGGGTGTCAGGATGGTTGCAGCCATGGGGCATGACAGTGTGTAAACACTTTTGCCTCCATAATTTCAGCCATTCTACACATTTCATCCTATACTGACAGTGTTCTTCATGAGCTGCATGGAGAGGTTTTCATTCTTGCATTATTTTTCCTATCACCGTTGAATGGATCATATCAAACACCAATATTCCTGTCGTCTATGAATGTTGAGATACGTAGCATCTTTTTGCCTGCTCACTTTTGACTGAATATAACGTCTGTGCCACTTTCTTTCTATTAAAGCTGGAGATAATGCATAAACATGTATATTATGTGAATTTGCATGTTGTAGCATGAGCTAGAATAATTAGTTCTCGTGTAGGCCCGTTCATTGATCAGTTGGTAACGTTTCCTCTGTTTCACAGGTCCTATTAGTTCTCGAAGTCATTCCTTTGCTGACCCAGCAAGCAATTTAGGTCTGGAGGACATTATACGGAAGGCTCTGATGGGCAGTTTTGATGACAAGTCGGATGATCATGGCGTGCTAATGGGAGTAGCTCAAGGAAACTCTGCAGCGGCATCTAATGACTTGCGCAGAGAAGAAGCAAACCCTTCACCCAACTCAGGTCAGCATTATTTCTTAAAAGAATATCTCTCTCAATCCTATTAAATGTAAACATTGTTACATATGTGTTAAACTAAATGTGTAGTGGTTGTTCCTTATTAAGTGTGTGTGTGCGCGCATGTGTGTATATAATTGTATATTAGAAGAGATGGGTAGTGTTGTTGTTCTTCAGTTAGGTTGGCTTCCATGTGCCATAAAACTTTGCTCATGCATTGTGCAGTGGCTCATTTGAACTGCGTTTAGTAAACATGCTAAATGTACACATAGTTGCTGCAAGCTATGAATTGGATTCGTCGGTGTTGCTTTTTTTAAGGGCAGGGGACTGAATAAAGAGCTGTCATATTACAAAGAAATAGGTGTTCTTCAATTTCAGCCTGCAATATTATCTTCGCTTGATGAATTTGTTTGCCATTGAATTATTCAGACTGCGTGCTTATTGTTCGTAGAGTTTTATTTATTTTTTTTACTCAGGGTTTAAAAATTCTTAAGGTCTGAAAACTGCTCATCACCAGAGAGATGTGGAAAATGAATACAGGACGTGGATCATATTTGGTCCACTGCATGGTATTTCATTATGCTCGGCCGCGGCTTTATATCTGCGATGGGCAGTGTGTATTTATAGGATGTGTGTTTTGTGGGCAGTTTGTGTGCGCATGTACAGTTTTGTTTGCCCTGTCCCTGACAAGTGGCGAGGAATGAGCTGACATTTGTGGAAAAGGACGCAAAAACAGTTCTTCTAATCTAATCATACCAACTCAAGCTATCGGATAACATTACTTTCATGTGTACAACTCCCCAGATTTTTGTTATGGTGACTGTGTAACCTATGTTACTGATCACCTTTTATCGGCAGCCAGTGGAGACCTTATTTATATATATTCTAACACAAACGATCTGATTGCTCCAATTATTGCTGCAGGCGTTAACTCGGGCTCCGTTTTCAGGAACCAGTTCACCAGGGTTACGTGTGTGTGTCTGTGTGTGTCTGTATATTTTACTAATGCTTCCTGTGAATTGGATTTTGGAAAAAGGAGAAAAAAAAAATGGAGTTATCCTCACAATTTTGTAGCATTGACCCGCAACTGTTTCGGGTCAAGTCTGTGTGTTTTTGACTTGTTGCTCCTCCGCAGGCAATGTAAGGAGGTCATCTTTAACTTATTGGAAGGGCCTTACCATTCTCCAAAGCATAGCAGGGTCTCCTGCGTGCATACATTGTGCTTGTTTTGCAGTAGCCCTTTCAGATTAACTTTTATAGAAAGTTCTCCATGTTACAGGCGGAGGAACCACCAAGCAAAAGCTGATAAGTAAACCTGGCAGCCGAAAAACGAAGTCCCCCATTTCCGGCAGTCAGGCATATATGGGGGCTGAACGGCCCTCTTCTGTCTCCTCCGTTCATTCAGAAGGAGATTACAGGCAGGCTCCAGCGTGGGCCTGGGAAGACAGACCTTCTTCCACAGGTGAGAAAGAGCATCGCTTTCACAGAGCCCCCACTGTTGCATTTCCATAATGAGTTTGGTTTCTAGAGTCTTAATCGTCGCAGGAGATTGTCATTTGAATCCATATTTATTGTAAGAAATTCACCACGTCCTCGCTGTAATAGGTGAGCGCGTCTCTACTAATGTACATGTATGTATAAGTGCGCATGATACGTGTATGGGAGGAACATCTTCAACACTTCAATGTTCATATCTGTGTAGTGCAATATCTACTTGGTTAAGGTTTTACAAAAATGTGAAAGCTTTGTTTCCACCAGACTGCTATTTTTTTGCAGTTTCCTGTTAATGTGTTGGGAGCAAAATGACAGATTGTGCACAGGCCTGCTGGACTGGATCTGTCATATACGCACACAGTCCCCATTGGAAAGCAATATAGGAGGTGGAGCGGGGACTACATACAGGTCCCAATGAAGCATTAAAAAGCAGAAAATCTGCTTCTCATTGTGCAGCCAGTTCTCACCACTTGTACCCTGGATACTTGGGTACAGGAGCACATTCAGGGACACTTAAGACTTCCTGCAAAAACTAAATATTAAGAGTTATAGTATTTAATATGTGGGTAAAAGCTGTTCTTATGTGAAAATAAATGTAACAGGGTTATTCAAAGAGATCCGAACAGTGAAATTCAGTGTACCGTTACCTTTCCTGGCCATTCGGCTATTCAGAGAGCAGGCAGTTTGCCAAATCTTGGCGAATTGCCTGCACATACGCTGCCTGTTCGAGGGCAGTGAAATCCCCATAGAGAAGCACTGCTTCGCCTATTCAGAGAACACAAAACAGCAGTGAAAAGTTGCCGAAATGCACTGCTGTTAGGTGGTTTCATTCAGCAGGTTTATTCAGGTGAATCCCATAGGCTTCAATGTTAAAAATATTCCCGTTTTAGCTCAATATCTAA
Source organism: Leptobrachium leishanense (assembly GCA_009667805.1). NCBI lineage: Eukaryota > Metazoa > Chordata > Amphibia > Anura > Megophryidae > Leptobrachium > Leptobrachium leishanense. The sequence goes on along the minus strand of CM019064.1, from coordinate 92,187,978 downwards.
TAAACCGTTTATTATTATATTCTGCAGTAAAAGGTCTCTTTATTCATAGATATTTTTTTTTAGGATCTTTTAGGCATTTTTTGGGGGATTTGTTTTGCAAACTTTTTTCCTTTTTTTAAATTGTATTTTCATTTTTCTGTAACAGCCCTTTTTATTATCATTCATTGGACCTCATATGTAAATTTCTGACATTTTCATCTGTAGTTTTTTTGCAAACAGCGTTTCACTTTTTAAACTTTCCAGCTTACTGTTTTGTTTTTTTTCTTCACCTCCTTCGTCTGTGGTGTCAGGTTTTTCTGGCAACTCCTCTGCGCTCTGATCAGCGGCTAGTCAGTCAGGTTTCTCCGGCGTGTTCGGCGGGGTTAATCCAGCTGTTTTTGCGGGTTTCGGTGAGCGTTCGCCAGGTTTTGCGGAGAGTGTTCAGCGGCTTTTCCCTGCACTACGATGGCCCTGTGGTGTTTGCTGAATACACCACAGGGTTGCCGAAATGGGATCGCTGATTCGCACCGAATGAAGAGAACAAAAAGTCACTGAACGTGCGGTGACTTTTCGATTCTCTTTGAGTAACCCTGATGTGACACTACTGCACCTTTTTGCAGCAGAGCTTTGTCTCCATTGACTCGAGCGCTTTCTGCACAATCCCATTTGGGAAAGTGATGCCCAACTTCAGCTTCTATGTGATTATCAAAGTGATAATAATGGAAGGGCGGCCACTGCAGGGATTACTAATAAAAACTAATCCTAGTGTACAGACGTGATTGTGAAAACTGTCTATACGTAAAAATCTAATGTCTCTGAGCCATTTGTGGAGCATTGTGTTTTTATACCAAACTGTTGGCAATGTGTGTTTCTTATCAAGGTGCAAACAGATCATGATATTCCTCATCAGCTTTTCTTTCTTAAGAGCTGTATGATGTGGCTGGGTGTACTAAATAAGCAATTAATATGTGTAAATGATCGCTATCAGATGTATGAGAAAATAACTCCAGCTCTACATTCTTTATCATTCTGAGGCCTTCAGGTGTCATGGTTTCCTTCTCACTGGTCTGTAGGCATTTGCTGCTGGCATTTAACTCTGCAAACATCTTTCCGTGTGCAATTGACCATCCATAGTAGTACTAGCCTGCTGACCTTTTTTTGGGTTATTTGTCAACCCTCATAATGAATGCAGGATGCAGGAGAACCAATGTGAAGCGACATGCCTGCTCTTACATGGCACGGCTTGTTGGCACATCAGGATACTTAGACCACTGTGCCAACAGTTTGATCAACCAGTGTAGGGACACAGTTTCTCAAAACCAATATATTTGCTGATCCGCATAGGAATCCTCAAAAATTAGGAGGGGGCAGGAGGTATCCTTCCTACTGGCATGAGGTTATTGTGTTGGGAAATATACATAGATTTTTAATGGAACTTAACTTATTAAGAACAATATGTTATTCTGTTAATATACAGGGTTATTCAAAGAGATCCGAATTGCTTGAGAAAGGTAACCGAATGCTGAAAATCAGCGTTCGGTTACCTTTCTTGGCCATTCGGCTATCCAGAGAGCAGGCAATTCGCCAAATCCTGGCAAATTGCCTGAACATACGGTGCCTGTTCGAGGGCAGTGAAAACCCCATGAAAAGCACTGCTTCGGCTATTCAGAGAACACAAACCAGAAGTGAAAGGTTCCCGAAATGCCCTGTCATTCGGTGGTTTAATTCGGCAAGTTTATTCCAACCTGGAGTTTAAGGCCCCGTTCACATCTGGGTGTTTTACAGCGCATTCCTGTGCGCTGTAAAACGCCTAAACACGCAAATCCCATTATTTCCTATGGGGCCCGTTCACACCTGGGCGTTTTACAGCGCTTAGGAATGCGCTGTAAAACGTCCTACGCCCAAAGAAGTACAGGAGCTTCTTTGGGGCGTATTGCAGCTCGTTCACAGCCATAGACTGCAGCGTGAATTCGCTGCAATGCACGTTCGCGCTTTTTTTACGTTTGCGTGATACTCGCGTCAAAAAACGTGCGTATTACGTGCGTCAAAAAACGTGCGTATTACGCGCGTCAAAAAACGCGCGGATGTGAACACAGCCTAAGAGCTTTTCTGGGAAGCTATCACCCTACCTGAATAGGCTGCTTCCCCTAGCAGTTCCCGCATCCTATAACCTCCGATCCAGGACCTGCACCTTACTTACAATACCACAATACAAAAAAGAAAGTGTCTCGATCCTCATTTTTCTACAGAGCACCACAATTATGGAATAACCTCCCAGACGCCGTCAAATCTTCCCCCAGTCTAAAGTCACTCAAGATCTCCCTATTAACATACCTCAATACAGAATGCACCTGTAAACATGTAACATACAGGGTTATTCAAAGAGATCCGAATGGCTGGAGAAAGGTAACCGAACGCTGATTTTCAGCGTTCGCTTACCTTTCTTGGCCATTCGGCTATCCAGAGAGCAGGCAATTCGCCAAATCCTGGCAAATTGCCTGCACATACGGTGCCTGTTCAAGGGCAGTGAAATCCCCATGAAAAGGCACTGCTTCGGCTATTCAGAGAACACAAACCAGCAGTGAAAGGTTCCCGAAATGCCCTGCCATTCGGTGGTTTAATTCGGCAGGTTTATTCAGGCGAATCCCATTGGCTTCAATGTTAAAAATATTCCCGTTTTAATCCAATATCTAATAAACCGTTCATTATAAAATTATGCAGTAAAGAGTCTCTTTATTTATCGATTTTTTTTTAGGATATTTTAAGCATTTGTTTTTTAAAGTCAGATTTTTTTTTTATTTTACTTATTTTTTTCTGTAACAGCCCTCTTTATTATCATTCCCTGGACCTCCTGTGTAAATTTCAGACATTTTCGCTCAGTAGTTTCTTTGCAAACAGCGTTTCACTTTCACGCATTCATAGAAACTGTTTTGCTAATTTATTCACTGCCTCTTCTGCTGTGTCGAAGGCTGCGATCGCTCCTGTTCGGGTTTTTCTGTGGTTTTCGGCAGGTTAATCCAGATGCTTTTGAGGGTTTTCGGCGTGCATTCGCTGGCTTTTGCGGTGAGTTTCCGTCGGGTTTGCGGCAGCTTTTCACTGCAATTCGGGGACCCTGTGGTGCTTGCTGAATACACCGCAGGGTCGCCGAAATGGAATCGGCAACAGAAACCGAATTGAAGAGAACGAAAAGTCACCGAACGTGCTGTGACTTTTCGAATCTCTTTGAATAACCCTGATAGTATTTTTAGTTAACGTATTCATGCAGCTTTTTTTTTTTTTTTTTTTTAAGGAAAAATTTCCTGCTTAACTACTCGCTACATAAGTACTCATACACATACAGGATTATTCAAAGAGATCCGAATTGTGGCTGAAAGGTAACCAAACAGTGAAATTCAGCGTTCGGTTACCTTTCCTGGCCATTCGGCTATTCAGAGAGCAGGCAGTTCGCCAAATGTTGGCGAATTGCCTGCACATACGGTGCCTGTTCAGTGCCTGTTCGAGGGCAGTGAAATCCCCATAGAGAACCAATGCTTCGTCTATTCAGAGAACAAAAACCAGCAGTGAAAAGTTGCCGAATTGCCCTGCTGTTAGGTGGTTTCATGATTCAGATTTTTTCAGGCGAATCCCATAAGCTGTAGAAAAAACACCTATAACAATCCGGCACAACAAAGTGCGAGGAGAGTTACTGAAGGGGATGTGGTTCCCCGTCCCGAACACAATTTATTAAATAATCAACAATATCAGAAAAACACACATTGAACTCCTAAAAACATAAACAAGGCATTTGAAATGAATGTCGGTGGGATACAATAAATCCAAAGGAGTATGTGGAAAAAAACATATATCAAATAAATCCGGTCAAGACAATGATTAATAAAGAGAATATACAATGAAATGCTCATTCAAAGGTGAAAGCTGACATATTACCAAATCAGACCGGTATCTACTAATGACACATAAATGGATATTCAAACAATAACTTGCCAATTAGACCCACAAAAGACACAGAAAAACAGGGATTTGGAGGGCACCCCAACTGTTAAAAAACAACAAATACATCTTAGACAAGACACATATCAGAAAACATGCTCAACGCGATTCGATAGCATCTCATCAGGAGCAATGAATAAAAATATTCCCGTTTTAATTCAATATCTAATAAACTGTTATCATATTCTGCAGTAATAAACTGTTATCATATTCTGCAGTAAAAAGTCTCTCTATAGATTTTTTTAGGATCTTTTAGGCATTTTACGGGATATTTTTGCGAAAAATAATCAGGTTTTTTTTTTATTATTTTTTCTGTAACAGCTCTTTTTATTATCATTCATTGGATCTTGTATGTAAATTTCAGACATTTTCACTCAGTAGTTTTTTGCAAACAGCGTTTCAGATTTACATTCAAGCGTATTGTTTGGTTTTTTTTCCACTCCATTCGTCTGCGGTGTCGGGTTTTTCCGGCGGTTGCTCTGTGCTGTGATTGGCTCCTGCTTGGGTTTCTCCGGCATCTTCAGCGGGGTTAATCCAGATGTTTTTGCTGGTTTCGGTGTACGTTCGCCGGTTTTTGCGATGAGTGTTCGGCGGGTTTGCGGCGGCTTTTCCCTGCACTACAACGGCCCTGTGGTACTTGCTGAAAAAAGCAGGGTCGCCGAAATGGGATCACCAAATCGCACCGATTTGAAGAGAACAAAAAGTCACCGAACGTGCAGTGACTTTTCAATTCTCTTTGAATAACCCTGATAGATTTATATAAACAACTGCTACTTGGATGTACACACACTCATGTACAATACTCATACATGTATTTACAAATCACAAACTACTACATTGATTTACACACACGTACTCGTACACATTGATTTACACACACACGAACACATGGATTTACATACACACGTACACATGGATTTACATACACACGTACACATGGATTTACACACACGAACACATGGATTTACATACACACGTACTCGTACACATGGATTTACACACACGTACACTCACATTGATTTACATACACACGTACACTTTGATTTACATACACACGTACTCGTACACATGGATTTGCACACACGTGCTCGTACACATGGATTTGCACACACGTGCTCGTACACATGGACATACTTGAAAACAAGAAAAATCTGAATGTATCCTTCCTGGTAAAATGCTTTGCAAATAAATAAATTTACATACACACGTACTCTTACACGTGGATTTACATGCACACGTACCCGTACTCATGGATTTACACACATACTCGTACACGTGGATTTACACAAACCTTCATGGCTTTGGTCACACTCGGCTGCAGAGGGAGTAGTTGGTGACAGGAGAAGCCTGGCTATAAGTGCAGTTGAGACCTGTGCTCCCCAAATCGAGTGTATGCTACACAGAGAAGCAACCCCTCCATTTCAACAAGAAAGGAATCAAGAGCTCTCTGTGCTCTCAGATGTGACCTCTCACCTCCTGTATGCTATGTCACACAGTGAGGAAGAGAAAGAATTGCCTCTGATTTGAAAAGGGATCCATTCTAGGCTGTGGTAACCTGGCGTCTCTGAGATGCAGGTCTTGGCAGAAAAGCCTAAAATAACTGGTGGTGGTTTCCACCCACTTTGTCCCTTGTATGTAAATTCCTGTCCCTTTCCTCCATCCTTCCCGGATCCTATTCCCACATATCTATTTGCTCTTAAGCTAGCATAATGAATAGGTAGGATGGCAATCCTCTGCAAGTGAGTCACAGCTTTGTGATCCAGGGCAGGTTTTGTCTAGTTGATTCACATTTTGTCTTTGCGTCTGTAGTTACGGTGTTATCAGTACTTCTTTTTATGTTGCTCCTGTTCTTGTACTGAAAACAAATGTATCCCTCGGATTCTGTTCCAGGTTCTGCTAAGTCTTCTTTTTTGTCTTTTACAGGTTCCACGCAGTTCCCGTACAACCCTCTGACTATGGGCATGCTGAGCAGCACACCCCCATCTTCAATGTCATGTGCACCCTCTTCTATGACACAGAGTACTGCTCACCAGCAGAGCCGGATATGGGAACGGGAGCCGGCACCCCTCCTGTCCTCACAATATGAAACTCTTTCAGACAGTGACGACTGAGACTAATCGGACATTGCAGAGCATATATAATGGTGTATATATAAAGGTTTCCAAGGATTCCAGCTGCATATTCCCATATTCATAGCCTAAAGGACTTTTTCCCCCCACACAGTAAACCTCTGTCTAGAGGGAATAATGAGGACACCTTCCAATGCGAAGATGTCAAAGCAGTGTATAAAATTATATATAGTCGTACTGGCTTGCATTGCGCAGGCCTCCTGTTAGCAGAATGTAATTAATTACAGAGCTGATGTTCTACATTAAATATGTAAAGAAGTTTTAAAGTGGAAAGCAGACAGTTTGGACAAGTACCAATCTACAGCTTTTTGTAAAGAAAACCGTAATGTCTTTAATTCTTTCTTTTTGTAAATATTTGCAGTGGTTTATTTTTTCCTTTTTGCTATAGTATCTGGTGTACGTATACGTTTTAAATAATGCCTCGGCCCACAAGACACTTTTTTAAATCTTATTGTTCTTTATCTTCTTAGGTGTTAAATTTTTCCCAAGCTTGCTTCCTTAACCCTTTGCATGGCAAAGGGGACGCTAATTGCATTGCATTGCAGATCTTGCCTTTCTGGCACTCATGGCTTAAACATAACTGTGCCAGATGGGCAAGCAAAGCATTGCTTGCCCCCAGTGGTTCTGGTGAGCTACTGGCACTGTGCTATGCCTATTTAATCCGCACCTTACAGTGGCAGGTCTAATCTAAAAGACCACCATACTCTGTTTAATCTTGAAGAAATCACCCTATAAACTACCAATGCAAAAAAAAAGTTTAGCAGGTGTCCTCCTTTTAAATGCATCGACGGAGTTATATATCTGAATACTGAGGCATCGCTTCCCTCCCTTCCACATTTTACAAGTTTTTAATGTTCCTTTTTAATTTTTTTTTTTTTTTTAAACCTACCATATGAATGGAGCTTTGCTGCACTAACAATGACCATTGCAATCTTGTCTGTGAATTTTAGGTTCTGGGTGGTTTTATCCTCTGCAGGAATATATTCATTCCCAAGGGAAAGTAATAGATATATGTGTATAGAAGAATTGTCACAAATCTTAAAACTGGCAGGTTGGCATTTTTAGATGCTTTCTTTTTTCTCTCCCCTCACTGCTTCAATTAATTCTATACATCATTGTAATAAAACTGGTTTCCTGCAGAAAAAAAGATTGCTTCTGTTTTTGATTTGTGTATGTTGCTGTTCCTTTAGGATAGTCTTTGTATTGTCACAACTTGCAATCAGGGCCATCACTAGCATTTGCAGGGCCTCGGGCAAGAACTTTTTGTGGGCCTCTCTTCATGCTTTTCAATACCTCCTTATACTCAGTCTTTTTTTTACACAGATACACACACTGAACCCCCCTCCCCAGAAACAAGCACCACCAGGTCATTGTTTACTTGGTGGGGATGAGGAGGTGGTTCTTAGCCTGGTAGTCCTGGAGGCAGGTGGAGATCCATGTTGGGCCCTAGCTCTGTCCATATATGCATGAGTTCTCAGGCACCACTCTGTCTGCAAGTCAGGGCTGAGCTCTGCACATTTGGGGGCAAGCTGCAGGGATAGGGACACTCTAAGCCTGGCGGCAGGACCTCGCTCCAAGAATTTGCATGGCAGCAAAGAGTTAGTCTTGGAGAACTTGGTGTTTGAGCTGTGCCAGCGCGCTCCACTCATGACACACCATAAAACCTTTGGCCACATTCCAGCAGCAGTGACTGCCGTGTCTCTGATGCCAGGTGATGGCACAATTCATTGACAACCTAAACTGCCTACATTCTCCTGAGACATATATCCGTCTCTGCCCGTAAATTGTACAGTAGGATTGCTGGCTGCTGATAAATTTGTATTTAAAGCAAACAAAACAAACTCCCTATAATAATTACCATTTATGAAATTTCAATAAACCTTTTTCTAGTTTCTTCTCATATATCAAAGTTGAAAACAGGGCGCGGCGCTTCACCATGGCGAGAGACAACAAAATCCGCCACAAAGCAATGTAGCGTCAGTCCTGTCTGAAATATCCTTCCTTAGACAGGTCTTTTATTAGATTTCAAAGAACTTATAGCCAATCAGCATACAGATACATTTCTACGTCAGAGTTTAACCAACAGTGAGCCAAAATTTACTATATTGATTCAGAGATGGCTTTTTCTAGCATACACTTTTCACACACCCCTTCCTGCACACAAAGGAAATGGCTAAATTCCACAGGCTAACATCCTATGCAAGTAAAAGACTTGCAGGGTTTGACACTTATAATGGGGGGGGGTGGATTCACACTACCTATCATATTAAAATACCTTTCAATCGTCTCATTGATCACATATACAATCGTGATCACAAAAAGGGATGAAACAAACTAGACAATTAAACTAATTATACCTGGGGCCATAGTATCCTCGCCTAATACCTGTATGATATACGAAAAGGATTCCCCAAGGATGCCCTTTATGAGCATAAAATACACTTATCTATCTAGATTCACTCTTCCAGCGAACCACATTTGGAGCGTAGGCAAAAATACCTAATCTAGACATTAAATAACTATTTATTCCCATTTCCCAAAATATAATTCACCGAACAAGAAAAGTATAATAACTTGAATGTAAAAGTTCATTTATCTAATAAATCAACATGAGTCAGATCTATAGCTGTGTGTTTTCCTATGTTCAGCTTCACTCCACAAAACGCATATACACCTGCATTCATACACACATTCAAGAAATACATTCTCATTTTCACAAATTAAATCCTTTCTCACACTTATCTAGGGGATTAAATAAATAAAAAAATAATATTCCATAATCTAATACCATAGTCCACAGTGCGAGATCAGGGTGTGGTCTTTTTTTTCAACATCCCAGCTTGAGACGCATAATCATTGAATGTCATCAGAGCTCCCACCATAGGGGCTCCTGAACAAGCTGTCTCTTTGCGCTGGTTGCTTATTACCTGTGATCTTTGACCTTGACACAAAATGTCCATATTCGTTCATTGTGACTGTCAGGTTTCTTGATGATGTGATATGGTTTTAGCAACAATAAAGAAAATAAAAAAGAAAAGAAAATATGGTATACCCCGCTAATCATATACATCCATTCATTCATTGTCACTCTCAAATGCACGAAAACAATAAAAATGTTAATTTACACAAGAAAAGACACAGATAAAAATGTCCCCGCGAAGCCTGTCGGCCTCACGCAATAAAAAAATTATACTACTTCTGACTCATTGTTAGAGAAAAATATATATACGCAACTTTGGCTCAAAAGGGAAATAGCCGAAGTGCATATTCCACCCTTTTATTAAATATAATTTTTTTTTTTAATTACTATCCTATTCAGTCTTGTTCGATGTTGTGAAACAAACCTGGTGTTTATAAAACACACCAATCCTCAAATGAAATAAAAAAATAAAAACAGCATTAATTTTATCGAATTAAAACTTTCCATTTACCACTATATACAGTTGTGTTCAAAATTATTCAACCCCCAATGCTGTAAAGGGTTTTAGGGAATTTAGTGTACATTTGTAATTGTATTCAGAATGAAATCCTACAAGGACTTTTTAAAGAACCATATGCAACTAAAATGACATCAATTGGTTTTGTAATACAGTAGTAAATGTTTCTTTTGTGAATTCTTCATTGACACAATTATTCAACCCCTTAAAGACTACCACTCTGAAGAACAGAGGTTCATTCAAGTGTTTTCAATCAGGTATTGAAAACACCTGTGGATGTCACGGAGCAGCAATAAAGCATAATAAGCACCAATTAGGCAGCTTTAAAATGACTGTGATACTCAGCTCCTTCTAGACATTTACTGGTGTGGTTACAAACATGGTGAAGTCAAGAGAATGGTCCAGGAAGACAAGAGAAGAGGTGATTACTCTTCACCGGAAGGGCAATGGCTATAAGAAGATTACAAAGATGTTAAACATACCAAGAGAGACCATAGGAAGCATCATTCGCAAATTCAAGGCAAAGGGCACTGTTGAAACGCTACCTGGTCGTGGCAGAAAGAAGATGCTGACTTCGACTGCTGTGCGCTACCTGAAGCGTAGAGTGGAGAAAAGTCCCCGTGTGACTGCTGAGGAACTGAGAAAAGATTTGTCAGATGTGGGTACTGAAGTTTCAGCTCAGACAATACGGCGCACACTGCGTAATGAAGGCCTCCATGCCAGAACTCCCAGGCGCACCCCCTTGCTGTCTCCAAAGAATAAGAAGAGTCGACTGCAGTATGCCAAAAGTCATGTGGACAAACCACAGAAGTTTTGGGATAGTGTTCTGTGGACTGATGAAACAAAATTAGAACTGTTTGGGCCCATGGATCAACGCTATGTTTGGAGGAGGAAGAACAAGGCCTATGAAGAAAAGAACACCTTGCCTACTGTGAAGCATGGCGGGGGGTCAATCATGCTTTGGGGCTGTTTTGCTTCTGCAGGTACAGGGAAGTTTCAGCGTGTGCAAGGTACCATGAATTCTCTTCAGTACCAGGAGATATTGGATGACAATGTGATGCAGTCCGTCACAAACCTGAGGCTTGGGAGACGTTGGACCTTTCAACAGGACAATGATCCCAAGCATACCTCCAAGTCCACTAGAGCATGGTTGCAGATTAAAGGCTGGAACATTTTGGAGTGGCCATCGCAGTCACCTGACTTAAATCCGATTGAGAACCTCTGGTGGGACTTAAAGAAAGCAGTTGCAGTGCGCAAGCCTAAGAATGTGACTGAACTGGAGGCTTTTGCCCATGACGAATGGGTGAAGATATGCGTAGATCGCTGCAAGACACTTGTGTCAAGCTATGCTTCACGTTTAAAAGCTGTTATAACTGTAAAAGGATGTTGTACTAAGTACTAAGATTGAATGTCACTTGGGGGTTGAATAAAACTGATAATGATGTGAGCACAGAAAAGACATTTGTGGTTATTTCATTATAAATGTTATGTTATATTTGTCTGACCTACACGTGCCTCTTTGATTTAATTGTAAGCAAGATGACTGAATGATCAAAATCAATGTCAAACTGGTCAAAACACTCAATTTCAGTGGGGGTTGAATAATTTTGAACACAACTGTATGTCACGAAACGTATTTATGCAAATGCATTAAATTATATGTTCCTAAATACATTAATGAACTCTAATTTTAATTGGATGTGATCTTCAATAATCCTAAATGTGTCAGGGAATTTTGAACAATATTGATTGTAACTAAACAACAAAAATAACAAAATATAAAATAATAAAAGACACAAAATAATTATCACTTAGACGACATCAGAATATAAAAATACATTATCTTCTTTCTTTGTCTTCTGTCTTATTGGTTGAAAATAACAGTTTTGTAAAACTGACATGTCTTAAGTTGTATTTCCAAATCAATGATCTTCTATAAATACCATGATTAAGGCTAGGGTCAGACTGAGGCAGTGCGAACGCGCGTTCTGGCGCACTTAATCACGGCCGTGCTAGCAGCAGATGCCGGGCAATGACGGCCAATATACGAAGTACGGTCGCACAAACGTCCGGCTGCGCAACGCAAGTGGAAAATGAACGCATTTTTTCGAGAACGTTAAACCACTAGTACTGACGTACAGAGTGCGCTGCGTCCGCTAGCGGTGTGTGCGTGAATTGGAGACATCAGACGCTGCTAATGTCCGGCCAACATAACGTCCAGATGCAAGAAGTGTTTTATTGATGATCCGTACAAAATCACGGATGAAACTGCGCATAGTATGACCGCTATTGCGTATTCCGTGAAAAAATACGTCCATTCTTCGAACGCACATTTTCACGGACAACGTGAAAAATGCGTTAGTCTGACCCTAGCCTTATTGATGAGTTGTCGATAATTAGATTGTTTTATTGCCTGGTGTCTGATAATTCCTTATTATCCGGTTGATGTAACATTGCAATGTGAAATGATAATGTGTTTGAGTAAATTTCCTTCAATTCCAACATCTTTATCAATATTGGTATCGCATAATCTTCCATCTAGCTTGAGCAAAGTTGGCATGCATGGGTAATTTTCACCTAAAGTAACAACTTGGGAAAAAAATGTATTATTAACCTGTCAAAAACTTTAAAATTCATATGGTTAAAATACTTTTAAAATGGAGAAAAAAATGCAACACATTTTTGGACACAAAGAAAAGGAGTGGTCATGAGTGAGACAACACGGAGGAGAGGAGGGGTCATGAGTGAGACAACACGGAGGAGAGGAGACTAGGAAAAGAATGTGAACTTCAATTCAAAATAAAAAAAACACAACAAAAATATCATGAACTGGGAAAGAAAGTATAGAAGTGCATGTTTAAAACTTGACGCGTTAATTAGCACAAAGTTCTCAGAGGAAACTCAGAGAAAAAGATTCTTAATAAACATCAATAATCTTTATTAAGGATATTGGTTAAAAACAAACATTCAAACGTGAGGTGTTTGTGCAGCTATTTTACAACCTGTTTTATTCCCTCCAAGAATATTCAATGGAGGCAAAGTTATACGCTATTGCACTTCACACCCAAAAGACAAAAACATCAGACAGCAAAAAAATAATACTAGACATCTGGCTACCACTGCAGAAAAAGAAAACAAATCAAACAATACTCAGATACCAAACTACAACCTTCCATCTTCCTTAGTCAACTAAAATAAAACCAAAAAACCACCTTCTCTTATTTGAAATCTGCCTAAATTCCTTTGTACAGCGCTACTAAACCTGTAGGCGCTTTCCTTTAAACTTTCACTCAAATCCTTCAGCTTTATATCACTTCATCCTCTTAGATTCCAAACAACTAAACATGAACCTACATACATATATATATATATATATATATATATATATATAATATATATATATATTCCATTATACAAGTTACAAAACTGTAAATGATCTCAGTCAGCCATTTTGGCAAAACATATAACCTATATTAAGGTGCGGTCAATCCCTTAGTGCTGGACTCAAAGACCAGAGGAAAATAACCGACCACGCCTCTCTTGGGAAAATGTACAACTTTGAGCCCATCACCTTGATACATCAATTTATAATCCATTTACAGTAAATCCAGCTCCCATACTTTCTTTTATTCCACTACTGTACGCACGCCGAAGCACTCAAACCGCGCCCAATTCCACAACAGTTACAGTTTTATAAAGCACTAACAGCTCCAGAATTCAACTGCTACTACAGTCATTCAAGGCATTAGTCACATGTCATTTGTATATACTGTTCAATTATCCCAAATACTCACAGAACAACAAAAATAACTACATATTCCATTCTCCAACTTGCACTGCTAAAAGACTACTAGCATTCAAAGAAAAAAATCCTTATACAAACACATAATAACATTATACATTACAAATAAAGAGTTTCTTTTAATTAAATAAAAAAAAGAACAAAGAGAAAAAATGAATGTATGAGAAAGGGAAAAAAAGTTAGCAGGCGCATTTGAAAGTCACTGTAAACGTAAAGCCCTATTGTCTTCTCCATTTCCTGTGCCCCTTCTTTTTTTTTATACGCGAGGCAAGGCAGTAATGACACAGAAACAAAGAAACCTGGTTTACGAAAAGCAGTCCCTATACATAAATTACATATAAAAAACATAATATCAAAACTACGAAATACAAAACAAAGATAAACACATACATTAATAGTTAGTAAAGACAAACATTTAAATAAACAGACGCAATCAATGGCCAGAAACAAAATAAAACAAAAACAAACATGCAATCTGAAAGAAAAAACAGTTAGCAAATCCTTTAGAATCAGCGCGCAAACACATGCAGCAAAAAAATAAAAAAAAAATGTCAGCAGCGCGCAAGAAAATAAAAATAAAAAATTAAGAGGAAAAAAAAAACTCTCTCAATGGGAGATTAAATCAGTTGATATACAAGAAGAAAATCTAATCAGTTAAAATAAAATTCTCACAATTACAAGATATGGACGACCCAGAAACACCAGAATTGAAGTACAAGATAGACACAGAACGGAGACAAAACAACTAGAAACATCTCGTTTCTTTTTTTATGAGTTCAATTTCCAGCAAATACAAATACTCAACACAGTGGGCGAGTTCAAACACACGTGAGGTCCTCAAACGATTTTCCTTTACTACAATACATAAAACGACAAAAACAAATCAAGACAAAGAGTCCAACCTTGCACCAAAAAAAATAAAAAAAAAATTAAAAAAAAAAAAAATCAACAATCTCTGAACCATAGCTTTAACTTCAAGGAAACCAAGCCTGGAGGCAAGTTCGCAAAATCTGAACAAGCAAATGTAAGAATATATTCAAATGTAAAGATACACTTATATATGTGGATACATCTGAATGGCAAATCCCACTTCAGACAACAATTGATAAATTTGGATTTAAAGCAAACAAAACAAACTCCCTATAATAATTACCATTTATGAAATTTCAATAAACCTTTTTCTAGTTTCTTCTCATATATCAAAGTTGAAAACAGGGCGCGGCGCTTCACCATGGCGAGAGACAACAAAATCAGCCACAAAGCAATGTAGCGTCAGTCCTGTCTGAAATATCCTTCCTTAGACAGGTCTTTTATTAGATTTCAAAGAACTTATAGCCAATCAGCATACAGATACATTTCTACGTCAGAGTTTAACCAACAGTGAGCCAAAATTTACTATATTGATTCAGAGATGGCTTTTTCTAGCATACACTTTTCACACACCCCTTCCTGCACACAAAGGAAATGGCTAAATTCCACAGGCTAACATCCTATGCAAGTAAAAGGCTTGCAGGGTTTGACACTTATAATGGGGGGGGGTGGATTCACACTACCTATCATATTAAAATACCTTTCAGCTGCTCACATGCCTTTGGTGATTTTCAGAAACCTCATAGACCTCCCAGTAACCTACAGGAGCTCGCTGCCCTGGTCCTAGCGTGGATCACATTTTAATGGTAGTAATCGGGTATAATTCTATGTTTGCATTTGGTGGTAGGTAAAAAAAAAACACCCTGTCACTTTTAGATGTAAATCCTTTTAAATCTTTCATTACCAGGCACTAGTTTAAAAAAAATAACATTTATTTAAATCATGGGATGCTTAGTTAACATTTCAATGTAGGGTAAAATAGTATTTGTGCATAAAGATTGTTATTAAGAAATGAAAGCATAAATTTACTAAATTTTCATATAGTCATCCTTCATAGAAATGCTGCTGGGATGAAAGGTTTTAAACTGTAGACGGTGTTCGTTGCAGGATTTCAAAAGGGGTCTGCATTATTGTCATCCAGGCAGAAACAGCCGTTTTGTCAAAAGATAATGTGAATATAAAAATGGTCTGATATTCTGCTTATGGGTAAACGTAGTGCTGATCATAATAGCTTTTTGTTTTCTTTTCAATCTGCAGTGATCGTTCAACTGGAAATCTTAGGGTTAGGTTTGATAGTGGCAGTGGACGAAGAAAGGTTGCAATGCTTTTTATTGAATCTTTGCAAAATTGAATTAATAAAATGCTCTTTCTGAAATGTATAAGTAAAGGAGCAACAATTGTAACAGAATCTTTCCACACACATATATACATTGCAGAAGAGGAAACCTCTTTAGTTTCAGCCACTGTGGCCACGAGCAACATGTACTGCTAGAAGTCCTATATCTGTGGAAGAAGTTGCATAACTGACTATACGTAGTTTGCAAGAAACGTAATTGTGGTTCCATACAGCGTAAAGTCTGCATCACTTTGTGAATAAACAGTAATGCTGGTGTGATGTATGATGTAAAAGTACCAATATAACACAGGGAATATGTAGATACTTAAGTATACAGAACATATAGATAAGGATTAGATATTTTTAATAAGACCTATATCTTTGTCATAGTTCCCTTTTTCTTTGAGCTTTCATTTTGTTACTTGGTAATTGTAGCACTGCACGGCTGAGTTATGTGTGAGTTGGGCAGCATTTAATAATCTCTGAATTTCAACCCACATGTCCTGTTATTCAAAGACTGTGAGCCACATGATCAATTCCATGGCTTCCTCGTCCCTGCAGAGACTTTAGACGTAAACTGGGAATGCTACCTTACTATATGCCCTCCTGGAATTATATATCCCCCCCCCTCTTGCACTTAGTCCTTTCTCATAGACTCTGTGCACTAATCCTGGTCCTTTTGTTGCATCGCATTTTGCTGTTGATTTGTTATGTTGCATTACCCTTCAAGATATTCTGCGTTAACTTCTTTAACATTGCTGTTCACTGCATGAAGTAAAATCTTATAAAGACTATAGGGGTTATTCAGAGCGTACCGAAATGTCGCTGTCATTTTGGTGCTCTTACGTTCCCCGCACTTCGGGGGAAAATCAAAGTTCCCCACCCTGTGGTGAATTCCGCATTCACGGCAGGGTCCCCAGAGTGCAGGGAAAACCAGCCGGAAAAGACAGATGAGTTGCCGATCACAGCGCAGACCAGCTGCTGGAAGAAGCTGACGAATAGGGTAAAAAACAAACCGTTTGCTTGAAAGTTTCAAAAGTGAAACGCTGTTTGCAAAAAACTACAGAACGAAAATGCCTTTACATATAAGATCCTATGAATGATAATAAAAAGGGCTGTTACAGAAAAATGAAAAAACGCAAAAAGTTCCTAAGATTTAAAAAAAAAAATCTATAAAAGAAACTTTTTGCTGCAGTTTAAAAGAATAAACGGTATTAGATATTGGATAAAAAAATTGAATATTTTTAACATTGAAGCCTATGTGGTTCACCTGAATAAACCTGCCGAACGAAACCACCGAACAGCAGGGCACTTTGTCAACTTTTCACTGCTGTTCGGTGTTCTCTGGATAGAGTAACCATTGCTTCTGTATGGGGGATTTCACTGCCTTCGAACAGTCACCATACATGCAGGCAGTTCGCCAAAATTTGGTGAACCGCCTGCTCTCAATAGCCGAATGGCCCCGAAATGTCACCGTACAGGGAAATTCCCTGTTCGGTGACATATCGGGGCCAGATCGGCTCTCCCTGAATAACCCCTTGTATTAAAAAATATATAGAAATGGTAACTGGATAGACAGGTGGCTAGATAGAGATTTGGAGGAAAATGATAAAGATTTATATAAGATAATTGGAGGAAAAGACAATTACAGATATAGAAATGTAAAACAAACAATAGACTGATAAATGGGTAGACAGAAAAATAGTCGGATAGATATATTGACAGATTGCACTAACTGTACATTCTTGTCCTAAATTCTGGAAAAATGTATCTACTCAGTGACAGTTTATGGGTAGGGAGAATTTCCCTGCTAGGAGGGCTTCCTGGACCCCTGCAGGTTGGAAATGTTTGGAACAGAGGACAGGACGCTCAAGTCACCATGGCCAAATTATATTGAAGTGTCATGGTGCCTAAAGTGTCCATTACTGCCTCTCTTCCAGCCAAAAAAATCTGGATAGTTGGATGTCTATCACAAAATCTTTAAGGAACATATACTCCGACACCTCAAATTTTTTGTAACAAAGTTTACTGTAATAAAATAACTTCACTTATTAACTCAGGCTCAAACTGTTCATATTCTAAAACCAAAGATCCCACCTCTCTTACCTCTTATCGACCAATCTCTTTAATGGATCAAGACATTACAATTCTCACTAAGCTAATAGCCATTCCATTACAAACCATACTTCTTGATATTGTTCAGCCTTAACAGCTGGGTGTGACGGTGGGCCTGACCTGACATGGCACAAAAGGGGTGTGAGCTACTTGAGCAGTTAACAGACATGACCCATGGATGTATAAACAAAACAAGGGATTTATTTACAACAGTAATATATACAGCAAGGAACCAGAACACCACAATGAAACAAAAGACCTGAGCACTAGAATCAAACCATAGACCTGAACTAAATATACAATAGATAAACAAACAGTTGAACAACCAAGGACCTGGGAAACTATAGGCAGAAAGACATAAGCGAACTAAACACTAGAGTAACATGAGTGAAACCATAAACCTGTTTAAACCTAGATAAGAAACATGAAATGCAAACATAAATACCAAACATGAACCATATGAACAAAACAGTATGAATAACCAAGGACCTGGGAGACTATAAACAGATGTAAATACAGAACTGGCGGAGGAGTAAACCCAAAACCTGAAAGTAAAGTAATAAAGGGTAACTAGAACACATACAGGAGAACCTGAGCAAAAAGATCCCTACCAGAACTGCAAGGTAAGTGAATAAGGCGATCAAGGCTTGGAACAAAGCAGACTGAAACATCAGAATGAGGCAGCACCCTTCTTAGGGCGATGCCTGCTTATATAGCATATGACCAAATGAGAACAATTAAAGTCCAGGTGAGGTCCAGGCTTGGATGTGAACCAAATGTCCAGAACTAAATGCAATGTCCATAGAAGCCAGAGGGGGCGCCAGATGTGCTAGAATGTCCAAAAACATGACTGGCCACTCCCACCTCTGCCAGAGGGGGCACAGGACGTCACATATCCCCCCTCTAGGAGCAGACCCCGGATGCTCCAAAGAAGATGACTAAGAAATGAAAGGAAAAAAGTCAATGGGTCCTGTAGGTACGTAGAGCCCTCTCATACACCCCTCGGTCCTCAAGGCATATAATAGCACTGTTAGAGGCTCGGAAACATCCAGCAGGGACAGGACTCGACTTGAGGGCCTGAGGTATAGACCTCTTGGGAGCCAAAACTGGGTCCAGGTTGGAAGGCACTGGCACCAATCCTTTTGCAACAGAAAAAAGTGGAGATCCTCTGCGCTTCCTTCTTTAGTGTTGAATAATTTTTCAAGTGAAAAGATCTTATAATATTGTAAAGTCGCTTTTCACAAATGGTCTTCAACCCTCAAGAAAAAGGGGGATAAATGGCAACATAGTGTGATCTATTATATCATCTGTGCCCCCCAGATAATTATATAAAGGTTAAACTCACATGTGGAGGTGTCATAAATCAGACACTAGATGTACTGTGCAACCGGTATTTTGAGGAGATACCGGACTCCCCTTTAACGTCTCCGTTCCCAGGTGTTCCTCCAAGAAATAAAAAACAGCTGCAGGACCGCCAGTGCTGCTCTGTCCCCGGAACCTGCATGTTCCGGGGTCAGAGCAGCACTGGCGGTCCTGCAGCTGTTTTTTATTTCTTGGAGGAACACCTGGGAACGGAGACGTTAAAGGGGAGTCCGGTATCTCCTCAAAATACCGGTTGCACAGTACATCTAGTGTCTGATTTATGACACCTCCACATGTGAGTTTAACCTTTATATAATTATCTGGGGGGCACAGATGATATAATAGATCACACTATGTTGCCATTTATCCCCCTTTTTCTTGAGGGTTGAAGACCATTTGTGAAAAGCGACTTTACAATATTATAAGAAGATCTTTTAATTTGAAAAATTATTCAACACTAAAGAGGGAAGCGCAGAGGATCTCCACTTTTTTCTGTTGTTCAAGTATTTGACGGTTAGAGGTAAACCGTCTTGTGTGTGAACTTCTGCTGCTGACTGTTGAACTGCAATTTACCTAGTACGGACTCTTTTTTTTATCCAACATATTAATTGTATTACTGTTGCACTGTTCAGTTTTTTTTCCATTAGGGGGCGCCAGATACTTACCTTTTCTCTACCAGTCCTTTTGCGTCTCCTCCCCCTGGTACAGGACGTGGAATGGACAGCAACAGTGTCCTCTCTGCGGCAACTTGAACATGGCACCAGCGGTATGGATCTGTGAGTCAGCAACCTCGGCATGGCTCTGCAGCGACTCGGTCATGGCGGCAGCAGCACGGGTCTGTGGGTCAGCGACCTTGGCACGGCTCTGCGGCGACTCGGTCATGGCGGCAGCAGCACGGGTCTGTGGGTCAGCGACCTCGGCACGGCTCTGCGGCGACTCGGTCATGGCGGCAGCAGCACGGATCTGTGGGTCAGCGACCTCGGCACGGCTCTGCGGCGACTGTCATGGCGTCAGCAGCCGGGTCTGCGGCGACTCGGTCATGGCGGCAGCAGCACGGGTCTGTGGATCAGCGGCAGCAGCACGGGTCTGCGGCGACTCGGTCATGGCGGCAGCAGCACGGGTCTGGATCAGCGACCTCAGCACGGCTCTGCGGCGACTCAGTCATAGCTTGTCTCGACTCGACTACTACTGGCTCTGGTGAGCGTGACTTGGCAACTACCGGCTCTGGTGAGCGTGACTTGGCAACTACCGGCTCTGGTGAGCGTGGCTTGGCAACAATCTTGGTCTCACAGTGCTTTGCAACCACCTTGGCCTGGCACTGTGGAGCGGTGACCTTGGCTTGGCAGGCACTGTGGAGCAGTGACCCTGGCTTGGCACTGTGGAGCGGTGACCCCGGCTTGGCACTGTGGAGTGGTGACCCCGTCTTGGCACTGTCTCTTGAACTGCTGTGCAGTGGACTGGCTCTCAAACTGGTTAGCGGTGGACCAGATCTCACACTGCGAGGCAGCACTCTTGACTCGAACTGCTAGCTTAGGCACAGTAGACATGGACAGGACTTGAAGCTGACAAACAGCAGACTCAGTCTTTGTGCTGCTGAGCAGCCACCTTAGATTGTTCATGCTGCAGGGCAGCACTCTTGACTTCCCACTGCTGGGCATTACACCTGGTTTCTCCCTGTTGAGCAGTGGATTTTGGACGTCCTGCGACGTGCAGGGCAGTGGACTCTGGGGCCTGGTAAGGCTGGAACATGGAGGATAACTTCTGGGGGCGCACTTGACAGTCCATTCGTTTATGCAGGAAAGAACCGCAATAAAAGCATAAGCCCTGAGTTTTCCTCCATACCCTTTCCTCCAGGGTCAGGGTTCCTCTGGAACCTTTAACTGGAACAGGAAGTTGCTCTTTACTCATGGAACTCTTGGGAATCTGCAGCATGATAGAGAGTACCAGGTCCAGATGCAGCATAGACTTGGTAAGGGTCCCCTTCAGACTTTTCATCAAGGCTATAATCACTGCTGGTTCACTAGTAACTGGCTGCCTTATTATGTGACGGTGGGCCTGACCTGACATGGCACAAAAGGGGTGTGAGCTACTTGAGCAGTTAACAGACATGACCCATGGATGTATAAACAAAACAAGGGATTTATTTACAACAGTAATATATACAGCAAGGAACCAGAACACCACAATGAAACAAAAGACCTGAGCACTAGAATCAAACCATAGACCTGAACTAAATATACAATAGATAAACAAACAGTTGAACAACCAAGGACCTGGGAAACTATAGGCAGAAAGACATAAGAGAACTAAACACTAGAGTAACATGAGTGAAACCATAAACCTGTTTAAACCTAGAGAAGAAACATGAAATGCAAACATAAATACCAAACATGAACCATATGAACAAAACAGTATGAATAACCAAGGACCTGGGAGACTATAAACAGATGTAAATACAGAACTGGCGGAGGAGTAAACCCAAAACCTGAAAGTAAAATAATAAAGGGTAACTAGAACACATACAGGAGAACCTGAGCAAAATGATCCCTACCAGAACTGCTAGGTAAGTGAATAAGGATCAAGGCTTGGAACAAAGCAGACTGAAACATCAGAATGAGGCAGCACCCTTCTTAGGGCGATGCCTGCTTATATAGCACATGACCAAATGAGAACAATTAAAGTCCAGGTGAGGTCCAGGCTTGGATGTGAACCAAATGTCCAGAACTAAATGCAATGTCCATAGAAGCCAGAGGGGGAGCCAGATGTGCTAGAATGTCCAAAAACATGACTGGCCACTCCCACCTCTGCCAGAGGGGGCACAGGACGTCACACTGGGTTTTATAAAAAGTTGTAGTTCTACTGGACTTGATTCTACCATGACATTTGACTTTATTTTTTCCAGTTTTTAAAATGCAGGTTTTTTTGTATCCCTTTCTAGTATCTAATAGAGGGGATATCCTCTTTTTCCAGAATTGCTGCCAATGGCTTTAAATCCAGAGCCTATTGCACTAGGTAATGGAGTTGAACAAAGGTTGTCCTGTCTCGCCCTAGTTTTTTAATTTGGCATTAGATCATAAGATCGTGATGCTCTTCAACAGACTTTATTAGCATACAGGTGGGTTCTCACACACTTAAGATGACAGCATTCGAGGATGTTGTTTTATTGTACTCCCCGAATCTCTCCCCTTCTATCCTGGCTATCATGCAGGAACTTAACCGTTGTGATTTTGTCACTGGTTTTCATATTAATTTAAAAAAATCTAAAACGAAAATTGTTTGAACAAGAAAAGGGATGGTGACCAAGGAGCAATGCTAAACCCAACACCAAAGGCCTTTCAGGGAGTTCATTACAATAGAGGTTCATACACAAAATGCTAGTCTGAACTCTATGGGCTAAATTACAATCATCACGCAAACGTTAACGCTCACTTGCGTGAGCATTAACGTTTGCTGCGGTGTTTACCGCATATTACAATCCAAACGCAAACGGGTTAAGAAACACGTTTGCGTTTGGTACCTTGCATTTTTCAACGCGAGGTTACAGTTCTTTGTGCTCCCTATACGTAACATTGGGAGCGCAAAGTGTTAACCTCCCTGGCGGTCTAATTTTTTCAAAATTTTGTGTCTAAAAGCGTTTCAATTTTTTTTTTAAAGGAAATGTGTTTTTGTACATAGTTAGCCTGTAATAATTAGGAATCACGCACTGAAATCCGTGAAATCAAGAGTCCTTACTGGTAAAATCCTTTATAAATAAATTAATTAATTTAAAAAAAATAGTAAATACACTGAGTCCAATAAAGTTTGAAACACGACATAATAATTTATTATCCCAAAAATAATTATCCAAAATAATGCAAATAAATGATGTACAATAAAATACAACAAAAAACACTGAAATCTGTCTGAGAACAAGGTGAGAAGATGTATAGTCTATTTCTTATCCTGCACTGCCACCTAGTGGCCGTTCATAAACTTTGCCATTTGTATTCAGTGAGTATTATGAATGAAATTTGCTGTGGTCCAGCCCCCTGCATCATGTGACTTGCAGGGAGCTATCCAGGAAGCAGCTTGCCGCGATCACACTGCGGGGACAGCGAGGGAGCCAGGAGGAGGTGAGTATGCATCCAGCCCGAGTGTGGCTCGGGGTTACCGTTCGTGGTAGTGAAATTTAACCCCGAGTCACACTCGGGAATACCGGCAGGGAGGTTAATCAGCGCTGGATTACAAAGTCCCTGCGCTGATTAAGGTCAGGCTGTGGTTAGCAAAAAGTTAACCACAGCCAGGACTTGGTGTTGACGGATTCCGCTTCTGCAGAATCCGGTAACACCAGCCTCAAAAATGTAAAAATTAAGCGCATACTCACCCTCTGTCCCGCGGCGAGGACCGCGGCTCCAACCTCCTTCATCCGGCGGGAGCAGGGAAAGACTGGGGGGAAAAGTCGTAAGTAATTTAGCCCTATGTGTAGCATTCACATTAAGTTCCTCATCACTGTTTCCCTATGGCTGTCATTCCTCGCATTGCTTCTCATGTTGTCCTTGGACCTCCTATATCTTGTTCCTTTGTATTTGTCATCACTCTCCTTGCATCTAATTCCTAGTGTTGCTTTGCTCCTTGTTCCTCCGATATGAGGAGTCGGGAGTTCAGAAAGTTCAAGGTCCATGTTATACTGTCTTGCCTACTATAACATCTGATGTCGTCGCTCTTCTGTTACCAGTCAGAGAGGACATGAGATGCATCAGATACAGCAATGAAAAACAGCAACACATAATATGGAAAATAAAGGTCTCACTAACCCTCACTTTCAAGTTACTTGCAGATTTTCTTGGAGGTTTTATTCACATTAACTTGTAGATCCTTATATAAATATATTGGGAGGAAAGGAATGTTGGTTGAGGCACAATAGGGGTTGAAAGTTACTCCGGTGGACCAACAGATACATAAAGTAGCAATAATGTTTGGAAAACTACTGGGTGAGCCTCATGATCAGCATATTCCACATAGCCACTGTAACATATCTTCGTGCCCCAACTGGATCACATCTGTTAATGATGCTCACTTGCCGGACCCCCGTTCTCCCACCAGCAGTCCTTCGTGCCTTCTCCAGCCCTTAGCTGAAGCTTAAGGACAGGTACACTGAAAGAGCGGTGATTGCATTCCCAGGAATGAGGCAGATCTTGGGGTAGAACCGACAGACAGGTCTTTAACCCCTTAAGGACCTCGGACGTACCATGTACGTCATTGCAGCGGATCTCTTTTAGACCCGCTGACGTACATGGTACGTCCTGCGGTTTTTTGAGCGCTGGAAGCGATCGGATCGCTTCCAGCAGCTCAAACGCCATTGCAGGCTGCCTGGGAGTCCAGGCATCCGTGCAATGGCGGTGAGAAGTGCCGGGCACCATGTGATCGCTCCCCGGGAGCGATCAACATCGGTTTTACCGGAGAGGTGCCCGGCACTTCTAGAGAGCGCTGGAAGCGATCGGATCGCTTCCAGCTGCTCTGTGTATATTGCAGGGATGCCTCGACATCGAGGCATCCTTGCAATATGCTTACCTGCCGCCGGTCCGCTCAGTGATCGCTCCCCCGAGCGATCACTTCCGTAGCGGCAGGAAGTACTGAGTGCCACGAGGTATCGTGGCACTCAGTACAAAAAAGATCACATGAGTGATCAGGTGCTCTGCTGGGTGCCTCGAGGGATCAAGGCACCCAGCAGAGTAAAAAAAGTGTTCAAAAAGTGTAAAAAAAGTAAAATAAAAATAAATAAAAATAAATAAAATAAACTGACGGTTAGGGTTAGGGTTAGGGCTAGGGTTAGGGTTAGGGCTAGGGTTAGGGTTAGGTCTAGGGCTAGGGCTAGGGTTAGGGTTAGGGTTAGGGCTAGGGTTAGGGTTAGGGCTAGGGCTAGGGCTAGGGTTAGGGTTCTAAGGGCAGGGTCATCTTGGGGCTGAGTGGGATGTTCCTAGCCTGCCTCATCAGAGAGGCAGGCTAGCAACATCCAATCAGAAGTTAGAAAAAATCAAAATAAAATTTCTAATTTGTCAGGTCAGGTCAATATTTTGTAAATATTGGCTCTGACCTCTGTGATTCTCCCTCCCTCTCCTCACTTGTGTTTTGGTGAGCGAGAGAGAGAGATCAGATTTGACAGGTTAGAGATTTTAGGTAGATTTAGTGAGATTAGAAAAATTGAGGCAGATTTAGAGAGATTTTAGGGAGATTTAGAAGAATTGAGGCAGGTTTAGAGGGATTTAGAGAGATTTAGGTGTTTATTTGTATTTTCTTGTGAAACCAAACGGTTCTTCTAAGAACCAACAATCCGCTTATATATATATAATAATTATAAAATTTTATAATCTAATGTCTGAGAGGGTGTACAGCGCCGAGGAGGCATATGCCATCCTGGCGTCAGAATCTGAGGCATCTGCGTCAGACTCAGACCCTCATTTCGACCCCGCTAACTGCCCAGAGACGTCGCTAGATACATTATCTACGCTGGCTGATGTATCTAGTGATGTTTCTGATGCAGATCCTGGGTCACCACCTGCCAGCAGGAGACGCACAGCTCCAGCTGAGGAGTGGGTAGTGCCTCATCGCCAGAGGCCAGATATCCCTCCTTTCACGGCAAATCCTGGCATCAATATTGATGTTGCAGGATTTACCGCCACACAGTTTTTGCAGGTGTTTATGGGGGATGATTTGTTGGCCACATCGTGGCCCAATCAAATCTGTATGCCCATCAGCATTGTGCTGCGAAGCCAGACTCCTACTTGGCAAGGCAGCAATGGACCCCGCTAGATGTGCCAGAATTTCTGAAATTCTGGGCACTTACTATGCTGAGGGCATCATAAAGAAGCCCTCAATTCGCTCCTACTGGAGCAGTAGCCCCATCTGCTCTACCCCATTTACCCCCAATCAATGTCACGTAGAAGGTATGAAAACATTTTGCGTTTCATGCACTTCAGTGACAACAGCCTGTGCCCCCTAGAGAGCATCCCCAGTTTGACAGGCTGTATAAAATCCGCCCCCTGATTACCCACTTCGCCGCCAGGTTTGCAGAGGCTTATACACCTGGAAGGAATATCTGCGTGGATGAATCCCTAATGAAATACAAGGGATTCAAGCAGTATATTCCTTCCAAACGCTCCAGGTATGGAGTGAAGGTGTATAAGCTCTGTGACAGCGAGAGTGGGTATACTCAGGCCTTCCGGGTGTACGAGGGAAAGGATAGTAGCCTTGACCCTCCAGGTTGCCCAGAACACATGGGAACCAGTGGCAAGATTGTGTGGGACCTACTTTTTCCCCTGATGAACAAAGGGTACCACTTGTATGTTGATAATTTTTATACGAGTGTCCCTTTGTTCAAGCTGCTGTATTGTTTCAAGATATATCACACTGTGCGTGATCTGTGATTTTTTTTTTCCTTTCTATTTTTTCTCACACTCCAGTTAGTTAGTTCAGTTTAGTTTTTTTTTTCTTTTACTGCACCAGACTTTTACATTTTATTCGTACATTTTTATGTTCTACAATTGGTGCTGTATTTTGCCAAAATCTTTGCACACCTATGCATGGGGGGCATGGGTGTACTCAGGAGACCTTGCAGAAAACAACCTGGAGAGTTTTCATGCAGTAACAAACAACAGTGTCTCCTAAATCACAGTCCAAATCTAATGTGGGCGTAAAAATCTGAAAATTGAAAAATTACCACCACACACCTTCTCAAATGTTTTGGGCTAAAACCGTTGCATCCATGGCATCAAAGCACTCCATATGCAATACCTTGGGTTGTCAACATAACAAATATAAACAATTTTGTGGCAATAATTCAAACTGGGGTATGCGGTAGACCCAAAACCAAAGATAGGCCTAGCTGAAGAAATAATCTCAATTTCAACTCCAATGACAAAGTCATAAAAATTGTATTTGAACCTTCCCAAAATCCTGGCAAACCTATGCATGGGGGGCATGGGTGTACTCAGGAGATCTTGCAGAAAAAACAACCTGGAGAGTTTTCATGCAGTAACAAACAACAGTGTCTCCTAAATCACAGTCCAAATCTAATGTGGGCGTAAAAATCTGAAAATTGAAAAATTACCGCCACACACCTTCTCAAATGTTTTGGGCTAAAACCGTTGCATCCATGGCATCAAAGCACTCCATATGCAATACCTGGGGTGTCAACATAACAAATATAAACAATTTCTGGCAATAATTCAAACTGGGGTATGCGGTAGACCCAAAACCAAATATAGGCCTAGCTGAAGAAATAATCTCAATTTCAACTCCAATGACAAAGTCATAAAAATTGTATTTGAACCTTCCCAAAATCCTGGCAAACCTATGCATGGGGGGCATGGGTGTACTCAGGAGATCTTGCAGAAAACAACCTGGAGAGTTTTCATGCAGTAACAAACAACAGTGTCTCCTAAATCACAGTCCAAATCTAATGTGGGCGTAAAAATCTGAAAATTGAAAAATTACACCACACACCTTCTCAAATGTTTTGGGCTAAAACCGTTGCATCCATGGCATCAAAGCACTCCATATGCAATACCTTGGGGTGTCAACATAACAAATATAAACAATTTTGTGGCAATAATTCAAACTGGGGTATGCGGTAGACCCAAAACCAAAGATAGGCCTAGCTGAAGAAATAATCTCAATTTCAACTCCAATGACAAAGTCATAAAAATTGTATTTGAACCTTCCCAAAATCCTGGCAAACCTATGCATGGGGGGCATGGGTGTACTCAGGAGACCTTGCAGAAAACAACCTGGAGAGTTTTCATGCAGTAACAAACAACAGTGTCTCCTAAATCACAGTCCAAAACTGATGTGGGTGTGAAAATGAAAAATGACCACCAAACAGTATCCAATTTGTTTGGAGCAAACGGATGCATCCATAGCATAAAAACACTCCATTTACAATACTTTCGGGTGTTAGCTTACCAAATATATGCATGTTCATAAAACTGGGGTATGTAAAAAGGCCCCTAAAAAGAAGATAAGCAAAGAAGATACTGTATGTCAAATTAGAAAATTGACAAGCACATGTCAAAGATTGGCGTAGCACCCCAAAAACAACAGAACAAATCTATATATGGGTGGTATCAATTTACTCAGAAGATGTTGCTGAACATATTTTGGGGTGTTTTTTGGCAGTAACCCATAACTGGATTTGACAATTCATGCCTAAAGTACAATGTGTGTGAAAAAATAACCCAAAAAGTGACTACCTGAAAGTTTGACATAGAGCTAGTGCATGGAAAGTGTTAAAATACAACTCTTTGAAGCACCCTAGGGTGTGCCCTTTCTAAAAATATATGGTTTGATGGGGATAAATTACTTTGGCCGGCTTCAAAAATGTCCCAAATAGGACATGGGTGCATGATGACGAAATGTGAAAATTCCAAGTTGGAAAACTGAAATGCGCACCCCCCAAATAAGGCCTATTAGCCCCAAATGACCCGACATACCTATACTTGGGTGGTATCAATTTACTCAGAAGATGTTGCTGAACATATTTTGGGGTGTTTTTTGGCAGTAACCCATAACTGGATTTGACAATTCATGCCTAAAGTACAATGTGTGTTAAAAAATAACACAAAAAGTGACTACCTGAAAGTTTGACATAGAGCTAGTGCATGGAAAGTGTTAAAATACAACTCTTTGAAGCACCCTAGGGTGTGCCCTTTCTAAAAATATATAGTTTGATGGGGGTAAATTACTTTGGCCGGCTTCAAAAATGTCCCAAATAGGACATGGGTGCATGATGACGAAATGTGAAAATTCCAAGTTGGAAAACTGAAATGCGCACCCCCCAAATAAGGCCTTTTAGCCCCCAAATGACCCGACATACCTAT
The DNA here is from genome assembly GCA_009667805.1 of Leptobrachium leishanense. Taxonomy (NCBI): domain Eukaryota; kingdom Metazoa; phylum Chordata; class Amphibia; order Anura; family Megophryidae; genus Leptobrachium; species Leptobrachium leishanense. Next base: position 92,159,104 of record CM019064.1, on the reverse strand, counting down.
ACTTGGGTGGTATCAATTTACTCAGAAGATGTTGCTGAACATATTTTGGGGTGCTTTTTGGCAGTAAACCTTAAAGTTCACAGTACATGTATTCTTAAATTGCGTTCAAAAAAAAAAAATCACCAAAAATTTTTTTTTTCTCAAACTTTGGCATAGATTTGTGGTAAAATGGTTTGCATGGAAAGAGTCAAAATACCCCAAGTTTAATACCTTGATTTGTGTACTTAAAAAAAATATGTATATGTGGAGGGTTATTCAGGAATTAGTGACAGATATCAGTGTTACAATGTCACTATCACTAGTTTTGAAAATAAACTCTTTGGAAATGGCAAAGTGCTACTTGCACTTATTGTTGCATAAAATAAGGAAAAAAGCGAGGAATATGTAAACATTGGGTATTGCTAAACTCAGTACTAAATTTAGAAACTACTAAGGAATTAATTTTTTTTGACGGTTGTTGATACATAAGAAATTTTGGGGGTCAAAGTTCGAAAAAGTGGTGTTTTTTCAATTTTTTTGTCATATTTCACAATATTTTTTATAGTAAATTATATGAAATGATGAAAAAAATGGTATCTTTATAAAGTCCATTTAGTGACGAGAAAAACAGTGTAAAATATGTGTGGGTTACATAAACGAGTAAGAGGAAAATTTGACGTAAACACTAAGAGCGCAGAAACGTAAAAACAGCAGCGGTCACTAACGGACGGATTTGTGTAAAACCGCCCGGTCACTAAGGGGTTAATGAATAATATACATGCCAGGAAGGGCCTAGAGGCCAATGGAAAGTGACAACATGGCGCCCCCTCCTCTCCAAGTAAACCAGACATGTCCAGACATGAAACACTAGAGTGCCACATAATCACAGGACAAGGTCTTCACATTCCTATAGAACAATCGCCTGATACAATAGTCTGTCACTGATGTAAACATATTCTAGATAGGGAGAGTTCTAAAAGGCTACAGTGACTCACACAGTAATCATATTAGCCATAGTAACAGATAAACATAGATAAGAACGATATTGCCAATAACAGTATTCATACATTAGACACCACAAACACCCTGCACCTAGAATTGTAGCTACAGGTTGACTTCGACATAGGAGGGGACAGGGAAACAATATAAAAATATCAGGCCCGCACCTCCCAAATGCATCTATAGGTCTCTGTACCCAAAGTTCAAAGTGACTCATCACAGACACTAAAGAAATCCCTCTCACCTCACTTTGTGTCTTTGTCCTGTCCCCCTCACTCCCCCATAGACCGTGCCTTTCTTTCACTCCTCTATATATAGGAAGCAGTTAGAGCTCAAATCTATACTATAAAAGAATAAGGCTTGGTGTGTCCACCCGGCCAAACACTATGACGGCGGAGTGTCGAATGCGTGCGCAAACGCATTCTACACTCCGCCATAGCACAGTTTTGGCAGTTGTTTGCGCACCGCTAGGTGCGCAAACGCATTATACTCAACCCCCGTATTAATCATTTGGCGGTTGGCTGCATGCGCACCCAGCTGCCCGCGCATCCAACCGCCTAAACGGTAATACGGCGGAGTGTGGAATGCATTTGCGCCCCCGGCGTATTGCTGAGTGCGCAAACGCATTGTACAGTCCAACGTATTACTGTTGTGGCGGTTGGATGCGCGCGCAGCCAACCGCAGCAGCACGCGCACGGCGTCCCTATATAAGGTGATGCGTGCCAAAACGCCTCAGGCACACGAGCTGTACTGGAGCATCAAGTACAAGACGGAGCACCAAGACCCCGCAGAAAATAGCACCGGCACATAAACAGGCAGCAGAGGACCCCTGCCACAATCGCCACCTCCATCCACGAAAACTACACACGCCACAATCCACCCCCTAAAAAAAAAAAAAAAAAAAAAACAGCACCAGGCCACACAAAAAAGAAGTAGAGACCACCCACCCCCAACACTGTGCCCTGAAAACTCAGTCAACCTCCACCACAGAGGGCATGGAGCTCAAGCTCTTACCACCCACACCACTGGGCAAATAACGCCAAAAGAAAAAAAAAACATTTATTACCAGCAGTGAGACAAGGCAAAAAAAAAAAAAACGCAAATAAAAAGCAAAAAAAACTTTAAATTATAAAAGGACCACCTCCACCACAGAGGCCACGGAACTCGAGGTCTGAGCACCCACAACGCTGCGCAAACAACGCCAACAAAAAAAGAAATTACAAAAAAAACAGCATTGATACAAGGCAAATAAAAAAAAAAACGGGGGGAAGAAAGAGACAAAAACACTCTTAAAAATAAATTATAAAATAGAAAAACAAAAACAGAGACACAAGGGAAAAACAAAACCAGAGGGGGGGGGGAAGAAAAAACCAGGGGGAGAAAAACACAAAGACAATACTCTTATAAAAAATATAAAATAGAAACAAAAAACAGCAGTCACACAAGGGAAAAACAAAACCAGAAGTGGAAAAAAATTTAAAGAAAAAAAAATACAAAAAAAAAAAAGCCACCCAAAAGAAAGATGGATCTACAACTACAATCTGTCGCTAAACGGCGACAACATGACACGCAAAAAAGCACTAATGACATGCCAGACAAACAACAACAAAATGTCAGAGAAAGGAAAGAGCAAATATGGAAGAAAATGCTAAATGTCAAAGACTTAAAAAAACATTAGCACACAAAATGAAACGTGCAGAACAAAAAAATAAAAAATAGGGAGATGATTCAGTACAACAACATTATTGCGGAAAACTAGATGTTCTGTGCACCAACTGCAATGCACTACATTTTAACACACAACAGCCATCGGACAGACTATTCAGTCAATGCTGCAGCAAAGGAAAAGTATACATTGAGCCCATTAAAGTTGCTCCTTTGCTAGAAAGTTTAATGACAGGTACTCCTAAGCATTCAAAAAAATTCAAACAAAACATACAATCTATCAATAGTTCATTAGCCTTTGCATCAATGGGGGCAAACATTACTCCTCCTCCTGGTTATGGACCTTACTGCTTTCGCATTGAGGGTCAGATTTACCACCGAACGGCATCTCTTCATCCTCACAATGAGGATAACCGAAAGTTTGCACAACTAGATATCCTCCATCCCGATGAGGCCGCTAAACAACGCCTCATGATTGATGAAAATTCAAAGTGCAGCCATGAACTCATGACAGAGTTAAGTTCTTTTATGGATATAAACAACCCATTTGCAGAGGCGTGCAAAATGTTATATGAAGTAGAACAATAGCGCTTACAAGAAGCAATGCATATATGTTGCATTCTCTCGAGTCAAAGGCTATGCGGACGTTAAAATCAAAGTCATCGATGGACGTGAACAAGGCTACTTATTACCAGGGACTGATGCGTGCTTCACAAAAAATGTTGTATTCGAAAAAAAAATATTCACAATAGTCAGTAAAAATATTTAACTTTTCTTGAGTCCGCTGTGTTTTCCTTTCGACCAACATTCATGCGCACCATACTTATCAATAGACTGCCCTCTGGGCAGGCTTTCCGCCTAGTATTTAATAATGCTGGGGCTGGTCCCAGAACTGCAGCTTCAATATGTAAATCTGGCCCTATGTGAGACAGGTATCGATTCATTATATATCTACACAAACTACATCAAATCTACCCCGGTTTGTTCTCTATTATATATAATAAATATATATATCAATATTTTATGCATGATATTTTTGCTTGCAGCACTCTTCTTCATAAGGATGTGTATATTACAGTCTGCAAATGCATCTGAATAATCTGAATAAAATACAAAGGTCGGGATGTGTTAGAATTGCGTCATGGAACTGAACATTGAGAAACTGTGCCTTAGAGTTCGCATTGTAATAATATGGTTGGTAAAGTGTGTGGTTTCCAAATGACTAGCACAACATATACATTCTAGTTTCTGTCTAGAAGTTAGCAATCAGGAGATAAGCTGTCTGTATTTACATCACATATCAGTTATAAATGGGACTCACAGAAAGATGTGCCATTGGATTTTAATTTGCCCCGCACAATATTTTACCTTTCAAACAAAAGTAACACAAACAGGAAATAAATGCTGTTATACGACACTGGAAAAAATCAAGATAGCTTCAGTATTTATGTCTGCGTTTGATACGTGGCAGGAAATTGTACTTGGAGAATGCATTCTGAACATAAAAATACAATTCTTTATGAACTCACAGAATTTAGGCTACATAAGCGTCTAGTTGGAAAAATTACCACTCATATAGACTGCATCCTCATATACGAGAGACACGGCTTTTAAGCCATCTCAAAAAATGATGAGGTAAAAAAGGCAATTCTTTGAAAAGGTGACCCGATTGCAACGCGGCAGAAATGGACGCTTGTCAAATCCGTCTGTGTTCAAATTTGGATGGCTCAGCCTAAATGCAGTGTAATTCTCAATTCGAAGTTAGAGTTACGTTGCTGTTTGTGTTTGTTTTAGGCTGGGGTCAGACGAACGCAGTGCGATCGCACGTGCAGCCGCACTTTATCACAGCCGTAGTAGCAGCAAATGACAGCCAATGACGGGCAATATACGAAGTATGGCCGCACGAAAGTGCGGCTGCGCAACGCAAGCAGCAAACAAACGCATTTTTTCGAGAATGTGATACCGCTAGTACTGACATTCAGAGTGCGCTGCGTCCGCTAGCGGCGTGTGTGCGTGATTAGGAGACGTCAGACGCTGCTAATGTCCGGCCAACTTAACGTCCAGACGCAAAAAGTGTTTTATTGACGATCCGTACAAAATCACGGACGAAAATGCGCATCGTATGACCGCTATCGTGTATTCCGTGAAAAAATACGTCCATTCGTTCGAACGCACTTTTTCACGGACGACGTGAAAAATGCGTTTGTCTGACCCTAGCCTTAAGGATAGGGTAAACTCTAACATTCTGTTAGATTACCTAATAATGGAGCAGATTACCTAATAATGGAGCATAAAGTTACTGTTAATTTTAACCCTAAAACAAACACTAATAGTAACCAGTCCTGGACTGCGACAAAAAAATAGGGCCGAGCATCTTGGACTGAGAGGCCCGACAGTTACATAGACTGAAGAAAAGACATGCGTCCATCGGGTTCAGCCTCTCACACATCACCTACTGCTGTTGATCCAAAAGAAGGCAAAAAACCCAGTCTGAAATGCTTGCCAATATGTACCATACTGGGGAAAAATTCCTTCTTGACCCCAGAATTACATCAGATTTCTCCTTGGATCAAGAAGTTACCCACATATTAAATATATATTATAACCCTTAATATTCTGTGTCTGCAGGAAGTCATCCAGTCGTTTTTTAAAAGTCTGTACAGTCTCTGACCCAACCACCTCAACAGGCAGAGAATTCCACAGCTTTATTGTTCTCACCGTAAAATAACCCTTCCTATGCTTTAAGCTGAATTTCATTTCGTCAATTATGCCCCCGCTGGATTGGCACTCACAAGATAAATAACTTAATCAGGCACATAGCAGGTACTTGGTTACCCTCTCCTGATAGATTGTGTTGCCTCCTGAACTCCGGACCATCAGAATAACGCCAAGGAATTCCTCCAGGCTTGTTTGGTCAGTCAGTGGAACAGGAATCAGGCTCATTGAAAGAAAATCAGACCAGCAGTGGCTCCAATAAAAAACAATTTAATTAAAATAACATGAATAAAAAAGTTGGAACACCATCCAACGCGTTTCGTCTCTGCTACACGCAAGACTTCATCAGGGATATGGTGTTCTTTCCGAATAATGCAGTTTATATAGCCAAACAATCATGAAAAAAATGAGGGGATACAGCTCACACACATAATTGATTAATTGTCCACATAAGTCCCACTTAGTGAATTTCAATGCATCCCACACTGGAGCGCACATCCATATTTGTAGTTTTTTTCCCTCATCCTCTTCCCTTTGTTCCTGATGCGACTGGAAGTGACGAATCGTGGGAAATTAACCAGCCTCCAGCATCCACCATCTTGTGAAGGTCATCCGCCATCTTATGGAGGTTAGATATCCTCTCCCCTTTATTTCCGATAGTTGAAAATCCTTATAAATACGATCTCTAGCATCCGCCATCTTGTGGAAGTCAAATGTACGTCCTCCTGACGCCGCCATCTTAAAAGATCTTAGTAACAGGGAAAATTAATATAATAGACCTCCCAAAAAAACTCTTAAAATATCACCATTACAGGAAAAACCACATGACAGAAATACTCATAGCAAAAAGTCACAAACATTGATGTATATCAAGATCTACATTGAGCCCTTTTGCATTCCAGGTGCCTACTTTAAATATCCATTCTGTCTCTCTCCGAAGGCTAGGGTCAGACTGAGGCAGTGCGAACGCGCGTGCAGCCGCACTTAATCACGGCCGCACTAGCAGCAGATGCCGGGCAATGACGGCCAATATACGAAGTACGGTCGCACAAAAGTCCGGCTGCGCAACGCAAGTGGAAAATGAACGCATTTTTTCGAGAAAGTGAAACCGCAGGTACTGACGTACAGAGTGCGCTGCGTCCGCTAGCGGCGTGTGTGCGTGATTAGGAGACGTCAGACGCTGCTAATGTCCGGCCAACATAACGTCCAGACACAAAAAGGGTTTTATTGATGATCCGTACAAAATCACGGACAAAAATGCGCATAGTATGACCACTATCACGTATTCTGTGAAAAAATGCGTCCATTCGTTCGAACGCACTTTTTCACAGACAACATAAAAATGCGTTCGTCTGACCCTAGCCTAAGTAGATCCTTACGTGAATCACCCCCTCTCCAATTGGACTTAACTAGATCAATACCCAAACAGACAAACTGCTCAAAATTAAAAACTGGACATGAATTACAATGGACCGGTACACTATGGTTTATGTTCTTTCTCCTAATATTACCCAGGTGCTCCAGAAGGCGTATACGAAGAGATCTCAACGTTTGACCGATATATTGTGCCCCACATGGACATTGGAGCAAATAAATGACCCCTTGCTTGACCAATGAATGAAATGATTTATTTTAAACCTCTTCCCATTATTGCTACTCGTGAACTCCGTGGTTTTCTTTTTTTGATAAACACAAGCCTTGCATCTCCCACATTTGTTGAAGCCTGTCGGTTTTTTCCACAAGCCTTCATAGGTATTAGTTTTTATAGTGGGTAATAAACTTGGGGCCAATGTATTCTTCAAATTTTGAGCTCTCCTGAAGATGACATTAGGTTTTTTAGGAATCTGATGTTTTAGTACCTCATCGGTCTGTAGTATATGCCAGTGTTTCTTTATTATATTTTTAATACGATACGATTGGGGATTGAATTGAGTACAAAACGCTATATTGAAATTACCTTCATCAATTTTGTTTATATTTACCAGTAATGATTCCCTATCCATATTCCTAACTTCATCTAAATCTACCATTACTTTAACTTCATCGTATCCCTTCTCCACATACCTATTTTTAATAACCAATGCTTGTTCTTCAAAAAGTTTCAAATTTGAACAATTCCTCCTCATTCGTTTAGGTCAATTTAAACGAATGAGGAGGAATTGTTCAAATTTGAAACTTTTTGACGAGCCAGTCCAGGCGAAACGCGCGTCGGGTGCAGTCGCAGCTTGGGACCCTCCATTAATCCACTCATATCGGCCAGTATTGTGACCACATTAACCCTTGTTGGGCTTTGATATACAATTAATTGGTCCATTTTGTGTCTTTATTTGGGCTAATCTTAGCAGCTGAAATTGTTGAAAAGGGTTACCCTTAGTTGTGTCCTTTCTGACAACTGTGGTGCTTTGTTGCATATGTACTATGCTTGATTCTCAATTTTTCAATTATTTGCCAGCCATCATCAATTGAAGTGATCCTTGAAGATCACTTATTGAATGAAGTTTTAAATTCTATCCAGTGCTGCATGCAAAACCTCCAACCGTTGTCTTGTTCTTAATATGTTCGTTTTTGCACTGTCTATGTTGTTTTAGGTGCCATATCTTTTTCAATTTGCTTTATTAAAAGTTAAGTTTTATTGGTCTCTGGGAGACACCAGTATTCTGATGGCCACATCAGAATAATTGTATTTAGACCTTTTTATTATTATTATTCAAAGGACTTCATATGTAATTTAAATTAAAAAATATATATATTTTTTTTAAAAAAAAGCCTTTTTAAAAGTTGGTGTTTTTTTTTTTTCACCTGGTCGGCTTTTTCTGCGCCATTCGGCGGTTCGTTCAAGCGGGTCATCAGCTGCGTTCGGCGGCTTGTGGGTAAATTCATGTTCATGAATAACTGGGGGCAAAAGTTACTTTTTTTATTCAGGGTGGGGGGCAAATCTTTTTTTTGGGGGAGGCAAATTGTTATTTTTTTTACAATTATTTGATGGGAGTAAATAGAGGGGACACTTTTTTCAGGGGGAGGCACAGCTGAACCCAGGAGCCATCTTACCTGAGAGGTGAACCTCTGGTCAGCGCCAGCACCATCTTCACCCATCTTCTCCCTGCAGGCTGTGACCTGTCTGGGCCTAGAGATGCTGGTGTTCTGGCACATGAGGGAAACTGCTCAGATCGCGCGACCGGCACACTTCCCGATATGAACGGTTCCCTCATGTGCCAGACACCGGCCAGTCAGCCGTGGCGTCCTATGACATAATCAGAGGGGGCCGACTGTGACGACCAACAGCTACCTACCCTGTCGTCACATGCAGAGGGAGAGTGTACTAGGGGTTAACAGCTCCAAGCCTCTGGACTTATTAACTCTACCTGCTCTCAGGGCCCTTAGTTATGCCAACCTATCCCCCCTAAACCGTACACACCCTTCTGACTATACGCTACCACAACAGAAGTAATAGAGCACTTTCAAAACCCCCTTAACTGTATACCACCCCATTCCAGGAGCCTAACCATATCCAGCAAATCTATCTACCAAATGTTATATTCTACAGTAACGCTAAACCAAGCTATGAGAACGCGAATTATCTAGAGAAAAGACAGTACTGGGTTAAAGTTTTAATGGAAAAAAGACAAAAATAAACCTGTACACAGGCCAATATCACATAAACAAGACATACAAAATATAAAACGTGCAAATATAGTTCTTGATATAAAATGGGACTTACACAGAAAACCTAACTTGCATTAGGTAGCTTTTCCATGGGTGTTTCAGATTTTAAGGCTAGGGTCAGACTAACGCATTTTTTGCGTTGTCCGTGAAAAAGTGCGTTCGAACGAATGGACGCATTTTTCACGGAATACGCGATAGCGGTCATACGATGCGCATTTTCGTCCGTAATTTTGAACGGATCATCAATAAAACACTTTTTGCGTCTGGACGTTATGTTGGCCGGACATTAGCAGCATCTGACGTCTCCTAATCACACACACACACGCCGCTAGTGGACGCAGCGCACTCTGTACGTCCGTACTAGTGTTTCTACGTTCTTGCAAAAATGCGTTCGTTTACCACTTGCGTTGCGCTGCCACACTTTTGTGCGGCCGTTCTTCGTATGCTGCCCGGCATTGGACGTCATTTGTTGCTAGCACGGCCGTGATTTAGTGCTGCTAAACGCAGGTTAATACTGCGTTAGTCTGACCCTAGCCTAAAAGTCCCAAAAGGTTCTTAGAGATGTTCATCAAACCCAAGTCTTTGGAGAAATACTGTACTAGTGAGTGTTGGCTCTTTGTCTGTATAACCCCCCCAACCCATTTGGTTCAGGGTATGGGCTCCCTGATCAAGTTTCCATTCAGCCCAAGAGAGCAGATCAGATAAGGGGCTATAAATACCAGAGGCCTGGTCTAATCCTTTGGGAAGAAGACAGGAACCCCCCCCCCACAAATTCTGCATTTAAAATCTGACACGCCAAGCAGAAGTGATGCCTGTGTGTGACACAGCCCTCCAACTGGCCCCCGCTGATTATGTTACAGGGCGGGCCAGATGACGTTTGCCGCCAGCCGTCACGCAGTGCGCCCTGTATCATAATCAGCAGGAGCCGGCCGGAGGGCAGGTCCCCTCTGATTATGAGATTGGGCCGCCGGACGGATGGATGCCAACCTGGAGTCCCTGTTGGGCCAAGGCTGCAGCCGAGGGAATGCGTCTTGTTTTCCCCAGGCAGCCTGGCCTGGTGGGTACAATTAAGGCCTGCTCTCGAGCGGCCCTGAAGGCCAGCAGTCTACCGGGCAAACGCCTGGTATGCCCGGTGGCTAGCCTGGGCCTGATGTTAACCTAACCCTAAACCTATTTTCTAATTCTGAGTTACTCTGCATTTTGGCCAAGGTGCCCAAATCAGTCATGGCCTAAATTGGAGCCAGAGCCGGGTTTATTAAGCACTGTAGCAATGTGCCTACAGGTGCTGTGCTCTGTAGAAAAAAAATGTAAATTTACATTCATTTATAACTCGGTCTCTCTAATCTCTGGAACCCTATAGACTTGAGGGACATATAAGGTATTACAGTGATACTACAATAACCTCATTTCCAGCACTGGGAGCAAATGTGGAGGTGATGCATTGGTTCATTTACCCAATGACTGGATGGAGTAGAGGCAACATCACTGCTCTATAACCGTGGAGACCCAGGTTCAAATCCAGGCCAGAGCACCTCTCCAGTAAGTGTCCTTGGGCAAGACACCTAAGTGTCACGTGTAGGCTGTGTAATCTATGCAGCAGGTGTGGTTGTGAGCCCAATATGCAGTGCACTGAGGAGATCAGACCTGTTATAGCAGACAAAAGGGTTTATTTAGAATAAACACAAGAACATAAGAGACATAAACTAAACAAGAGATCAGAACTAGACAATAGAGGAGACTGGGCACGATGGGGAATAGATTTAGAGAAGGAGAGGAGATGCAGGAAAAGATGGTTGAGGCAATAGAGGGATGGCTGAGAGTAGTGGGAAGGGAGGTTTAGGGAGAACTGAATATGGGAGTAGTTAGGAAACAGGAGAAACAAGGAATAGCATTAGCAAGATGAATATAGGATAGAAGGGGCAAGAGGAGAAAGACACAAGAGGAAGCTAACAGCACATAGGGGCAGACACTGTATAAGTAATAATACAATAAAGAGATAACAGATATATATACACACAGTATCAGGTAGGGAACAGTGGTCTAGAGTCCAAGCAAAGGGGTCTGGTAAATGGGAATCCAAGATGGGGGCACAGGGAGCAAAAGGGGGGGGGTACCGGTATGTATGAAGTGAATGTCCAGATAATCAACAGAGAGTTCTCAGGAAAGTCTTTGGTTGTTCAGGGAGCTTTCAGGAAACATGTCTTCTCAGATTGATCGCCAGGGACTTCAATGTGGAAGCATTCTAAGGAGGTCATAGCTTACTTAAATGCAGGACTCAATTAACAGGATGCAGTTCAGGTGAGGCTGCAGGGCTTGAAAGCAGTTCTGTCAGGACAGTCGAGGAACCTGTATAGTTCACAATTTCAGGGTTTAACGGGGAAGCCAGGGGCCAGAGAGTGGTGACCCTGACACTAAGGGTACATATTTGCCTACCCGTATTTGGAACTGATATATCCGTTTATGAGCATTGTATTAATATATATCGATACACTCATGTGTGAAGTGGTGTCACAGTCATCACTACATGATTAAGCTGTATGTCACAATTATCACCTAATTGATGCATATTGTGTAATAAGACAAGAAAGGTATATGATCGTGCTCTGATTGTGTACATTGCTTTTCTCTGTATTTTTCCTTTGTGCAAGTTTTGGGGATTCTTTGCACCATCACATCCGTTAGAGCTACATTTTATTAGGGATGTGCAATTCGTTTCGTACCGAATCGATTTTCGGACGAAATTTAGCATTTTCGTGCTTCCGAGGGCATCCTGAATCCGAAACATCGACCACATGAAATTTCGGATCGATTAGAAATTTCGAGTCATTCGATAATTCGAATGATTCTAAATATCGGGTCGATTCGGTGATTCGGGTCATTTTGTCATTTGGATCATTTTGGTGATTTGTATCATCATATTGTTGCTGACCATGTCCATCCTTTTATGACCACAGTGTACCTATCTTCTGATGGCTACTTCCAGCAGGATAATGCACCATGCTACAAAGCTCAAATAATCTCAAAATGGTTTCTTGAACATGACAATGAGTTCACTGTACTCCAATGGCCTCCATTGTCACCAGATCTCAATCCAATAGAGCAACTTGGGGAAGTGGCGGAATGGGAGATTCACATCATGGATGTGCAGCCGAAAAATCTGCAGCAACTGTGTGATGCCATCATGTCAATGTGGGCCAAAATCTCTGAGGAATGTTTCCAACACCTTGTTGAATCTATGCCACAAAGAATTAAGACAGTTCTGAAGGCAAAAGGGGGTCCAACCCGGTACTGCCACAGTGCACCTAATAAAGTGGCCGGTGAGTGTATATATATATAAAAACATCCGAAAACAAGGTGATTTATCATCTTCTTTAGATCATGAGTCACACACGGTCATGTTCTGGTCACTTCCACAAGTTGTTGACTGCTAATTCTGGATTGAATGTGTGCCATGATTCGAAATACATTAACTCCATATTATCTGTTAATCATATGAGACAGCAGTCATTTCACTTAACCAATCACCGCTTCATACAAGCAGGTAACTCATTGGTTTTGCTTTTTAGGTTACTGTCAGTGTTTACTTGCAAGGTTACCATGTGGTTTACCTCAAACTGCAGATGATAAAAAGACACATTGTATTTTCCACCTAGCTGCTTTGTATTGCAGGAGTTCAATCGTCTGATAGCTGTCAGTGAGCCGCAGCGATGGCTGCTTATTACTTCTCTAGATTATACAGCCTTAAGCCAGAATTGCTACTTTTCCAACTACTTATGCTTTTCTTTCTATATCAAGGTAAGAATTTTTTTAATTTAATTTACAGGTTGGAGGTATCATTATTTATGTCTGGTTCCAGGTTTCATAGGGGGGTGGAGTGGGTATGTTTGGTATAATTCACGTTTCATGATTGTTGTGGCCTGTTCCCCATTTAGATCCCCATTTATAGTTTTGGATACCTCTTATACATGATCGAAAATGGAAATTGACCACCTCTTATATATGTTTCAAGATTAACCCTTTCACTATCAAACACTTTAAGTTAACTCGATTTTTGGGAGTGAAGGGGTTAACAAAATTGTATATTTTGTGAGAGTACTTTGTAATCAATAAAATCTCTTCCTAATGAAACAGGCTGCTTATTCCCACGTTTCAGAGGGCAGCATGATCCTCCACCTCCTCTGGCCGTATGCAGTGGAATACTGGGAACAAATACTTCCCACTGGCTTTCCACAGTCCCAGTGTGACTTTGCATATGTGAACTCACGCAGAACTTGCGCAAGGCCGTGCTTGTGTCCATGGAGTCTGGAAGACTGTGTCTGTGGCTCACTATTGTTACAAGCCACTAATACAGCAGCTTTTGTAATAGAGCCAGAAACAGGGAGTCCATTTTACCCATTAGCGGCTCCCTATTACTGATTTGGTTGGAATAGGGGCAACCACTATCAGGGTTATTCAAAGAGATCCGAATTGTGGCCAACCGAACAGTGAAATTCAGCATACGGTTACCTTTCTTGGCCATTCGGCTATTCAGAGAGCAGGCGGATCGCCAAATGTTGGCGAATTGCCTGCACATACGGTGCCTGTTCGTTGCCTGTTCGAGGGCAGTGAAATCCCCATAGAGAAGCAATGCTTCGTCTATTAAGAGAACACAAAACAGCTGAGAAAGGTTCCCGAAATGCCCTGCCATTCGGTAGTTGCATTTGACAGATTTATTCAGGCGATTCCCATAGGCTTCAATGTTAAAAATATTCCCAATATCTAATAAAACATTCTGCAGTAAAAAGTCTATTTATTTTTAGATCTTTTAGGCATTTTCGGGATTTTTTTCCCCATTTTCTTTTAACCGTTTTGCTGTGGAGGACGCGCTCAGCGCGTCCACCCGCAGGTAGCATTGGCTGCGGAGGACGCACTGAGCGCGTCCTCCCTTTGCAGCCAGCAATCGGCCGGATTCCAGCTGATCGCTGTGCCCCCCGGTGCGCCTGACATCCTTGATGTCAGCCCAGCATCCGTGACCGCTGCGGGCACCAATAGATGTCATTGCGGCGGCACGATGACATCTTTTTGCAGGCTCCCCCCTGCGTTTGTGGGGAAGGTGTCAGAAAGGGAGGGGGAGAGGTCGCCTTCCGTTTGGGGCAGCAATCAAAGTCAGGCACGGTTTAGAAGGACACAGCCTGCCCTTCCAAACGGTGCCTGACTTTAACCCCTTGGGGATCGGATCACTATTCGGCGCCAAAAAGCAAAATAGTTATGTTATATTAAAACAAAGCTACTTTGACCAACAAAATTCCCTTTGCAAGTCTCTGCCAATTCATCGATAAGTGCTTTCATACAATCTTGATTGGAGCATATATGCATTCTGACATAGGTACTGCGATTCAGGCTAGGGTCAGACGAGCGCAGTGCGAACGCGCGTGCAGGCGCACTTAATCACGGCCGCACTAGCAGCAAGTGCCAGGCAATGACGGCCAATATACGAAGTACGGTCGCACAAAAGTCCGGCTGCGCAACGCAAGTGGAAAACGAACGCATTTTTTCGAGAACGTTAAACTGCTAGTACTGACGTACAGAGTGCGCTGCGCCCGCTAGCGGCGTGTGTGCGTGAATTGGAGATGTCAGACACTGCTAATGTCCGGCCAACATAATGTCCAGATGCACAAAGTGTTTTATTGATGATCCGTACAAAATCACGGATGCAAATGCGCATCGTATGACCGCTATCGCGTACTCCGTGAAAAAATGCGTCCATTCGTTCGAACGCACTTTTTCACAGACAACGTGAAAATGCGTTCGTCTGACCCTAGCCTTATAGGTCACCATTTTACTTTTTCTCAGGGTAACCCCTTCGGTGAGCTTAGTTATTTTAACCTAAGACCTAAGGATTTACTCACAAAGCACCGGTATTGCGGCACCGACAAACGCCAGCATTTCAGAAAACTAACAGGGTTATCCAAAGAGATCCGAATGGCTGGAGAAAGGTAACCGAACGCTGAAAATCAGCATTTGGTTACCATAGAGCAGGCAATTTGCCAAATCCTGGCGAATTGCCTGCACATACGGTGCCTGTTCGAGGGCAGTGAAATCCCCATGAAAAAGCACTGCTTCGTCTATTCAGAGAACACAAACCAGCAGTGAAATGTTCCTGAAATGCCCTGCCATTCGGTGGTTTAATTCGACAGGTTTATTCAGGCGCATCCCATAGGCTTCAATGCTAAAAATATTCCCGTTTTAATTCAATATCTGATAACCCATTTATTATTATATTCTGCAGTAAAGAGTCTCTTTATTTATAGATTTTTTTCAGATATTTTAAGCATTGTTCTGGATTTTTTTTCTTAAGTTTACTTATTTTTTCTGTTAGAGCCCTTTTTATTATCATTCCCTGGACCTCATGTGTAAATTTCAGACATTTTCGCTCAGTAGTTTCTTTGCAAACAGCTTTTCACTTTTCACACATTCATGCAAACTGTTTTCCTAATTTATTCACTTCACTCCTCTGCTGTGTCGGCTTTTTCCGGAGGCTGCGCTGCGCATGATCGGCTCCCGCTCGGGTTTTTTTGTGGTTTTCGGCAGTTTAATCCAGATGTTTTTTAGGGTTTTCAGCGTGCATTCGCCGTGTTTTGCGGTTAGTTTTCGTCGGGTTTGCGGCGGTCTTTCCCTGCAATTCAGCGGCCCTGTGGTGCTTGCTGAATACACCGCAGGGTCGCCGAAATGGGATCGGCAAAAGGAACCGTATTGAAGAGAACGAAAAGTCACCGAACGTGCGGTGACTTTTCGATTCTCTTTGAATTACCCTGTAAGATCCGAAGAGTGACAGGAGAATCTTCACCGTGCAGTTTCTCCCGTCACTCTTCGGATCTTAGTTTCATCAGATGCCGGTGTTTGTTGGTGCTGCGTCACAGCGTTTCAGGTTCATATTTGCAACAACCACACCTTGTGAATAACCACTTTAGGCTAGGGTCAGACTAACACAGTGTTAACGTGCGTTTATCCGCACTAAATCACAGCCGTGCTAGCAGCAAATTACGTCCAATGCCGGGCAGCATACGAAGAACCGCTGCACAAAAGTGCGACTGCGCAACGCAAGTGGCAAACGAACGCATTTTTTCGAGAACGTGAAACCGCTAGTACTGACGTACCGAGTGCGCTGCGTCTGCTAGCGGCGTGTGTGTGTGATTAGGAGACGTCAGACGCTGCTAATGTCCGGCCAACATAACGTCCAGACACAAAAAGTGTTTTATTGATGATCCGTACAAAATCACGGACGTAAATGCGCATCGTATGACCGCTATCGCGTATTCCATGAAAAAATACGTCCATTCGTTCGAACGCACTTTTTCACGGACAACGCAAAAAATGCGTTCGCCTGACCCTAGCCTTAGTGTTCCTGTGTCTAGTTCTTTAGTGAATAAGCCTCTTTGTACACTAGACTCTACAGTATATCAGTGTTTCCCAAACCTGTCCTCAGGACCCTCCGCCTCGCCAGGTATCTGAAGCACGGCACAGGTGATATGATTTGCTGCTCAGTGATTGCAGGATTCAGTCTGCATTTCCTCAAGCCCCATTCACACTGTGCGATTTGAAAGTTGCGCGACTTTCCCCCGCGATTTTCCTTTACTCGCGACATGGTGTGATAATGTCGCGCAACGTCGCGCGACATCGCTGTTTTGTGCGATTTTTGCAAAGCATCAGCAATACAAATCGCAGATAGCAAATCGCAAAAAAAGGGTCATGTATCAGCGACATACTTCTGCGACGCGCGACATCGCGCGGCAAGATGTAAACAGCTCCATTGAAATGCATTGGAGAAGCTACATAGTGTGACGTCGCGCTGATTTTGCTGCGACGTCGCGGCAAAATCCGCGCGATAAATCACACAGTGTCGGCCTGGTTGAGGGTCCCGAGGGCAAGTTTGGGAAACACTGCTCTATATGGTATTAGGGATGAAATAAAAGGTAATATTTTGAAAGCCACACAAATTAAGCCACATTCATGTGTTACAGCTCACAGCACTGCATGCTTCACGTCTGAGAAGCATAATATGACGCTGCCCATGGGTTCCAGTATCTTGCTTCCCTGCTACTTTCCACTGAAGCTGCTCCACAACACATCCGATAACCATGCCATCCTGTGGATTAGAAATAAGACAGAATACTTGGTGGAAATTAATATTTTGGGGGAGAAAAAATTTTGGAAAAACTACCAGTCATGCCTTGACATTTCTTCACACATGGCTAAACGGGGAAATTTTTCTCTGTTCCTTAAAAAGGCGTTAATTGATGATGCAGGATATTACCATTGTAGATTATATGATGGACTCAACTGTCTGGCAGAATATAATGTAACTCAGCTGAATGTTGTGTCCCCACTGATAAGAATACAGGACGGCAATGCAGGTAAGCAAACAAAAGACTTTTTTCAGAAGTATCTGATTAACCTAAACAGGAATTCTAGTTGTTCATATATAGATAAACTATTTTATATTGTTTAATTTATTTTTAAATGGTTGGGGGAAATTGGCTGTTGAGGTATATGGCCAATGTGGAGAGTTGATATTGAATACATACCTGGAACGGATTGTGCGTTTATTGTCACAGGCAGTGACATTGAGCGGGGATAGTGCCCCGATGTAGACAATGCACTAGTCCTGCTCAATGTCACTGACTGGGACACTAAATAATCAATCACTCCCAGATACAGTATATTCAATATCGCTTTTTTTTCCATATTAACAAAATTTAAAAAAACCTGCGGAGACAAAAAAAAAAAAAAGCCGTACGCAAGGACTTTCTTTGTGTTTAATTGCCTCTTCTTTGTTCCCTACTACTTCACAATACAGATGTAAAAAAAAATATCACTCTGACTTTCTACGAAATTAAGAAAAACAAGCAGGGTTATTCAAAGAGATCCGAATTGCTGGCGAAAGGTAACCGAACGCTGAAATTCCTTTCCTGGTCATTCGGCTATTCAGAGAGCAGGCAGTTCACCAAATGTTGGCGAATTGCCTGCACATACGGTGCCTGTTCGAAGCAATGCTTCGTCTATTCAGAGAACACCGAACAGCAGTGAAAAGTTGCCGAAATGCCCTGCTATTCAGTGGTTGCATTCGACAGGTTTATTCAGGAGAATCCCATAGGCTGCAATGAATAAAATATTCCTAATAAACCGTTGATTATAATATTCTGCAGTAAAAAGTCTCTTTATTTTAGGTATTTTTCTGAATTTGTTTGCGAAATTAATTTTTTAAATGTTTTTTTCCTTTTACTATCATTCCCTGGACCTCAATGTAAATTTCAGACATTTTTGCTCAGTAGTTTCTTTGCAAACAGCGTTTCACTTTTCAAACATTCAAGTGTACTGTTAGTTTGTTTTTTTCCACTCCATTCGTCTGCGGTGTCGTGTTTTTCCAGCGGCTGCCCTGTGCTGTGATCGGCGGCTGCTCGGATTTCTCCAGCGTGTTCGGCGGGGTTAATCCAGATGTTTTTGCAGGTTTCGGTGTGCATTTGCCTGGGTTTTGCGGTGAGTGTTCGTTGGGATTGCAGCGGCTTTTCCCTGCACTACGGCGGCCCTGTGGTGCTTGCTGAATACACCGCAGGGTCGCCGAAAGGGGATCGCCAAATCGCACCGAATTGAAGAGAACGAAAAGTCACCGAACATGCAGTGACTTTTCGATTCTCTTTGAATAACCCTGTAGGTATAGAAAAAGAGAAAAAAAATACATATCAATGGTTCCCAATCCTGGTCGTCAGTTACCCGTAACAGTCCAGATTTTAAGGATCACCTTGGGGAAATGCAATCACTGAGCAGCAAATCATGTCATCTGTGCTTTGCTTTAGATATCTGCAAACCTGGCCTGATAGGGGTCCTGAGGACCAGGGTTTGGAAGCACTGCATTAGATCATGCAGTCCTGTGATTGTATGTCAATGAGATTAGGCATTCCTCCACTCATTGCACAATAGATAAATAACACTAATAGGTGATCAAATGTAAATGAATGTAGTATTTACTGTATATTGTCTTCGGTATACTACAATATATCTTTGATATTTTGAATGGCATGTTTTGCATCCTCCCCCTTCCCTTCACACACAATATTTTTTTTTTTCTGAACTCTTTCCTCCTCTGATTTTATATTTTAAATTGACTTTTTTATTTAGGCTGAAAAAACACATACAGGGTTATTCAAAGAGATCCGAATGGCTTCCGAAAGGGAACTGAAAGCTGAAAATCAGCGTTCGGTTACCTTTCTTGGCCATTCTGCTATCCAGAGAGCAGGCAATTTGCCAAATCCTGGCGAATTGCCTGCACATACGGTGCCTGTTCTAGGGCAGTGAAATCCCCATAAAGAAGCACTGCTTCGGTTATTCAGAGAACAAAACCAGCAGTGAAAGGTTCCCGGAATGCCCTGTCATTCGGTGGTTTCATGCGGCAAGTTTATTCAGGCGAATCCCATAGGCTTCAATGTTAAAAATATTCCCATTTTAATTCAATATCTAATAAACCATTGATTATAATATTCTGGAGTAAAGAGTCTCTTTATTTATAGATTTTATTCGGATATTTTAAGCATTTTTTAAAAAAAAAAAAATCCTATTTTTTTTCTTTTTAACTTTACTTATTTTTTCTGTAACAGCCCTTTTTATTATCATTCCCTGGACCTCATATGTAAATTTCAGACATTTTCGCTCAGTAGTTTCTTTGCAAACAGCGTTTCACTTTTCAAACATTCATACAAACTGTTTTTCTAATTTATTCACTGCATTCTTCTGCGGTCTTGGCTTTTTCCAGCGGCTGCGCTGCGTGTGATCGGCTCCTGCTCGGGTTTTTCCGGCGTTTTCGACAGGGTTAATCCAGATGTTTTTGCGGGTTTCGGTGTGCGTTCGCCGTCGTTTTGCGGGGAGTTTTCGGCGAGTTTGCAGCGACTTTTCACTGCAATTCAGGGACCCTGTGGTGCTTGCTGAATACACCGCAGAGTCGCCGAAATGGGATCTCCAAATCGCACCGAATTGAAGAGAATGAAATGTCACTGAACGTGCGGTGACTTTTCGATTCTCTTTGAATTACCCTGTAAATGTTTTTTTAAAGGTTAATCTCTATACTTGTATTATGTCATAATGATAACCCTGTGATAAGGTCTTAATATTTGTTTGTTTTTTACTAATAGCAACTCAGCGATGCAAATATATTGACGCTTTATAAAGGACTTTAACTATAACCGCCAGAACAGATGATCGTGGTTTCCAGGAATCAAAAGCAAAGCGTGTCCATCAGAAAACTATACACAATGATATTAATGGGAGAAAAGAAAATTAAATGGGCACAGGAATAGAAATGATATCTATAACTTCATTAACCCCTTCACTACCAAGCTATTTTTGCTTAAATAAAATTATCATAACATTTATTTGAAACACAATGTGACTAAGAATTAAATATAAGGCATTTTATGAGTTGAATTAAACCAAACCGATTCAGTCCTCAGGACACTGTATCACCTAACGCTCCTTGCTGGAGTTTGTGATGTTCCCACTATGTACCATCTTTGATTTTGTTCTGGAGGGTGCATTTAGTCCTCTATAAACCAGTGCAGTCCTTTACATCCACTGCTTACAATGTAAAGACTTATTTTTTATTTAATTTCACTATATGTGATTTTTATAAACGTTTCTTTTTCAGATGGCATATGGAACAATGTTAATTTTTTGATAGCTGTCGGATCAGGATGTGGTGGAATCATTGCAGTCACAGTAATTGTCTGCATTCTGGTGGCTTGCAGAGGTAATTAGTGACACATCTGACTAACATCCTATTTGCGTACAATAATTACCTGAACGTATCAGGGATTAAAATAATTTTTTGTATTTTCAGTTCGTCGAAAGAGACGTTGCCAACACAGGTATGATAAGTTATTCATTTTAATAGTAGGCCTTATGGGTGTACATGGGGTATTGCTCTTTCAAATACTTTCTAAGGGCTGACTGGTGAGGGGTAAAGCTTTACAGTTGTGTTCAAAATTATTCAACCCCCAATGCTGTAAAGGGTTTTAGGGAATTTAGTGTACATTTGTAATTGTATTCAGAATGAAATCCTACAAGGGCTTTTTAAAGAACCATATGCAACTAAAATGACATCAATTGGTTTTGTAATACAGTAGTAAATGTTTCTTTTGTGAATTCTTCATTGACACAATTATTCAACCCCTTAAAGACTACCACTCTGAAGAACAGAGGTTCATTCAAGTGTTTTCAATCAGGTATTGAAAACACCTGTGGATGTCACGGAACAGCAATAAAGCATAATAAGCACCAATTAGGCAGCTTTAAAATGACTGTGATACTCAGCTCCTTCTAGACATTTACTGGTGTGGTTACAAACATGGTGAAGTCAAGAGAATGGTCCAGGAAGACAAGAGAAGAGGTGATTACTCTTCACAGGAAGAGCAATGGCTATAAGAAGATTGCAAAGATGTTAAACATACCAAGAGAGACCATAGGAAGCATCATTCGCAAATTCAAGGCAAAGGGCACTGTTGAAACGCTACCTGGTCGTGGAAGAAAGAAGATGCTGACTTCGACTGCTGTGCACTACCTGAAGCGTAGAGTGGAGAAAAGTCCCCGTGTGACTGCTGAGGAACTGAGAAAAGATTTGTCAGATGTGGGTACTGAAGTTTCAGCTCAGACAATACGGCGCACACTGCGTAATGAAGGCCTCCATGCCAGAACTCCCAGGTGCACCCCCTTGCTGTCTCCAAAGAATAAGAAGAGTCGACTGCAGTATGCCAAAAGTCATGTGGACAAACCACAGAGGTTTTGGGATAGTGTTCTGTGGACTGATGAAACAAAATTAGAACTGTTTGGGCCCATGGATCAACGCTATGTTTGGAGGAGGAAGAACAAGGCCTATGAAGAAAAGAACACCTTGCCTACTGTGAAGCATGGCGGGGGGTCAATCATGCTTTGGGGCTGTTTTGCTTCTGCAGGTACAGGGAAGCTTCAGCGTGTGCAAGGTACCATGAATTCTCTTCAGTACCAGGAGATATTGGATGACAATGTGATGCAGTCTGTCACAAACCTGAGGCTTGGGAGACGTTGGACCTTTCAACAGGACAATGATCCCAAGCATACCTCCAAGTCCACTAGAGCATGGTTGCAGATTAAAGGCTGGAACATTTTGGAGTGGCCATCGCAGTCACCTGACTTAAATCCGATTGAGAACCTCTGGTGGGACTTAAAGAAAGCAGTTGCAGTGCGCAAGCCTAAGAATGTGACTGAACTGGAGGCTTTTGCCCATGACGAATGGGCGAAGATACCCGTAGATCGCTGCAAGACACTGGTGAAGCTATGCTTCACGTTTAAAAACTGTTATAACTGTAAAAGGATGTTGTACTAAGTACTAAGATTGAATGTCACTTGGGGGTTGAATAAAACTGATAATGATGTGAGCACAGAAAAGACATTTGTGGTTATTTCATTATAAATGTTATGTTATATTTGTCTGACCTACACGTGCCTCTTTGATTTAATTGTAAGCAAGATGACTGAATCATCAAAATCAATGTCAAACTGGCCAAAACACTCAATTTCAGTGGGGGTTGAATAATTTTGAACACAACTGTATATGCACAATTTAACCAGTATTCATGGGTGATGCTAGACAGACATATATGGACTAATACCACCTTAATCATCCGTAGCTAGGATTTTATTTTGAAGAGTCTCTTCTGTCCAATCCAGCATAGTGTTGATATTTTTTGATTGTGATGGAATTGAATCCACAATTTGCAGTAAATTTCCTACATAGGGTATGACATGCCAAGTGATGTGCTACGAGAGCTATGCAGTACTTTCTAAGAGGCCTGGCGCAGCTTCAAATTAGGTTGTAAAATGTAATTTATAAGAAATCACGTTCATTCAAAATTAGAGCGTTTATGGGTATTTTTTTTTAGTAAACCACTACAGCCATTTGGGCTACTTATTTAGCACGACCAGTTTGATCTCTTACATTAAAACATAGATAAATGTCGGCAGATAAGAACCTTTCGGCCCATCTAGTCTGCCCAATTACATGGATACTTTACCTGGATTTATCTTTTGTTTAGGATAGCCTTATGCCTATCCCATGCCTGCTTAAATTCAATTACTGTTTTGGCCTCTACCACTTCAACTGGAAGACTGTTCCATGTATCCACCACCCTCTCAGTAAAATAATGCTTCCTGATGTTACTTTTAAACCTTTGCCCCTCTAATCTGAGACTATGTCCTCTTGTTTTGCTACTTTGTTTCCTTTTAAATATACTCCCTTCCTCTACCTTGTGGATTCCCTTTACGTATTTAAATGTTTCTATCATATCTCCTCTGTCTCGTCTTTTTTCCAAGCTGTACATGTTAAGATCATTAAGCCTTTCCTGGTAACTTTTCTCCTTCAAGCCGTACACCATTTTAGTAGCCCTTCTCTGAACTCTCTCTAAGATGTCTATATCCTTCTGGAGATACGGTCTCCAGTACTGCACACAGTACTCCAAGTGAGGTCTCACCAGTGCTCTGTACAGTGGCATGAGCACTTCCCTTTTCCTACTGCTAATACCTCTCCCTACACAACCAAGCATTCTGCCAGCATTTCCTGCTGCTCTAATACATTACTTACCCATAGTTCGTTAGAAAAAAAATTTACCATTTTAATGTTATTAAACCAAAGGTTGTGGTGAAGAAAAAAAAAAGAATATCAAGAAGAAACACATCCGTTATTAAAAACAAAATGTATTTTAAGATTTTACTTTTTCCCTCCTCTCGACAGGCACCATATTCCTATGCAAACAACTCAACATTTGGACAGCGAGGTTCCACCCAGAGAGTTTGAATATAACAAGATTTATAATAATGTCATCTATAAGCCATAAGAATTTCTGCTGTATCAAAAACGCGTAAGAGCAATATGGGGGTTGGAACGTTCGCAAAGAGTACAACTGTACACACCATATATATTTCGATTTCCAGTTAGCCCAAGCAAGACCCTCATCCCGCTCTTCCCATTTCTACTGACAGGCACTTACATTTTTAAATCAAATTTAAGGATTAGTGGCAACAATTAAAAACATTTTTCTGATTAGTCCAAGTGGTGGGACAGAAAAAAAACTGTCCCTAGAGGACAGGTGACTCTCGTAGCACCTCATGTATCACGAACTTTTATAGTTGCCTATCCTTGCAGACCAGCCTACTTGCAGTCCGTATGATCGTCTGTCTCTCCTCCTTTTTGGGTGTGATAATAAATATTATTTTATAAATCCAGACTCTTTACTGACTCATGAAGAACAGCGAGCTCTAAGATTTTCCTTCATCGATATAACTATAAACAGTGATATTTTACTGCTCTTATTGATCATACATTGGTTATTGTAAAGCGCTGCGGAAACTGTTGGCGCTATATAAATGATGACAATAATAATAATAAGAGAACTGAAGAGTTAGTGTGCGTATACAGAAACACATCTTTGTGCAAGCTCGTGTGAGCTGGACCCTCTTTCCTATTGTTCTCATTGTATCAAAATTGTTTTGCTGATATGTATCCTATTCCTGCCCATTGTACAGCACTTTGGAATATGTTGGTAATTTATAAATAACTGTATTTGTGTGTGTATATAGATATCTAAAGCTTTGACATCCATATAGGAGGTTTATTAATCGCAGATAAGTCTTCGTGGATCTGGTCATCGTCTGTTCTTCCTCCTGTTCAGCTCAGATAGTCCTTCCTGGATTTGTTCAACAGACACAGAGTCCCTTTTTTCCTGTGCTTGTTTTAAAGCTTCCTTAAAATACTGCTCAGCATTTTCCAAGTATTCAGGACCTTAAAATAATAAAAAAAGTTACAGTAATTGAGGTAATAAAAATTCCAGAAAGTTTGAAACAATGCTAAAATATAAATAGATGCTTTTTCCCCAGAATTTTTTTTTATATATAAAATGCAATCTGTACAATTTACACAATGAAAATTATTTTGTAAAAATAAAAAAAAATAAGCTTATTTAGTAAAGAAAAAAAATGTAATTGACTTTAGAGAACTTGATTTTTTTTTGGAAATGGCACTACAAGGTCCAAAATTGTTAACAACATCTGTGCTATAAAACCGAATTTGACAGTTCATAAATACGGTTCAAACTTCCAACATTTACTTATCCTCAGTGTATGGAAATTGGGGAAAAGAAATCCCATTTTTTCTTGTTACCTCCCCCCCCCATCCCCACCCACCAGGCTTTTCCTATCTCTAAATTGAAATTATATTGTTGGGCAATTAAAGTTTTTATTGAACTGAAAATAGTGAAGTAGTGCAATTCTGACAAAATCGCAGTGAAGCAAAAATTGGAGGAAGGAACTTGCCAGCACACAAAATGTATCAAAATGTATCAAGTGCTCGGTTGCCTTCAGATCCACTAGTGTAGCACATGCATTGATTGAAGAGCATACATATAACAAACATTTCAGGGGGCAAAACTCTTACACAGAGGCTTATAACATTGACAAACTGGGTTGCCCACTAGCGGACCCGCAAGCAACGGGGTGTTTTTACTTGAGGTTTTATGCCTCTATATAAAATATCTTATACCACCTGACCAAAAATTACTAAAAGTATTGCATAAAATCACATCCAGGCTATGTGTGTATGTGTTGTGCACAAAACAAATTATTTGATTAGACTTGGGTCCCTTCACAAAAAGATCCCATATGCAAATATTCCGAAACCTGGGGGCGATCCGAAAACCAAAACACTGTCTCCATTTGGTCGCTCGACGGTGGGGCTCAGCACAGCCCCCCGTGTACTGCGAGTGGCTTGCCAGGATGGAAGATGTCCGGGACATGGAAAACTTGATAGCTGGGGCTGTGGATGGCCTGGAGACCCATCTCCACAAATGGTACCATTGGTGCGCTTACCTGTCCTCTGCCTCGTGCCGCGCCCAGGCAATCTAATGCAGTCTTTGGGACTGTGAGATGCGGCTGGGTGCCAGGCTCTGTTGCTCGCCCACAGGGGCCGCCCCTTGGTTCTCTTGGCAGTGGGGTCCCATGATGGACCTGGGGCCCCCCCCAACCCACCCCGCTGTGTTCTCGTTGGCGATTGTCTGATAGCCAGGCCAGCTCTGTCTGGTCTCACTTCTTTCTTTGATTCCCCTACCCCCCCAAACCTTTTTTTTTTGTTGGTTTGTTTCCTCTCTCCTCTCCCTTCCCTCTTCTTTTTCTCTTTCTCCCCTTCCTCCTTATCTTTTCTCCTCCCTCTCCTTCCCTACTTTTTTTTTTTTGTAAATAATGTTTTATTGAGTTTTTGAGACAGGTAAATAAGTCATTTGACCACGCAGGGTCGCATAGTGATAGTCATACTACAACAAAAGAAATGTGTTCACAGTGCTTAAATAGGCAATTTTTCGAAAAAGACTAACTCAGAATGAACAAGTTCGATCCACACATTACCTTGACTAATCCGAAAAACAGTGAATATTATAAAATAAAGGATAATGGAACTAATAAGAAATAAGGGGGGGGGGTCAGGTTCAGGGAGGGGTGGTAGAGGGTTCCAACTGAGAAAGGGTAGGACTGAGACGGTTAAGAAAGGCAGTGGTGGTCGTGATGGTGTCCCCGTGGGACCAAATTTGTGAGTAGCGGGGTAGTTGGTCAGTGGTAGATAAGTGGAGACGTTCCACGACTCTCAGCTCTTCCATCTTTATGAACCACATTTGAATAGTGGGTGGGGTATTCCGTTTCCAGTATAAGGGAATCAGGCTCTTAGCGACATTCAAGATGCGGGGCAACAGGGAGTTCCTGTACGCCGCCACAGACATTGAGGTATGGTGTAGCAACATAGTTGCTGGTGTGAAAGGCGGGGGTAACCGAGGAGGACCCTCGCGATGGAATGAAGGCTCGACCAGTAAGGGCGAATCAGGGGACATGCCCACCACAGATGCAGAACAGAGCCCAGGGCATTAAAGCATCTCCAGCAGTCGGGAGAGGCTGCCGGGGAGATAGCATGTAATCTGAGAGGAGTGTAGTACCATAGTGAAAGCAATTTATATGCGGTTTCTTGGGCTCCGCTGGCTATAGAACAACGGTGGGTCAATTCACATATGCCCATCCATTGCTCATCAGTGAAGGTACAGTCTAGCATCGATTCCCATTTACCCATAAAGGGGGGCGGGACCGTGGCGGCCGCCTCTCTAATCAGGGAGTACATGAAAGACACCCCGTGAGCCAGGTGGGTGGGTGATGCGCATCTGCTTTCTAGAGGAGTGAAGGGGCGTCGCAGCATGTGCTGTCGCGGGGCGTTTCGAAGGCATTCAGTGACCTGGCGAAATTTAAGTTGATGCAAGAACGTCGGCGGGCTGTCTCCTAATAGGGCGTGTAAGGGTAGCGGGCCCGTATTGGTCAGAAAGTGGTGTACCCTAGGGACAGGGATGAGTGATATTAATGCCCTCGGGCCCATGTGAGACAAGAACCCTTCTCCATATGTGATTGGTGTCATTGGGGAGGGATGAGACGTGAGGTTAGACTGAGTTGTCACTCGGTACCAACATTGCAAAGTAATTCGCGTGTACGGAGAGGACCGAGTCAGGCGAAGGCCCACCGATCTGGGTACCCACGGCAAAATTGCCAGCGGCACTTCCAGCAGAGCCTGCTCCGCCGACTTCCATCTCCTCCGCACCCCCTCCCCCGACCACTCGACAGCCCGCAGTAGGTGGCAGGAGACGTAATAACGATAGAAATCTGGGGCACCCAGTCCACCTTGATTCCTAGCCCGTGTCAGTCTGTCAAATCTAATGCGCGGGCGTGCCCGTCTCCAGATGTAAGAGGACAGGAGAGAGCGGAGGGAAGCAAAGAAAGAGCGGGGGACAGCGATGGGGAGTGTTTGGAACAGGTACAAGAATCGCGGCAGAATATTCATTTTAATAACGGAAACCCTCCCCAACCAGGATATGTGCGAAAGATCCCACGCCTTGAGGTCTCTGCGGACAGCCGACAGCAGTGGAGTGAAATTGAGGTCAAATAACCGGGTACTGTCTGCAGTCAGCCAAACCCCCAAGTATTTCAGTCGGGAGCCCGCCCATTGAAACCTTCCCTACTTTTTTGTCGTTGTCCCCGTACCTCCCCACCTGTCCCCCCTTGGCATGTCACGTTCCCCCCGTGCTCGCCAATGTACCGCATGCTGATTGGAATTAGATCACCTACTCCGCACTGAGGCGTGGGGGTGCAAGCGCAATTCCCTGCAGACTTTAGGATCACTCAACTTTATGACTCTTTTTATTGCACATTTTCCTAACTCTCCGCCTTTTTCATTTTTTTTTACCCTTTTGTTCCCTATACAATTCTTGTACGCAATCCATAACTTGCTTGTTTAGCGATGCTTACCGGTACACGAAGTCGTATACGTGCATGCTACTACTGTGTCCCTGTAATTTTACGGCTATATTACTATGCTCATGATGTGTCACATATCCGGTCGCAGGCGCCGCAGGAGGAACAAACCCGGCGCTGGTTTATTCTTGAATCCCTGAATCCACCTCTCCATACTTTTCAGTTTCATCTCCAGCCTGCAAGAGGTGCAGGTGCACTTCATCATCAAGCCTGCATCTCTCCATAAAACAGCAAAGCCCCCACAATGCTTTGCTTTTGCATTGCTTACCTGTCTGTCTCTAAAGCCTGCAATAGCCTCCTCTGCTCTCCTATCTGTTCCTGAACCTCTATATTGATCATCTGTTGCTGAACCCCTGCTTTGTATCATAGACTATCCTTTTGCTAAACTTTGTATATATTCTGACAATCTGTTACCGAACCCTCTGCTTGTATACTGACTACGCCTTTGCCTGCTCCTTCTCAAATCCTGCTGTGATACCCTGCTTCATTTATTTAAAATACTTATGGTGTATGTGAAGGAGCAATTCACCCAGAATTTGGGTTTGTCTAAACACAACCACTAAGAATGTCTGTGGCAGGGCTGTCACACTCACCCCCCCCCCCAGGAGTTGTTGCCTACAATTCCCAGAATTCCTTTAATGCAATAGATGGCCAGAGATTCAGGGGAGTTGTAGTTCGGGGGGGGGGGGGTTGCAGAGTTTGACAGCCCTGGTCTATGGTCTCCTCCTATGTGTACAGATGACTCTGTAAATGCAGCCAATTATATCTTTGTGTAGGATTAGTTACAGTGGCAAGAAAAAGTATGTGATTCCCTTTGGGATTACGTCAGAGATTTCTGTGAGTCTTTAGCTGACACTCTAGGATTCTTCTTTACCTCATTAAGCATTCTGCGCTGTGCTCTTGCAGTCATCTTTACAGGACGACCACGCCTAGGGAGAGTAGCAAAAGTGCTAAACTTTCTCCATTTGTAGACAGTCTGTCTTACCGTGGACACATGAACATCAAGGCTTTTGGAGATACTTTTGTAACCCTTTCCAGCTTCATGCAAGTCAACAATTCTTGATCGTAGGTCTTCTGAGAGCTCTTTTCTGGGAGGCATGGTTCACATCAGGCAGTGCTTCTTGAAACCAGTAAACCCAAAACTGGTGTGTGTTTTTAAAGGGCAGGACAGCTTTCAGCAACACATCCAATAATATCACACTGATTGGACTCAAGGTTGGCTCACTCCTGGCTCCAATTAGCTCTTGGGGAAGTCATTAGGCTAGGGGTTCACATACTTTTTCCACCCTGCACTGTGAATGTTTACATGTTATGTTCAATAAAAACATGAAAACATATAATGTTTGTGTTGTATTATTTTAAGCAGACTGTTTTTCAAATTGTTGTGACTTAGATGAAGATCAGAGCACATTTTATGACCAATTCGTGCGAAACTCCACGTAATCCCAAAGGGTTCACGTACTTTTTCTTGCCACTGTATGCAGTCTTTTTGCACCAACAATGTTAGAAACCTTAAGCTACTCTCCAACACTTAATAATTGTGATCAAAAGTGAAGAGATTTCCTTGGATTTTAGCTCTTTAAATTTAGGTAGGTAATATGCTCATTCATGCTAAGAAAGGGTGCGGTAATGAAGAAAAATTACTCTTAAAAATAAAAATAACAAACCTTTGTTGGAGTGATCAGGAGGAGTAATAACACAAAACAACAAAGATTAGGTACCACAGGCAGGATAATACCTTCCTCGGTACTTTGTCTGGGTCTGCTCATTCTCTAAATGTAGCCCAAACTATTGGCACACCATAACGCATCATGTACAATCTGACAGCGCCTATGCAATCTTTACATTACTGAGAGCAAAACCGGCCATTAAATATAGCTGTAAACCCTGCTTCAGGTCCCTTCACTTCCCACAGCCATTATCTTCCCTTCAATAAAGATGATCTGACCGTAGTTTTGTGTGCGTAATATGACTGTATAAGTACATGTGAACTAACTTATCCTGGTCTTATACAAGTCAAAACAAGACAGCGAAAAGAATGTATTTCCTGTATTCACCTTTGCTCATAAGGATCACGGCTACGTTAGTCAGCACCATGTGTTGATCAGCATATTCTGTCTTTTTAGCCAGCTCCAGGGCTTGGGTCACTTGGTTGTAGGCCTCTTCATAGTGACCCTGTGCATCCAGTACTGTTGCCAGATCATTCAACAAAGTAACAGTCTGCATTAAAGAAGAAGAAACCGATACAATAAAAAAGGACTTTTCAACGTTCATATTAAGCTCAGACCATATTGCGTCTATTACCCACCTGGGGGTGCAGCTCCCCCTGCTCCTCCCTACAGATCTGCAATGCTTTTTCATACATTACTTGCGCGTCTGCAAATTTCTCTCTACTTGTCAGATACCGTCCATATGAATCCAAACATAGTCCAAGCAGGAGACTAGTGTCGCTTTTTTCTTCCACTACAGGAAATAAGATTAATATCAACGAAAGACATTGTGTATTACCTGTGTCTGTTTCCAGCCAAGACATATAGAGGGTTATTTAGAAAGTACTATGTTAGCCGATGTTGCAAATACTGTTGAAGATAGTTGTTGCAGCGACGACAAATGCCAGTGCTTCACAAAAGATATATCCGCAGGAGAAGCCTCGCTGTGAAGCTTCAACCAAAACAAGAAAAGCACCTGTGCATCCAAAATGATGCCAACAGGAGGGAAAGGAGCTATGTCCGAATAGATCCTTTGGCTCCTGTTAGCATTAATTTTGGATGCATAGGTGCTTTTCTTGTTTTGGTTGTAACATAGGTGGGTTAGGCCCATTTGGATCTATGCCATTGGCACCATCTAGTGGTTCTAAGAACTGTACGTTTGTTAAGTCACTGTGAAGCTTCCCTGCAGTTGTTTGGATGGTTCATTTGTGAAATGCTGGCATTTGTTCTGCCAGTGTTTGCAGCATTGACCAATACTGGCGTTTTCTGAATGACCCTGTGAATTTACGCCTGACACATTATTATAGGCTTCTCACCGGGGCTCACCTGCAAGGGCTTGCAGTTCTTTATCGTTTTTCAGTTTCTCAGTCAGACTGATGATGCAAAACTGGAATCCAGCCACAGCAAAGTCATATCTGTAGCCGAGAAGATCTAAATTGGTTTCTAGTATATATACAAGAAAATAAGAAGTCCCACCGCAAAACGTGTTCAAAATAATTAAGAATAGGGGAAAATATTAACCACAGACAAAACTCCAAAAGTTAATTTTCCACTACATTCTGAATATGCTGCCATGACCCATTGAACTTACTGATTCTGAGCAGCGTATATACAGGCCAACTTGAGAGAGATTTCAACAAAAGAATTTTCATCCTGGGAATGGAAACAAATTTATAAAGAAAAAACTAATCTGAAAAATGTAAAAATTAGAAATGTGTACATAGGAAGAGATTAAACATACCTGTTTAACACCTCCTGCAAGCATGTGCACCATTGTTTCCTTGAACAGCTTTACTGCCTGTATAGAAATCATATAGAATAATTTACGTGCAGTCCTGCACTTCAGATTAAGGCACATGGAAAACATATAATGCAATAGAACACACCTGGCTTTCATGAAAATACAATGTTGTAGATGAATGTAAAGGCATATTGACAGAATATACTTTGACATTTACGTCTGAACAGCCAGTAACCAAATGTTAAAAAGTAGATAAACAAGTGGGACACCCACAAATACCACCTCTGCCACCACATCCTAGATGTGAATGGAACACTACTCTGGGGGTTACTGACAAAGTGCTGATATTTGTCAGTGTTGCAAACACTGGCAAAAATCACTGGTGATGCAGCACGGACAAACGCCTTCACAAAACTAAAATCTGAAGAGTATCAGGAGAAGCTTTACTAGGAAGCTTCTCCTCTCACTCTTTGGATTTTAGTTTTGTGAAACACCGGTGTTTGTCAATGTTGCAATATCGGCACTCTGTGAATATTCTATTACGGAAATGAACTAAACAGCAATGTGAAAGCACTGTAAGAAGGATAAACACCGGCATAAGATCTTTTTAAAGATTGCTTACTTACATTATCAAGCTGCCCCCTCAAAAAAGCCAGGTTAGCCATCTGAAAAATAATATAAAACAAGCACTGACCGATTATGGCAAAACAACATAATATTTCTCTGACAAGTCATTTGAAGCCATAGAAATAATAAAAAGATGGACAATAAATAGTCCCATGCGATGCGCCATATATCACTGAGAAACCTCCCTTCGCAGCTTACATTTTAAAGGCTTTACCAAGTCGCACTGTGACACTGATGTGGAAGGATTTGAACCCTGGACTGGACTGTATGCAGAATCTTCACATGACAACCCATTATTAAGGTAATAAAATGTACATGTTGAAAGAACTTTTTAGTTAATGGCTTTAATGCATTCCCTTAAAAATCTATGGGCCCTATTAGATTCTCTGCGCAAATTCGTACGCGCAGCGCAATTTTTTTGCGTGCAGCGCTAAACGTGAACGCTCGTAAATTAATGCAGGTATTACAATCCAAGCACATTTTTTCATCCGTCAAAAAATATTGCGTGTAAAAAAGACGCGCAGAAACGCACGCGCATTAACGTTGGGCGCAGCGATCGGTAGGCAGACTGTTTTTTCACGCGATTCAGACAATCAGAATTAAGAACCACAATTGTCTCCCGTTCAGTTTTAGCGCCTGTCAAAATCAATCTGAGTATATATGCTGCAGCAATAATTAAAACACGCACAACTTCTCCATTTTATTGTTTGGGTATGTGTAGAATGTGTAACTATACTGTGCTGTATTTCTTTTTTCGTGCTGGTGTATTTCGTTTCAGCCAGAACGTTCAGATTTCCAGCTTTTAAAAGACGTTAAAATTATGCGCGCAAACGTCGTTCATAAAAAGTTGCGCATCGATTGTTTGTAATACCATCCGCATACCAGCGAACAAACGCATTTGTGCTCACAATGTTAAGTATGGGATGCACGCACGAACTTGCGTTCGCGCAGGGTCACTTGCGTTAGACGTTAACGCGCATCGTATGCTCGAACGTCGAAATACGACGTTCATCGCAAAGGGTTTTGCCCGTCGCGTTAATGCGCTTTTGTGCGTGCAAAAAAGTGCGCGAAGAATGTAATAGAGTCCTATGTTTGCCATTCTGATTTCATTAATCTAACACCGAAAGCAAAATACCTTAACACCAGTTTCTTGCAGATTATATATACAGTATATATATATATATATTATTATTTTTTGCTTGTTACTCTACAGCTGCCTCAGCATCAGCACCTCTTATACAAAAGTGTAGTAAGCATTCATTCAGTAATCAGACGTAACACAAAGCCACAAGGGATGCTTGTAGCTTAGCTGGGATAGCACAGAGCCGTTATCATTAAACAACAGTGTCATTTATGGTTAACGAATGAGCGGTTAAATATAACAAATCAGTCAGAATAAGACCCAGTGTGTGAGCCCCAACAGTGTTAGCTGAATAGTATGTAACATCTGGTTTGCATGGGTGAAACTAAAGTGCAGGGGGGGGGGGCCCAGGCAGGGCCGGCCCTTCCATGGAGCAGGGTGGAGCAGTCGCTCCAAGCAGCCCTTTGTCAGGGGCAGCATTTTGCCACCCTGGCAAAGGCTGTGGCATGGAGAGCGCTCGGCCCGAACAAGGCACGGCCCTCCAGAAGGCTGGTGTTTTGTGGAGAAAGCCAGCCACGCCCGCCCCTCTAGCAGGCTGTGCCCACCACTTTCAGCACCCCTATTTGGTAAGAGACTGGCTGCTTCTTCTGCCCAATGAGTGATACACCAGATCTTGGATTAGAGATATGGGGGTGCGCCAGACCTGTCTGACCCCCTGGATAATATTGGTGCCCGTCAGTCTGGGGGCTCCGTTTAATGTGTTGGTTGTTTCCGGGAGAACAGGTTTTGAGCTGGACCTGTTTCTGGGGGAGGGACTTGATGTCTGGTCCCTGCAGGGAATGCGGTGCTGGCCAGGATCCGGGATGCTGCAGGCTCAGGGCTCCATGGCTGAGTGTGGATGGAGACGAGCTGGGGAGGGATGACGGGTTCCAGGGAGAGAGGCCCTGTCTCACTTACTACTGCCTTTACCAGGCAGGGAGGTCAGACCTGTGTATAACACTCACACTGTCTGGGGGGAGGGGTCATTTACCAGACTGAGACACCTGACCCCTGTATTACACACAGCTATCAATTTCCAGACTGACAGGTCAAATCTCTATATAACACTCACTGTGCATGTTGTTATTTTGCAGCCGCTCGCAGCCAGTGAGTTTTATTGCTGTGGAGCTCTGTAACACTCACACACAACGCACATTACTGAGTTTTATTGCTGTGGAGCTCTGTAACACTCACACACAACGCACATTACTGAGTTTTATTGCTGTGGAGCTCTGTAACACTCACACACAACGCACATTACGGAGTTTTATTGCTGTGGAGTTTTGTAATAAGCTCATACACATTGCATGTTTTTTTTGGGGGGGGGCAACAATTCGTCCATCGCTCCAGGCAGCACAGTGGCTTGGGCCGGCCCTGGGCCCAGGGCACAGTCCCTGGCTTACTCCAACCAAGGAAAGTCCCTGATCAACTTGATAAAAGACAGAACCAAAACATCAGAAGAATCTGAATGCTTTCATATAACACAAGCCCTGTACACACAAACATTATAGTGGTTATTCAGAGAGAGACGATCTGGCCCTGAAATGTCACCGAACATGGAATTCGGCTATTCAGAGAGCAGTCAGTTCGCCAAATTTTGGCACCCTGGCGGCAAGTACGGTGCTGTTAAAAGGCAGTGAAATCCCCCGTAGAGAAGCAATGGTTAATATATTCAGAGAACACCAAACAGCAGTGAAAAGTTGCCGAAATGCCCTGCTGTTCGGTGGTTTCATTCGGCAGATTTATTCAGGCAAATCCCATAGGCTTCAATGTTAAAAATATTCCCGTTTTAATTCAATATCTAATAAACTGTTTATTCTTTTAATCTGCAGTAAAAAAAAATCAATTTATTGATTTTTTAGCATCTTTTAGGAATTTTTAGGGATTTTTTTAGCTAATTTTTTTTAAAAGCGTATTTTTGTTTTTTTCTGTAACAGACGTTTTTATTATCATTCTTTGGATCTTATATGTAAATTCCAGACATTTTCGTTCAGTAGTTTTTTTGCAAACAGCGTTTCAATTTTGACACTTTCAATCGTATTGTTTTTTTTTTACCCATCCGGCGGCTTGTTGGCTTTCTCCTGCGGCTGGTTGGCGCGGTGCTCAGTGGCTGCGTTTGGCGGCTCTTCGGCGTGTTTGCGGCAGATGTTCGGCGGGTTGGCGGTGGCAGGCGACCGGTTTGCGGCAGCATTCACCGGCTGATTCCCTGCACTTCGGGGACCCTGCAGTGAATGATGAATTCATCGCAGGGTGGGGAAATTTGATTCCCTGAAGTGCAGGGATGTGCAGGGAACAAGAGAGCAATGAAATTAATCTGAATAATTTATATATATTACACACACACACACACACACACAGCACCCCTCATACGGAACCCTGAGCATTCCGGATTGTTTTGAATTTCAGAATCCGAAAGAATCCAATGGTTTACAGAAAGGAAATTGCAGTGTGAGAACAGCGATCCCCTTCCTGCTGTAGCCCCCAGCGAGTACACACGCTGGGAGCGCTGTGCAGAGTTACTCCGCAGACATGATGCTCGAAGACGGCGTGTCTTCAGGCAGCATGTACCACACTGGAGCTGCCTCAAGGCTCCCGGCTTGCACGGTTTTCTGCTGCAGTGCTCAAGAGCCAGATTCCCGAGTGGCAGCACCTGATCAGAGCGCCCTTAATCCACAAATACTAAAATCCAGATACCTACGAAAATTCCGATTATTGGAGTCTTGGAAATCTGAATTTTGGAACGGGTGCTCAACCTGTATAGTTTAATATCCGAGATGGTAAACGTAGCATACAACTACATACATAGAAAAACATCTGACGTGGCATCAAGTGGGCAAATATAACTACAGATACACAATTAGTTTATGTATTAATATAACATTTCCATTGTCAGGCATTATATCATACCAGATCATAGGTGTAGATAATGGCTCTCTTAGAATCAGACTTCTGAGCCAGATGGAGAGCCTGATGTAGGATCTCTTCGGCTTCGTCCATCTCACCTTTCATTATGCCCAACTGTGAAAGATGAACAAAAGAAACAAAATGTATTCATAAAACATTAGAAGGTGCATTCATTTCATTCGCACACATTTGCATATCAATTATATTCAAAACCCACATCACAATTTATTATTACAGCCAATTTGATCAACACTGGCTTCATGAATAATTATATTACAGCAATGAAGGAGACACTGTGGATTGGGAGTGAAGAGCTGAGAAATGATTTTGCAATTTATTTTGACCTAAATGAAACAACTGGATTACCCCTGTGAGCATGGAGTGTCCACTTACAGTTATTACTGGTCCCCGTTAGAGCTAATTGTTTTATTTGTTTTTGGAGAAATGATTTTACCAGGAAGGATACATTGAGATTTCTCTCGTTTTCAAGTATGTCCTGGGTGGCGAGTATGTACCGTTAGGTGTCTTGCCCAAGGACACTTACTGGAGAGGTGCTCTTGCCGGGATCGAACCTGGGTCTCCACGGTTATAGAGCAGTGATGTTACCTCTACTCCACCCCACCGGTCAGGGGTCAAGTCCTGGGGAAAAAGTGAGGGAACTCACCCAAGAATTCCACAACCCCCCATTACCTGAAGAAGAAAAAAAAAGGATGTATATATATACACCCGTCCCCCCGAGAATCACGTGTAACCAGTCATAGACCCCTCAGAATTATATATATCCAGCACAAACCCCAGAATTGTATATAACAAGCAGACCTAGAATTATATGTACCAGCAGAGCCCAGAATGTATATACCAGCAGAGCCCAGAATGTATGTACCAACAGAGCCCAGAATGTATATACCAGCAGAGCCCAGAATGTATATACCAGCAGAGCCCAGAATGTATGTACCAGCAGAGCCCAGAATTTGTATACCAGCAGAGCCCAGAATGTATGTACCAACAGAGCCCAGAATTTGAATACCAGCAGAGCCCAGAATTTGTATACCAGCAGAGCCCAGAATTTGTATACCAACAGCAGAGCCCAGAATTTATATACCAGCAGCAGAGCCCAGAATTGTATATACCAGCAGCAGAGCCTGGGATTATACTTACCCAGACAGATCTCCTCCCGCATGGTCCTCCGAGCTCCTGCACGCTGCCGCCGGCTTCTTCTGATGTGAAGGCTGTGACGCGATCTCGCGAGATCTCGGCAGTAGGCCACTTCGCAGCCTTCACAAGGCTGAAGACAGCGGCTGCGCGAGAGGAGCAGACAGGAAGCGCTCTGGGAACACGGGCCAATCGAGGGGGCTGCTAGCGGAATGCGGTTAATGCATTCCGCTAACAGCCCCAGCAATAAACTAAATCGGCCCACAGCGGGAACATGCGTTCTCGCAACCTTCCCGCTGTGGGAGAAGTGCGGGAACGCTGTTCCCGCATGTTCCAACAGGACTCGAGCCCTGCCGCCGGTACAAAAACTACATCAACCACGAAGGGACTAAAACCCTCAATCTTCTGATCCGAAGTCAGACGCCTTATGCATTAGGCCATGCGTTCCTTACTATGGTTTTTTTTTGAGAGAGAAAGGATTTTACCAGGAAGGATACATTGGGATTTCTCTCGTTTTCAAGTATGTCCTGGGTGGTGAGTATGTACCGTTAGATCTCTTGCCCAAGGACACTTACTGGAGAGGTTGCTCGCTGGGATCGAATCCATGACTCCACAGGCTCTCTCCATGCAGAGCAGTGATGTTACCTCTACTCCACCCAGCCAGTACAATGTAAGGATTAAGCATGCTCTTAATGGCAGAGCACGCTACTCTTCCACTATAAAGGTTTAGGATTCTGGTGATAAAAGGAAATTTGGCTTCAGCGGACCTTTTTAAACACACAAAATAATAAAGGTTTCTCCTTTGAAACACATATCTTATTATCATTTATACCGAACCAGCAGTTTCCACAGCGCTTTACAATAACCAATGAGGAACTAAACCAATTACAAACAAAAACAAAAGTCCGAGACGAGGTTTAGACGTCCCTGCTCCCAGGAGCTTACAGTCTAAAGGAGTTGTCGTGGAGGAGAGGAAGAAGAATTGGGAGTTGGCATTCTATTAGTGGAAATGATTGTTAATACGAGCATTTACATGAGGAATGGTGCTGTACCTTGGCTTTCTTTAGAAGATATATTATCTTTTCTTCGGCTTCAGAGATCCTGTCTTCCTCATCAATATTGGTTACTTTCGAAAACAAGGAAAATGCTAAAACAAAACACGAGTTGAAACAATGTTAAATATTCTCATTGAAACTAAAGTTCAGAAGATTCTAGGTTACTCTGATCTAAAACACAGTGGTTTTATTTTCTGTAGGAATTTGGGCTGGCTGTAAGGCTGGGGGTCAGACGAGCGTAGTGTTCACGTCCGTGATTGCGCCTAAAAGTACGTCCGTGATAGCATGACAGAAAGCCCATCGGAGCCCGTTACACGAAGTACGTCCGCACTGAACTGCGGACGCGCATAAGGCCACGGACGCAAGGTAGGCAAGTACGTACAACTCCTAGAACGGCCGCACAAAGTGCGCTGCGTCCGCAACGTCCGCCTTGCTTTGTGTGTGAGTGATGGAACGTGGTCAGACGGACTGCATTTATACGTCCAGCATTTTTAACAGACAAAATGGTTTTGCTTTTTATTTTATTTTCTCTCCTACATCCGTCAAAATATACGTCAGTGATAAACGGACTGTGTGGCCACTACTGTGTCTTCCGTACTGACGTACGTCCGTGTGCCCGGACGTACAGTCCGTAGAAATCACGCTCGTCTGACACTAGCCTTAGTGTTGTGTAGCCTCTCCTGAGAATAGTGGGAGTCATTCTTTTGTTGGAATCCACAGTGGAGGCATGCATTCTGAATTCTGGAAATGTGTCGGTAAAAGATCCATAAACAGCAAAATTGAAACACGGGTAGAGAAAATAATATTTGAAGACATCTTTCAGGTTTGGGTCAATGTATATATGCTATAGTTTCAGAATACAAGGATCTACATAACCCCAGGTTGGGGGGGGGGTGAATTACTGGATGAAGACAGAACCTTAAAGGAACAGTGAAGTAAGTACAGAGTGGTCTCTCCTTTGCTTGTCGGATGGGGTCTGCTGCAGGACCAGCCAGTTGGATGCCTCTCAAGTGCACTGAGAGACATTGTGCAGAGATGATTGACCAGCCAGCGCAAAGCTCATTGGAGCCCAAAAATCTGTCATCGTTCCAAACTGCTTCTGTTTTGGATGAAGTAACATTTTTTAAACATATTTGTTTTGTGTTAAGTGATTTTGCATTTGCCGGGGTCTTTTTGTCGTTATCCGTTCTTGAATACAGGCTCAAGCAAAGAATAAAGAGCTAATAAGGGACAGCTTGTTATTCTCAGACTGGCCCACTGTTAATGTTTCCTATACAAAGCATATGAAGCCAGTAAAGCCAAGCACAAAGCAAAGCTTGCAGCTCAGTCCCAATGGCAGCTCAAGACGTTAAGGCCGGGGTCAGACGAGTGTTTTTCAGAGCGAAAGGAATGTCTGTGAGAGTGGACGTTCCTTCCACTCTGACGCCAGTCTGGCCATCTCAGTTAGTGCGCTCAGCGCTGCAAGGCTCGACCCTCCTATGGTGGATCACGCTTTGCAGCCCCGTCGAACGCATGTCGAAGCGTTTCGACAGGGAGGTTTGCAGCACGTCCATTGTAGCGCATTCAATTCGTGCACGCGCTACAGCAGGTGGCAGGCCCAAAGCGTCACAACGCTGCGATGGATGCCGGGAGGCACGTCAGTATGGGCACATGTAGTGCACTCGTCTGACCACAGCCTAATGGGGTGATTGTACTTAACAGCTCTGTTGGAACATTGAACAGGTAGAGGGGTCAGCAACCTTGGCCCTCCAGATGTTTTAGAATTATTTTTCCCATGATGCTCTGCCATCCTAATCAGTGACTGAGCATTATGGGAGGCGTAGTTCAAACATCTGAAGGGTCATGATTGCTGAGCCCAGATCTTTCTCTTTTAACCCATTCAGTACCAAGTGATTCTCCAAAAATCCACTGTGAGGAACCAGTGTTTTTTTGTAAAATCATTTTTAATTAATTATATGGTAAGAAATATTTAGGAATATTCCCAATGTATTTATTTATTTATAAAGGATTTTAGCAGGAAGGATACATTGAGATTTCTCTTGTTTTCAAATATATCCTAGGTTCAAGAACACTGAATTTGTACAGTAGGGTACAGTTACAGGCATTTCTACAGCGCCAGCATATTCCGTAGCGCTTTACGATGGGGGAGCACAAACATGAGACGCATATGATAAATGAGGAAAAGACAACCCTGCCTGTAGGATAACTGTCCAGTATTTCTTATTGTATTTGTCAGATGGATGTCGCCATTTTCTGGCCAAATGGACTTACTGCAGGTGAAACTGCAACCTGTGTCTCCGTCTTGACAAGGGAAAGCGTGATATGGCAGGACCTTCCCTATGTGATTTTATCCAGTTTTAGCACCTTGATCATTATGTCTACAAGGCTAAATCTTTGGAGGCGCCTTCTGGAGCCCGAAAGCAAACTAAATGAATTTGCAACAAACAAAGTTAATTTGCAATCACACAGCACAGGCCCCGATCATGTTAACACAATCTCAGGCGGCTGTGTCTGCTACTGCTGATCGTGTATACGCAATCATGATAGTCAAGGGGTTAAATGAAATCCATCTATTAGTGTGGAAATTAGGGTTCCCACCTGTCCGGTTTTGACCGGACTGTCCGTTTTTCGGGTCATGTGTCAGTCTGGGTTTGGGATCTCCTGTCACCCAGACACATGACTCTGCCTCAGCTGGACCCCGGAATGCTTTCTTCACTCCCCACCAATCACTGGCAGTGTGTGGGTGGTCTGCAGTGACATCTCCTCCCCATTCTGCCTCCTCCTATCAGCCCTTTGCTCCCTCACATGCTCCAGACCAGGTGCATGCTGGCTGTGACATGTGGCCTGCTGGGACAGGCAGGAAGGATTGAGGAACTGCTG
Source organism: Leptobrachium leishanense (assembly GCA_009667805.1). Classification (NCBI taxonomy): domain Eukaryota; kingdom Metazoa; phylum Chordata; class Amphibia; order Anura; family Megophryidae; genus Leptobrachium; species Leptobrachium leishanense. The sequence continues at coordinate 92,117,509 of CM019064.1, read as the reverse complement.
GTAGGAGCTGGGTAATACAGGCAGAGCAGGACTCTTGTCTCTTCCCGCCTTTCTTCTTCTCCACCCCATTGCCCCTAGTCCTCCTCTCTCTCCACCCTTCCCCCTCTACACCCTTCTCATTTCCCTCTCACTGTCCCCCTTTCCTTTTCACCTCTTCCCCCTCCAACCCTTCCCCTTTTCTCCTCACTTTGCCCTCTCCCCCTTCTCTCTCCCCTTTCCCCCTCTCCCCTCTCCCCTCTCACTCCCCCTTTCCCTCTCCCCTCTCACTGCCCCTTTCCCCCTCTCATTCCCCCTTCCCCCTCTCACTCCCCTCTCACTCCCCTTCCCCTCTACTCCCTCTCTCCTGCCTCTCTCTCTCCCCCTTTTCTCCCCTTTCCCCCCTCACTCCCCTTTTCTCCCTCTCTCCTGCCTCTCTCCCCCTTGTCACCCCTCTTTCCCCCTTGTCACCCCTCTCCCCTTTTCTCCCCCTCTCACTCCCCTTTTCTCCCTCTCCTGCCTCTCTCCCCTTGTCACCCCTTTTCTCCCCTCTCTCCCACCTTGTAACCCCTCTCCCTGCCTCTCCCCCTTGTCACCCATCTCCCTGCCTCTCCCCCTTGTCACCCCTCTCCCCTTTTCTCCCCCTCTCACTCCCCTTTTCTCCCTCTCTCCTGCCTCTCCCCCTTTTCTCCCTCTCTCCCCCTTGTCACCCCTCTCCCCCTTTTCTCCCTCTCTCCCCCTTGTCACCCCTCTCCCCTTTTCTCCCCTCTTTCCCCCTTGTCACCCCTCTTTTCCCCTTGTCACCCCTCTCCCCTTTTCTCCCTCTCTCCCCCTTGTCACCCCTCTCCCCCTTTTCTCCCCTCTTTCCCCCTTGTCACCCCTCTTTTCCCCTTGTCACCCCTCTCCCCTTTTCTCCCCCTCTCACTCCCCTTTTCTCCCTCTCCTGCCTCTCTCCCCTTGTCACCCCTCTCCCCTTTTCTCCCTCTCTCCCACCTTGTAACCCCTCTCCCTGCCTCTCCCCCTTGTCACCCATCTCCCTGCCTCTCCCCCTTGTCACCCCTCTCCCCCTTTTCTCCCCTCTTTCCCCCTTGTCACCCCTCTCTCCTGCCTCTCGCCCACCTTTTCTCCCTCTCTCCCCCTTGTCACCCGCTCTCCTGCTCTCCCTCCCCCTTGTCACCCCTTTTCTCTCCTCTCTCCTGCCTCGCTGCCCCTTTTCTCCCCTCTCTCCTACCGTTTCATCCTTTCCCCCCTTTTCTTCTCATCCCCCCTTTCTCTCCCACTCTCATCTGTATGTGTACAATGTGAGGAGATTTGGGGTGAAAGGGGTTTATTTGCAGATTAAAGGATCTGATTTGTGGTTCAGAGAGGGGCTGATTTGGGGCTAAAAAGTCTGATTTGGGGGTGAAAGGGACTAAAATGTGATGTGAAAGGGAAGGACATGTATATGTGTGTGACTGAGTGTTTGTGCGTATACCCGTGAGTAGAAAAAATATTTTGCTACGTTAGTGTTCGGGTTTGGCTTCAAGAAAAGGTGGCAACCCTAGTGGAAATATATATATAATACACAGAAAACAAACATAAAAAGGTGAAATATAACAAAATGGATTTTATTCTTAGAGGTCCATACTGCATTTTCACATATGATCATTAGGTGTTGCACACTGTAGTTTACTATAAAGCCTCCTGAAATCAGACAGGAGCACAATGAGGCTGTATGGATGACAGATTCCATCTCCTCATTATGCCCCTCCCCAGAAATGCACCGTCCATGCTATGCCCTGTATCTCAACCCAAAGAGGGAGACGTAACCCCACCCCCACTGATCTGGCCGCAGTGCATGCTGGATCTCAATGGCTCATCCCGCTGCACCATATAGAAGGGAAGAATCACAAGAGACGAAACACCGTGACGTCAGGAGCAGGAAGTTTACACATCGCACAGCCACGCCCTCTCACGCATTATAGGAAGCAGGATAGAGACACACCCACGTCAGGGGCCGAGCTAACCTGCGGCTGAGATGAGAAAGCACCGCTTGTCGCTCCACCGAGTTCTCCCGCGATAACCCCAGTGAATGACGCGTATTGATGACAGCGGGCTCCTGGAGGTGGCTGCTGAGACACACATGGCTCGACGTGGCTTCGGCCCGCACTGCAGCCGCCATGCCAGCCCGGGTGCTTCTGCTGCCCTGTACCAAACCCTGGCAGCGCGGAGGAACATGTTGCAAAAACCATGTGACGCTCGGTCATGTGACACAAGATCCTTTTCGAGTCACGTGCTAATCCTTTCCCAGTGACTGAACACGACCAATGGGGTGTTTGCTTAGGATGCAGCAGAGCCATCTTGGAATCGGTAATTGTGGAAATAATAAAACGGGGAAAACATAGCTAGAATCAAGAACACCCTCTCACCAGACGGGACAGCGGTGTGTCTGTGGCTCCTAGCTTATACCACAGAAGAAATTGTGTGTTTAGAAATGTTGCTGGAAGTGAACATGTGTCCGCTCTGTCCCCAGATTGCTGTCACTCGATAAACCCTATGGCATCTCATGCAAACCGGTGAGAACTTGACAAGATCTGTAGTTGGCTTCAGTGTAGTGGCCAGGTTCACATTTCCAGCGATGCTCTATCAAGGTGGCATGGTAAAGTTTGTCAATTGATGGCACTTTACCGATACAAGTATTTATAAAGCGCTAACACGTTCAGTAACGCTGTACAATGGGTCAGACAGAATAAATATACATACAGGTTAAACACCCAGAACAGTCGGAGAGCGGATCCTGCTCGAGAGCTTACAATCTAAGAGCGGGTGCAGGGGCTGACTGGCAACTTTTGGCCCAGGGGACAAGTACAACCCAGAGGCCTGTAGCACAGCAAATAATTTGTTTAAAGAATAAAAAAAAAACACGGGAAGCAAATGTAGTAATAAATAACATTGGGCCGAATCCATTCTTTTTTTTTTTTACAACCCCCACAGTAGGCCCTTCAATTTATTGTCTCATACAGCAGGCAGGTCCCTCAATTTATTGTCTCCCCAGGGCCCAGCTGTGGGTCAGCAGCAGCCAGCAGATCACTCACCAGCAGCAACTGTATTCCATATGGATGCTCTGGGCCGGGACTCTCTCTGTCAGCCTGGACACTCCTGGGAAGCGGCTGGGCTGGCTTCCGCGGTGCTCCCTCCTCCACGCAGTTTAGATGCTGCACAAACGCAGCATCCGTCTGCAGGCTGAGGCTCCCCCGACGTCACTGAGCGTCGACCGCGCCCTCTTCAGCTAGTGCATGGCACGTGACGCTAGCATGGAGGAGGCTGCGGAGGCATCACGTGTGGGGGCGTGGCCAGCGCTAACGCTTCTGCGCGAGACACGAATAAAAAACATAACTCACGGAGGCACATTGGGGTGGCATGGGGGGGCCCAGTCCACCCCTGAGAGGGTGACACCTTAGGTGAGGGTAAATAGCAGAGTATGTGATGTAGCTGGGTGCATGTGGGCTGTGCGAGAAGATGGAGCAAGAGATGTACAGTGGGGGATTAGCCTTCTCTAATGTGTTGTCTTGGAGAGATGGTGAGAGTCTAATGTTGCGAGGGAGGATGTTCTATAGAAAGGGGCAACTCAGGAGAAGTTCTGAAGGCGAGAGTTGGGGGTGCGGGTACGAGGGACTGATAGCGTCTTATCATTGGCCAAGCAAAATGGCCTGGACGGGATGTACCTGCTAATAATAGAGGAGATATAGTCAGGGGCGCGGTTGTGGAGAGATTTGTATGTGAGCAGCAGTATTTTGAATTGGATTCTAAAGGAAACGGAGCCTGTGGAGAAATTGACAAGGAGTTTGGGAGGGGAGGTGGATGAGCCTGGCAGAGGTGTTAATTACATACTGCAGAGGGAGAATCTGGGATCTCTTAAGACTGGTGGTCCACCGGCACCGTATTTGTTCGATGGTGCGATCATCTGATGTCGTCTGAAGTTGTCCGACCGCTCCTACAATATCCAGGTGAATCAGCTGTCTTCCACTGCATCAGACCACCGCTGGACGATTTCAGATGATTTTATGCGTTTACAACAGATGTGCGATCTTTACAATTTTCATGAGCCTTGCAGGGTTTTTCAGAGAGCGGTGAAAACCAGGAGAATGACTGGAGAATTTAAAGTTCTAGGTCAAAATGGCCAAACTAGAAAAATTCTCCCATTTATCTCGCTTTCCAAATCAGCTATTTGGTCTAGATTGTTCATTCTCCTGGCAATTCTCGTGGTATTCACCTCTCTGAATAACCCTGTTTGTCAGATGAAATCAGACGATCTGGTACAAGTTTACATGAAAAAGATGAATTGTATGTTTAAACTTCCGTGCTTCGGGGGAAACCTGTAAAAGGAACACTGTATAGTAAACCGGCATGTGGTGGGGAAACCTGAAAAATTAGTTTGTTTAGGAAAACCGCCGTTCACGAAGCCCATAGAATTCAATGGAACCAGGACATACTTGAAAACGAGAGAAATCTCAATGTATCCTTCCTGTTAAGATACTTTGCAAATAAATAAATGGAAAAAATTATTCTCGTTTTTATTATTCAACCGGTTTATTTATTTTTTAATCTGCAGCAAAAGCCTTATTTCTTGAATAGTATTTTTAAGGTATTTTTCTGGCTAACTTTTTTTATTTTTTTTAAAGACCAGGCTTTTTCTTGCTCACGTCTTTTTTTTTCTTTTTTTACCCTTTTCCAACGAGCGTCTCAGAGGGGGGGGGGGCTAATAATACCCTACTGCAGCCTGACAAGTTGGTTGATTCTCTTCTTTTCAGCACGATCTGGCTGTCCTGGACTGTCTTTGATCCCGAAAATCAGTTTCAGCATCATAGACTGTTTATTTTCACCCCGCAGCGGCCTGGCCCTGTTTGCAGCAACGTTGAACTTCAGTACCATAACAGTGATTAAATGGTTAATGAATAAACTATCAGGGTTAGTCAAAGAGAGGTGAAAAGCAGGAGAATGACTGGAGAAGTGAAAATTCTAGGTCAAAATATCCAAACCAGAAAAATTCTCCCGTTTATCTCACTTTCCAAATCGGCTATTTTGAACTAGAATTTTCCATTCTCTCAGTCATTCTCCTGCTTTTCACCGCTCTTTGAATAACCCTGTATGTAACTATCACTATTGTAATAAATGACATTTTTATTTTGCGATTTGGGTATTTAAGAGGTTGTGAATACCCCACACTTCCACATTTGGCTGCACACACTATTCTGGACAACATTTTACAAAACACATACACAATACCACATAGGCGCTAATTATAGGACACACACACACCCTTTTTGGAATATAAATATATTAAGATTATCTCCTGGCCACACACTGACCGTTTCCTTTATACAGCTGAACACACATTCACATTCTTCCTTTTGGGCTGCGACCACCATGGACTGGGTTCAGTATCTTCTCCTCTTAGCTGTGCATGCTACATGCCATACTAGTGAGTACAAATACATATTTTTAAACAACATGTATATGTTCAAGCAACATTACATTTAAATGTGACCTATGAATACATGAGGTGGTTTTTTTTATTCTATGGGATTTTTTTGCGATGTCGTGTCACTCAATTCAGGTGTCAGCAGAAATAGCTTAATCCTATACAATCAAAACGTTAAGGGAACTTTTGTAAATGCTGTAAATAATGATTATGATTTCTGGGTATGTAACATGAACAAATAATGCACAGTGAAGCAATGGAATTTTTTAACCCTTTCACTGCTGAGGATGTGTGGGGAACGTCCTCATTGACTCCTAAGGAAAGCTAGGGGTGGAGATAGGGGGTTCCTTTGAACTGTTATGTTGGCTGGACATTAGCAGCTTCTGGCGTCTCCTAATCACGCAAACACGCCGCTATGCCGACGCAGCGCACTCTGTACGTCAGTACTAGCGGTTCTGCGTTCTCAAAAAAATGCGTTCATTTTCCACTTGCGTTGTGCGGCCGGACTTTCGTGTGGCCGGACTTCGTATATTGGCCGTCATTGCCCGTCATTTGCGGCTACTGCGGCCGTGATTAAGTGCGCCTAAACGCACATTAAAAATGCGTTAGTCTGACCCCAGCCTTAGCACCTTCTAAAAGCTGGCACTACATGATTCTGCATTTGGAATCATGTAACACCCCCATATATCTGATACTCACCTCTCATCCCCCATTGAGAACAGTGGCCCGATCCGCCACTCTTTCTGGCCGCAGGCAGAGTGAGACTAGATCCCAGATTCCCCCCTGGCGACCAGTCTGAGGCGCTTAGTGACTTCACTAGAGTGAAATCATGCATGGCTCGTGGCCCGGAAGTGCAACCCTCCGTGGAGTCCTATGGACTCCGGGACATGATACTCGTGGTGGTGTGGGAGCACTACCGCAAGCATCCCAGTGGTTAGCGCGGCATTCCAGGGCAAGGTAGCGCCTGCTCCAGACTATCGCGGTAACATGGGGACACTATGGAGAAATCTGCAGGTGCAGATTTTCCCTGTTAGCATCCCCACGTTATCGGAACAAGGGAATAGGGCCCATTATTTAAAAAAACTTTTATCTTTCAGTAATTAAATTGAAATTCGTGTACTAAAATGTAGATAAATTTAATTTTTTACTATATAAGATCCTTGCCTTAATATTTTCACTTTACCTCTAAATCAGTGGTTCCCAACCGCAGTCCTCAAGTACCCCGACAAACCTGTCCTCGGGACCTACATAATAACAGGCCACATTTCCAGATATGTGAAGCACCGCACAGGTGATCTGATTTGCTGCTCAGTGATTGCAGGATTCAGTCTGCATTTCCCCAAGGTGATCTGCAAAATCTGACCTGTTGGGGGAATTGGAGGACCAGGGTTGGAGACACTGATCTACATTGTAAGCTCCTGTGAGCAGGACCCTTAACACCTCCTGTCTCAGGTTCCTAAGTGTGTTTTGTTATTTTGTTAATTTAATTCTTTATTGTAAAGTGCAGCTGAGATTGTTGAAGCTGTATACATATTGATAATAGTAATAAAAATACAGATTTAAGAGTGATATTATTTTCACAAGTTCTTTTCAGTTGCCGGCTTACAGACTCCCATCATACAGCTACCCCGGAATCAAGTAATGTGGTGGGGTTCGTTGCTGCAGATGTGTTGCTACCTTGTGCTTTTGACAATCAAACCGTGAAACAGGCTCAGTGCAATGATACAGCTGTGATATGGGACTTGGATTCAATGAAGCAAATAGTGGAATTTAATATCCATAAGGCTTCAGTACAGTTTTGGTATAACTGGGGTCACCGGATTGCAGTTGATGGAAGCTCCTTAAAGAGCCTAAACTTTTCCATTACTTTGAAGAACCTCAGTGTGTCGGATGGTGGTAATCTGAGCTGTATCCTGTATGATGGAAGACATTATATGATGGCGGTAAAAATAGTCTATTTGGAGGTATTGCAACTGCTGCCCAAAGGTAATGTAACTAAATAAACATTCCAGCTTACTGTGCAATATTAACCTCCCTGCCGGTATTCCCGAGTGTGACTCGGGGTTAAATTTCGCTACTGCGAACTGTAACCCCGAGCCACACTCGGCTTCCTGGATGGCTCCCTGCGAGTCACATGATGCAGAGGGGCTGGACAGCAGCAAATTTCATTCACAAAACTCACTGAATACAAATGGAAATGTTTATGAACGGCCACTAGGTGGCAGTACAGGATAAGAAATAGACCATACATTGTCTCACCTTTGTTCTCAGACAGATTTCAGTGTTTTTTGTTGTATTTTATTGAATATCATTTATTTGCATTATTTTGGATAATTATTTTTGGGATAATAAATTATTATTTCGTATTTACTAATTTTTTTAAATTAATTAATTTATAAAGGATTTTACCAGTAAGGACTCTTGATTGCACGGATTTCAGTGCGTGATTCCTAATTATTACAGGCTAACTATGTACAAAAACACGTTTCCTTTAAAGAAAAAAAAAAATTGAAACGCTTTTAGACACAAAATTTTGAAAAAATTAGACCGCCAGGGAGGTTAATTTGTATGCTTACCATTACAGTCTAGGAAATGTAAAATTATATAGCATGATTAAACAACTACCAGAATTTAATTGCATAAAATGAGCAACACTTAAATGCGACAGTTACAGTCCTGTGTGAGGTTGGAAAAACAAAACGTTTAACCCAGTGAATCCGCTGGATATTATGGATCCTATTCCCTCTCACCTAGTGATTTCAAGAAGATGAGAGGCACTCGTGTAGTGTGCATATTTATTTATTTATTTAAGATAGAGATAAAATCAAGGAGGCATTTTCGTCCTTAATCATGGTATACCTGGAGTGTCGCTTATCTTCTTAGAATCTGTTTAGGGTATAGCGGCACTCAATGGGAGAGCACTGGTGTGCAAGGAAGGGGCTCTTGTAACTTTAAACTAAGGGAACTGCTGAGATATTCATTTGACTCAAGCGGTTCTATCTTTTCAGCTCCCTTACAAGCCAGATGCTATAATAACAGCTCTTGTAATTGTTGTGGTCATCAGAATGTTACTGACTGTGGTGCCATGTAACACTACTGGCATTCTCTGCTGGATTCTATGGGACTCAATGGGGAGTCATGTGAATCTAAGAGGATTGTGTTTCCTGGCTCTTTATTGCTGAAGGACAGTGAAGAACTATTCCCTTTTTTCTTCAATATATAGCGAGAAGACATTTGGGAACCTGTAACTTTTTTCAGGCTACAGACTTGAATGAGAAAATGGACATTGATCATTATGTGCCTGGCACCCATTATATTACAGGAAGTGTAGATTTACGGTAAGTTGCCATGCAAGTCCAGTCAACATTGGTGCTGTCAGCACCGCTTATGTCACTGCTGAGGGACAGCCGAACAGTGCTATGTGATAAACCCCTGTTAGCTCAGCTTCTAGAGGGTGAAACATGATGGTACCTGTCATTGGATTAAAGTGAGTACAAACTGATCTTTCATCAAGGGTTGAATTATTGCATTAATCTTAAAGACCAAAATCAAAGTTTGAGAATGGCAGGAGCACTAATGGTCTGCCATATGGTGAATCCATGCTCAGATCTTACAAGGCTTTAGCTCGTTGATGGAAACAACAGAGAAGAGTATATAATATGTAAATCCATCTGCTATCACCCAGAAAGGGCAGCCAGAACTCAAATGCCACGGAAGTCATCTCTGCAAGAGAGATTATTATTATCATTTATATAGCACCAACAGTTTTTTTTTAAAATAACCAAAGGGAACAAGAACCAAATAAACAAACATAGGATGGAGAAAAGAGTTGTAGAGGGCCCTCCTCATAGCTGTTTAGAGGGATTGGGGTGAAGGAAGACAAGAAGAGTTTTATTGGTTGTCAGGATCACTAGTGCCAGCTGTTCGGGAATGGTGGGGCCATGGAAATGGCCTTAATCATGATGTGTGAGCAGAGGGACGAGTTGCATCAGTAATGTGGTACGCTAATCGGAAGAGGTTTGGTTTGGAGCGATTTCCTGAAGCCCTGAATATTAGGGAAGAGTTTAATAGGGCGAGGTAAGTCATTCCACAGGACTGGAGCTGCCCTTGAAGTCTTGAAGATGACGTTGTTGGAGGTTTCCCGCTGACCGGAGTTGTCTAGACAAGACGTCCTTGTGGAGTAACTAGGACATTTAAGGAGGGGTCGCATTATTGAGTGATTTGAACGTGAGGATCAGTGTTTTAAACTGTATCCTGAAACCTACAGAAAGTCAATGGAGAGACTGACAGAGGGGGGAGATATACAAGGAGTGTCGGGTGAGAAAACTAAGCCTGGTAGCTGCATTCATTACAGAATGCAAAGCGGCAATGCGGTCATTCGGGATACCAATAAAGAGTGGGTTACAGTAATCAAACCATGATAGAATAGGCTCACGAACCAGCACCTTTGCGGTATCTTACGTCAGAAAGGGGCGGACGCGGGCAATGTTATTGAGTTAATAATAACAAGATTTGGTCACTCTCTGGACGTGAGGAGAAAATGTTTAGAGCAGAATCGGAACTGACACCAAGGCAGCGAGCTTGAGACGTGGGGGTAATGAGCTCTCCATTTACTTGTAGAGAGATGGGTGTCAGGGGATTCTTGGAGGAATGATGCGAATTTCAGTTTTGGCAAGATTCAGTTTAAGGAAGTCATCCATTTAGAGATCATGCAAAAAAACCAGCTTTGAGCACCATATATGGTCAATGGTAGGAAGAGGGTCTTGCTCCATGACCCTATCACAGCATACTCAAAAAATTCCAGTAGACCAATTGTTCATTCAAGTGGATTTATTCCATCACCAACAAAAATGTCGATGTTTTGACCAATCGGTCTTTGTCGCTACCCGGCTACTCTCGTCCTGGAATACCGACTACGTTTCCCACAATCCTTACACCCACTTTCTTACTCTATTCGTTATGCTGCCACCAGTTCTCACGAACACTAAGCGAGCTACAGCGAGAGACGCAGGGATAAGCTCTCCACTATCCAAGACCCAAATAATGACTACACAGACAACAATCCCCGCGCGCTTACCCTACCATCCCCAGCCACCGCAACTCACAATTTAGTAGATACTCGAGCTTAAAACAAAAAAAACAATAATCCAGTCTCTTCAGTTAAAATGGGTAGAATATCAGTCAAAAGCAGAACTTAATAAGGAATATTTATTAAGATATAGAAAAAATTATCACAGTGCATTTGTTACAAAAAGATGGATATGATAAATCAATTAGTTACACACACACAAACAGCAAACACATAAAAGGGAGATAACAGCAGATCCTAGTTACTTACACTATACGCTAGACGATCAGCCATAGGGAGGTTCTATTGGGAGCTGGCAATATTTCCTCAATTGTCGATTGACCTCCAAGGAAATAGCCTCGAGCTCATGCTTGATTCAGAATATATATAGGGCTGCCTTTTTTTCTAAGTACAGCCTCCTAGCTGGTAGAGCCTTTGCCTACAATTCCCCTCTCCTGAGCACGCTCAGTGCGCTCCATCAATCATCTCCCAAAGACCACTCTAGTGATCAAAATATGTGCTTCCTTCTTTGAAAGGCATGACCACTTACACCTTGGTGCCTCGGTGTCTGCAGCCAAGACTCAAAGGTGTGAATAGAGGATACACAACATGTTATTTCCAACTTGGTCCTGTATCAAAAGAAATTCCATTTTGCAGCCAAGTGTTCTATCCCTCCCAGGGGGGAGAAGATAACCATTTTAATTACTTTCTAGCACATACGTAAAGGAGGTTGTGCACCAGGCAGCTGTGGAAAATGGATACTTCGCATATATGGATAGCCATAGATATATATCTATATACGTATATATATATATATATATATATTAGACATACAGATAGCTAGACACAGAGAGATAGGTATGTCTACCTGTGACAATCGGCATTGAGGTCAGCATGAGGAACAGCCACAGCAGGACAAAGAAAGGAGTTGAATGTGCTGAAGAGGCGTTTTGGGTTCCGGGAGTGAGTGTGTATGAGGGCAGTATATTATGACTGGCCAGAGAGAGGGCAGAGCTATAGGACCAGAGCATAAATTTATAGTGAAGAAAGTCAGTGTAAGCGGGTCCTTCAACAGCGTTCAGCAGAGGTAACATCACTTCTCTGACTGTGGAGACACAGGTGCTCTTGCTGGGATTCAAACCTCTCCAGTAAGTGTCTTTGGGCAAGACACCTAACGGTACATACTCGCCACCCAGGACATACTTGAAAACGAGAGAACTCAATGTATCCTTCCTGATAAAATACTTCTTTTTTTTTTTTTTTTTTTTTTAGAAAGTAACATCTTTGGAGATGTTGGGTCAATTTGTTGTGCCAGGATTGGAGGTTTTGACGGTGCTAACTTACTGAGGGTGGAGGAAAGAGTAGAGTTGTAGTGGGTGATAGCTTCATTAGTAGAGGATAGAGATGAGAGTGGTATGGATATATCAGCAGAGAATGGTGGTATGATTAAGAGAGTGGAGATTTCTGCCAGTATTATAAGGTTCAGGTTCAAATGGAGGAGTGCAGGGAGAACTGAGGTGGCAACTCAGAAGATGATGGTCAGAAAGCATGAAATGTGTAATAGTAAGATTAGAGGTAGGAGAAGAGGAGATCCAGAGAGAAATCGCGAGGCAGCTGAGCTCAACAGGGATGTTAAAATCTTTACGAATGAGACATGGAATGTCAGAGGACAGGACGTGTGGAAGCCAAAAAGAGAAATGGTCAAGGATGAGAAGAAGCCAGCCAGGGGATCGATAAATAACTACAATACGAACCGTTAGGAGTTTAAACAGGCGGATAGAAAGTAAGAGATGGGCAAAGTGGAACAGGCTGAAAGTAGCAGTGAGGAGAGGGTAAGAATCCAATGCCACCACCTTTTTTGTCACTCAGTCTAGGGGTGTGTGTCCGTTGGAGACCGCCGTGTGTTAGGAATGCAGTATCAGATGGAGATAGCCAGGTTTAGGTTAATGCCAGAAGATATAGGCAGTGTGCGATGAAGAAGTCATTAATGGCCGTAGATTTCTTAATGTTACTCACTGGCCTAGTGTTCCAGAGTGCCAAGTGGAAGGTGGATGTGGCGGACATGTTAATGTCTCTGAGGTTGGTTGAGTTTCTAAAGCTGGAGAAGGAATGGAAACCTAGGGGGCCCAGAGTAACATCCCCTGCTGCAAGGAGAAGAGCGAGTGATAAGTACAAAAGGTGGTAATATGATTTGATTGTGTGGGGCGAGGGTTTGTGTTTATATGTCGATGAGGAGAAACTGCAGAAGTGAATGATAAATGCTGGTTTGAGAGAAGGGATGGAAGCAGTAAGGGAGCAATGAAAATGGAATGTGGAGATGAGGGTAGATGTAAAGACATGGACCTCCTTATAGATAGTGAAGTTACAATTAACCAAGAAAATAAGGAGATAAAGCACTTTCTGTCTAAAGGGTAATCCATACATGGACATTTCCTCGAGGTGCCTAGAGTGGTACCACCTATACTCTCTGGATAAGGGCCAAGCATGCCTAAATATTTGTTGGGGGTTGTTATATCGCTAGTGCAAAAGAAATGCCCTGCCTGATCGTCATAAGGTATTGTCTTCTCTGTAATGACACTAGCGAACTAAAAGCCAATGGGAGCTGAGCAGGAACCAACCATAGGGATTTAAACTTATGCTGCTGCTTGTTGTCAGTACTCACATAATCTGTTTTTGATCTTGAAGAGCGTCGCGCTATACATCACTTGAAAGAATATCACAAAGTGCACCTTGGCAGTACAGGTGCTCTTCACGTCTGTTCGTTTAACCCCTCTTTTCAAGTTGTTTTGACAAGATCCAAGGGACCTTCAGATTCCGTGCCTTTGCCCTCTGACATGTTAAGATATGGAGAAAATGTCTACCCTTTTTACCTGCTTAACCTGATGGCAATGGCAATATTATTAATACAAAAACCATCATTTGTAAATAACATATGCTGAAGTTTGAATGTTTTATCTTTGACTGAATTGTTTTTTTCCCCTCGTTTCAGATAATCACCGTTTTCTAACGTTACGTTTTTTTGGAGGGCTGCTTGTTACGATGATCGGTGCGGCTGTGATCTGAGGTGTCCATTTCATAAGTATGAATCATTGTCATGCAGTATTCTAACAAGACAAATTGCTATCAAAACAGAACTAAGGCAGCACCAGACTGAATGGAAGACACAACATTAAGTGGATGTTATAACCTTTGACAGCTAATGCCTTAAATATCTAAGTGCTCCATAAAACAGGATATCGTAAGTTAAACAGGGGTTTGTCCAATAAGCTCCAGTGTTTGCTGGCATAGGAAAAACCATCTAAAATCACCGGTATTGCAGTGCCAAGAAATGACGGCGCTTATCAAAACTATAATACAAATACCAAAAGGAGAAGCTGCACTGTAATGCTTTTCCTTTTGGATTATAGTTTTGAGAAGCACCAGTGTTTCTCGGCAATGCAATACCAGTGATTTTAGCCAGTTTTTGCAATACTGGCAAGCACCGGCGCTTAATGGATACCCTGTTATTAATGGGTTATTCAATGTAACAATAATTACATATATTCACAAAATGCTTGCTAAAATACCGTTAGTCCAATCAGACATGTATTTTATGAACCAGAATACATTGATATATAGTTAAGTTTGACTTCATATCTTCAAGTGCCTGCCTTGAGATATGTAATCCAATAAATGAGAACACAATAGTTATTCAGAATAAAATGACAGATAAGCAATTTATTACCTTTTAAATAAATCATTTTTATTTAGAATATGTTTAAAATAAAAATAGTCCAAAAGATGTTTTTCTCTCCTTTAGCAGTCCAGAAGAAGGCGAAAACACTTGGACTTAACTCTAGTAGTATGTCTCAAGCAAAAAATTCCTTCCTGACCCCATATTAAGGCGGCCGGCTATACAGTAACTCTGTCCCTGGACTTAAATTGCATTTAATTATAGATACTTCAATCAAGGCTCAGCAACATTGGCTCTCCAGATGTTTTGGAGGTAAATTTTTCATGAGGCTCAGCCAACCTAAAGACTTAACATCATAGGAGATGTAGCTCCAAAACACCTGAAGGGCCAGGGCTGCTGACCCCTGACTTTGATGGAAAAGGATCTTTTGGACATGGAAAGGGATGAGAACCAAGGAGAAATGTGAGGGATGACAAGCCAGTTGAGCTAAGTTGCTCCTATATGTTGCACACATTGCTCCATGGCGCTCATTTGTTGCTTTCTTCTTGATGGAGCGAGCTGCTCCTAAGGCTCGGCTCCTCAGGCCCCTGCTCGGTTCGGCTCCTCAGGCCCTGGCTCGGTTTGGCTCCTCAGGCCCTGGCTCGGTTCGGCTCCTCAGGCCCTGGCTCGGCTCGGCTCCTCAGGCCCTGGCTCGGTTCGGCTCCTCAGGCCCTGGCTCGGTTCGGTTCGGCTCCTCAGGCCCTGGCTCGGTTTGGCACTGCTCCTCAGGCGCTGGCTCGGTTCAGTGTGGTTCCTCAGGTCCTGGCTCGGTGCGGCGCAGCTCCTGAGGCCCTGGCTCAGTTCGGCGCGGCTCCTCAGACCCTGGCTCGGTTCGGCGCGGCTCCTCAGGCCCTGGCTCAGTCCGGCGCGGCTCCTCAGGCCCTGGCTCGGTTCGGCACGGCTCCTCAGGCCCTGGCTCGGTTCGGTGTGGCTCCTCAGCCCCTGGCTCGGTTCGGTGCGGCTCCTCAGGCCCTGGCTCGGTGCGGCACGGCTCCTCTGGATCGGTGCGGCGCAGCGCCTCAGGCCCTGGCTCGGTGCAGTGCGGCTCTTCAAGCCCTTGCTCGGTGCGGCGCGGCTCCTCAGGCCCTGGCTTGGTGCGGCAAGGCTCCTCAGGCCCTGGCTCGGTGCGGCGCAGTTCCTCAGGCACTGGCTCGGTGTGGCGCAGCTCCTCAGGCCCTTGCTTGGTGTGGCATGGCTCCTCAGGCCCTGGCTCCGTGCGGCGCGTCTCCTCAGGCCCTGGCTCCGTGCGGCGCGTCTCCTCAGGCCCTGGCTCGGTGCGGCGCGGCTCCTCAGGCCCTGGCTCGGTGCGGCGCGGCTCCTCAGGCCCTGGCTTGGTGCGGCATGGCTCCTCAGGCTCTGGCTTGGTTCGGCGCAGTTCCTCAGACACTGGCTCGGTTCGGCTCCTCAGG
Source organism: Leptobrachium leishanense (assembly GCA_009667805.1). NCBI lineage: Eukaryota > Metazoa > Chordata > Amphibia > Anura > Megophryidae > Leptobrachium > Leptobrachium leishanense. The sequence goes on along the minus strand of CM019064.1, from coordinate 92,101,883 downwards.
CCCTGGCTCGGTGTGGCGCAGCTCCTCAGGCCCTGGCTTGGTGTGGCATGGCCCCTCAGGCCCTGGCTCCGTGCGGTGCGTCTCCTCAGGCCCTGGCTCCGTGCGGCGCGTCTCCTCAGGCCCTGGCTTCATGCGGCGCGTCTCCTCAGGCCCTGGCTCGGTTCGGCGCGGCTCCTCAGGCCCTTGCTCGGTGCGGTGCGACTCCTCAGGCCCTGGCTTGGTGCGGCGCGGCTCCTCTGGCTCGGTGCGGAGCAGCGCCTCAGGCCCTGGCTCGGTGCAGTGCGGCTCCTCAAGCCCTTGCTCGGTGCGGCGCGGCTCCTCAGGCCCTGGCTTGGTGCGGCATGGCTCCTCAGGCTCTGGCTTGGTTCGGCGCAGTTCCTCAGACACTGGATCGGTTTGGCTCCTCAGGCCCTGGCTCGGTGTGGCGCAGCTCCTCAGGCCCTGGCTTGGTGTGGCATGGCCCCTCAGGCCCTGGCTCCGTGCGGCGCGTCTCCTCAGGCCCTGGCTCCGTGCGGCGTGTCTCCTCAGGCCCTGGCTCCGTGCGGCGCGTCTCCTCAGGCCCTGGCTCCGTTCGGTGCGTCTCCTCAAGCCCTGGCTCGGCTTTTCGGGCCCTGGCTTGGTGCGGCACGGCTCCTCAGGCCCTGGCTCGGCTTTTTGGGCCCTGGCTCGGTGCGGCACGGCTCCTCAGGCCCTGGCTCGGCTTTTCGGGCCCTGGCTCGGTGCGGCACGGCTCCTCAGGCCCTGGCTCGGCTTTTCGGGCCCTGGCTCGGTGCGGCACGGCTCCTCAGGCCCTGGCTCGGTTCGGCGCGGTTCCTCAGACCCTGGCTCGATTTGGCGCGGCTCCTCAGGCTCTGGCTCGGTTCGGCGCGGCTCCTCAGGCCCTGGCACAGTGCGACGTGGCTCCTCATGCCCTGGCTCGGTGCGGCGTGGCTCTTCAGGACCTGGCTCAGCTCGGTGCGGCTCCTCCGGCCCTGGCTCGGTGTGGCTCCTCGGGCCCTGGCTCGGTGTGGCTCCTCGGGCCCTGGCTCGGTGTGGCTCCTCGGGCCCTGGCTCGGTGTGGCTCCTCGGGCCCTGGCTCGGTGTGGCTGCGCGGGCCCTGGCTCGGTGTGGCTGCGCGGGCCCTGGCTCGGTGTGGCTGCGCGGGCCCTGGCTCGGTGTGGCTGCGCGGGCCCTGGCTCGGTGTGGCTGCGCGGGCCCTGGCTCGGTGTGGCTGCGCGGGCCCTGGCTCGTGTGGCTGCGCGGGTCCTGGCTCGGTGTGGCTGCGCGGGTCCTGGCTCGGTGTGGCTGCGCGGGCCCTGGCTCGGTGTGGCTGCGCGGGCCCTGGCTCGGTGTGGCTGCGCGGCTCCTCGGGCCCTGGCTCGGTGCAGCTCCTCAAGCCCTGGCTCGGTTCGACGCGGCTCCTCAGGCCCTGGCTCGGTGCGGCTCCTCAGGCCCTGGCTCGGTGTGGCGCGGCTCCTCAGGCCCTGGCTCGGTGTGGCGGCGGCTCCTCAGGCCCTGGCTCGGTGTGGTGCGGCTCCTCAAGCCCTGGCTCGGTGCGGCTCCTCAAGCCCTGGCTCGGTGCGGTTCCTCAAGCCCTGGCTCGGTGCGGCTCCTCAAGCCCTGGCTCGGTGCGGCTCCTCAAGCCCTGGCTCGGTGTGGCGCGGCTCCTCAGGCCCTGGCTCGGTGTGGTGCGGCTCCTCAGGCCCTGGCTCGGTGTGGCGCGGCTCCTCAGGCCCTTGCTCGGTGTGGCGCGGCTCCTCAGGCCCTTGCTCGGTGTGGCGCGGCTCCTCAGGCCCTTGCTCGGTGTGGCGCGGCTCCTCAGGCCCTTGCTCGGTGTGGCGCGGCTCCTCAAGCCCTTGCTCGGTGTGGCACGGCTCCTCAGGCCCTGGCTCGGTACAGATCCTCAGGCCCTGGCTCGGTGCAGCTCCTCAGGCCCTGGCTCGGTGCTGTGTGGCGCGACTCCTCAGGCCCTGGCTCGGTGTGGCGCGGCTCCTCAGGCCCTGGCTCGGTGTGGCGCGGCTCCTCAGGCCCTGGCTCGGTGTGGCGCGGCTCCTCAGGCCCTGGCTCGGTGTGGCGCGGCTCCTCAGGCCCTGGCTCGGTGTGGTCCGGCTCCTCAGGCCCTGGCTCGGTGCAGGCCCTGGCTTGGTGTGGCGCGGCTCCTCAGGCCCTGGCTCGGTGTGGCGTAGCTCCTCAGGCCCTGGCTCGGTTCAACACGGCTCCTCAGGCCCTTTCTCGGTTTGGTGAGGCTCCTCAGGCCCTGGCTCGGTGTGGTGCGGCTCCTCAGGCCCTGGCTCGGTTGTGGCGCGGCTCCTCAGGCCCTTGCTCGGTGTGGTGCGGCTCCTCAGGCCCTTGCTCGGTGTGGCGCGGCTCCTCAGGCCCTTGCTCGGTGTGGCGCGGCTCCTCAGGCCCTTGCTCGGTGTGGCACGGCTCCTCAGGCCCTGGCTCGGTACAGATCCTCAGGCCCTGGCTCGGTGCTGTGTGGCGCGGACTCCTCAGCCCTGGCTCGGTGTGGCGCGACTCCTCAGGCCCTGGCTCGGTGTGGCGCGACTCCTCAGGCCCTGGCTCGGTGTTGGCGCGACTCCTCAGGCCCTGGCTCGGTGTGGCGCGGCTCCTCAGGCACTGGCTCGGTGTGGCGCGGCTCCTCAGGCCCTGGCTCGGTGTGGCGCGGCTCCTCAGGCCCTGGCTCGGTGCAGGCCCTGGCTTGGTGTGGCGCGGCTCCTCAGGCCCTGGCTCGGTGTGGCGTAGGCTCCTCAGGCCCTGGCTCAGTTCAACACGGCTCCTCAGGCCCTTTCTCGGTTTGGTGAGGCTCCTCAGGCCCTGGCTCGGTGTGGTGCGGCTCCTCAGGCCCTGGCTCGGTGTGGCGCGGCTCCTCAGGCCCTTGCTCGGTGTGGCGCGGCTCCTCAGGCCCTTGCTTGGTGTGGCGCGGCTCCTCAGGCCCTTGCTCGGTGTGGCACGGCTCCTCAGGCCCTGGCTCGGTACAGATCCTCAGGCCCTGGCTCGGTGCAGCTCCTCAGGCCCTGGCTCGGTGCTGTGTGGCGCGACTCCTCAGGCCCTGGCTCGGTGTGGCGCGACTCCTCAGGCCCTGGCTCGGTGTGGCGCGGCTCCTCAGGCCCTGGCTCGGTGTGGCGCGGCTCCTCAGGCCCTGGCTCGGTGTGGCGCGGCTCCTCAGGCCCTGGCTCGGTGCAGGCCCTGGCTTGGTGTGGCGCGGCTCCTCAGGCCCTGGCTCGGTGTGGCGTAGCTCCTCAGGCCCTGGCTCGGTTCAACACGGCTCTTCAGGCCCTTTCTCGGTTTGGTGAGGCTCCTCAGGCCCTGGTTCGGCTCGGCTTCTTAGGCACTGGCTCGGCTCTGCTCCTTATGCACTGGGCTCGGTTCTGCTTGGCTCCTCAGGCCCTGACTCGACTTTTCAGGCCCTGGCTTGGCTCCACTTTGCTTCCCAGGCCCTAGCTCCCGTGCTCAAGAAAAAGGTGCTCCATGGGCCCAGGCTCCCGAACTCAAGAAAAGGCGCTTCATGGGCCCCGACTCCCGTGCTCAAGAAGAGGCACTCGTCGGCCCTGGCTCAGGCACTCCTTATGCCCTCGCGCTCAAAAAGATGCGCTTCTCGGCCCCTGGCTCAAGCGCTCCTCTGGGTCTAGCCACTGTGTTTAAGATGAGGTGCTCCTACAAACCTTGGTTCCCACCAGGGCAGCCATCAGAAATGATGGGGCCCCCTTACTAAACCTCACGATGGCTCTCCCTCAAACTCTAACCGCTCTTCTCGCCCTTCAAAAAAAAGGACATCACATAGCACCACAGCAATAAAACTCCCAGTAATGTGCAGTGTGTATGAGCGTATCACAGAATCCACAGCAATAAAACTCCCAGTAATGTGCGGTGTGTATGAAGGTATCACAGAATACACAGCAATAAATCTCACCGTAACGGGCTGTATATGATGGCCTCTGGGTCTGGGCCTGGTCCCTGGGTCTGGTTTGGGCCTTGGGGTTTGTGCTCTGGGCCTTGGGGTCTGGGCTGGGCCCTGGGTTTGGTCCCTGCGGTCTGGGCCCTGAGTCTGGTCTGGGGTCTGGGCCCTGAGTCTGGCCTGGGGGCTGGGCCCTGGGTCTAGGCTGGGCCTGGCCCCTGGGGTCTGGGCCCTGGGTCTAGGCTGGGTCTGGGACTAAGCCTTGGGGTCTGGTCCCTGGGGTCTGGGCCCTGAGTCTGGTTTGGGGTCTGGGCCCTGAGTCTGGTTTTGGGTCTGGGCCCTGAGTCTGGTTTTGGGTCTGGGCCCTGAGTCTGGTTTGGGGTCTGGGCCCTGAGTCTGGCCTGGGGTCTGGGCCCTGGTCCCTTGGTCTGGTCCATGGGGCTGGGGCCCTGGGTCTAGGCTGGGCCTGGACCTTGGGGTCTGGGCCCTGCGGTCTGGGCTCTGGTCCCTGGGTCTGGGCTTTGGGGTCTGGTCCATGGGGCTGGGCCTTGGGGTCTGGTCCATGGGGCTGGGCCTTGGGGTCTGGTCCATGGGGCTGGGCCTTGGGGTCTGGTCCATGGGGCCTGGTCCCTGGGGTCTGGTCCATGGGGCTGGGGTCTGGTCCATGGGGCTGGGCCTTGGGGTCTGGTCCATGGGGCTGGGCCTTGGGGTCTGGTCCATGGGGCTGGGCCTTGGGGTCTGGTCCATGGGGCCTGGCCCCTGGGGTCTAGGCTGGGCCTGGCCCCTGGGGTCTAGGCTGGGCCTGGTCCCTGGGGTCTAGGCTGGGCCTGGTCCCTGGGGTGTGGACCCTGGGACTGGGCCTGGTCCCTGAGCCCTGAGTCTGGCCTGGGGTCTGGGCCCTGGTCCCTTGGTCTGGTCCATGGGGCTGGGCCTTGGGGCCTGGTCCCTGGGGTCTGGGTCTAGGCTGGGCCTGGTCCCTGGGGTCTGGGCCTTGGGTCTGGGCCTTGGGGTCTGGGCCCTGGGGTCTGGGCCTGGGGTCTGGGCCCGTGGTCTGGGCCCGGGGTCTGGGACTTGGGGTCTGGACCCTGGGTCTGGGCCTTGGGGTCTGGGCCTTGGGGGTCTGGGCCTTGGGGGTCTGGGCCTTGGGGTCTGGGCCCTGGGGTCTGGGCCTTGGGGTCTGGGCCCTGGGGTCTGGGCCTTGGGGTCTTGGCCCTGGGTTTTGGGGTCTGGGCCCTGGGATCTGGCCTTGGGGTCTGGGTCTGGGCCTTGGAGTCTGGGCCCGGGGTCTGGGCCTTGGGGTCTGGGCACTGGGATCTGGCCTTGGGCCCTGGGTCTGGGCCTTGGGGTCTGGGCCCTGGGGCCTTGGGTCTGGGCCTTGGGGTCTGGGCCTTGGGGTCTGGGCCCGGGGTCTGGGCCTTGGGGTCTGGGCCCTGGGATCTGGCCTTGGGGTCTGGGTCTGGGCCTTGGAGTCTGGGCCCGGGGTCTGGGCCTTGGGGTCTGGGCCTTGGGGTCTGGGCCTTGGGGTCTGGGCCCTGGGTCTGGGCCTTGGGGTCTGGGCCTTGGGGTCTGGGCCTTGGGGTCTGGGCCCTGGGTCTGGGCCTTGGGGTCTGGGCCTTGGGGTCTGGGTCTGGGCCTTAGGGTCTGGGCCCTGGGATCTGGCCTTGGGCCCTGGGTCTGGGCCTTGGGGTCTGGGCCTTGGGGTCTGGGCCTTGGGGTCTGGGCCCTGGGTCTGGGCCTTGGGGTCTGGGCCTTGGGGTCTGGGCCCTGGGATCTGGCCTTGGGGTCTGGGTCTGGGCCTTGGAGTCTGGGCCCGGGGTCTGGGCCTTGGGGTCTGGGCCTTGGGGTCTGGGCCCTGGGTCTGGGCCTTGGGGTCTGGGCCTTGGGGTCTGGGCCCTGGGTCTGGGCCTTGGGGTCTGGGCCTTGGGGTCTGGGTCTGGGCCTTAGGGTCTGGGCCCTGGGATCTGGCCTTGGGGTCTGGGTCTGGGCCTTGGGGTCTGGGCCTTGGGGTCTGGGCCCTGGGTCTGGGCCTTGGGGTCTGGGCCTTGGGGTCTGGGTCTGGGCCTTAGGGTCTGGGCCCTGGGATTCTGCCTTGGGCCTTGGGGTCTGGGCCTTGGGGTCTGGGCCTTGGGGTCTGGGCCTTGGGGTCTGGGCCCTGGGATCTGGCCTTGGGGTCTGGGTCTGGGCCTTGGAGTCTGGGCCTGGGGTCTGGGCCTTGGGCTCTGGACCCTGGGTCTGGGGTCTGGGCCTTGGGGTCTGGGCCTTGGGGTCTGGGCCTTGGGGTCTGGGCCCTGAGTCTGGGCCTTGGGGTCTGGACCTTGGGGTCTGGGCCCTGAGTCTGGGCCTTGGGGTCTGGACCTTGGGGTCTGGGCCCTGAGTCTGGGCCTTGGGGTCTGGACCTTGGGGTCTGGGCCCTGAGTCTGGCCTGGGGTCTGGGCCCTGGGGTCTGGTCCATGGGGCTGGGCCTTGGGGCCTGGCCCCTGGGTCTAGGCTGGGCCTGGCCCCTGGGGTCTAGGCTGGGCCTGGTCCCTGGGGTCTGGACCCTGGGCCTGGTCCCTGGGGTCTGGACCCTGGGTCTGGTCCCTGGGACTGGGCCTTGGGGTCTGGTCCCTGGGGTCTGGGCCCTGAGTCTGGTTTGGGGTCTGGGCCCTGAGTCTGGCCTGGGGTCTGGGCCCTGGTCCCTTGGTCTGGTTCCATGGGGCGGGCCTTGGGTCCTGGTCCCTGGGGTCTGGGCCCTGGGTCTGGGCCTTTGGGGTCTGGGCCCAGGGTCTGGCCTTGGGGTCTGGGCCCAGGGTCTGGGCCTTGGGGTCTGGTCCCTGGGTCTGGCCTTGGTGTCTGGGTGGGCCTTGGGGTCTGGGCCTGGGTCTGGCCTGGGGTCTGGGCCTTGGGGTCTGGGTCTGGGCCTTAGGGTCTGGGCCCTGGGATCTGGCCTTGGGCCCTGGGTCTGGGCCTTGGGGTCTGGGCCTTGGGGTCTGGGCCCTGGGATCTGGCCTTGGGGTCTGGGTCTGGGCCTTGGAGTCTGGGCCCGGGGTCTGGGCCTTGGGCTCTGGACCCTGGGTCTGGGGTCTGGGCCCTGAGTCTGGCCTGGGGTCTGGGCCCTGGGGTCTGGTCCATGGGGCTGGGCCTTGGGGCCTGGCCCCTGGGTCTAGGCTGGGCCTGGCCCCTGGGGTCTAGGCTGGGCCTGGTCCCTGGGGTCTGGACCCTGGGCCTGGTCCCTGGGGTCTGGACCCTGGGTCTGGTCCCTGGGACTGGGCCTTGGGGTCTGGTCCCTGGGGTCTGGGCCCTGAGTCTGGTTTGGGGTCTGGGCCCTGAGTCTGGCCTGGGGTCTGGGCCCTGGTCCCTTGGTCTGGTCCATGGGGCTGGGCCTTGGGTCCTGGTCCCTGGGGTCTGGGCCCTGGGTCTGGGCCTTGGGGTCTGGGCCCAGGGTCTGGGCCTTGGGGTCTGGGCCCAGGGTCTGGGCCTTGGGGTCTGGTCCCTGGGTCTGGGCCTTGGTGTCTGGGGTCTGGGCTTTGGGGTCTGGACCCTGGGTCTGGGCCTTGGGGTCTGGGTCCAGGGTCTGGGCCTTGGAGTCTGGACCCTGGGTCTGGGCCTTTGGGGTCTGGGTCTGGGCCTTGGGGTCTGGACCCTGGGTCTGGGCCTTGGGGTCTGGGTCTGGGCCTTGGGGTCTGGACCCTGGGGTCTGGGCCTTGGGGTCTGGGCCTTAGAGTCTGGACCCTGGGTCTGGGCCTTGGGGTCTGGGTCTGGGCCTTGGGGTCTGGACCCTGGGTCTGGGCCTTGGGGTCTGGGCCCTGGGGTCTGGGCCCTGAGTCTTGCCTGGGGTCTGGGCCCTGAGTCTTGCCTGGGGTCTGGGCCCTGGGGCTTGGCCTTGGGGTCTGGTCCATGGGGCTGGGCCTTGGGGCCTGGCCCCTGGGTCTAGGCTGGGCCTGGGGTCTGGGCCCTGGGTCTAGGCTGGGCCTGGTCCCTGGAGTCTGGACCCTGGGTCTGGGCCTTGGGGTCTGGTCCCTGGGTCTGGGCTCTGGGACTGGGGTTTGGGTCTGGGGTCTGGGCCCAGGGTCTGGGCCTTGGGGTCTGGGCCCAGGGCCTGGGTCTGGGGGTCTAGGCCCAGGGGCCTGGGCCCGGGGTCTGGGCCCGGGGGTCTGGGTCTAGGCTGGGCCTGGTCCCTGGGGTCTGGGCCCGTGGTCTGGGCCCAGGGTCTGGGACTTGGGGTCTGGACCCTGGGTCTGGGCCTTGGGGTCTGGGCCTTGGGGGTCTGGGCCTTGGGGGTCTGGACCCGGGGGTCTGGGCCTTGGGGTCTGGGCCTTGGGGGTCAGGGCCCTGGGTCTGGGCCTTGGGGTCTGGGTCTGGGCCTTGGAGTCTGGGCCCGGGGTCTGGGCCTTGGGGTCTGGGCACTGGGATCTGGCCTTGGGCCCTGGGTCTGGGCCTTGGGGTCTGGGCCCTGGGGCCTTGGGGTCTGGGCCTTGGGGTCTGGGCCTTGGTCTGGGCCCTGGGTCTGGGCCTTGGGGTCTGGGCCTTGGGGTCTGGGCATTGGGGTCTGGGCCTTGGGGTCTGGGCCTTGGGCCCTGGGGTCTGGGCCTTGGGGTCTGGGCCCTGGGTCTGGGCCTTAGGGTCTGGGCCCTGGGATCTGGCCTTGGGGTCTGGGTCTGGGCCTTGGAGTCTGGGATCTGGCCTTGGGCCTTGGGGTCTGGGCCTTGGGGTCTGGGCCTTGGGGTCTGGGCCCTGGGTCTGGGCCTTGGGGTCTGGGCCTTGGAGTCTGGGCCCGGGGTCTGGGCCTTGGGGTCTGGGCCCTGGGTCTGGGCCTTGGGGTCTGGGCCCTGGGTCTGGGCCTTGGGGTCTGGACCCTGGGTCTGGGTCTGGGCCTTGGGGTCTGGGCCTTGGGGTCTGGGCCTTGGGGTCTGGGCCCTGAGTCTGGGCCTTGGGGTCTGGACCTTGGGGTCTGGGCCCTGAGTCTGGCCTGGGGTCTGGGCCCTGGGGTCTGGTCCATGGGGCTGGGCCTTGGGGCCTGGCCCCTGGGTCTAGGCTGGGCCTGGCCCCTGGGGTCTAGGCTGGGCCTGGGGTCTGGACCCTGGGCCTGGTCCCTGGGGTCTGGACCCTGGGTCTGGTCCCTGGGACTGGGCCTTGTGGTCTGGTCCCTGGGGTCTGGGCCCTGAGTCTGGTTTGGGGTCTGTGCCCTGAGTCTGGCCTGGGGTCTGGGCCCTGGTCCCTTGGTCTGGTCCATGGGGCTGGGCCTTGGGTCCTGGTCCCTGGGGTCTGGGCCCAGGGTCTGGGCCTTGGGGTCTGGGCCCAGGGTCTGGGCCTTGGGGTCTGGGCCCAGGGTCTGGGCCTTGGGGTCTGGGCCCAGGGTCTGGGCCTTGGGGTCTGGTCCCTGGGTCTGGGCCTTGGTGTCTGGGGTCTGGGCCTTGGGGTCTGGGCTTTGGGGTCTGGACCCTGGGTCTGGGCCTTGGGGTCTGGGTCTTGGAGTCTGGGCCCAGGGTCTGGGCCTTGGAGTCTGGACCCTGGGTCTGGGCCTTGGGGTCTGGGTCTGGGCCTTGGGGTCTGGACCCTGGGTCTGGGCCTTGGGGTCTGGGTCTGGGCCTTGGGGTCTGGACCCTGGGGTCTGGGCCTTGGGGTCTGGACCCTGGGGTCTGGGCCTTGGGGTCTGGACCCTGGGGTCTGGGCCTTAGAGTCTGGACCCTGGGTCTGGGCCTTGGGGTCTGGGTCTGGGCCTTGGGGTCTGGACCCTGGGTCTGGGCCTTGGGGTCTGGGCCTTGGGGTCTGGGCCCTGAGTCTTGCCTGGGGTCTGGGCCCTGAGTCTTGCCTGGGGTCTGGGCCCTGAGTCTTGCCTGGGGTCTGGGCCCTGGGGCTTGGCCTTGGGGTCTGGGCCCTGGGGCTTGGCCTTGGGGTCTGGTCCATGGGGCTGGGCCTTGGGGCCTGGCCCCTGGGTCTAGGCTGGGCCTGGGGTCTGGGCCCTGGGTCTAGGCTGGGCCTGGTCCCTGGAGTCTGGACCCTGGGTCTGGGCCTTGGGGTCTGGTCCCTGGGTCTGGGCTCTGGGACTGGGGTTTGGGTCTGGGGTCTGGGCCTTGGGGTCTGGGCCCAGGGCCTGGGTCTGGGGGTCTAGGCCCAGGGGTCTGGGCCCGGGGGTCTGGGCCTTGGGGTCTGGACCCTGGGTCTGGGCCTTGGGGTCTGGGCCTTGGGGTCTGGGCCTTGGGATCTGGGCCTTGGGGTCTGGACCCTGGGTCTGGGCCTTGGGGTCTGGACCCTGGGGTCTGGGCCTTTGGGTCTGGACCCTGGGGTCTGGGCCTTGGGGTCTGGGCCCTGGGCCCTGGCTCACCACTCCGCTGTCTTCTTTTCTTCTCCTCTTCTTCAATCTTCTTTTCTTCTCTTCAATATTCAGTCTTCTCTCTTCAGCCTGGTCCCTCCAGCTCCGGCGCGCAGCTTCACTGAGTGGACGGGCGGAGCCAAAGCAAGGTGCTTGGGAGGCCCTCACATGCTGCTTGGCCCCGCCCAGCCAGGAAGTGAAGTTGCCAGGAGCCGGAGGAGACACTGCAGCAGCAGCAGGGACACAGCTCCGGATTCGGACTCCTCGAGTCCGATACCGGAGCTGTAAGAGGGCGACGCCGCTGCCGAGGGGGGCCCGGCCCCTTACGGCAGCATGGGGCGTAATGCCCTGATGGCGGCCCTGGTTCGCACACTCAAGAAGAGGCATTCCTTGGGCCCCGGTTCCCATGCTCAAGATGAGGCACTCCTAGGACCCCGGCTCCTGCCCTCAAGAAGAGGCGCTTCTCGGGCCCCGGCTCCCACACTCAAGAAGAGGCGCTCCTCAGGCCCCGGCTCCTGTGCTCATGACAAGGCGTTCTTCAGGCCCCGGCTCCAGTGATCAAAAAGAGATGCTCCTAGGGCCCTGGCTCCTGCGCTCAAGAAGAGGCGCTCCACGGACCGTTGCGCCTGCCCTCAAGAAGAGGTGCTCCTCAGGACCCAGCTCAGGTGCTCTTCAGGTCCCACTCCCAGCCCCTGCACTCAAATAGAGGCGCTCCTTGGGCCCTGGATCCCGCGCACAAGAAGAGGTGCTCTTTGGGCCCCAGCTCCCACGTTTAAGAAGAGGTGTTCCTCAGGCCCGGCTCCCGCATTCAAGAAAAGGCGCTCCTCAGGTCCGGCTCAGGTGCTCCTTTATGCCCTTGCTCAGGAAGAGATGCTTTTCGGCCCCTGGCTCAAGCGCTCCTCGGGGTCTGACTCCCGCGTTTAAGAAGATGCGCTCCTAGGGCCCCAGCTCCCGCGCTCAATAAGATGTGCTCCTTGTGCCCCAGCTCCCGCACTCAAAAGGAGGCGCTCCTCGGGCCCCGGCTCCCACGCTCAAGAAGGTGCTCTTTGGGCCCTGGCTCCTCGGGCCCCGGCTCAGGCGCTCCTCAGGCCCCAGACCCTGTGCTCAAAAAAAAAAGAGGGAGCTCCTCAGGCACCAGCCCCCGCACTCAAAAGAGGAGCTCCTCGGGCCCAGCTCAGGCGCTCCTTATGCCCTCGCTCCCGTGCTCAAGAGCGCTCCCGGCCCCCACACTCATAAAGGGGCGCTCCTCGGGCCCCAGCCCCATGCGCTCAAAAAGAGGCTCTCCTTGGGCCCCAGCTCCTGCGCTCAAAAAGAGGCGTTTCTCAGACCCCCACCCTCAAAAGAGGTGCTCCCCGGCCCCCTGCACTCAAAAGCCAGTGCTCCTGAGGCCCGGCCCCCGTGCTCAAAAAGTCGTGCTCCTCAGGTTCCGGCCCCTGCATTCAAAAAGAGGTGCTCCTCTGGCCCTGGCCCCCCTACGCTCAGGAGGCGGTCCTTGGGCCCCGGCCCCCCTGCGCTCAAGAGACGCTCCTTGGGCCCCAGCCCCCACGCTCAAAAAGAAGTGCTCCTTCGGCCCCAGCCCCCATGCTGAAAAAGAGGTGCTCCTCAGGCCCCGGCCCCTGCGAGGAGCGCCTCTTTTTGTGCACTGGGATCCTGGCCACCGTGCTCTAAAGAGGTGCTCCTTTGGCCCCATACCCCCACGCTCAATAAGAGGCGATCCTCCTACCCTGGCTTTCCGCACTCAAAAAAGAGGTGCTCCTCGGGGCCCGGCCCCCCGTGCTCAAAAAGAGGCACTCCTCTGGCCCTGGTCTTGTGTTCAGATAGAGCCGCTCATCGGGCCCTGGCCCCCACTCTCAAAAAGAGGCGCTCCTCGGGCCCTGGCCCCATGCTCAAAAGGAGGCGCACCTCGGACCCTGGCACCCATGTTTAAAAAGAGGCTTTCCTTGGGTCCCAGCCCCCCGTGCTCAAAAAGAGGTGCTCCTCGGGCCGTGTCCCCCCATGAGAAGCGCCTGCTTTTGAGCATGGGGGGCCCCGGCCCCCACGCTCAAAAAGGGGTGCTCCTCGGGCCCCAGCCCCTGCGCTCAAAAAGAGGTGTTTCTCGGACCCCTGCACTCATAAACCGGCGCTCCTGAGGCCCCGCACTCAAAAAGAGCCGCTCCTTGGGTCCCGGCCCCCACGCTCAAGAAGAGGCGCTCCTCAGGCCCTGGCTCTGCTCCACAGGCTTTACTCCGCATGCCGCTCCTGAGGACTGTGAGCTCCCGGTTTTTGCTTACCTGTCTATTTTGATATCAGATGACATCACTCTTTTCTGTGACACCTATTAAATAAGAATACATATCTGTATCGTACAACTAAAAACACCCTAAAATATATCAATAACTAGTATATACGTTCAAAACCTCAATAAACTAATACTTTTTTTTATGTAATCAGGGCTGCCATGAGAAATGTTGGTGCCTCTGAACTACTGGTCAGGGCCCCCTTCCCTCAGCTGGCTATTTATATAAACTAATTAAGAATAAAACATTTTTGCTTCGTTTTTCTTATTACCTTGGGGAGTGGACTGAATACCTGCTGGATAAAATGTGTTTCTTGGTGGGAGTGTTCGCTCTACATCTCCTCCTTGTGCAGACCATACTATTCACTCCCTAAGGCTGGGTTCACACCTAAGCGTTTTACAGCACGCTCCTGCGCGCTGTAAAACGCTCAAACAGTGAAATCCCATGATTCCCTATGTGGGCATATCACACCTGGCCGTTTCTCAGCACGCAGGAACGCGCTGAGAAACGGCCGACGCAAAAAGAAGTCCGGGAGCTTCTTTTCTGCATATAGCCGCGCGTTCGCGGGCATATCCTAGCCGCGAACGCACTGCAACGCACGTTCGCGCGTTTTTTTGTATGCGCGAACGCGCGTAAAAAAACGCGCGCATTGCGCGACGCTGCGATACGCTGTGGTGTGAACCCAGCCTCAGTGATTAGCCAGAGTGCTGTTACCTGTCCATCAGGAAATTCCCTGGTATCCCGATAGGTCAGTTCAGTTTTGCACAGGGGGGCCCTTATATCTGAGGCACTTTGACAAGTGAGTGTCATTTTGTAAGGGCCAATAGACTAAATAGACGGAGTTCAGTGAGTGCGAGCTCCACATTGTTTGCTGGCCTACCTATTATGATGTCCTAATGTGGGCAGCAGATTTCAGCCAATTATGGCTTTTCGGTAAAGCAGTTGTGAAGCCGCATTTCCATATGGATTTCAGTATGATTCCTTTCCAATGGATTGTGACTCGTGCAGCCGCTCCTATTGGTTGCTGTCTCAGAATAAGAGCAGGGGTGGCTCTCGTGTTTGTGGGGCCTGGTGCAATATACAATGCAGGGCCACCTTCTGTTTATTTTTTGTATCTTTCATTATTACAGAATTTTTTAATGCTAATTTCAGTAAAAACCTATTAATCAGAATATGTATCTGTGTCATACACCTAAAAAAAAAACTAATATTAATAACTTGTATATGTTTACAAAACCTCAATAAAACAAATACATTTTTATGTAATGAATGCTGCCCTGAGAAATCATTGGCCCCCTTTCTGAACCACTGGTTGGAGCCCCCTTCCCTCAGCTTGCTATTTCCATAAACTAATTAAAAATAAAAAATTTTGCCTCACCTTATTTTCAGGGAGTGGCCTGGATCCCTGGTGGATAAAATGTGTTTCCTGGCTCTTCAACCAGTGACACAGCATTTGGTAATGGCCAATAGACTGAGTTCAGTGAGTGCAAGCTCCAGAATGTTTACTGACCTGTCTATTGTGATGTCAGAGGACATCACTCCTGTGTGACCTGCCATATGTGGGCAGTGGATTTCAGCCAATACACATATACAGAGCATTATAATATAGAAAGCAAAGGCCTCACTATGATTATCTGAATTTATGGCTTTTCAGTAAAGCCGTTGTGAAGCCGCATTTCCATATGGATTTCAATATGATTCCTTTTCAATGGATTGTGAATCATGCAGCCGCTCCTGTCTCAGAATAAGCGCATGGGCGGCTCTGCGGGGTTACTCAATAAGATCTGAATTTCACCTTACGGTGCAATTTCGTAGCGATTTGGCTATTCAGAAAGCTGGCAATTCGCCAAATATTGGTGAATTGGCAGTGAAATACAATGCGCCTCAGATCGCCGCAATTCAGCGACCTTCAGCGGCAGTTAAATTCCCCATAGGGAAGTAATGGTTAATCTATTCAGAGAACACCGAAATATCGGTGAAATACCCAGATTTTCGGTGCTTTAGTTCAACAGGTTTAAACAGGAAATTCCCATCGGTTTCAATGTAAAAAAAACAAAAAACTTGTAATTATTTTACTGTATTCATTTCATTCGCAGCAAAGTTTTTTTATTCTTTTAGGTTTCATTTTTTATTCCCATATTTTTAACGGTATTTAAGATTTCTGTAACAAACCTTTTTTATTTTCATGCATTTTGCATTCATGCATTTTTCATTCATTTTCAATGTTTTAGATGCTTAAGGAAAACAAACCTGTGTGTAGAAATGCAGTCAATTGTTATGCAATTTATCACGTACCAGATAAGGAACATCCAAAATGTCGCAGTACAGGGCCAAAAATGAACCCTTTACCCCCCTCCCCTTTTATTTTAATTTGTTAGTTTATAAAAAAAAATTATGAAGTTTATTGGCATTTTCTATTAAAGAATGGTAAAATAATTAAAAGGGTAGGGAGGAGAAGTAACACAGCACGTTCACAGACAGTCACTGATCATGGTCATGTACAATACAGAGACATCTAGAAGCAGAAATGCAGAAGTATGTCATCTAATCTAAACAGACAGCAATGTGGGATTTATACCTTTTTCACTTTGTTATGCATTAATTTCATATGTGTTATTATGACCCAGTCATGTATCAATGGCGCCACCTAGAGGAGATAGATGTAAACTGTTCCACAAAACACTATTCGTATATAAATTGATATGAGAATAGAATCAGTTCTTGATATGAATCAGCAGCTGTCTCTTTCAATAGGTGGTATATCCAAACCCACCAAAGGATAATAAATATAGCAAAAAGGAGGGATGATCGAGTCAGCGCTTCCTTCAAAGGGTTTTTTGTTTTTTTCTGTGTACCTTTAAAATAAACAGAAACGCTGCCATAGCGTAATAAATTCATAAACAAATGTAGATAAGAAAAAAGAGGATGCACTCACATTTTTTTGTGTCTCAATCAGACACTAGATGCTCCAATCAATCGGCAAAATTAGATGGGAATGCCGAATTTCCCCTGGATACGTAGTCTTGTAATCCCAAAAAGTGCTGCACGCCAATTATAGATTTAAAAGGCAAAATTTATTTAAAATAAATAAAACCGACACATGGGTAAAGCACCTATAGGTGCTTTACCCATGTGTCTGTTTTATTTATTTTAAATAAATTTTACCTTTTTAAATCTATAATTCCCATCTAATTTTGCTGATTGATTGGAGCATCTAGTGTCTGATTGAGACACAAAAAAATGTGAGTGCATCCTCTTTTTTCTTATCTACATTTGTTTAGGAATTTATTACGCTATGGCAGCGTTTCTGTTTATTTTAAAGGTACACAGAAAAAAACAAAAACACTTTGAAGGAAGCGCTGACTCGATCATCCCTCCTTTTTGCTACATGTATGTACTTATGTCTCAATCTGTAGAAGACTTTGTTGTACCTTTTTACATTCCTGGTTCATCTTGCTACATATATAAAATGTGACTAATGACAAAATAAAAATTACTTGAAAAAAAGAACCTACCACTGGGGTGTGCCTGGACATGATTTGTGCATCTTTTTCTTTGTAGATTAGAAGAGATTCTGAGACTCGGATTGAATTTATCTGAAGGACGTAGATTCAGAAAGAAGCCAGCAGTATTGTAGATTCAGAGGATAATATTAACATCAAGATCATCAGTGGTTGATTTGCATTTGTTTAACCACAGTAGGGAAATACTGTTTCCTGCATAATTCTATCACAATAATAATTTATTTACAGCTAGGGTCACTATTTAGTCTATAAACCCGTGGTTTGGTAAGTTTGTCCTGTGTTTTATTCAGACAGTAAGGCTAGGGTCAGACGAACGCATTTTTCACATTGTCCGTGGAAAAGTGCGGTCGAACGAACGTACGTATTTTTTCCCGGAATACGCGATAGCGGTCATACGATGCGCCTTTTCGTCCGTGATTTTGTATGGATCGTCAATAAAACACTTTTTGTGTCTGGACGTTATGTTGGCCGGACATTAGCAGCGTCTGACGTCTCCTAATCACACACACACGCCGCTATGCGGCCGCAGCGCACTCTGTACGTCAGTAGTAGCGGTTTGACGTTCTCGAAAAAATGCGTTCGTTGGCCACTTGCGTTGCGCGGACGAACTTTCGTGCGGCCGTTCGTCGTATGTTCCCCGGCATTGGAGTCATTTGCTGCTAGTACGCCCGTGATTTCGTGCTGCTAAACGCACGATAAAACTGCGCTAGTCTGACCCTAGCCTAACAGGTCCATGCATTAACCCCTTCACTGCTGCGGCATTTCACCGCTGTGTGCTGAGCTCATTTTTACTGCTTTTGCTCATCACGTTTAATTGCGATTTGAAGCCACATTTTATTATATGACCCAGACATATTATATATCGTTCTTTCTGGAAGACTCGGCAGATTCATAATATATCATTATTATATGTAAACGTCATGTCCTGCCTGTATATTATAACAAAAAATGCAATAAAATTAGAATTTTTAGTCATCTACAGCGTGTAAAGTGTTTTTTTCACATGAGCGTTTGCGTTTAAATTTTCTATGGGTTGCGATTGTACAAAAATTAGAAATGGGGACTCGTTACATTTTTTGGGGGGAATTACGTAATTTTTAGCAAACGCACCCCATAGGAAAAAATCATTAGTGCAGCATCATTGTTCACATTATAATTGAAATGTGAACAATATTGCATTAATAAAAAAACAAAAACTTTTTTTAAAATTTTATTTATATTTTGTTTTTACTTTGAACCTGGTCATATTTGGTATCATTCGAAAGGCCATGCTCAGGCCTTTCGAATGACACCCTCCATGACCCCCAGGCTGCCTTGGGAAATCCCTGGGCAGCTAGGGGTTCCCCGGCTATCTGACATCATCGCACTATGCACGATACGTCAGGAGGCGAGGGGGAACCCGGAGGTGGAGCCGCCATCCAAGATGGCGACCCCCACAGGAGCTAGATTGCGATGTGGCGACGAACGGCGGTTGCCTGGAAATGACGTCATTGCGCGATGATGTCATTGACGTCGGGAGGAGCTTAACTTCAGCGTCTGAGGACGCTGAAGTCAGACCGACGCAGGACCCCGAACAGAGGGGTGAGTATCTCCGCCGGGGCTCCCGCAAGCGGAAGACGTGTGGGGAACGTCCTCTGGATATAGCGGGAGTCAATGAGGACATTCCCCACACGTCATCCGCAGCGAAGGGGTTAAAGGGTGAAACTCAAGCGAATTGGCAGAAGTGAAAATTCTCCCATTTATATCACTTTCCAAATTGTTCACTTCTCCTGCCGATTATCCTGAGTTTCACCCTTTAGTGAATAGACCTGGAAATCTAGTGAATAAAGCCCTGGTATTAGCTGTCCTGTGCTTCATTTACAGCTAGTGTCAGAGGATCATGGGGCATGCATGTAGTTTAGAAACATCTGAGATGCCATCACTGGTCTAGGCATCATAAGAGCAACATCAAAGTAGGTAAAGTGCAATGATTGATCTTAGCCCTGCAATGCCAGTTTTAAAAAGTATGTAGATTTGTTTAAAATAGACTGCATAGCTGAGCTCTGAAACCTGGTCATTTAGAGGCCAGTGAATTACCATTTCTTGCCCTCAAATTTGACAAAGATCTTGATGGGCTCCTTGGAGAAAAACTAATTTCTTATCTCATGTCATGTTGCTTTATCATTACTGTATTGCATGCATAGATATTCAAATCCATAAAACACTCATTTGCCATATGTGGGAATTGCAGGGTCGTCAGATTATCCATGCTTTTCCAGATATGTGGATATTGCTTACATGTATAATCCATGCACTGTTTGATAAAGAATAAAGAAAAAAAAAATGACCTCAATTAGGTGAGGAATTTCCCTTTGCATGCCTACAGTTTTACGTATCACTTTTTTTTTCCATTGTGTATTGGAGGATCATATATGGGATGGACAGACCGTAAAGGGATGATTTGGTGAGAGGAAAATTTGACGGTAACGTTTATATATATATATATATATAAATCACGAGTATAGCAGTCTGTAGTGATACCTTTTTTATTGGACTAACGTTACATTTAAAGTACAAGCTTTCGAGAGGATTCCTCCCTTCCTCAGGTATACATATATATATAGTACTCGTGATTTTGGCATCTGGACTAACACGGCCGACTATATATATATATATATATATATAAAAATGAAATTGCGGTGTGGTAGCCACCAGGAGACATCTACATCAAGAAGAGACCAGTGCTCAAGGAAACATTTGTGCTAAATGTTCATTGGTGTTTTCAGGTTTTATTGCATCAGATTATATGAATTTAAAACTATATTTCCTTTTTATTAGATGTCACTAAATCATTTTTTCTGTGCAAACATAATGATGCTATTTCATCAAATACGAGATTGTTCTTCTTGATCACCTGTACTGATAGTATTTAATTACAAAAATCAATTAAAGTGCATCTTTCTTCAAACACTGCCAACTCTTGCCATTACTTTACTGGGGTTACTAGAGGGGACGCTATGAGCAGGTGTATAAAGATTTAAAGAAGGCGGCACAGGACTGGGAGCAAGTGGATATGATTGTTGAACATGGGCTGCGTGATCATTTCTTTTCTAACAGTTGTGCCACTCACCGGAAACTAGCTATTAATACAGTGATGGGGAAAAAATATTTGATCCCCTGCTGATTTTGTGCGTTTGCCCCGACAAAGAAATAAACCTACCATTAAAATTATAGACTTATTTTAGCAGTGAGAGACAGAACAACAACAAATACATCCAGAAAAACGCATTTCAAAAAAGTTATAAATTGATTTGCATTTTAACCACTTGAATGCTAAGGACGCGCTCAGCGCGTCCTCAGCATTCCGCTGGTGTGCTGAGGACGCGCTGAGCGCGTCCTCACATGGGGTCAGCGTTCGGCCGGGTTCCGGCCGATCGCTGGCCCCTCCGGTGCGGGCTGACATCCTGGATGTCAGCCCGGCATCCGGACCACCAGCCGCCAGAATTAGGTGTCATCGCGGGGGCGCGATGACACCTAATTCAGGCGCCCCCCCGCATGTGCGGAGGAGGCGCCTGAAAGGAGGGGGGGGAGGTCCTTCGGACCTCCCTCCCGATCGGCAGCGCACAGGGGCTTAACCCAGGCATCATTTGGAAGGGCAAGCCTGCCCTTCCAAATGATGCCTGGCATTAACCCCTGGGGAGCTGGATCACGAATCGGCGCTGAAAAGCGCCGGTTCGCGATCCTTTCCCGGAGCTGGCCGACATCTTGGATGTCGGCCAAGCCTCCGGGAACTCCCCCAGAGGACTGGCGTCATCGTGCGTAGCACGATGACGCCAGTCCTAGACTTAACCCCTAACTGCCACCAACTGTGGAGATAGGGAGTTCCAATGAACTCCCTATCTCCCGATCCGTGGCAGTTAGGGGTAAATTTTGGTATGGTTGGATCGGCCAGAGCATGGCCGTTCAACGATACCAAACATGAAAGTGTAAAATTTTGTAAAAAAAAAAAAAAAATGAAAAATAAAAATTAAAAAAAAAAAAAAAAAACACTTTTTTTTATTTTTTTGGGTTTGTTAATGCAGCAATATTGTTCCCATTTCAATTATAATGTGAACAATGATGCTGCACTAACGATTTTTGTATGCGGTGCGTTTGTTAAAAATAGTGTCATTTCCCCAAAAAAAAATGTAACGAGACCCCATCTCTAATTTTTTTAACAAGCGCACCCCATACAAAATATAACCGCAATTGCTCGCATGTTAAAATGTGAAAAACACTTTACACGTTGTAAATATTGAAAATACATATTTTATTGCATTTTTTTGTTATAATATACAGACATGACATAACGTATACATATAATAATGACATATTATGAATCTACTGAGTCTGACGGAAAGAACGATATATAATATGTCTGGTCATATACTAAAATAAGCCTTCAAAACACGTTTAAACATGATGCGCAAAACAGGTAAAAATGACCTCAGCACAGGGGCGGGAAAAGCCTCAGCAGCGAAAGGGTTAATGAGTGAAATAAGTATTTGACCCTTTCGCAAAACATGACTTAGTACTTGGTGGCAAAACTCTTGTTGGCAATGTCGGGTATATTAGAAGAAGGAAAAATTAAAATGGATGCCTGTAGCCATCTTGTTTTAAATGGAAAGTCTTTTCTTTTTCAATTTTTCTTAGTTTTAGAAATGAACAGAGATTTTTTTTAAATAGTTCACGGCTAGGTGAAACTTTAAGAATTATGTTTTTGTTTCTATAAATGCCAGACATGATTAGAGACGATAAAATGTCTTTGTGTGATATAATGCTGAAGCTAAGTGCCAGATATGTCATATTTAAATTTATTGGTGTTTTAAGAAGCCTTTAAAACAAAAAGATATTTTCTCTTTGGGTATAGGAATAAAAGTTAAAAATGTTGCAAATGTATGATTTATATTCACGAAATATATTCTTATAATCAAGGTATATTTTATTATATTTACAGTAGAAAATAGATGCACCAATAAGTATTTGTTGAGTATAACTGGTAAATAGTATAATTATTGAAGAATAGATTCTGTTGATTTAACTAGAAAGGAATTTACTCCGTTTGAGAGGAGTGGAAATATAAATCTAATTTTGGACAGGAGAGACTCAAAGTCTACATTGAAAATAGAGGGTCTTTGTAAGTCAGATTAATCTCTTGACCTGAGATAAGATATATAAAAATTAAATGGTGGAAATAATTACAAGTGCAACACTGCCCTCTAGAGGTATAGTAAATGTTATATTTAATATAAGAATGTAATATTTAAATAGAAAGAGGTAGATTGCCAGTGACGTCAAATTGACTATAATCGAAGCTACACTGTTTGTTGCAAGGGCTTTCAGACTTACACGACAATGCATTCAGACTTCCAGGACACGACAATGCAGTCAGATCATTCCAGGACATAAGGCATTCACGCAAGCAGACCATCGCAGGACACAATGCACTCAAGATTGAACACCAAATCTCTAACTCACATGCATTGATTATCTGACATTGATAATTTTCACATATTCCAAAACAATCAAAGAATATTGCCGCTGTAACTTTTGGACAGGTAATGTATGAGAGAGCAAATTTAAGGTTAATAAATTATATATATTTGGAGTATTTCTTGCAACAGACTGAGATTTCTCAGATATTGTTACATCCAGAATCTAAAAATATTTCTATTCTGCAGATAGAGATATGAAGAAGAATCAGATATAAGGATTTATCCTAAAGACACTGTTGTAAAGATGATATACAAATATAAATATTGAATTTGGAAATGACTGTGATTTAAATTAATAAGCAAGGAATTATATAACTACAATATAAAAAGCAGAAGATTAGAAGTTTAATTCTCGATATTAGGGGAGGATTCACTAAGTTTTTATTACTTATTCTAAAAATAGAATAAGTGATCGCTCATCTTTTGTTGATCCATTTAGCATAGAGAGATACATATATCTCTACAAGATCTAGCTTGTTAAACATTGGTTTGCTGGGAAATACATGTTTCGTTAAGCAGAAATGTTTATTAACCATTTGTGTATAGTTACTAACTGATAAGGTAAATGATATCATATATGCAGTTACTAACACGAGATACATATATTGTGAAGCTAGTTTCTATGTGCTGATGGATTTTGTGGTTTATAAATTTTTGTTTATGATATGAGATTTGAAACTTTTTTGTATACGTAATATATATATATTTTTATCCGATTATTGATTAGTGTATTCTTCAAAGCAAAACAGACAATTAAAAGAATTTAGGAGAATTTCTAGGAAATATAAACGATTGATATTTGTGTCTCGTATAAGTTTCTTATTGAATATAAGTCTCGACGTATTGTAGGCACGTGCAGAGATAATAATCCCAACAGCAATCAGACGTTTTTTGTAGTTGGCCACCAGGTTTGCACACATCTCATGAGGGTGTTTTTCCCCGTTCCTCTTTGCAGATCCTCTCCAAGTCATTAAGGTTTCGAGGCTGATGTTTGGCAACTCAAACCTTCAGCTCCCTCCACAGATTTTCTACCTGATTAAGGTCTGGAGACTGGCTAGGCCACTCCAGGACCTGAATGTGCTTCTTCTTGAGCCACTCCATTGTTGCCTTGGCTGTGTGTTTTAGGTCATTGTCATGCTGGAATACCCATCCACAACCCATTTTCAATGCTCTGGCTGAGGGAAGGAGGTTCTTACCCCAGATTTGATGGAACATGTCTCCGTCCTTCGTCCCTTTGATGTGGTGAAGTTGTCCTGTCCCCTTAGCAGCAAAGCACCCCCAAAGCATAATGTTTCCACCTCCATATTTTGACGGTGGGGATGGCGTTCTTGGGGTAGAGGCAGCATTCCTTCTCTAAACAGCGAGTTGAGTTGATGCCAAAGAGCTTGATTTTGGTCTCCTCTGACCACAACACTTTCCCCCAGTTCTCTGAATCATTCAGATGTTCATTGGCAAACTTCAGATGGGCCTGTACATGTGCTTTCTTGAGCAGGGGGACCTTTCGGGCGTTGCAGGATTTGAGTCCTTCACGGCGTAGTGTGTTACCAATTGTTTTCTTGGTGACTATGGTCCCAGCTGCCTTGAGATCATTGAAAATATCCTCCTGTGTAGTTCTGGGCTGATTCCTCACCTTTCTCATGATCACTGAAACTCCATGAGGTGAGATCTTGCATGGAGCCCCAGACCGAGGGAGAGTGACAGTTATTTTTTGTTTCTTCCATTTGCGAACTTAAATCGCACCAACTGTTGTCACCTTCTCATCAAGCTGCTTGGCAATGGTCTTGTAGGTATTCAATCTTGTCGCTGACATCCTTGGACAGCTCTTTGCCATGGTGGAGAGTTGAGTCTGATTGCTTCTGTGGACAGGTGTCTTTTATACAGGTAACAAGCTGAGAGAAAGAGCATTCCCTTTAAGAGACTGCACCTAATCTCCGCTCGTTACCTGTATAAGATGCCTCGGAGCCAGAAATCTTGCTGATTGATAGGGGATCAAATGCTTATTTCACTCATTAAAATGCATATCAATCTATAACTTTTTTGAAATGTGTTTTTCTGGATGTTTTTGTCTCTCAGTGTTAGAATAAACTCACCATTAAAATTATAGACTGATCATTTCTTTGTCAGTGGGAAACATACAAAATCAGCAGGGGATCAAATAATATTTTCCCTCAATGTAAAGCCTGACTTGCCAACAGCTAAGAGGGAAGGTGAAAGTAATAATGGAGCCAGTGGTGGTTAAAGCCCTGTTCACACTGTGCGATTTATCGTGCGGATTTTGCCGCGACGTCGCAGCAAAATCCGCGCGATGTCGCGCTGTGTAGCTTCTCCAATGCATTTCAATGGAGCTGTTCACATCTTGCCGCGCGTCGCAGAAGCATGTCACAGGTACATGACCCTTTTTTTGCGATTTGCTATCTGCGATTTTGCGATTTGTATTGGTGGTGCTTTGCAAAAATCGCATAATTAAACAGTGATGTCACGCAACATTTTCGCACCATGTTGCGAATATGAAAATCGCAAGGAAAGTCGCGCGATTTTCAAATCGCACAGTGTGAATGGGGCATAAGGCTGGCCATCCACTGGGTCCGTATTCCTGCGATGGTGCGATCATCTGATATCATCTGAAGTCCTCCAACCGATCCTACGACATGCAGGTGAATCAGCCCTCTGCTGAACTGCATCCGAC
The DNA here is from genome assembly GCA_009667805.1 of Leptobrachium leishanense. NCBI lineage: Eukaryota > Metazoa > Chordata > Amphibia > Anura > Megophryidae > Leptobrachium > Leptobrachium leishanense. The sequence continues at coordinate 92,077,715 of CM019064.1, read as the reverse complement.
AGACGATTTCAGACAATTTATGCGATTACAACAGACTAATGATCGAACCAATTTTTTTGGGATTTGGTTAGATGAAATCGGGCGATCTGATACAAGAGAAGTGACAGCCCATAGGATTCAATGGAAAAATATTCTCATTTTTATCTATTCTTTTATTCAAACTTTTTTAAATTCGCAGCAAAAAGCCTTTTTATTGATATTTTAGGAATAATTTTTTTTGGGTTCTCTTTTTTTTTTTTTTTTTTTAAATTCCCCCCCTTTTCTATTTTCTCTGCAAGCTGGCTTCAGCGTTGCTCTCCTTGGTGCTGAAACATTTTCAGCACCAGGGACAGGGGGGTTAATCCCACCACAGCCTGGCGAGTTAATTTATTTTAACCCCTTAAGGACGGGAGTAATTTTACAACTTCGGCGCTGTTTCGGAAGTAGAAGTTTGCTGAGCTCATTTTGACCATTTTTAAGTCACGTATTCTTATACCACCCAGACAAATTATATATCGTTCTTTCCGTCAGACTCGGCAGATTAATAATATATCATTATTATATGTATATGTCATGCCCTGCCAAAATGCTATAACAAAAAATGTAAAAAATTTGAATTTTCAATAAAATTTCAATCTTCCACAGTGTGTAAAGTGTTTTTTTTTTTTAAATTTTATTATCCGAGGCTCTGCGGTCATATTCTATTGGGTAGATCTGTTAAAAAAATTAGAACGGGGAACCCATTTTTTTTTTGGGGAGAAATTGCGTGATTTTAGCTAAACCCCCCAAAAAAAAAAAATCATTAGTGAAGCATCATTGTTCACATTATAATTGAAATGTGAACAATAGTGCTGCATTAAAAAAAACAAAAATTTTTTATTATTATATATATTTTTTTTTTATTATTTAATTTATTATTTTTTTATTATTTTTATTTTTACTTTTTTTACACTTTTATTTTACTTTTACCATGGTCATGTTTGATATCATTGGAAAGGCCATGCTCTGGCCTTTCCAGCAATATCAGCCATGACCCCCTAGCTGCCACCGATCAGGAGATAAAGGGGTTCAAAGAACCCCCCTATCTCCTGCAAGGGATTTCCATAGGAAATCCCTTTGCAGCTAGGGGGTTCCCGGTTAACTGACATCATCGCGCATGGCGCGATGAGTCAGTTGACCAGGGGGTGACCCAGAGGTGGGGGCTGCCATCCAAGATGGCGGCCCCCACCGGAAATAGGCCGCGATCGGGCACAAATTAGTGCCCGGTCGCGACCTGGCAACTAAGGGGTTAACCCCCCATACATCGCTGGAAAGGTCAGGCTGTGACCCTTCCAGCGATGCTGGCCACAGCCGCCGGGGACCAGGCGATCGGGAGATAGAGGGATCCAAAGGATCCCTCCCCTCCAGGCGCTTCCCCTGCTCCGGCGGGGGGGGGACGCCTGAAACTGACGTCATCGCGCCACCGGCGCGATGACGTCACAGCGCCGGAGGAGGGATCACACTGATCTGACTCCGCGGGAGTCAGAGCAGCGTGGGAGCGACCGGAGGAGGTAAGTATTTAGCGAGGGGGCTGTAAACGCCGAGGACGTACATTTACGTCCTGCGGCGTCAAAGCCCACCTAATGCAGGACGTAAATGTACGTCCTGCGGCGTTAAGGGGTTAAGTACGAGCCGGCTGCGTTAGACAGCGGCAGTACTTGACTCTTTCAGCAAAGACCGTTTTTTTTTCTCCCCACAGCGGCCTGGCAGCGACCCCATTTTTATTAATTTTTTATTCAACCATTTATTCTTTTCACTTGCAGAAAAAAAGTATATTTATGCATTTTATTTTTTAGAATTTTTAGGCATTTCTCTGGATTTTTTTTTGTTATTCATACTTAGGACCTTATATATTATTATTTCCAGGCATTTTTTCATGCATTATTTTTATTTAAAACACCTTTTAAAAAGTTTTTTTTTTTATCCCTGTTAGGAGGCTGGTCGGCTTCTTTCGGGGGTGTTCAGCGTTGTTCAGATCGTTGACTGAGCTCAGTGGTTCGCGGCTGCGTTCGGCGGTCTGTTAGACGTATTGTCAGTTGCGTTTGGCGGCTGAGTACAGCGGTCTGTTCAGCGGATCGACGGTTTATCGACGCCCTTCGGTGGTTTATCGATGGTGTTCGGAGGGTTTATTGACTGCATTCGGCAGTTTGCAGCTGCGTTCAGCGGGTTTATAGGCGGCGTTCGGTTGATCCATTTGGCGCACTTCGGTGCTCTGAATAACCCCTAAAGGGTTAGTCTTTATGAAAAAAAAAGTCATAACTGGAGAATCTTTTTAGTTTGTGAAATGTGCTTTATGGAAAATATGACTATCAGGGTTATTCAAAGAGATTCGAAAAGTCACCGCACGTTCGGTGACTTTTCGTTCTCTTCAATTCGGTGCAAATCGGCAATCCCATTTCGGCCACCCTGCGGTGTATTGAGCAAGCACCACAGGGCTGTCGAAGTGCAGGGAAAAGCTGCCGAAAACCTGGCGAATGCACGCCGAAAACCCGCAAAAACATCTGGATTAACCCGTCGAAGATGTCGGAAAAACCCGAGCAGGAGCCGATCACACACAGTGAAGCCTCCGGAAAAAGCCGAGACCGCAGAACAAAGCAGTGAATAAATTAGAAAAACAGTTTGCTTGAATGTTTGAAAAGTGAAACGCTGTTTGCAAAGAAACTACTGAGCGAAAATGTCTGAAATTTACATATGAGGTCCAGGGAATGATAATAAAGAGGGCTGTTACAGAAAAAGAAGTAAACTTAACCACTTCAATGCTGAGGGCGCTCAGCGCGTCCTCAGCATTCCTGCTGGTATGCGGAGGACGCGCTGAGCGCGTCCTCCCATTGGGGTCAGCGTTCGGCCGGGTTCCGGCCGATCGCTGGCCCCCCCGGTGCGGGCTGACATCCTCGATGTCAGCCCGGCATCCGGGACCGCAGCCGCCGGAATTAGGTGTCATCGCGGCAGCGCGATGACATCTAATTCAGGCGCCCCCCCCGCATGTGCGGAGGAGGCGCCTGAAAGGGAGGGGGGGAGGTCCTTCGGGCCTCTCTCTCTCCCGATCGGCGGCTCTGCGGGGGTTAACCCAGGCATCATTTGGAAGGGCACAGCCTGCCCTTCCAAATGGTGCCTGGCATTAACCCCTGGGGAGCTGGATCGCGAATCGGCGCTGAAAAGCGCCGGTTCGCGATCCTTTCCCGGAGCTGGCCGACATCTTGGATGTCGGCCAAGCCTCCGGGAACTCCCCCTGAGGACTGGCGTCATCGTGCGTAGCACGATGACGCCAGTCCTGGACTTAACCCCTAACTGCCACCAACTGTGGAGATAGGGAGTTCCAATGAACTCCCTATCTCCCGATCCGTGGCAGTTAGGGGTTAATGTTTGGTATGGTTGGATCGGCCAGAGCATGGCCGTTCCAACGATACCAAAACATGAAAGTGAAAAAGTTTGTCAAAAAAAAAAAATGAAAAATAAAAATAAGAAAAAATTAAAAAAAAATAAACACTTTTTTTTTTTTTTTGGTTTGTTAATGCAGCAATATTGTTCCCATTTCAACTATAATGTGAACAATGATGCTGCACTAACGATTTTTGTATGCGGTGCGTTTGTTAAAAATAGTGTAATTTTCCCCAAAAAAAAATGTAACGAGACCCCATCTCTAATTTTTTTAACAAGCGCACCCCATCCAAAATATAACCGCAATTGCTCGCATGTTAAAATGTGAAAAAAAACACTTTACACATTGTAAATTATTGAAAATACATATTTTATTGCATTTTTTGTTATAATATACAGACATGACATAACGTATACATATAATAATGACATATTATGAATCTACCGAGTCTGACGGAAAGAACGATATATAATATGTCTGGGTCATATACTAAAATAAGCCTTCAAAACACGTTTAAACATGATGAGCAAAACCGGTAAAAATGACCTCAGCACAGGGGTGGGAAAAGCCTCAGCAGCGAAAGGGTTAAAATATAAAAAAAGTCGGACTTTTTTGAAAAAAAAAAAATATATCCAGAAAAATGCTTAAAATTTCCTACAAAATCTATAAATAAAGAGACTCTTTACTACAGAATTTTTTAATGAACGGTTTATTAGATATTGAATTAAAACAGGAATATTTTTAACATTGAAGCCTATGGGATTCGCCTGAATAAACCTGCTGAATTAAACCACCGAATGGCAGGGCATTTCGGGAACATTTCACTGCTGGTTTGTGTTCTCTGAATAGCCGAAGCTGTGCTTTTCGGGGGGTTTTCACTGCCCTCGAACAGGCACCGAATGTACAGGCAATTCTCCAGGATTTGGCGTATTGCCTGCACTCTGGATAGCCGAATGGCCAAGAAAGTTAACCGAACGCTGATTTTCAGCGTTCGGTTACCTTTCTCCAGCCATTAGGATCTCTTTGAATAACCCTGTATGTATAAAACACTGAAATTGGCACCAGCGTGGAAAATGAGAAGGTGAGTAAAGGAAGCAGCATTGTTCATTTTATATGTGAAAAATTTATAATTTCACAGCCTTAGGGAAAAAGGTTTTATTTTGATTAAACAAAAATAAAAAAAAAATTAATGTTATACATGGTCATGCTTCTATCATTGGAAAGGCCAGACTCTGTTCTTTCTTTTTTTCTTAAATTAAATTCTTTATTTTCAGAAATGGGGATTCAGTGCAAAAAATACAGCGTGAAGTCGCTCATAGATAACAGAAAAATAGTATAAGTTAGCATGTATAAAGTTTTTATGCAGTACAGAGAAACCGTACATATCGATACAGACAAAGATAGAATGAGACAAACTAGAACACGACAAACAATCAAAACAAAACAAAACGGAAAAAAAGGGATCAATAGAAAATAGACATGGGTGTCCCCACCCATTAGAGATAGAGAAAGGACTCAAAGGGAAAATTGTACAACTGCCCGAACTTCGAAGTAGACCTGTCTACAGTCTATGGAAGATCAGCTTCCGTCCAGGACTCCCATATTTTACTATAAGAATGCAGTGTTCTGTGCAACCTAGCTGACCGTTTGTTCATGGTTCGCACCTCCTAAATAATTTGTAGAACTCTTCGCCAAGGTGGAGGATCAGCAGACCTCCACGTCCCCACTATCACTTTCCTCGCTGCTAACAGGAGCTTAGACAAAAGGCAATCATGAGCACCAGACAGCCCACCCACCGGATGAGACAGGAGAAACTTCCATGGATCCAGAGGTACAGCGAAGTCCAGAACTGTAGAAACCATGGTGTGGACCCTGCCCCAGTAAGCACCCAGGACTGGGTGCGACCACCACATGTGGGCATGGGTCTCCTTGTCACCACAATTCTGCCAAAAGGTGTCCGGAATAGCTGAATTCACTTTGTGGAAATATGCGGGGTGATATACCATCTCTTCATGGTCTTGTAAGTGTTCTTGTAGAGAGACATTAGTAGAGGACTTAAAGATAGCTTCCCAGACATCAGCCCAATCGTAGGGATCTGCTGGCCCATGCTCTCTCTCCCATGCCACCATATAAGGAAGGGGCTCCGACCCCCTGTAGTGGCCAGGTCAGGCACCAGCATCAATATAAGACCACTGGGATATTCCCCATGAACGCACAACCTCTCCACATAGGTTTACGGTCTTGCGAGTGCCTCTGCATCCATGAAGATGTTACATAGTGACGACATTGCAAGTAATGAAAAAAATCAGGAGGTCTCAATCCGAGAGTGCTGGCGCTTAGCTGACGTGTTATCAGAGAGCGCAGGTGCTCGGCTCAGCGTGGGAGATTCTTAGCAGGGGGGATTTCATACTGGATGAAAGGGCCCGGTCCAGCATCACTGGCCCACTCCCTCTGCCACTGGATCTCCAGGGATTCAGCCCCCTCGCTGCAAAAAAGGTAAGCAGGAGGAGAGGGGGCAATGTTTATAAATTAGTGGATGTGTGTGTTTAGGTGTATGGGAGTGGAAGTGTGTGTGTGTTTAGGAGTGATGTGTATGGGAGTAGTTAGGTGTTCGTGTGTGGTTTTAGGTTTATGGAAGTGGATAGGTGTTTGGGGTGGCAAGGTTTGTGTGTTTAGGTGTATGTGGGTAGGTGTGTAAGAGGGACGTTGTCACGCGAGCCCCCCACAAACCAGCTATCGGTCCCTGTACACAGAGCCTTATCTACTCTTCCGATCCTTGAATGGTCGGCCCTGCTTGCTCTAATAGAAGCTACCCTCAGGGACTCATACAATTCGGGTCCGTAACAATAGCGATAATAGCAAGTGAATCTGTGAATCGAAGAGTCAAATCTCTCAGCACTGGGGGAAATAACTCCACGACAGGGCTGCATCGCGTCGTCTGAATTTAAACCCGGCAGCTCTGCGTCATCACACTCAGGGCCAGCGCTAACGCCTTACTGTCTGGCTTCCTGCCAGTTTGAGGGGGAGGAATTTTTGAGAGTGCGGCAGCAGTGACGCCGGCTGCCGGCCGGGCAGAGACCCGGCGCAGCGCGGCACCACCTCCTTCTCACTCTGGCCCAGTGAGCGGAGGTGGCGCCCTGCCGATGTCATCATTGGTGGGGGCGGGCCGGGCGCCGCCATCTTGGTGGAGACTAATAGGAGCAGAGTCTGCCACTATCTTGGTCTCCACCAAGATGGCGGCGCCCGGGGGGTGTTTCTCCCTAGGCTAGCGGCCGCTGGCAGCATGCAGCTTGGCCGCTCGCCAGGGATGGAAACCACCTGGCCAGCATGTGATCTCGTGAGAACGCGGCTGCGCGGCTGGTCAGGTGGTTCCCGGCGAGCGGCCAAGCTGCAGCATGCCAGCGGCTGCTCGCCTCATGGAGAAGAGAACGCCGGGGGAGCCAGCATAGGGGCAGGTGAGCTGCAGGGGGCAATATATACCCATATGTGAGCTGGGGGCAAATGTACCCATATGTGAGCGGGGGGAAAATATACCCATGTGTGAGCTCTGGGGGCAAATATACCCATGTGTGAGCTGGGGGCAGATATATCCATATGTGAGCTGGGGCAAATATACCCATATGTGAGCTGGGGCAAATCTATCCATATGTGAGCTGGGGCAATTATACCCATATGTGAGCTGGGGCAAATATACCCATAGGGCAGCTGGGGGGCAAATATATCCATATGTGAGCTGGGGCAAATATATCCATATGTGAGCTGGGGCAAATATACCCATATGTGAGCTGGGGCAAATCTATCCATATGTGAGCTGGGGCAATTATACCCATATGTGAGCTGGGGCAAATATACCCATAGGGCAGCTGGGGGGCAAATATATCCATATGTGAGCTGGGGGGGCAAATATATCCATATGTGAGCTGGGGCAAATATATCCATATGTGAGCTGGGGCAAATATATCCATATGTGAGCTGGGGCAAATATACCCATATGTGAGCTGGGGCAAATCTATCCATATGTGAGCTGGGGCAATTATACCCATATGTGAGCTGGGGCAAATATACCCATAGGGCAGCTGGGGGAAAATATATCCATATGTGAGCTGGGGCAAATATATCCATATGTGAGCTGGGGCAAATATATCCATATGTGAGCTGGGGCAAATATACCCATATGTGAGCTGGGGCAAATCTATCCATATGTGAGCTGGGGCAATTATACCCATATGTGAGCTGGGGCAAATATACCCATAGGGCAGCTGGGGGGCAAATATATCCATATGTGAGCTGGGGGGGCAAATATATCCATATGTGAGCTGGGGCAAATATATCCATATGTGAGCTGGGGCAAATATACCCATATGTGAGCTGGGGGCAAATATACCCATATGTGAGCTGGGGCAAATATACCCATATGTGAGCTGGGCAAATATACCCATGTGTGAGCTGGGGGCAAATATACCCATGTGTGAGCTGGGGGCAAATATACCCGTGTGAGCTGGGGCTATATATATATCCATGTGAGCTGGGGGCAATATATATACCCATGTGAGTTGGGGCAAATATATCTATGTGAGCTCGGGGCAATATATATACCCATGTGAGCTGGGGCAAATATATCCATGTGAGCTGGGGGCAATATATATGTATCTGGACATGTTCTGGTTTGTATATACAGTATGTATCTGAGTGGGCATGATATCAGTGAGTATCTTAAAAAAAGTATTGGCACTTGTACTCGGTCTTAAAGTGGTATCGGTGCAACACTAGAGTGTGTATATACAGTATGTATGTGTGTACATGGGGATTATTATGGCACCTCTATCCTGATTGGCTTGACATGACACGGATGGGGGGGGCACCAAAACGCACCTTCGCCTGTCATGCTCCGAACCCCCAGACCCTCTGGCGCCCCCTTTTGTTTTCCTTTTCACCATGGTCTGCATGATCTATACAGGTTCCAGGACTTTTGTTTTCTATACTCTCTCCTGGACTCAGATTTGCACGATGGACCTGGAACCTCACCTGCCCTTCATCCTCCCCTAATGAACCCTGCATATGAGGAAGTCACACCCTCTACTCTGGACTTCCTCATTGAAGTTTCCCAGCCTAGCAAGTGCAGACTTGAACTCCTGAGATCCTTACCTGGACCCCCTCCTGCTTTTGATACAAAGACATTCCTGCTTCCCCTCTGCTGAACCAACATTCATTTCTGGTATCCTCCTTGTCCCCCCTATACCCCTCTGTAATATTACCATTACTAGTGTACCAAACCCCTGCTTAACCGTGACTATTCTATTGCCTGCTTCCATTTGTACCTTCGCTTAGATTATGTGTTATCTGTAATGTCTGTGTTCTCCTTCTGGTCATTCAGACTCTTTTACCCTCTGTTTGTCCTACCTCCTAGCTCCTCCAAATCTTGAGTTCCCACTACTCCCAGCTATCCTCTTGTTGTTTAGTCCTATCGTGTATTCTATCGTATTTTGTTCATATCTATTACTTTAATAAACCCCGTTACCCCTGTATCCTGTCTTCTGTTGCTATTGTAGCGCTCACTCCCGGAGGAGCCGCTGAAAATGAACCACGGGTCAGTCTCCCCACCTAGGGAATAAATATACTCCAACACTGTTGTGAGTTCTTTATAATATAAATAGTTTACTAAAATCTTGAGCAGATGTTTAAGCACGGTATTCACAAGTATTATTACAGTATTTTCGTATTTCGGTAAAACGCGCAGCGGAAAAGAAACGAAACACGAGGCTTCGTATTTCGGAAAATAAAATATTCGCGACCGAACATAAAAGAATGCAATTTCCCGATAATTCAGAAAAAGGGAACACGTAGCGAAACCCAAAAAACATACAATCCCTTCGTATTGCGGTAAACGCGCAGCGGAAAAGAGAAAAATATAGTTCGGAACGTAACTCTATCTTTAACCCCCTTATTCCGATTCGTAACAAATTGAGTCCTGCACAGGTTAAGTCCCAGAATGTAAAGAAGGTGTATATGTATGTGTGTGGTACCCGGGTACTGTTCAACTGGCCAGTGAATTTACATGAAGGAAAGTCTTCGACTAGTCAGTTGGGGCCCTGTGGACTTTAAAGGTCAAGCTGCTGTTTTCTCTTTAATCACAAACAGCCTTGGAGGCCTCTCACCCATCCGACGCAGGCTTTAGGCTCCGCTGACCCAGGACGTCTATCCACCGGATTTTGACTGGGGATACTAGCGGCCGGATCCGTTGTCTGACTTCATGCAGCTTGTCCAGCTCACCGCCTGCTCTCCGTTCGATTCCGCCGGTCTGCAGCAATGTCTGGGCTCTGACAAGTCTCCTTCTCCTCAGGTTGAGTGACCCAAACAGGAATAACAGGTCTCCCTCGGGCTTTGGCCTAGGTTCTCCCGCGATCTCCTCAGTGCGTCTGCTTTCTCCTGTTCCCTGGCGCGCTCTGGAACTTTCTCCACGAGGCAGAGGATGTAAGTGTCCAGTCCCCACCCACTTCCTGTCTTCTTGCAAAGCATGCCGGGCATTGTAGTCCCAATGTCCAGTATCTCTGATCGCTATAGTCTCCATCTTGTGGCCAAAAATAGGTACTGCCACAGCAAGATTCTTAACACAGCGCTACACTCTCCCCCTCCTAGAACTCTTGGGTCTCTCCAAGGAGGTACAACAGTTACATTACATTTCCACAATATTTGAATACAATTTACATAACATGTACAGGTTCAGCAGCATACATGCAGTGGGTTAGGAACACTTCCTCAAGTTGACTCATATTTTGGGCTACCTCAGCTAGCATAGCAGACACTTCAGGCAACCTCCGCACCGTGGTGATGGCCTCTTCAGTGCTATGTCCTGGTGAGTCGTAGGTGAGGCATTGGGGCGGTCAAACAGAGCGTTTTGGTTCTGGCTCAATCAGTTCTTCTTCAGGTGGAAGTACTATAGGTGCTGGCTCAGTCCTTCTCTCTATCACTGGAGCAGACGTTTCTTCAGAGTATGATCCCTCCAAGGAAGGCATAGAACTATAATCACCTGAATAAGCCTCCGGAGCTACCGGGATCCCCACAGCCTCAGGGACTTCCAACTGAAATTCAAGAGGCTCAGGGATATCAACAGTCTCAGGGACCTCCAACAAGAATTCAGGAGCTTCAGGCCTCAAATTACTCTCCCATCGTTCAGGAACTAAGATAATCTCTTCAGGCTCCGGTGAACGTATCCAGTCCAGACAGAAACTTTCTTCCTCACTGTCTCTTTCGCTCTCTTCGACAGCCCGGGTCTGTTGAGACCGAGTAACAGGAGGCAAACATGGAACAGGCGGATTTGGCAGAGGCGGTTCGTCCCCAACTGGCATCCTTACAGCCTCTCTCAAAGGCAACAAATGATTTCGGTGCCAGTTCTTAATAGGCCCAGCCTTTCCATCCGGGCGAATCTGATACACTGGTAGACCCGGCAGTTGTTTGCAGACAATGTAAACCTGGGAACTCCACCTATCCGCCAACTTGTGTCTCGCAGCAGCACCCAAGTTCTTCAATAGAACCCTATCACCGGGTTGTAGATCTTGTATTCGAACTTTCAGGTCATAGTTCCTTTTGTTTCTTTGCTCCCTGTTTCCCGAGGTCAAACGGGCCTGTTCAAACGCAGAAGCCAGATTCTTTCAGAGCCTATCCACGTAGTTTCTATGGGAAGCTACTGATGTCTGGTCTAGGGATAACCCAAATGCCAAATCAACCGGCAGTCGAGCCTCCCTTCCGAACATAAGACGGTACGGCGAGTATCCAGTTGCATCACTCTCCGTACTGTTATATGCATGCACCAGAGTAGCTATGTGCTGACTCCAACTCTGCTTCTCCACATTCGACAAGGTCCCCAGCATGTTTAGCAGTGTGCGATTAAACCTTTCAGGCTGAGCATCACCTTGAGGGTGATATGGTGTAGTTCGGGTCTTTTGGATTCCCAACAGCTCTAACAATTGCCCCACCAGTCTGCTTTCAAAGTCTCTACCCTGATCAGAGTGTATCCTCCTTGGCAGTCCGTAGTGAACAAAGAACTTTTCCATCAACACCTTGGCCACGGTCGGAGCGCGTTGATCTTTTGTGGAGAATGCTTGGGCGTAACGGGTGAAATGATCAGTCACTATTAGAATGTTCCCTTGCCCACTAACATCCGGCTCTAAACACAAGAAGTCAATGCACACCAAATCCATGGGTCCCTGGCTCTGCAGATGGCTCATTGGAGCAGTTCGGGTCGGTAGAGTCTTCCTCTGAATACACCTTACACAGGAGTGACAATAGCTTTCCACTTCAGCTCTCATGCAAGGCCAATAGAACCTATCTCGCACCAGCTTAAAAGTTCTTTCAGCACCCAAATGTCCATGCTCATCATGTAGTGATCGCAACACACTCTCCCTATGTTTAGTAGGGAGGAATAACTGTTGAATCTCTTCAGCGCTAGTTGAGGGGCCCCTTCGGTAGACCACCCCATCCAATATCTTTAACCGCTCCCACTCTGTAAGGTACCAGCGTGACAGGTAAGATTCCGAACCCAGGATGCAGTGACACACGGAGACCAGGTTAGGGAAAACAGGGGTTTATTGTAGGATTCAGATAAATAATAAGTCCAGGTTATGTAGGATGCAGGGCAGAACTTAAAGATGAAAGAGACCAACTGGAATATGGAATCTTGGTGGATACGAGGGGATGCAGGAAACAATACAAGAAGACACAGAGGGCAGACACACGGAGGAGACTTACTGGGGATACGAGACAGGACAGGAAAAGGGCTGGATGGTTTCTTGAATAGCTGAGGAATCAGGAGACAGTTGATCAGCGGGAAACCAGGATGCAGGGATCTAGGATGAAGTCTCTGGATGGCTCGGGAGACTTGATGCAGATGGGAAGCACAGGATAGATTCTGGATCAGTGTGCTTGGCTTGCTGGCTCAGGAACCATAATGCAGAAGCATTGTCTTCTGGGTGCTCCACCCTTAAATAGGGATTAGTCTCTGTGTAGATTAGAGGCACCTGTTATGCCTGCAATCTGAGAGCAGGGTGGGACATAGGATACGCCGTCTTGTGGAAGTGCTGCCCTGCATTCAGGACAACGCAGCACCAGGTTTGCCTTTCTTCCTTTTACGGCGGGCTTTACGTGGGGTGCTGGGGGGCTCCAGACAGGGGTCCTGACAGATCCTCCCCTTTAAGGCCACGCTCTGAGTGGCCCATGCTTGACCACCAGCTGGAAAGTCCACTGTTGTGACCGCTGTAGGAAACTGGTCAATGATACCCGTCCTATGGGTTAGGTCGCGATCAGGGCACCTCACAATTGTTCCTTGAACTGTGTACGGGGTGGTCTTCCACACAGCTTCCTCCGGGATAGGTACCTCTTCATCGCTGGACTCTGGGGGTATGAAATCCAAGCATGGTTTGCACCTTGGAATAAGACTGGTACGTTTGTTGGTGCTGGGGTCTGGTTCAGCAGTCAAACCGGGTTGAAACTTGGTCTTTTTGCTATGGGTAATGGGAGAGTCCACCTTTGACATTCCAGAGACACCTTTGGAAGTGATTGAGGCACAAAGATAGGTCGCTGGATTCTTGGATGGTTCAGGCAACAAGGCATCCAGGTGGGTACGACGTTGACCAGGTGGCCCTTGACTACGCCGTGCAGTCTGTGGTTGGTTGTCAGCCTCAGAGTCCGTGGTTTCCCAACCAACATCCGAGTTGCTGCATACAGGGACCACAGTTGCGGCGCTACTGGCTTTGTTGGGTATGTCGTACCTGGCAATGGTGGGTTCACCGGTATGGCATTCTGTGGGATCCGATGTTGGCACCATGTTGTTCTGCTGAGATGCCACGTTGCGCCGGATTCCTTCCATCGCTTGAGCAAAGGTTTTCACCTGCCGTTGGAGGGTGGCAATGGTGTGGGCAGTCTCTGCAGATACTGTAGACTGGTTCAAGACAATCTCATCAGTCTGAACCGCAGCTTCCGTGGTGAGCGGCACTTCTGTTTTGGTAGTGGGCACCTCAAGGTCTCCTCGCTCGACCCCCGGGTTTCTGTGGGGGGAGCTGGGTCACAAGTGTCCTGATCAGCAGAGACACCTAGTCCCAGAGAACCATGAGGGCGGTACTGGGCACTACCTGCAGTGAAGTCCGGCAACGGGTTCACGGTCTTGGCACAGATAGACATTATATCCATCGGTTCAGCTGGATCATTCTCTATGAACGCCGTAGGCTCTGGATATACTTGCTCGACGTCCATGAGTTCAGTAACGTCCTCAGATCCATTTACCTGGGGTCCAAAGGGCTCAGTTACCGGTGTTGGTGAGGACACCGGTGTTGGCATCGATTGGACATGGGGTAGGGGTGCCTGATCAGTCTTTGATAGGGGAGCAGTCCTTGATGCCGGAGTGGTTTTAGGCACCGAGGATTTTTTTGGAGCATACCTTCTTGCCGAAGTTAATTTTGGCAACGACTCCTCAGGAGTAAATCTTTTGGGGGGCCGCACTGGGCAAATGGGGAGCCAGTGGCCGGAATTTCCACAATAGATACAGAGGTCTGCCGCTATTCTTCGGGCACGCTCCTCTGCGGATAAGGGTCCTTGCATTTTTCTTGCTTCAGGAACACACACTTTAGCAGAAGGGGCCCCTTTTCTTTGCAGCAGACTTGAAAGGAATTCTATCAGGTGGGCGATTAACTCTTGGAAGGATTTTTGAAATAGCTCCATTATAGCCTGTGTCACTGCGGGTTCGGTGGGTTTGGGCTTCTGCATTCTGTAAGGTACCAGCGTGACAGGTAAGATTCCGAACCCAGGATGCAGTGACACACGGAGACCAGGTTAGGGAAAACAGGGGTTTATCGTAGGATTCAGATAAATAATAAGTCCAGGTTATGTAGGATGCAGGGCAGAACTTAAAGATGAAAGAGACCAACTGGAATATGGAATCTTGGTGGATACGAGGGGATGCAGGAAACAATACAAGAAGACACAGAGGGCAGACACACGGAGGAGACTTACTGGGGATACGAGACAGGACAGGAAAAGGGCTGGGTGGTTTCTTGAATAGCTGAGGAATCAGGAGACAGTTGATCAGCGGGAAACCAGGATGCAGGGATCTAGGATGAAGTCTCTGGATGGCTCGGGAGACTTGATGCAGATGGGAAGCACAGGATAGATTCTGGATCAGTGTGCTTGGCTTGCTGGCTCAGGAACCATAATGCAGAAGCATTGTCTTCTGGGTGCTCCACCCTTAAATAGGGATTAGTCTCTGTGTAGATTAGAGGCACCTGTTATGCCTGCAATCTGAGAGCAGGGTGGGACATAGGATACGCCGTCTTGTGGAAGTGCTGCCCTGCTTTCAGGACAACGCAGCACCAGGTTTGCCTTTCTTCCTTTTACGGCGGGCTTTACGTGGGGTGCTGGGGGGCTCCAGACAGGGGTCCTGACACACTCTTTGTAGACCAATCTGGCTCCACTCGGGGAGTTGGTTAACAAAATCTCTCGCTGGTTTGCAGACAGGGCCTTTATGGTCAAGGCAATTAAAGGGTCTCTGGCCTGATCCGCTTTCAGGTCCTGTCTCGAAAAGGTAGGTAAATTTTCATCCCTTAACTGCGTAGGGTTACAGTAGAACTCAGGAACAGCCGCAGCCATAACTCCTATGGCCTCCGCTTCAATCCCTCCTTTGACCCGGCGCTCTGTTCCTTGACACAAAGCTTGCACCCCGTCTGGAGTCAACTGAGTCCATTCTGTAGTGTAGGGTCTTCTCGACAACGCATCAGCATCTCGATTATTCACCCCAGGGCGATACTTCAGGCTGAACCGAAACCCTGACAGAGCGGCCAACCACCGATGTCCCGTTGCGTCCAGTTTTGCGGTAGTAAGGATGTAGGTAAGAGGATTGTTATCCGTCTTGATCACGAACTCAGCTCCATACAGATAGTCTTTCAACTTGTCTACCACTGCCCACTTCAAGGCTAGGAACTCCAGCTTGTGAGTAGGATAGTTCTTCTCCGAAGGCGTAAGGCTCCGGCTCACGTACGCTACAGGCCTCAGCAATCCACCATACTCCTGATATAGGACTCCTCCCAGACCTTCTCGGCTGGCATCCACATGTAGTTCATACGGCTTGTGAGGGTCCGCATAGGCCAAAACAAGAGCTCGGGTTAGACTCTCTTTCAGCTTTACGAAAGCTCCTTCACATTGACTGGTCCATTCACCTTGTATAGACTCTCGAGCTTTCCTTGGCCCCGGAGCGGACGGGTTTTTGTCAGAGACCTTGCAGCCTTCTTCGGTGGTTTCTTCTGCAGGAGTTTGTTCAGTGGTTGAGCTATTTTGGCGAATCCTTCCACAAATCTTCGATAATATGAACAGAATCCCAAGAAAGATCTAAGCTCAGTGACGTTTCGGGGTCTAGGCCAAGAAGCTACGGCCTCCAACTTCCGAGGATCTGTCGAAACACCTTCTGCTGAGACCACATGTCCTAGATACGTAACAGACGGTAAGACAGAATTGGCATTTCTCCAGAGACAGTTTCAACCCTCTTCATGGAGCCTCTTCAAGACCTTCTCCAGACGTTGTTCATGTTCTTCCAGAGTCTTCCCAAACACAATTATGTCATCCAGGTACACTAATACTTCAATTAAATTCATATCCCCGACTGTCTTCTCCATCAACCGTTGGAACGTAGCTGGAGCCCCCGTAAGGCCTTGAGGCATTCTGTTGAATTCAAAGAACCCTAGTGGACAGATGAACGCAGTTTTCTCCTTGTCTTCAGGATGCATGGGTATCTGGTGATATCCACTTCGCAGGTCTAGTACACTAAACCACTTTGCTCCAGACAAACACTGTAGGGCATCTTCTATCCGAGGAGTGGCATATTGATCGGGGATGGTTCTCCGGTTCAATGTGCGGTAGTCTATACATAGGCGGACAGAACCATTTTTCTTCCGGACCAACACTATGGGAGATGCATATGGACTCCTGGACTCTTGAATCACCTCGGTTCTTTGTAATTCATTCAGTTGCTCTCGCAGATCATCCAAGTCTCCCAGCGGAACTCGCCTTGATCTTTCACGAAACGGCTTGTCTTCTTGTAACCGAATGCGGTGCTCACGCACTTGGTTACAACAACCTAAAGGTGTCTATCAATGTACCCACTGCAAAGCCTGTAAATTTGTAAAAAAATCACAACAATTTACCAGTAACATCACCAGACGTCATTATGATATTAGACAATTTATGAACTGTTCCAGTAAAATACTTGTTTATTTGATTACATGTGAATGTGGTGTACAGTACGTTGGCAAAACGATACAACAATTTAAACGCCGTATTCTTCAACACATTAATTCTGTATACAATAATCTTGAAACTTCGGTCTCTAGACATGTTCGAAATCAGCACGATTCAAAGCCTTCATGTCTTTCTTTCCAAGCCATTGAAAAGATGACTTGTGGACCTAGAAAAGGAAATTTTGACAAAAATCTTTGTCAGCGAGAATCCTTTTGGATATACACACTTAAAACCTTGTATCCACTTGGCCTAAATGAGGACTTCAATTATACACCATTTATTTGATTATTTAATCATTTTCATCTCATTTTTTACAAGGCCCCTCTATATATATTTATACATCTCATATTTTATAATTTTGTATACATTTTTTGCTTTTTTGTTTCCCTCCATAGCCTTATGGAATAAGGTTCAATACCTCCACTATGCATATACTTGCACATTACCACTCTGCTATTTTTAGTTAAATGAGTATGCAAATTATGTCTTTATCATATGCATTATTAATATTACTTCTTTGTTCATCAACATTTCTATTTAGTTTCTATTCTACCATTGGGATTAGTGCATATATTTGTACTGTACTGTCAATCTTATTATATTATATTATTATTTGTATACATCTTCATTACTGCTACTTCATTATTGCATTCAATGCTAATGGCACCAAATAGTTTCATAATGATTCTTTTTATTTCTTATTATCTTCCTCTTATTATAAGTTACAGTTTCATGTTTATTACTATAGGCTTCTTTCAGTATTATTACCCATTTTAATATCAACATTTTATCATGGTTATCTTGATAATTTTATTATCTAGGTATAGGTTCTTATTTAATTAATTGTTCATCATCATTTCATACATCAATTAATAGTGACTGCATTCCTTTTATTATTTCTTCTTTTGCTGTATACTTATGTGCCACCATGCATATAATACCAGCATATTTATACTTCAATTATTATGCCAATCTTTATACTTTTCAATTCATCTATCTATTCAGATATGGCTTTATTTATCCAATCTAATTGATTCATTATCACTATTTCATACACCATCTAATAGAGATTGTGTTCCCTTAATTATCGTCTCTACCATTTTTCTATTGCTTTATACTTATGCATCGCCGTGCAGGAATGGCATTTAGTGCTGTAGTATTGTGCCACTTCACATACGGCATTATCATCAATCCTTTACAGCACTTATTCATACATATATTCCATTGCATGGTTTTTCCAAGCCACTTCTCATGGATAATATTTTTTTATTTTACTACTATCCATACACATTAATATCACTGTTACCTTACCAATTGTATTTAAGGTCAGTGGTACTAAATAGCCTTATTATAGCTCATTTTGGTCTGTTTTTGATTTATTCTACTTATCAATTGCATTTGTCGTATTTCAGTCACGGTCTTATGATTTCCATTTCATTACAAATGGTTCGTTTTGTTCTGTAACATTATTACTTTTTGATTTTAGCATCCTTTTCATTCTATCCATTATGACTATTTTGACCATTAATTTGATATTCATCTATTCAGACAATTACCATCTTATATATGTAATATTTAGTGCTGTAACATTTTTACCAATTATACATGGCATTATTATCCACCTCTTACGGCACTTATATATATATTTATACTCTCCTGTATGACTCAGTCTATCTATGTCACCTTTCATAGAGAATCATTTAATTCATTTGAATGCATCCTACTTTGTGTTTATTTCGTTTCAGTGATGTCTGTATTTTCCCACTAGTATCACCTTAATATATGGTGATTAATTTATTCCAATACGGCTCCTTTGAGTTCCGATTCATATTATAATTACATTGTAGCGAGATTTTCTCGCCTCATTGATTCCCCTAGTGAACGGATCGAATTGGGATTACCATTGGATCTCTGTGGTGCCAATCCTCATGACAGTCGTTTGATTGGAGCATTTGCCATTGCCTCTCCCATTGGCTAGATTCATAGGCAGGGATGGAACATTGAGAATTTAAAATCCCCTACCTGTCTTCAGTCCGTAAGCACTCCTGACGAGCCATTTCAGGCGAAACGCGCGTCGGGTGCGCCTCTCAGACCGGAGCTCCTTGTTCTTTTTGGTGATTTGCATTTTTGACATCCCTCATATGCATGTATACCCCGCTGATGGTTTCTATTGATACTATGAATCTGGATAATTATTGAAATGCTTTCACATTGGGCTATTTGAGCCAATTTATGCTTAACAAGAGCTCCTCTTTGTTGACTTTTCTGCTGGTTTAAGGGTGCGCCTTTTAGACTGGAGCTCCTTGTTCCTTCTGGTGATTTGCATTTTGACATCCTTTATATATATGTATACCCCGATGGTCGGTCCCATTGACACTAGGAATCTGGATAATTATTGAAATGCATTCACATTGGGCTATTTGAGCCAATTTATGCTCAACAAGAGCTCCTCTTTTTTTACCTCTTTTTTGACCACTTTTGCTGGTTTAAGCGCAGTGGTTCATTATTCAATTGGTTACCACTTTCATTCGCCACAATACCTTGAGGTAACCCTCGAAGGCTACCTATTGTATTGATTACTGATTACATCTCCTGCCACCATACATTATTATCTTTTCAGCAGAATCGTTTTTGTTTTTATTTTATTATTATGTTTTGTGAGCACTGTCTATTTATGTACAATTGTTTGCCGATTTTAACTCTATTCAATAAAAGTTAATTATTAATCATTGGTCTCTGGGAGACATTAGTACTCTGATGTTCCATCAGAGTAACTGTAGTTACTGACATCGCCTGACTAGACAAAAATGCTTGCACCGGCCCTGATCACACTGCACCCCCCGCGCGACCTGTTCCAGCCAGCACCTAGCCTGGCACCCGGCCAGCTAACAGCGTGGAAGGTGCTGCCGGGTGCCGGGCATCCCCAGGATGGCAGGACGTGACAGACATGTGGTGAGGTCAGTGGCTGGTGAGGCACTGGCTAGTATCAGCCCTGTAGCCCCTCTCAGTGCTGTCTGAGAGCAGAGCCCCCCTACCTGCAGTGTGCCGGTCTGGGGACTGCGCTGTGGGGTCTCCTCGGGGGTACTTTGGTTCAGGCAGCCAGGGTGGTGATGGGGGACTGGCTGCTTAGCCTGGCCGCTGATTAACCAGCTCAGGGCAGGCTGGTCACTGATGTGGGAAGTGAACAAAATAATGCTAAAATAAAGTTTTATTTAAGTTTTCATCGCTATCACTTAATGGCAGGTAAGGCTCTGCCACCCCTGACGGCACATCCCTGGTGTTTAGATGCATGTATAGGTATGTAATAGGGTGTGTAGGCACATATATAAATATATATGTAGAGAAAAACAAGTGCGTCTCAAAACTAAAAACAAAACAGTCAAAGGAGAAACTTTACAGTAATGCTTCTCATTTTGCTGTTTAGCTTTGATAAGCGGCAACACTACACATCACTGGACTAACAGTGGTTTTAGACGGTTTTTACAACACTGACAAAAAACGGCATTTAATGGATACCCCATAGCGAAACATGTTGCAGGTTTCTGGGTTATTTAAAAGGACACTACTCATCTTCACCACTTTGTTGATTGAAAGTAGTCCTGATATGAAGAGTGCATCCCTTTCTCCCTGATGCCCCAATCTGTTAAAATGCTGGGTGAAGTGGAGGGGTTTCCACCACCCCACCCAGCATCACCAGCAGTGAATTTCCTGGCTGCCAGTCACCGGTGAAGTCGGCAGGCAGATAACGTGCCACCGTCACTCTCTCTGAGACCGATCGCTGTAGTCTTAGTGCTGGCCTTGGACTGGCCACTTTATAGATTTATAAAGGGTCAGGATGTGAGGAGTGCCCCCACCCGTGGTTCACCAATCTCGTGAAAACACTGGGTGAAGCGGAGGAGTTTCCACCACCCCACCCAACATCACCAGCAGCTGGGATTTTTGAATTTCCATGCTGCTGGTTACCAGATTAGTCATGCAGACATTGCAGAGTACATACCGACATCACCCTCTCCGAGTCCACCCGCTGTGGACTGGATCTGCAAATGCAAACAGCTCCTTTCCATCGTTCTGCCCTAGAACTATGGAACTTGTGTACGTAAAGTACGTAAGTCCCATAGCGATGCACAATTTACAGTTGCTACGCTTCGTAAATTGTGAAGAGGAGGAGCTGCAGACAAAGAGGGACAACATTTAAGTAAAATTTCCCAACCAAAAAAGAAAAAAATATTGTCCAGAGGCTGAGCATCTGCCCAATTATTTAAGGGGAAAAAATAGAACTGCGTTTTTTTTTATTTTGCTGAGAAAAGCTTTATAAACAAGCAGGAGGAGCAAGCATTTATTTATTGTCTTAGTAAGCAGGTTGTATAGACGTAGGCCTGTTATCCACTGGAAATATTAGCAGAGGACAGCCCAGGTGATTTATCGCCCTTGCAGGACCTCACTCAGCTGTGCTCTGCGGCAGCGTTTCTGATCTTCAGCAAACTACAGCAAGCGTGGAAAAACACACAAGTCATGTGACCAGCGCTGGCCAATGAGCTATTGCAGGAGGAGGAGCCAGATACCGGAAGTGTGTTCACGTGTTATTATGAGTACGTACTGCACACACCACAGGTAGAGAGAGGTATGTGCCCTTATTTTGCAGCACGGACTCTCTTTCCCGGAACTAGGCTGTACGTGACGTCACAGGACGTCAATCCCGGACACGGTGACGTGTAATTTTGCACGTCAACGCCTGTCATTTACTTTTTGTTTGGCTCTTGTTTCACTTATACAAGTCTTTTTTACTAATAGATTCGCACGTGTTTATTTTGTCTAGTCCAGGAACACATGGAATAAGTGCACACTGCATGGTAAGCCATGCTATACTTTGAAATTACCCACAAATTATGTTATAGGATGGGCATTGTTAGGATTTGAGCCATGCTAAGGCAGGGATCTCAAACTCTGCCCCCTCAGATGTTGGCTCCCTACAAGTCCTAAGGCACGTTCAGTTCCTCAGCAGCTGCTGAATTGTTTCATTGCAGCAGTTCAGTTTGCTGCAACAGTCTCACTGAACGCTTTGGCTGTGAATAGGATTGCTTAATGAAAGGTGCTGTTTCTGAAAAATCCACTTTTGCAATTTTTATTACCACTTTAGTGTTAATGTTTACCATCCTCCAATAAATATTTGCTGTTTTGATCCCCCAAAACCTTAAACTGAACATTTGCTTATTGGATTATTTGCTCCGTGGAGGCGGCCATCTTTCCTACGTCACACTCAGCCAACCCCACAGCACCTCTCGACTTGGCTGCAAGTGCTAAGTTAGGCTCGGGTCAGACGAGCGCACCCAGTGCGGCCTTGCGCCCTCACTTACTGGCGGCCGTCGCAGCTGCGTGATGCAGCGGTGGGCGCCAGTCACACGCTTGTGCGCGTGCATGAAGTGAGCACGCAGCAATCGTCCGTCTAGGGAACGAATCCGTTGATGCGCTAGAAAGCACGTCAACGGAGCTGCAAAGCGCGATCCTCTATAGGAGGGTCGCGATTTGCACAGCTGAGGGCAGTCAGCGGAGAGTGGAAGGAACGTCTGCTCTCACGGACATTCCTTCCACTCTGTAGTGCGCTCGACTGACCCGGGCCTTAGCAGTGCTGAGCGCTGAACAGCATTCAGTGCCAAGTTGCTAATTTAGCACTTGCAGCGGCTGAGCAACTGAACGCGACTCTAGATTTCTTTAAACACAAAAGATGCCAGAGATTCATGGGAGTTGTAGTTCAGAATCATCTGGGGCCAGAGTTTAGGATGCCTGATCTAAGTGGATAGTTTCCCCCAGTAATCAAAGTTATTTTTTTTTATTAAGTGATTATGGACACTCTTAATCTGTATTGTGATAAAGTATATCTGTTTTTACACAAATGAAGATTTCATTTTAAAAGAAACGTATCATGGTTCACACATCGTTCGCTAATTTGATAAGGAATTAATTTCTACAGATTTTGTTAGAATTTGGGCTAGGGCTCAGCAACCGTGGCCCTCCTGTTGTTTTGGAACTACATTACCCATGAGGTTCAGCCTAGCAATCTTTTGAGCATCAACATGGAGATGTAGTTCCAAAACCTCTGGAAGGCCATGGATGATAACCCTTGATTTAGGCCAGCACAATGTATAGAAATGGTTTAATTCCTGTTAAACGACTGCATACCCTTGCTATCACTCACACCACTTGGCACAGTAATCTGAGCAAAATCTGCTCCCTTGTCAGGTTCAGGTCCCTGGCTTTCTTGCGCATGTGCCCGTCCCATATCAACCACTGCAACACTCACTGCTCCTGAGAGCAATGGTGGCATCGATCAGTGCTACCACCCACTCCTCCCTCTGGCCTACGATTGACTTTCCCAAACACCTTCCCTTGTGTATTGCCATTGACTGATAAAGAACCATGCTTTAAATTCAAATCTGTTTGCTTGTGTGCGCACTTAATACTACACCGGCGTTTCTCAACTCCAGTCCTCAGGACCCACTAACAGGGCACATTTTAAAGATTCCCTTGGGGAAGCGCAGACTGAACCCTGCAATCACTGAGCAGCAAATCTTATCACCTGCGCTTCACACATCTGGCAAACGGGTTTGGGTCGAAATCCCTAAAACCAGGTTCCCTAATGCCAACATCCCGATGGCCAACTTCCAGACAGAAAAGTGACGGACATATCAAGTTCCCTACACAGACAACTCCCTGATGGCCAACTTCCAGTCATCCAAAATCCCAGCAGCTAACCCTCTAACCCTAAACCTAACCCCCTTACCCTAACCACCCTAACTCCCTAGCCCTAACCCCAACTCCCTAAACCTAGCCTTAACCCTAACTAAACCTAGCCCCAACTCCCTAGCCCCAACTCCCTAGCCCTAACTCCCTAGCCCTAACTCTAACCCTAACTCCCTAAACCAGAAATATAAGAATCTTCTATTCAGGTTCGGTACCCTGGTTTAAGTACCAGTGGGTACCTTATGTGCCTGTAAAAAGAGTCAAACCGTGAGACGTGGGGTAAAATTTATATTTTAATACTTTAGGTAGAAATTATTATTTAACCCCCCAGATTTATATATATTTTTGGCTAGAGCATCTCTTTAAGCTATGAATATATCACCAGTCCTAAAGACTTGTCATAACTATTTACATACCTGTGCTCATGTTTCCCAGTTTCTTTATTTTGCAGGAATGAAGACTGTTACCATGTTGCCCTGTGTTTGATTCAATGGGACATGAATACCATTTTGCCTTCAGTGGCAGAAAATCTCCTTCGAGAAATCAAAGAGAACTACAAAGAATCTTCACAAGGTAGGTTTTAGTGATATATTTGTTTACTATATCTGGAGGTCGATCACTGCATTTGAGGCTTGTTGCTAAGTGCCGTCTGTTAAATCATTTTACGGATTAAAAACACCATTTTCTAAAATTCAACTTTCAATACCACCCACTCTTTCACGTACATAGTTGCAGTGGCAGTTCTAGACTGAGTGGGATGTAAAACATGCTCCAAAATCTTTCAATACTTCAATCTATTCTAAAATAAGTCCATGGTTACGTACTCTGCATCTGAAGCGTACATGCACCTAGCTCAAGAGTTTAAAGGAATGTTCAGGTAAAGGTCAAAAGTTAGAATCTAACAAGGGGTCAGGGAAGGTAGGAGTCACAGAAGCGATCGCAGGCCTAAAAGTGTGTGTGTGTGGTGGGCTGTGTTAAAAAAACAGCTCACAAATCCCAACATTTGTGTAGTGAGCCATGTGTGCAGTATCCCTGGGAATTGGCATTAAGACTGTGACCATGTTCATTGGTCTACTTATATGGATTCCTGTCAGTCTATATGTCACTGCGTAAGGGTCTGTGTGTGTATGCCCCTGCGTATTGGTCTGTGTGTGTATGCCCCCGCGTATTGGTCTGTGTGTATGCCCCCGCGTATTGGTCTGTGTGTGTATGTCCCTGCGTATTGGTGTGTGTGTGTATGCCCCCGCGTATTGGTCTGTGTGTGTATGCCCCCGTGTATTGGTCTGTGTGTGTATGCCCCGGCGTATTGGTCTGTGTGTGTATGCCCCCGCCTATGGGTCTGTGTGTGTGTATGTCCCCGCCTATGGGTCTGTGTGTGTTTGCCCCGCCTATGGGTCTGTGTGTGTGTATGCCCCCGCGTATGGGTCTGTGTGTGTATGCCCCCGCGTATGGGACTGTGTGTGTATGCCCCCGCGTATGGGACTGTGTTTGTATGCCCCCACGTATGGGACTGTGTGTGTATGCCCCTGCGTATGGGACTGTGTGTGTATGCCCCTGCGTATGGGACTGTGTTTGTGTATGCCCCTGCGTATGGGTCTGTGTGTGTGTGTGTGTATGCCCCTGCGTATGGGTCTTTATGAATGCATAGGTGTTCCTGTGTGGGTGCATGTGTGACCCTGTGTATGTTTCTGTTTATGGCAACCACACAGATCTCACGGCTTGCATTGTCGATGGAAGGCTACTAGGAACTATCAGGTCTATTCAAAGAAAGGTGAAACTAAGGAGAATGACTGGAGAAGTGAAAATTCTAGGTCAAAATAGCCAAACCTTGGGCTAGATTGTTCTCTTCTCCTGCCAAATCTCCTGATTTTCACCTTTCTCTGAATAACCCGTGTGTGTTCTCCATGTCCTTCAGATAATGGTAAGAGTAGACAAAGGTGAGCACTTGCAAACTCACTTAACAAAATCTTTCAATAGCAGGTATATATATTTTTTTAATTCCATGTGCAAGTAAAAATAAAGACTTTGGAATCGCTAATATTGCTGTAGCACCCAATACATTCACGCCTCCTGTACAAAGTTTATTAGATATACTGGATGTGGGCGTTTTC
This sequence comes from Leptobrachium leishanense, assembly GCA_009667805.1. Lineage (NCBI taxonomy): Eukaryota > Metazoa > Chordata > Amphibia > Anura > Megophryidae > Leptobrachium > Leptobrachium leishanense. The sequence goes on along the minus strand of CM019064.1, from coordinate 92,052,194 downwards.
AGTGAGGTGGTTACCATGACCGTACCAGAGGTATAAAATGATACTATTGTGGAGTTTTCTCTCAAAATCTTGGCATTATGCTGCTGAATTTATCTTGGGCAGATTGTAGTTCTCATTTGACACAGCAGATGGCAGAGTTGAACTACTGGAAAGCACAATGTTGGCATTTTAGGATAGGTCATTGTATAATAAAATATTTATTTATTTATAAAGGATTTTACCAGGAAGGATACATTGAGATTTCTCTCGTTTTCAAGTATGTCCTGGGTTCAAGAACATTGAAGTGTTACAGTTACACAAATACAAAGTAATACAATGCAAGATATTAAAAAAAAACAACACAAATATACAGATTAACAGAAAAATATGTAGGAAATATAGTCACTAGGTTACATGTTTACAGGTGCATTCTGTATTGAGGTATGTTAGTAAGGAGCTTTTGAGTGACTTAAGACTGGGGGAAGATTTGATGGTGTCTGGGAGGTTATTCCATAATTGTGGTGCTCTGTAGGAAAATGAGGACCGAGCCACTGTCTTTTTGTATTGTGGTATAGCAAGTAAGGTGCTGGTCCTGGATCGGAGGTTATAGGATGAGGGAGCTGCTGGGGGAAGCAGTCTATTCAGGTAGGGTGGCAGCTTCCCAGAGATGCTCTTAAACACCAGGCTGGAAAGGTGAAGGGTGCGTCTGGATTCCAGCGATGGCCAGTTTAGCTCTTTTAACATGTCACAATGGTGGGTCATGTAGTTACATTGTAGCGCAAAGCGGCAGAATGAGTTATACAATGTAGTAAGTTTATGAAGGTGTGTTTGCGGGGCGCCTGCATACACTACATCTCCGTAATCAATAGCCGGCATAAGGCTACTAAAATGGTGTACGGCTTGAAGGGAAAAGTTACCAGGAAGGCTTAATGATCTTAACATGTACAGCTTGGAAAAAGACGAGACAGAGGAGATATGATAGAAACATTTAAATACGTAAAGGGAATCCACAAGGTAGAGGAAGGGGGTATATTTAAAAGGAAACAAAATAGCAAAACAAGAGGACATAGTCTTAGATTAGAGGGGCAAAGGTTTAAAAGTAACATCAGAAGCATTATTTTACTGAGAGGGTGGTGGATACATGGAACAGTCTTCCAGTAGAAGTGGTAGAGGCCAAAACAGTAATTGAATTTAAGCAAGCATGGGATAGGCATAAGGCTATCCTAAACAAAAGATAAATCCAGGTAAAGTATCCATGTAATTGGGCAGACTAGATGGGCCGAAAGGTTCTTATCTGCCGACATTTTTCTATGTTTCTATGTTTCTATAAGCATTTGCTGTACAATCTGCTTTCTTACCGCGGGACTCAGGCAGGATTTGTTTCTGTACAGGGCACCTAGTTTGGGGTAAAGTTTAGATGAGAGTTTTTCGATGTGGGGGCCAAAGGATAGATTAGGGTCCAACCACATACCTAGATATTTGAGAGAAGTGACTGTGGTCAGCATGCCATTTGATTTTGTCCCAACAGATAGATGGGGATTTTGCAATTTGTGTAGTTTAGGTGCTGTTCCAAAGAGCATCGTTATAGTTTTGTCAGTATTTAAAAAAAGTTTGTTGTTTTTGATCCACTTTTCTACCGCTGTGAATTGTTCTTATATATACTGTATGGAATAAGTAATCTGAGATTTGGGATCAGGTAGTGGGTAACTCTAGGGCAGGGTTCAGCAGCCTTGGCTCTCTAGATGTTTTGGAACTACATTTCCCTTGAGTTTATAACAGCAACTGAGCATCATGGGAGATGTAGTTTCAAAATATCTACAAGGCTAAGGATGCTGACCGCTGCGCTAGGATAAAGATTAACGATTAACCCTCTTGGCCCCCTCCCCACCTCAATTCTGTTTAAACCCTTGAGACTTTTTAAAAACTCATCCTGAGTCCAGTGCCAGGCTCCCTTGGAGCTGGTCCGTACTGGACATGCTGCTGGCTTCGAGTAAGCTGCAGCTGTCACGTGGTTGTTGGGAAGCTGCATGCTTGAGCATACGTCAAGCCAAATCAATGGCTCTCAGTGACAGACCACATTAAGAGCGATTGGTGGGAGTCAGGATCCAAAATCCCAGAACCTGGGATCAGCGCTCACAAAATCACTTAACTTCAGGGTCTTTAAGCTGCTATTCATTCTTGAATACCAACTCAAGTCAGGAATAATGATCGACCAGGGATCGACTTGTCATTCTCCGGATGTCCAGTAGTCAATGGCTTCTTTCCAAATTATTTGTACCGTTAATTCACAGTAAGAGCTGCTAAAGCCAAGCTGCAAGCTGTCGGAATAGCGGCTCAAACTGTTAAATTAATGAGTGGGGCTGTTATACCTCAACCTCTTCAAACACCTTGGGATGAACTACAATGGATATTGTGAGTAATCCCAGATCAGTGGCTGACCTTTAAAATGTTATAGTGGATGAATGAGCAAAAAGTCCCACAGAAACACTCCGAAAGTCTTCTCAGAAGAGTGGAAACTGTTAACGCCATATTAATGTCAATGTATTTCAAATGTGATGTCATTAAAGTTCCTGTTGGTGCAATGGTCACGTGTCCCAATACTTTTGTCCATATAGTCTATAGGCTATTGGAGGAAATGAAACACAGCTTTGATTTCAACACTGTTCATCTAAACAGCCTCAGTATGGATTGGATTATGAATTATGCCATTTTCTTTGCACCTTTTGGGAGTTTTTCCACCATAATGCCTGAAACTACGGTTTGCCAATCACATATTTGTATTTTGATACTTGTGATATATATATATATATATATATATTTTTTTTTTCCTTTTTGTCACCTTTTAATAAAAAAAAAAACTTAAATGACACTGAGGGGTGGTGAAATATTTCTGAAAGATAATACTGTAAAAGCATTCATATTGAAGGTTTCAGGGGACTTATCTATTAAATACATTGTTTTTAGAAAAATAAACAGCCTAGGAAACATGAATCCTTTCAACTTTAGCAAAATAACCATTAACAAAGGTGTATGTTGAAGTAGATTGATGAGGATATTGAGAAAACAAAAGAGGAGCTGTTCTGCTTTCTCATGGTTTATGATGACCGTAAGCAAAGGAGTTTTCCTTGTATGCAGTCCTCATATAGTAATGTAATGCAAACAAATCTCAGAAAGAAACGGTAATGTTTGAATTAGCTGCATTTTATTATGAAATTGTTTAAGTTTAATATTCATCTCTGGACTCAGAGAGCCATTCTTCAGCACCCTGAAGAGGAAATCCCCCTGTGGGTGAAATCTCTGGGGAACCGTGGCATGAAGAATTACCCTTCCTCTGGGCACTAAGAGGTGCTTTTAGAAAAACGTGACCAGAAATAACTTAATACTGTTTGAATTCAGTATGATTGAAAAGTCAGTTTAATCCAATGTGCTGTGAGCAGAAGGATGTTCGAGATGAGTTCCAGACATGTTTTTTTTCTTTGCTGTCTGAGTTCATTTAAAAGGATCCATTATTCCAAAGCTCCACAGAATGCTCGTTATGATTTCTTGTTAACGTGTATGGAGTTTGAAATGATAAGAATGAGCAGACGTCCAGTTAGTCTGAGGTACTGAGAGTAGTACGAAGTGATGATTTCCATGCACACATTTTAATCTGCTTTTTGAGTTTGTTTGTGACAGTCCACTACTCAAAAAAAACTCTTCCAGATATCCAAAAGGTCTGAGTATTTATTTATATATATATATATATATATATATATTGTTGTTTTTTGGTGTTGTTGCTTTGCGTTAAAGCATTAATCCTCTCTTGTTTTTGTTTGGGAGCCACAGCAGCAAGAGATCAGTCAAGCAAAGAGCCACATTACCAAAATATCTGTGGCCTATCCATTTAAACCTCCGAATAATGTGTATATTAAGCCTATAATACAGACAACTGTAATACTGCTATTCTTTTTAAATGGAATTAAGAAAAAAATCCTGGAATTAAATCAGACTGAGATGACAGGAAAAATGCGTTCATTTCCTTGTATTTTTCCTGTATTTTTTTCTTAGCTTCTTCTTTTGACTGTCCCTGATTTCAGTTATTTTCCTCAGTTTGTCTTCTTCAAACTCTGCTCTCTGTGCCCCTGCCTGCCTTCTTTCAAAACTCTGCTCTCTGTGCCCCTGCCTGCCTTCTTTCAAAACTCTGCTCTCTGTGCCCCTGCCTGCCTTCTTTCAAAACTCTGCTCTCTGTGTCCCTGTGTTCCTTCTTTCTTTCTTTCTTTCTTTTTCTTTGCAAACTCCACTCTCTGTGCCCATGTTTTCCTTCTCTCTTTCTTCTATGCAAACTTTGCTCTCTGTGCCCCTGCCTGCCTTCTTTCAAAACTCTGCTCTCTGTGCCCCTGCCTGCCTTCTTTCAAAACTCTGCTCTCTGTGCCCCTGCCTGCCTTCTTTCAAAACTCTGCTCTCTGTGCCCCTGCCTGCCTTCTTTCAAAACTCTGCTCTCTGTGCCCCTGCCTGCCTTCTTTCAAAACTCTGCTCTCTGTGCCCCTGCCTGCCTTCTTTCAAAACTCTGCTCTCTGTGCCCCTGCCTGCCTTCTTTCAAAACTCTGCTCTCTGTACCCCTGCCTGCCTTCTTTCAAAACTCTGCTCTCTGTGCCCCTGCCTGCCTTCTTTCAAAACTCTGCTCTCTGTGCCCCTGCCTGCCTTCTTTCAAAACTCTCTGCTCTCTGTGCCCCTGCCTGCCTTCTTTCAAAACTCTGCTCTCTGTGCCCCTGCCTGCCTTCTTTCAAAACTCTGCTCTCTGTACCCCTGCCTGCCTTCTTTCAAAACTCTGCTCTCTGTGCCCCTGCCTGCCTTCTTTCAAAACTCTGCTCTCTGTGCCCCTGCCTGCCTTCTTTCAAAACTCTGTTCTCTGTGCCCCTGCCTGCCTTCTTTCAAAACTCTGCTCTCTGTGCCCCTGCCTGCCTTCTTTCAAAACTCTGCTCTCTGTGCCCCTGCCTGCCTTCTTTCAAAACTCTGCTCTCTGTGCCCCTGCCTGCCTTCTTTCAAAACTCTGCTCTCTGTGTCCCTGTGTTCCTTCTTTCTTTCTTTCTTTTTCTTTGCAAACTCCACTCTCTGTGCCCATGTTTTCCTTCTCTCTTTCTTCTATGCAAACTTTGCTCTCTGCGCCCCCTGCCTTTTTTCTGTCCTTTCTGCTCCTCCTCTGTGCTACACACCTGCCTTTTCTCTGCCCTTTCTCTGCCCTTCTGTCTGTGACTGCTGCATAATAAAATGGTGCCCGCGCCACTAATATGGTGCTGAAGGATTTGGCGGGGGGGGGGGGGTCCGTGAGCTGCCACTGTCAGCTCCAAGGTCCGCGACCCACCACTGTAGGCTACGCGAGCAGCGCAATAAGTAACAGTACATTAAAGGAAAAACACTGAAAACAAGCTTGTTAATTTTCTTAGAAAAAAATAGCACCTGTAGCGGTACTATACATTATTCCTGCATAGTTTAACCTAAGGGTGCTATGATTTATGTAAACTGTTTATACTTGAAGGGGTGCTATGTATTATAAGTACATAGTTCAACCTGCAGGGTTACTTTAACCATATAAAGCTTTACCTATATATCTTAAATAGCTCTATGTATTCTGTATAATGCTAAACTTACCTGTAGCGGTTCTATGCATTATACATGCATAGATCAACCTGGAGGGGTGCTATGCATTATGTAAACATGGTTGAACCAGCAGGGCTTTTCTACCTGCAGGGGTGCTATGTATTTTATGCATAGATGAACCTGCAGGGGTACCTTATATATATATATATATATATATATATATATATATCTCCTTATTATATGACCATGTAATCTGTAAAGGTAAAAAAAGTCATTAAAATTTTCTTCTTCTTTTTTTATAAAACATCACCATTGTGTATTTTTGAATCATAAAATTAACAGTGGTGCTGCAGTTATTCCCCTTCTCAGTTCCCATGTCAGGACTAACAGGGTTATTCAGAGAGAGGTGAAAACAAGGAGAATTGCCAGGAGAATGAACAATCTAGACCAAATAGCTGATTGGAAAAGTGAGATAAATGGGAGAATTTTGACCTAGAATTTTCACTTCTCCAGTCATTCTCCTGGTTTTCATCTCTCTCTGAATAACCCTGTAAGTGTAGAGGTGATGGCACAATGTGTTCCTACATATTCTTCCATCAAAAACACAAGCTGCGAGCAGCGGCGAGAATGCTTCTTTTGGCTTGGGGAAATTAGTAGGTGAGTTATTTCAACACATTGTTCGCTTTTAAGTAAATTAAAAGAGGACAAAGCTGCTTATTTTAGCATATCAACATACATTTAAAAAGTGGGAAATCTGTATTTAATATTTAATTTTTACAAATTACATGGGAAATGACAAGGTGAGTTACTGCAGCATTATTATATACTTTATAATTAAAAAGTATACAATTCTGATGGTTTTGATCAAAAGAAAAAAGTACATGGAGTATAGTCATGCTTGGTGTCATTGGAAAGACTAGACATCTTACATGACCTAGTGGAGTGTATAGAAGTAGATATACCACTGGAAAAAATCTTCTCCAGGAGATTTCCCCAACTTCGTGAAATCAGTAGGCTAGAGGAAGTCTCACCGCCCAGCCTCACCCACGGCAGAGGGGAGAAGGCCCTGCTCCGTTGCTGGAACAATTGAGAAATAAATAGCAGTGGCGACGAGATGATCACATTGTCCACACCATAAGGTGAATTTTGACGACCTGAGCTTCTCGTCGTCTGTAGTGAACAGGTTAAGGTCACAGTTAAAATAACTTAGGAGACCAAAGAGACCATTCTATTGTCTCAAACACCATAGGAAAGATAGATGCCTAGGGTACCTAAATGAATGCGCCATAGGCATTCTGTAGGGAGGTATGAGGGCTGCAGATGTTGTCAGGGCAATAAACTGCAATTTTTCTTATATGCAACATAAGACCGCTGTACTTGGAGTCAGGAAGCACAGCTGACTGGCCTCACACTGGCACACCATGTGTAACAACACCTGCACAGGATCTGAACATCCCATTTGCTCACCTACCACCAGACAGATACAGGATGGCAACAACAGCTGCCCGAGTTGCACCAGGAAAACACAGTGCCTCCATCTCTTTCAGTTCATGTTTCAGTTGGTAAATCTTTTTATGCTCATACAAATATTTGCATATGTTACGTTTGCTGGAAATAAAAGCAGCTGAAATTGTGCCACATATATTTATATTTTTGGATAAACCTGTATTGTGTTTGCAATTGTTTGACATGAGAGTAGAGTGTTTGTGTATTTATTAAATAAGAGATCAAAAGGTTAAACAAATTCTCTCCTAGTCTTCTTTGCTGGTATTTACCAAGGGTGCTAATATTAGTGGACGGCTGTGTGTGTGTATGTGTATGTGTATGTGTATGTGTGTGTGTGTGTTTGTGTAATCTAAACGTTTCCACTTTTCAATACATTTATTTATAGCTACAAAAGTTCATACGAATACAGCTCCATGTATTACAATAGTATTTATTTATACTCCTTTTATGAAGCTCTGTTATATATTACGCTTATCATATATAGCTTATTTTATATACAAAAGTAGTAATTATTTACATATTACATTCCATATATCTCTGCATTTTAACTCATTTAGACTGAATATTTATACGTCTTAGTATCGCACACCTCTCTACATTACAGAGGTGCTGTATAATATACTGTATAAACATCAGCTTGGAACATTGCCTTGCTTTATACACATAACTGTGTGCAGAAGTGTTTTAACATAACCTCTACATTGTTAAATACACATTGTTATCTCTGTGCCATGCTCTCTAGCTATATTTACTGTATATAAAGTTTCGTTACTTAGGCTAGGGTCAGAGTGGGGCAGTCGGAACGCGCGTGCAGGCGCACTAAATCACGGCGGCAGTAGCAGCACATAACGGCCAATGACGGCCAATATACGCAGTACGTGCGTACAAAAGTGCGCCGACACCACGCAACCGGCAAATGAACGCATTTTTCTCAGAACGTGAAACCGCTGCTACAGACGTACAGAGTGCGCTGCGGCCGCATGGCAGCGTGTGTGCGTGATTAGGAGACGTCAGACGCTGCTAGTGTGCGGCCTACATAACGTTCAAACAGCCGGATTTCCCTAGAATTGCGTTGGTGAGTACCTGCGACTGTGCGACTGTGGTCGTCTGACCACTTAAGCGTATTCCGTGAAAAAATGCGTGCGCACGCATCGACGTACATTTTGACGGTGGCCGCAGAAAATGCGCTCATCTGTCCCTAGCCTTAATGTTCTGTGTAACAGAAGTAATTGCATTGCCCTGTGTGTTATTATATTGCTCTTTTTATATCTTCATGCTATGTATTTTACTGCTATAATGGCATCATATTATATATAATGCTATCTGCTGTTATGCTAAAGTTACCACTGTATTGTGTTATGTTTTCTATTGCTTGCTGTCTGCACCTTCTCTGTCTTCCTCCATCAGTAGCTCTTCTCACTAGCTGTCATGGTTTGGAGGTTTTCAGGAGCCCAATAAAGCAGGTCTGGAATGTAGGGTAGCTATGAGGCAAGGCATTCGATAGGGGCAATCCAATAATCGTAGTCTAGGGTCTAGCCAATGGGTCAGGGCAGGCGGTAATCGAAGGTCAGAGGACATAGCCAAAAGTCAATATCCATAGAATAGAAAGGATGAGTGGAGCGAAGTATCACTTTGAGGCAACAACTGAGTACCTCATAAATGGCCGACCATATTTATATAGGGAGCTCCGTCCCACCCCACCCACACGGGGAAACACCCAGATTTTTTATTATTATATATTTTTTTTACACCAAACCTAGTCCTGTTTGATATCATTGGAAAGGCCATGATCAGGCCATATATGACCCTCTAGCTGCCACGAATCCGGAGATAGGGGGATCCTTTGGATCACCATATCTCCACTTGGCAGCTACGGGGTTAACTGGCCCACTGACGCCTCCCACATATGGCGAGGATGTCAGTGGTTGGATGGTGACCCGGAGGCTTGGCTGACATCCAAGATGTCCGCCACTTCTGGGTTTGAATCGTGATCTAGCAACGAAAGGGAGACTCACCCCTTTCCAGCGTACCATTTATTTTATTGTAGTTTGAACGGTTCCTCATTTTTTACTACAGGCGCCGGGGGGGGGGGGGGTTCCTGGCCTACTGGCCCCCTGGAAAGCGTCAGCGGGTTTAAAGGAGACTTCCTGATCGTACATACATAGTACATCAGCAGTCGGGAAGGGGTTAAACCCCCCCCAAACAAAAAAAAATTTTTTTACACCAAACCTAGTCCTGTTTGATATCTTTGGAAAGGCCATGATCAAGCCATATACAGTTGTGTTCAAAATTATTTAACCCCCACTGAAATTGAGTGTTTTGGCCAGTTTGACATTGATTTTGATCATTCAGTCATCTTGCTTACAATTAAATCAAAGAGGCACGTGTAGGTCAGACAAATATAACATAACATTTATAATGAAATAACCACAAATGTCTTTTCTGTGCTCACATCATTATCAGTTTTATTCAACCCCCAAGTGACATTCAATCTTAGTACTTAGTACAACATCCTTTTACAGTTGTAACAGCTTTTAAACGTGAAGCATAGCTTGACACAAGTGTCTTGCAGCGATCTACGGGTACCTTCGCCATTCGTCATGGGCAAAAGCCTCCAGTTCAGTCACATTCTTAGGCTTGCGCACTGCAACTGCTTTCTTTAAGTCCCACCAGAGGTTCTCAATCGGGTTTAAGTCAGGCGACTGTGATGGCCACTCCAAAATGTTCCAGCCTTTAATCTACAACCATGCTCTAGTGGACTTGGAGGTATGCTTGGGATCATTGTCCTGTTGAAAGGTCCAACGTCTCCCAAGCCTCAGGTTTGTGACGGACTGCATCACATTGTCATCCAATATCTTCTGGTACTGAAGAGAATTCATGGTACCTTGCACACGCTGAAGCTTCCCTGTACCTGCAGAAGCAAAACAGCCCCAAAGCATGATTGACCCCCCGCCATGCTTCACAGTAGGCAAGGTGTTCTTTTCTTCATAGGCCTTGTTCTTCCTCCTCCAAACATAGCGTTGATCCATGGGCCCAAACAGTTCTAATTTTGTTTCATCAGTCCACAGAACACTATCCCAAAACTTCTGTGGTTTGTCCACATGACATTTGGCATACTGCAGTCGACTCTTCTTATTCTTTGGAGACAGCAAGGGGGTGCGCCTGGGAGTTCTGGCATGGAGGCCTTCATTACGCAGTGTGCGCCGTATTGTCTGAGCTGAAACTTCAGTACCCACATCTGACAAATCTTTTCTCAGTTCCTCAGCAGTCACACGGGGACTTTTCTCCACTCTACGCTTCAAGTAGCGCACAGCAGTCGAAGTCAGCATCTTCTTTCTGCCACGACCAGGTATCGTTTCAACAGTGCCCTTTGCCTTGAATTTGCGAATGATGCTTCCTATGGTCTCTCTTGGTATGTTTAACATCTTTGCAATCTTCTTATAGCCATTGCCCTTCCTGTGAAGAGTAATCACCTCTTCTCTTGTCTTCCTGGACCATTCTCTTGACTTCACCATGTTTGTAACCACACCAGTAAATGTCTAGAAGGAGCTGAGTATCACAGTCATTTTAAAGCTGCCTAATTGGTGCTTATTATGCTTTATTGCTGCTCCGTGACATCCACAGGTGTTTTCAATACCTGATTGAAAACACTTGAATGAACCTCTGTTCTTCAGAGTGGTAGTCTTTAAGGGGTTGAATAATTGCGTCAATGAAGAATTCCCAAAAGAAACATTTACTACTGTATTACAAAACCAATTGATGTCATTTTAGTTGCATATGGTTCTTTAAAAAGTCCTTGTAGGATTTCATTCTGAATACAATTACAAATGTACACTAAATTCCCTAAAACCCTTTACAGCATTGGGGGTTGAATAATTTTGAACACAACTGTATGACCCTCTAGCTGCCACGCATTGGGAGATACAGGATCCAAAGGATCCCCTTATCTCCACTTGGCAGCTAGGAGGTTAACTGGCCCACTGACATCCTCACACATGTGTTTACGATGTCAGTGGGTGGGGGGAGGGTGATGCCAGCCACTTCTGGTGTTTGAACCTCGATCCGGTGCAGATTGGCGTCTCATCGCGATCCGGCGTTAATGACAGGTACTGCTGAAAAGGGGAGACTCTCCCCTTTCCAGCGGTGTTTTTCTTTTGTTTCTAGGTGCAGTGGTTTGGGAGGGAGAGGGCTCCAAACGAGCAGCCCTCCCCTCTTCTATTTTTCCCTACAGGCACGCGGGGGGGGGGGGGCTTGTGATGACGTCATCGTGCCTGCCAGGCCCCTTGAAAAGGCGGGGCAGACTTTCAGCCTGCCAGTCCGCTGTGGGAGCCCAGACAGAGAGGTGAGTATAGGGACGGAGGCAGGTTAGGAGACCGTGATGTACAAAGTGCGGTCAGTAAGGGGATTTCCCCGCAGGACGTACTATGTACGCCAGCGGTCGGGAAGGGATTAATGAATTTTTCGATTCCACAGTGGTTTAGCAGTGAACTATATCGCTATTGTCACATTTTGCAAATTGCAACTTTTTAGTGAATCCAGCCTGTGGTAAGGCCACTCTGAAAAGCCCAGGCGTTGAAGGATGTACCGCTTCTTTTTTTTACTCAGCAAAAAAGTCTCTTTAGCAATCGGGTCACCTTCAAGTGGAACACCTTGCAGTGCCAAACAAAATAAACACAAAACAAAACAGGCCTACTCCTTTCTTAGGAGCCTGGCTAAACAATAATCCCTCACTACAGGCTATTGGGGCAACTGTCCCCCAGTAGAAAGAAACAAAACAAGCATTTATAATCTTTGTATATAAGCGTGTCAGCGAACCTTTTCTGCAGCTCTGTGCTCTCCAATCATCAGCCCTGCACATGCAGTCTATGACTAATGCCAGTTGAACGCAGTGTGAGCGCACTCTGCGTACGTACATAATGGACGGACATACTGACGAAAGATACTGTAGACTCCACACGGTCCGTTTTTTTTTTAACGGATGTAGAAAATAAAGGGAATTATGGGAATCAAAATTAGTTATAATTAAAATACAGGTACAGTCAGCCAGACCATAAAAACCTCTGAGCGTCAACGTGATGGACGTCGCAAATGTGCTGCGTCTGACGCCGCCTAAGTCTGACTTCCCCTGTTCTCTCAGAACTACCATAAGGGATCATTAACGAGCTGCAGGTGTATCTGCTGCCAGGAAGGAGGCGTATCCCCTTACCGTCCTGCGATTATCACCTCATTCAGCCTCCTGATGACATATACAGAGTCCCACACTCTGTCACAAGCCGCTTATGCAATCTTTAATTTTCAATAATAGTCAAAAATGACTGTTTACTTTCAACAGTTGTAGTGCAACGGTTTAATTGTTTATCTCTACAGTGTAACAGATCTCCATACCCCGACTGGGTAACATCTGTTAGGCTAGGGTCAGACAAACGCATTTTTCGCGTTGTCCGTGAAAAAGTGCGTTCGAACGAATGGACGTATTTTTTTCACAGAATACGTGATAGCGGTCATACGATGCGCATTTTCGTCCGTGATTTTGTACGGATCATCAATAAAACACTTTTTGCGTCTGGACATTATGTTGGCCGGACATTAGCAGCGTCTGACGTCTCCTAATCACACACACACGCCGCAAGCGGACGCAGCGCACTCTGTACGTCAGTACTAGTGGTATCACGTTCTCGAAAAAATGTGTTTGTTTGCCGCTTGCGTTGCGCGGCCATACTCCGTATATTGCCCGTCAATGGCCGTCATTTGCTGCTACTACGGCGGTAATAAAGTGCGGCTGTACGCTCGTACGCACTGCGTTAGTCTGACCCTAGCCTAAAAGTGACTCACTTCACATACAGTCTACCATATATACTCGGGTATAAACTGAGTTTTTTGACTCAGATTTTGAGTCAAAAAACGCGATTCGGCTTATACCCGAGTCAACAGCGTGAGTCCGTCCGTGTTGAAGGGGATGCGGCTGCGTGCAGGTGCAGCCGGTCACGTGGTCCGGCTAATCAGGTGGTACTGAGTCTCTGTACCACCTGACTGGCCGGACCGCGTGACCTGCGCACGCACGCAGCCGCTTCCCCTTCAACACGGACGGACTCACACTGTTCAGGACCGGGCAGGCACTCCCGCTGCCCGGCATCTGGGCCCCCTCAACCCCTGCTGGATCCAGAGCTGGGGCAAGTATCCATGTGAGAGCTGGCTGCCGCTGGGGCAATATCCAGGTGAGAGCTGGGGCAAATCCATGAGCTGGGGGCAAATCCATGTGTGAGCTGGGGGCATATCCATGAGCTGGGGAAAATCCATGTGTGAGCTGGGGCATATCCATGAGCTGGGGGCAAATCCATGTGTGAGCTGGGGCATATCCATGAGCTGGGGCAAATCCATGTGTGAGCTGGGGCATATCCATGAGCTGGGGCAAATCCATGTGTGAGCTGGGGCATATCCATGAGCTGGGGCAAATCCATGAGCTGGAGCATATCCATAAGCTGGGGCAAATCCATGAGCTGGGGCATATCCATGTGTGAGCTGGGGCATGTCCATGAGTTGGGGCATATCCATGTGCTGGGGCAAATCCATGTGCTGGGGCAAATCCATGTGTGAGCTGGGGCAAATCCATGAGCTGGGGCATATCCATGAGCTGGGGCATATCCACGTGCTGGGGCAAATCCATGTGTGAACTGGGGCATATCCATGTGTGAGCTGGGGCAATATCCATGAGCTGGGGCAATATCCATGAGCTGGGGCAATATCCATGTGTGAGTTGGGGCAATATCCATGTGTGAGCTGGGGCAATATCCATGTGTGAGCTGGGGCAATATCCATGTGTGAGCTGGGGCAATATCCATGTGTGAGCTGGGGCAAATCCATGTGTGAGCTGGGGCAAATCCATGTGTGAGCTGGGGCATATCCATGAGCTGGGGCAAATCCATGAGCTGGGGCATATCCATGTGTGAGCTGGGGCATATCCATGTGCTGGGGCAAATCCATGTGCTGGGGCAAATCCATGTGCTGGGGCAAATCCATGTGTGTGCTGGGGCATATCCATGTGTGAGCTGGGGCAATATCCAGGTGTGAGCTGGGGCAATATCCATGTGTGAGCTGGGGCAATATCCATGTATGAGCTGGGGCAATATCCATGTGTGAGCTGGGGCCATATCCATGTATGAGCTGGGGCAATATCCATGTGAAATTTACCAGTGGCTGCTGCATTTCCCATTTAGGCTTATACGCGAGTCAATAAGTTTTCACAGGTTTTTTGGGAAAAAGTAGGGGGGTCGGCTTATACACGGGTTGGCTTATACCCGAGTATATACTGTATGTAGAAAAGATAAATATATTTTATGGATGACATCTTGATTTGATGTGGTTCATGTGTATGATTTAAATGTTTGGTGTCGGCTTTTTCTGAACTGGTTTTATCTCATGAAAAGACAAATTATATTCCTGTTTACTTTTTACAACTTAAAAAACTGGCTTGGTTTCAAAAGTGCAAGATTAGTGACGTTTTTGTAGTTGATATTTTAATATGTACTTTTTTTTTAAAAGTTTCTCAGACTTTATTATCACATGCTGATAAAACTGGAGGAATCCAGGGAGATAAAGATAGAGTGAGTATTGGGGGGAAAGGCAGAGAAACACAAATGGAAAGCATAGGGGTTATTCAAAGAGTGGCAGTGATTGCAGGAGTTGCGAACCATGGTTATTACAAACAATGGCGTTTTGCAAAACAGAAATTCAACCAATGACAGGAGAAGCTTCATTGATGAAGCCTCTCCAGCCAGCCATGGTTTGCAACTTCAACAAATACCAGAACTTTCTGAATAACCCCCTGTAAATGAATAGCGAAATCTGCATTAGAATGGGCAAGTGGAAGTGGTCAGTTTTGTGTAATGGCCTCTCTGTTAGAAGATGGATTTTGTAGCACCTCTAATATTTTTGAACTCCTAATTCAATACTTTAATGTTAATATTTTCTTTTCCATTGGCAAATGTTTAATTTTGTTAATTTAACTTGTGCGCGCAGTTGAACATCCACATGCTTCAAGTAATCTTTACATTTTACTATAGGATTAAAACAGGAGGGGGGTAGGAAACTAAAGCGTTAAACATTAACCCACGCCTAATCCCCTCCATTTGCTCTCCTCCCATTTTAACCCTTTAGCTTCCTTTTGCTAACTCTCCTGAATCCAGTGTTGTTCTCCCTCGGATCTGTGCAGGATGTGAGATGCTTCCTACTCAGCAGCACGAAACATGACCGCAGGGGGGTTCGGAGCTGATGCAAATTCAGGGCTCTCAATGCAGGAAGGCTTTGATACCATTGGATGGGGCCGATATCCGAAGTACTCTAAACCCAGGAAACCTGAGCTGAGGCTCTGGGAAGGACTAGGCTCCTGCATTTCGATGGCTGAATTAACCCTCCAATCACATCAGAGAAGGGAGAGGAAGCTGGGAGCTCACAGCAGTGTGTTCAAACAGATAAGACGGAGTGCTCACTCTGTAGAGTGCCTCTTTAAGTACTGTTTGCAAACTATCCATTATATTTCTAATGGCTGCTTGAGATCAGATTGCGTAGCTGAAGCACCATACACTTAAAGAAAGAAATCACTGACACTGTGCCCTAATGTAAAATTATGCCATTGTCAATTCCATATTTAACTTCTCATGTTACAAGTTCAGTTTTAAGTATCTAATCAGTAGAGAACAATCTGTGAGCTGGAGTATTTCAAGCACATTATGGCAAACATGAGTAAAAGCATTTAAGTAGGTTTTGTATATCCTTTCCATAGCTGACAGCTGAAGTCATCGCTCCAACCTCTGCAATCTGTCAATGTTTCCTTTTGTTCTTTTGAAATTTGCGCATTCAGTCTGCTCATATGAGTTTTCTCTATATGTCTCTTCCATATTTTATGGAAAACAAAATACTTATATATATATATTTTTTTTATTCCTAGCAAAAACAGCTGTCATTTTCTCTGAAACCACAACGTCTGATGTCAGGAAGTTCCCAACCCTGTTCATCTTCAGTAGGATATTGTGTCTTGAACACAATGTAACACCGCATGATATCATAATGGCTGGGAAGTTACCTGTGGTTGCTTTTCACTTTGTAATTTTTTTTCTCCGAATGACTCCGATATACACAGGAAACAGCATCTGAAACTGGTGTTCCGTGAGCGGAAAGGATCTATAATTGGAGTGTAAGCCACTCTAAAGGGAAAAACCCTCCTCAAATATTGTGCAAAAATCTAAATATATATTTATTGCAAAAATATTATTACCGGTCTCCTTCATGTAGTGTGTGTTACCACCCTTCGAAATGTTATCTTTCTGATTACTGTTTTGTCCTTCTAAATAAATAGGATGCTACAAAGTAAAGTATTTATTTAAATATATATACATTTCTTCCCATGTTATGAAGCACCTGTTTTATAAGTGGCTTATTGTTCGTATTAAACATTTCTCTAGTTTGTTTATAAAATACTTTTCTGGTATGTTGCATTGTTTTAGAAATTTTTCAAGTAAAACATTTTGGTAGTACTTTTTACTACTACAAGTAAGATTTTGGTACTTTTTTTTTGAAACCTAGCATAGGTTCTATGTGTGTTTGTATATTTGTTATTCTGTCTCTCCCTTTGTACAGCGCTATGGAACTTGTTGGCACTTTATAAATTATAATTGTAACTGTATTGTTGCAGATTGTGCTGTTAAGCAGAGGAGGGCAGTGTGTCCATGCTGCCCTTGGACATGAGTCTGCTTTTGTTGCACCTGTGACACCGTAGCCGTCTGATATTGTCTGCCAATGTTAGACATTGATTTAGAAAGTTACCTTATGAAACATCCATCCATTGTATCTCTCCAAACACTCTTCCAAGCTAAATCAATGGGAAAATAGGGCTTTCGATCTCTATCTCATGTTTACATTTTTTTTTTTTTTTTTTTTTTTCGAGAAAGGATTTTACCAGGAAGGATACATTGAGATTTCTTTCGTTTTCAAGTATGTCCTGGGTGGCGAGTATGTACTGTTAGGTGTCTTGCCCAAGGACATTTACTGGAGAGGTGTTCTTGCTGTGATCGAACCTGTGTCTCCACAGTCACAGAACAGTGATGTTACCTCTACTCCACCCAGCCAGTTCCTTAAATGTTACATTGTTCAATCTAATGTTATCATTTCTTTTATTACGTAAAACTCCTGTTAACTACTGTCTTTCAATACTTGGTAAAATCCCTATAATCTTGATGCAAATCCATTGTCCTTGCATTCTCGTCAATAAAAACTAGCTTACTGAAAATATAGGAAGCGTTTTCTTAATTTACTGCCATTGTCTATTTTCTGCATTTTGTTTCTGATGCTTCTGCTGTGCACTGCTGCAAGACTTGCTTGATATTGATAATGCAGAGCAGAAGCAGGAGTCGGTGAAGGGAATTTAGCTGACAAGTAAAGCTCGTCCTTCAAGTCAGGATGGAGAAGTCTACAGCAGGAATCTCGAACTCCCAGATGTTTCTGTGTTACAACTCCCAGATGTTTCTCTGTTACAACTCCCATAATCGGCCATCTAACGCACTCAACGTATTCTGGGAATTGTAGGCCACCAATATATGGGGTAGCAGAGTTTGATATTCCTGTCCTGTAGCAATGCACCATTTAAACTCCTTTAGATGCCTCGATACAGGTGTTATAGAATGCTAGGTAGCTTTATAGAAAATCCTTTTTAACCTCCCTGACGGTCTAATTTTTTCAAAACTTCGTGTCTAAAAGCGTCTCAATTTTTTTTTTAAAGGAAACGTGTTTTTGTACTTAGTTAGCCTGTAATAATTAGGAATCACGCACTGAAATCCGTGCAATCAAGAGTCCTTACTGGTAAAATCCTTTATAAATAAATAAAAAATAGTAAATACACTGAGTCAGATAAAGTTTGAAACACGACATAATAATTTATTATCCCAAAAATAATTTTCCAAAATAATGCAAATAAATGATATTCAATAAAATACAACAAAAAACACTGAAATCTGTCTGAAAACAAGGGGGAGACGATGTATGGTCTGTTTCTTATCCTGTAGTGCCACCTAGTGGCCGTTCATAAACATTGCACATTGGATTATACAATGTATTATAAAAAAAAATTAAGTTTGCTGCCTGGTCCCGCCCCCTGCATCGTGTGACTCGCAGGGAGCTTTACCAGGAAGCAACTCGCCGCGATCACACTGCGGGGGACAACTAGGGAGCGCAGGAGGAGGTGAGTATGCATCCAGCCCGAGTGTGGCTCGGGGTTACCGTTCGCGGTAGTGAAATTTAACCCCGAGTCACACTCGGGAATACCACCAGGGAGGTTAAATTTCAAAGTATTTTGATTATCCAGCACACCAGTATTTAGTCCATTTTTATGGACTCCCTAGTTCCAGAGATGTCAAACTCCGGCACCCCTGATTTTGCTGAACTTCAGCCCCCATGATTATCTTGCCATCTATTGCATTCAAAGTATTCTGGGAATTGTAGACCATCAACATCTGTGGTCCGGAGTTTGACATCACTGCTTATTCCATTCGTTCAACTGGAATCAGTTTCCTTTTTGACAAAGTTATTAAAAATTTTGCCAAACAGCAGCAGGTAATGGTGTCATATAATGCCATAAAATGTTTAATTAGCTTTGCAGAAACGTATAGTTTTATTTTCTGAGAGTCAATTTACTTCAGTTTGCATTAATATGCTAAATCTGTTTTCCCTGTGAAAAACAGCTAATAAACATGAATTGCATCTCTAAAGCCACAGTTTCTACTGGAACTATTACCCTTTCGAGGAAATCTCAGTATAATGGCTGAAAAAAAGGAGAATCTGAACAATAAATGACAATTTCCTACAGTCATGTCCTTGTTAAGTTCTCTCTTTGCACTTTAATTGCAATTGCTTAAATATCCCAACTGAAAAACACTCCGAATATCCCACTTTTTCTCACTACAGTGCCGATTCCTGTAACCTCCTAACTCTTAAAGTGCTTTACCAGACTAGATCCAAGTTTTATAAATGCTTTAAAACATCACCTAATTGTTTAATAATAAAAATATACTCACCCTAGCTGTAAGATTTCCCTTTCACAAAGAATAATAATCATTAGAAAAGAAAGCGTTATGCTTTTTCTGAACATTCTTAGTTACTTCATCATGTCGTTAAAGTAATTTCCTGTGGCGACTAAAATGCCCACGTGTACACTTTTGAACGTATCTTTAAAAGGATATGACCTGCCTTCATTATACAGGAATCATTACCTCCTGAGTGAGCAACCTGCTAATCTGTTACTCTTACATACTACTAAAAAGAGACATGTGGAGAGATCAGAGGAGTTTGAGCTCAAATAGGACTGTTTTTTTGCTGCCCAATGCTCAGAAATTTTAACGTGGACTAACTGTTACTGGGGCTTTTCAAGATTTACATTTAACATTGATAGCCTTTTTTATTTTATATTATCCTGTCTAGGTAATTTTCATTAAACTAGTACAGATTGACAACATACTCGCCACTCTTTGCTATATTTGTATGTGTTATTTTTTTTCTCAAATTGTGAAAGTCTGAATATGTGTGCACATGCTCCGTTTCTTGTATGTTTGTAAACATGTGACTTACATGAACCTGTCAACTACTAAATAAGTAGATTGATAGATAATACCACTAACAGGGGTTGAGTATCCCTTCTCCTAACATTCAAAAACATTTTGGATCGCTGACATGGCACCACAAGTGGGAAAATTCCTCACTTGACCACATTTTCTCGGCAATTCAATTACTGAAAAAATTTGAATCGACTATCGGCACATGCTTCTATGTTTTTAGTGAAAATATCCCCTATATCAATTCAATTCCAATTTATCCATATGCTGATTTTCGAGCAAATTACATTGTCAAAAATTACAAAATTATTATTGTTGGGATGAAATTATTAAAAAATATTGTATCAAATTACTTTCATGATATGTGTCGGTGAAGCAAATTGTGTATTTAGATTTGGGTCACATCCCCAAAATATTATTATATGCAAATATTCCAAAATCTGAACCACTTTCGCTTCTAAACGTTTTGGATGAGGAATGGTCATACTATATAATATAATATAACATTATATTAACAGTTTAGGTCATTTAGGTTGTATGATCTGGCAGATTTTCCATATGGAAATGATTTAGACTTTAAGCGTCTATGAGCAGGGCCCTCTACACCTCTTGTTTCCATCCTAAATCTGATTATCTGTATCATGTTCCCTTTGGTTATTGGGCTGCTGAAACTGTTGGCGCTATATAAATTAGGGATAGACCGATATATCGGTTTTGCAGATTATCGGCTGCCGATATTCAGAAAATTACTGATATTACTGAAAATTACTGATATCAGTATCGGCATTTTATTTGCAGATATTGCCGATATTTGGACAAGTTGTTTCACTGCAGCTGCGACACGCAAGATCCCACAGAACTGTGCGAATCTGGGGCTTCTCCCACATCAGGCTGTCAGCCCTCACTGCAGAACGACCCCTGCTCACTGAACATATTGCACATGAGCGTGATGACAACAGATATGGGACTTCCATCCCATCTGGCAGGGAATTCCTTATACAGGAGATGCAGGGGTCTATTTGCTACAGCAGGGGTCACCAACCTGGGCTCTCCAGATGTTTTGGAACTGCATTTCCCATGAGGCTCCAAGTACCTAATGAGAAGCTGAGCATCATGGCAGATGTAATTCTATAACGTGGGGCAAAATTACAAAGTCAGCGGTAACTTAACTTAACCAGAGCTGTTGTAAACTTACCAGAGCCATTATACTATATGGGGTTGTTAAGTTTACAACAGCTCTGGTTAAGTTAGCACCAACTTTGTAATATAACCCTTAGAGGGCCAAGGTTGCTGAACCCCTTACATACAGGGTGATATGAGGGATTTTTAAGAAAGCCAAAGACACGGTCTTATTGTTTGTAAAAATAAAAGCTTAAATAAAAAAAATCTTATTAATTTGAATAAATGAAGTGGACGTGGTGCAATGTTTACATGTTAAACACATTGAGTTCATGACATAATGTCAGATTTGTGCTTTTTTTTTACCCCACAACTTTAAATTTACAGAATATCGGCACCAATTATCGGCCAGAAAAGCTGCCGATAATCGGTATCGGCCCTGAAAAAATGATATTGGTCTATCCCTAATATAAATGATAACGATAATAATAATAAGTCCTAGGGATGACATTAATAAGCGTCAAGAAAATTTTTTGAAAAAAAAATGTAGGAAGAGATGAGTAAATTAAGTCAAGGTATATATGTAATTACAGAGAAAATGACTGGTAAGACCCTTGAATTCATAAATGGCAATCATTTCAACCACCACTTGTCTGCTTTTGAATGCTTGTTGTGTATATTGATGAAACAGAAAATTCAACTTTGTTTCAGCTATTTCACCTACTTATTTTTTGGTTTTCCGGCTTCTAATAGCAGATTAAAAAGTGTAGGCGTGATAAATGGAAAATAAACCAAAATAAACTGCATTGACATCCTGTGCTACATATCACACAGTTTGTTTGATGTTCCCTTTCTGCTATCAGTGATGTAAGGGTGCACGGCTAGCCATTGCTTTGCAATTAACCATGGGCTGTCATTCTCTTCCTTTGCCTAATGTCAAATCTAAGCCTCACATGCGGCATATTAGATCTGTTCTGAAATATTAGTGGAGAATTTTGTAGAAACCTTCTAAAATTGGGTTTGCTGCAGTGGCCACGGGCTTACTGGGGAGACCAAAGTATCTCTGGCCTGTGTAAGACTTGAAAATCCACTGTTTGGACCAGTGGGGAGATCTAATGAATGTATTACTTATTTACTAATTTAAGGCTCAATTTAATTCTATCGGCTGATGATTGCATGTGATACTTTCCTTTTTTTATTTTTTAAATGTTGGCTTATTTTCGGCCAGGCACCTTACAGATTTATGTCTATAAACATGACTAGATACAGTTGTGTTCAAAATTATTCAACCCCCAATGCTGTAAAGGGTTTTAGGGAATTTAGTGTACATTTGTAATTGTATTCAGAATGAAATCCTACAAGGACTTTTTAAAGAACCATATGCAACTAAAATGACATCAATTGGTTTTGTAATACAGTAGTAAATGTTTCTTTTGGGAATTCTTCATTGACGCAATTATTCAACCCCTTAAAGACTACCACTCTGAAGAACAGAGGTTCATTCAAGTGTTTTCAATCAGGTATTGAAAACACCTGTGGATGTCACGGAGCAGCAATAAAGCATAATAAGCACCAATTAGGCAGCTTTAAAATGACTGTGATACTCAGCTCCTTCTAGACATTTACTGGTGTGGTTACAAACATGGTGAAGTCAAGAGAATGGTCCAGGAAGACAAGAGAAGAGGTGATTACTCTTCACAGGAAGGGCAATGGCTATAAGAAGATTGCAAAGATGTTAAACATACCAAGAGAGACCATAGGAAGCATCATTCGCAAATTCAAGGCAAAGGGCACTGTTGAAACGATACCTGGTCGTGGCAGAAAGAAGATGCTGACTTCGACTGCTGTGCGCTACCTGAAGCGTAGAGTGGAGAAAAGTCCCCGTGTGACTGCTGAGGAACTGAGAAAAGATTTGTCAGATGTGGGTACTGAAGTTTCAGCTCAGACAATACGGCGCAAACTGCGTAATGAAGGCCTCCATGCCAGAACTCCCAGGCGCACCCCCTTGCTGTCTCCAAAGAATAAGAAGAGTCGACTGCAGTATGCCAAAAGTCATGTGGAGAAACCACAGAAGTTTTGGGATAGTGTTCTGTGGACTGATGAAACAAAATTAGAACTGTTTGGGCCCATGGATCAACGCTATGTTTGGAGGAGGAAGAACAAGGCCTATGAAGAAAAGAACACCTTGCCTACTGTGAAGCATGGCGGGGGGTCAATCATGCTTTGGGGCTGTTTTGCTTCTGCAGGTACAGGGAAGCTTCAGCGTGTGCAAGGTACCATGAATTCTCTTCAGTACCAGGATATATTGGATGACAATGTGATGCAGTCCGTCACAAACCTGAGGCTTGGGAGACGTTGGACCTTTCAACAGGACAATGATCCCAAGCATACCTCCAAGTCCACTAGAGCATGGTTGCAGATTAAAGGCTGGAACATTTTGGAGTGGCCATCGCAGTCATCTGACTTAAATCCGGTTGAGAACCTCTGGTGGGACTTAAAGAAAGCAGTTGCAGTGCGCAAGCCTAAGAATGTGGCTGAACTGGAGGCTTTTGCCCATGACGAATGGGCGAAGATACCCGTAGATCGCTGCAAGACACTTGTGTCAAGCTATGCTTCACGTTTAAAAAAAGCTGTTATAACTGTAAAAGGATGTTGTACTAAGATTGAATGTCACTTGGGGGTTGAATAAAACTGATAATGATGTGAGCACAGAAAAGACATTTGTGGTTATTTCATTATAAATGTTATGTTTATATTTGTCTGACCTACACGTGCCTCTTTGATTTAATTGTAAGCAAGATGACTGAATGATCAAAATCAATGTCAAACTGGCCAAAACACTCAATTTCAGTGGGGGTTGAATAATTTTGAACACAACTGTATATCAGATGTAAAAAAATAAAATCTGTTTTCCTCCCTCTGGTTATCTGCCTGAAAATCCAATCCATTCATCAACACATTAAAACATTTGTATTATTTTTGGAAATCCACATACCGATAAATTGGAATTGAATCGGCGTATGCGGGATATTTTCTCTAAAAAGTATAGCGAGTGCCGATATTTGATCCAAATTTTTTCAGGCATTTTATTGCCTCGATACCTGAATTTGAATCTCC
Source organism: Leptobrachium leishanense (assembly GCA_009667805.1). Classification (NCBI taxonomy): domain Eukaryota; kingdom Metazoa; phylum Chordata; class Amphibia; order Anura; family Megophryidae; genus Leptobrachium; species Leptobrachium leishanense. Next base: position 92,028,300 of record CM019064.1, on the reverse strand, counting down.
CGAACCGAAAAATGTCTGAAATACAGCCAAAAAAGGTCCTAATTTTGTGTATCGGGCCAAATTATTAATTAGAGTCTGTAGTGTTGTCAGATTGAAGCTGGGCAAAACACTCATGTCCTGCTCACACCCCATTCATAACTCCCATCCTCTGGCCAGATCTGTCCAGTGCCTACCAAAAAAAAAACCGCTTCAAAGCTACTTTCTTAATACATTGCTAAATCACTCTCCAGTTCTGGTGTTTGTATGAAAACTGATCTGACCTAATGGAAAGCCACAGATAATGCACTCTCTACTAATATCCTTTTGAATAGAATAAATAAAATATCCAGGGCACCAATATCCATAACAATGATTGGATTGCAGACAGGGTTTATTTTCTTCAATCCTAGCTGCGCTTCGTTTCTGATCCTCTTATGTATCTGGTTAAGCCCATACCTTTGTGTGCCTCAATTTTGTGCCATTCTGCTCTCCCTTCTTTATCTTTTTTTCCCTGAATATATATATATATATATAAGTCAAAAATAGGACGCACTCCAGGATTTAGGTGAAAAAAGTAAAATCGATGGTTTATTCAAAATACATATAAAAGAGAGATGTGCCCATAGGCACTCGCCGACGTTTCGGCCCTCACAGGAGCCTTTATCAAGGTGATCAATATGGGCAAAGACAGTGTATTTATACAAAATATTAAAACATCACAGTCATACTCACCGCGCTTGTAGCGTGCCGCCGGGCGAGGCGCCGATTCCCCAAGGGGCGTGGTGTCCAAAGCCGGTGAGGCGCGCAAATCTGTGACGTGGTCTGTGTGCGCCGAGTGCGAACACTCTGGATGGTAACCAGGGAGACGCGTCCCGGCGAGCAAGACATTAAAAACAAGAAGTGCCTTCTACAGAGGCGGGCAGAAGATAGAAAGTGTGACACAAGAGGGAACAGATCTGCTTATTCAGAAGCACAAAGAATGTAGAGAGGACCTAATACTGGCATATTGTAGGCATGCGACCCCACTCATGTGGAGAGAGAGGAAAAATCCCATGTAAAAAATATATCTGAAAAGATAGAAGAATGTATTGAATCCAATTTTGGAAGAAAGTGTAGAAGGTAAATGGCAAAGAATTACCGTGTGTGAAGACCCAATAGCAATCAAGGGTCTAAATCTATATATGGTCCACAATAAAATGATATACTGTTAAAGAATATGTAAAATATAGGGCGGACAATGTAAATGAAAGTGAGAAGAAATGAGTGAATAAAATAAATAATAAATAAAAAATAAATGAGTAAAAAACAAAAAACGTGTCCAGTCAAAACAACCAACACTACAAGAAATATGTGATGTGTGTAAACATAAGGGTACGAACAAACAAAAAAAATACCAAAAGTGTCAAATGAGTGATGTGTATATGAAAATTGAGTGGGTGCACATGTCACTAAGTCTAAAAACGGGAGACTATTAACGGCCTCAAACCTACATTATAAAGTATCAAAACATAAATAAATATGTAAATACATAAATGACTATAGCATCCAAACAAAGTGGCAATGTAAACTCCATAGTAATAAAAAAAAATTGTCATAAAAATGAAGAAAATGATATATATTCGTTCAGGCCCTTTGGGGCTACTGTATCCAAGGTTCGGATCCAGAAAGTTTCACGCTGCAACAAAATTTTGGAACGATCGCCACCCCTGGGTAATGGGGGAACATGATCAATGGCGACAAATCGTAAGGAAGATAGTTGATGATGGTGTTGTAAAAAATGTTTAGCGACTGGCTTATCTGAAAAGTTGTCTCTGAATGCCGTGGTTATATTAGATCGATGTCCTCTAATGCGGTCTCTAAGCGTCCTATCGGTCTTGCCGACATAGGGGAGACCGCAGGGGCATGTAATGAGATACACTACATGATCCGTCGTGCAGGTGATATAATGGTTAATTTTCATACGCTTTCCTGAAGTTGGATGTGGAAAGGTTGACGCAGAAGTCATGTGACTACATGTCACGCAGTTGGGACAACGAAAACAGCCAGGTCTAGTTGGTTGAATTCTATTGGAATAAGACCTAATGGGGTCTGTGTTAACCAAAAGATCGCGTAAATTGTTAGCTCTTTTGTATGAAATCATAGGTGTTTGTTTGAACTTTTTAGGTAAAGTCCTAATTGGATTCAATACATTCTTCTATCGCGCAGCATATGTCATACTGTGCTTTCAGCACTTCACTGATTCTGGATTCTTTTCATATATATTTTTTACATGGGATTTTTCCTCTCTCTCCACATGAGTGGGGTCGCATGCCTACAATATGCCAGTATTAGGTCCTCTCTACATTCTTTGTGCTTCTGAATAAGCAGATCTGTTCCCTCTTGTGTCACACTTTCTATCTTCTGCCCGCCTCTGTAGGAGGCACTTATTGTTTTTAATGTCTTGCTCGCCGGGACGCGTCTCCCTGGTTACCATCCAGGGTGTTCGCGCTCGGCGCACACAGACCACGTCACAGATTTGCGCGCCTCACCGGCTTTGGACGCCACGCCCCTTGGGGAATCGGCGCCTCGCCCGGCGGCACGCTACAAGCGCGGTGAGTATGACTGTGATGTTTTAATATTTTGTATAAATACACTGTCTTTGCCCATATTGAACACCTTGATAAAGGCTCCTGTGAGGGCCGAAACGTCGGCGAGTGCCTATGGGCACATCTCTCTTTTATATGCATTTTGAATAAACCATCGATTTTACTTTTTTCACCTAAATCCTGGAGTGCGTCCTATTTTTGACTTGTACACCATATTTTGGATTTTTTGCACCCAGGTAACACTATTGTACATGTGGTATATGCAGGTTGCCATCGGTTTTTGCTTCTATATTTATATATATATATGTGACTTGTTGCATAACCTGTCCATCCTAAACAAAATCTATCTAGTATGGCATGGCACTAGCAAGGAGGGTTCTGTGTTAAAAACAGACCCAGGATGCAAAAAAAGTGGGAAATTGAAGACTTCATTTGCATGTCTTACCCAGAGTTCCTTGCTGCATATGGGGAATGTAGCCCATGAGCTCTTTGAAGCAGTTCTCTGAATTGCTCGGATGTATAAATGTCTTCTGCAATAATAAACTTTATATATTTTAAAACTATACTATCCAAAAATGGCAGCCCTATCTATAAAGGGACTCTCTTGACTGGACCCCTTCACCCAAATGTTATGTGGATCGTCTACGTCTGTCCTCTTTAGTCTTCCCTTTACTTTAGGTTGACTGGTTTGGTCATCATCCTTAGCTCTGAGCTGTACAATATACAGCAGGATGAAATTTTTGGAACAGTATTTTTATTATTTGTTTTATTCTTTGTTACAAACATGATAATAATACATCAAGGAAACAAAAATAAAAGCATTCCTCCTGCATAAGACCCAATAACGATGACCAAGTTGTGCATTAAATTGTTTATTTTATATACAACTTTGTATGTAGATGGCAAATAGAGTAGATTAAGAAGACTATTTTAAAGTAACCTTTAAACAGGCTGTGCTAATGATCTTTTATTTGTGTTTCTTTACAGTTTCTGATGAACACCTCTTAGCGTAAGTACCTGATGATAATACACAACATATACATTGCGGAAAATTAGAACAGTGAATGAAGAACTTACTGATGCAGAAGAATTCTTTAGCCATTGGATAGATTTGGATGTAACTGTGTATTTATCACTTGGATATTATTTAGCTGCATGTATGGATATTTCATAAGTAAAAAACAAATTATCATCTAAACATGGTGTATATTTCATTAACTGTTCACAATGTCTAATGATAATTGCATTTGTTTCCACTATTAACATACTTCCCATGGGTTTTTGGAGCAAGATCCCTTATTTGGATCAGGTGCCCTCCGTTTCCCGTATTGACGCCCCTTTATTTCTTTCAGCTCAGAGAATCACAGAGTTCATTTATATCTGCATGTATGTTTTTTCCTTCTTATGCTTTTAAATATGCCGGCTGGGTGGAGTAGAGGTAACATCACTACTCTATAACCGTGGAGACACAGGTTCGAATCCTGGCAGGAGCACCTCTCCAGTAAGTGTCCTTGGGCAAGACACCTAATGGTACATACTCGTCACCCAGGACAAATTTGAAAATGAGAGAAATCTCAATGTCTCAATGTATCCTTCCTGGTAAAATACTTTCACAAAAAAAAAATGTTTGTTATTGGTAAAGTCCAAAATCTGGATAAACCTAAGATTACCCAAGCATACTTGACATTACTCAGGCAGCTTTATAAAGCCAGAAATTAAGCAAGCTTTACCCGGGTAATCTGCAGACTAACCAACCTCCCAGGGGTAAAAGTGATTTTTAGGGTTAGGGATGTTTAGGATTTGAAGGTCCTTTGGGTTTGAGTCAACTGTTAGCCACTCCCAACTCTCAGAAAACACATTTCCAGTGTTTTCGACCCATTTGGGTAGAACTGGGTAATCATTTGAATAAACCTTGGATTACCCGGGTGAAGCTCAAAGTTTGATTTCTTACCCAAAGCTGCCTGGGTGATCTCCATTTGACCCCGGTAATAATAAGCTTATCTAGATGTCTGACTTTACAAGATATATATCATCAGATTTATAAGCTCTATAAATCAAACTGTAACAAATCTCTGTAACCCGACTGGGTCACATTTGTTAATACCACTTCCTTGCCGGACCCTCGCTCTCTCACCAGCAAGCTTTCGTGCCTTTCTCCAGTCCTTGACTGAAGTTTAAGGATGTGTACACTTAAAGAGCCTTGCTAGCATCTCCCAGAAATAAGACAATGCTGTAGATCTGGGAGCTGTCTTAGAACAGTAGCAACAACTGAACACCTTTATTTGGTTAAATATATACAGTCCCAGACAGAGCGTGGTAGCCAATAGACAATAATACCATGGCCTCCCACTGCCCCTCCTCATAATCCCTCCCTATCCTGATGTTGTGAGGTTCAGATTTTGTGAAGTTTCTTCAGTATGCTTCTCAGTGAGACAATCAGATCCGGTACAGACAGTGAGATATTCATTGCATCAACATTTGTAGACAGGATCAAACAATGACAGTTGTTGATGGTAAACAGGATTATAGTCTAAGACATCAGATAATGGGACAGGGTTTCCCCACAAGGCAGATCAACAAAAGAGCACTCAAACATACAACAGATATTCACACATTCCTGAGAGGGGATGCTGGAAAAGGCTAAAATAACTCACCCAGCAACCCATCAGCAGATAGCAACAGATACACATAGACCATAACGATAAACAGACAGTAACATTATATAACACAGATTACACAAACACCCTGCACCCTAGGCACAGGGTGACTTCAACATAAGAGAAGGGCAGGGAAATAATATAGAACATGAGGCCTGCACCTCCCAAATACATTTCTAGGCCCATGTACCCCAATTTCAAAGTGACACACGTCACACAAACATTCTAGCAACTAAATGGATCTGTCATCCAAAAAAATTATGGTAATGACCACAGTAAGCAGTAGAACTGAATCTATCCATTATATTGGCTGAAAACGTATTTGTATGTATATTTATGTGCAAATAGCTTTGTTCATAATTTGAAACCAATTTTGCAGATTTTCACTTGTTTTTTGCAGGCTGAAGTTTATATTTGGCCCCATGGCTTTACATGCCTTGGATTTGGTTGATCTGCGTTCAGTCCTGCATATTACAAGTCCATGTGGACGGAGTACTTACCAGGTGAGCTTTACATTTTCTTTTTTTTTATATTCAAAATTTTTATTTTGGAAAATATGTCATCAGTACATCAAACTGCAAAATATATAAAAGCATCAAAAGACATCGGTATCAGTAATGCATACAGGATGGGGATGGGGGAAATACGTGGGGTGGTCTCAAAAAGAAGCTGCAAATTATCAAAAAGCGGGAGGAGGGGGCTATAACGAAACACTCGCTGGAAATCGAAAATAAAACTCAACAGGGAGAGAAAAAACAAAAGTTAAAGGCAGAAGTCCACAAGGATCAGGGTCCGCAGACTTAGAGCAAAAGGACATCTATGGTTTAAGACAGAAGGGGGGAGCACATCGAAAAAATCTCTCCGGGAGGGGTGCTAACTTTAACACAGACGAGTGTCCTGGTAAAAATTAAAGAGCGAGTCGTTTCAGCCTGTGTCTAAAAACGGTACGGTAGCCACGGCAGGTAATTTTTCGCATCCAAGGCATATCACCTCTGCCGCGTCGATGTCGGAGAGCCAGTCCCACAGCACCCTTAGTTTCCAAACCGCAACATGATGGAGGACATCAGCCCCATATGCAAAGGCTAAAAACCACCGGCAGGGCAAGGGACAGGGCAAGAAATCTAGACCGCGGCTTCCTCTCAGTCAACCCTAAGGAGTGCTCCTCCATCTCCAGACCGCTCTTAGGGCCCTCAGGCCCTATCACCGAACCATCAGGCCTCGCACCACCCAGAGAGCTGTAAATGGGAAGCACATCGGGGTCACCTGTCGGCGCCAACTCTTCCGTCTGCAAGAACAGGGATTCTGAGACCTTCCCCATCTCACAGGATTCATCCACGGTCTTACAGTCAGTTGCACCGGCAGACCGTCTCCGCAACTTGGCTTCGCTCGGGGGATCCGACGCTCCGCAGCTCACCTCCGCTTCCTTCTGGGTCACTCTTTCTCTGCCGCTCCGAAGCACCGCCATCATCCGTTTCAAAAAGCCCCTGGTCATCAGGGCGTCATCATCTTCTGCCTGCAATAGCCACAGACAGGCGTCCAGGCCCGCAGCTACTGCCACCGTGCCTCCAGTCTCATCTGACCCACAGACAGCCGGGACCGCCAGGAGACGTGGGCCCACCGCCCCCACAGCCGCCGACTCAGCGTCAGGGCCTGAGAAAGCGCCCAGTGCGTTAGGGCGAGGAGACATCCGGAGTCGGGCGGCAGGCCGCAAGATGGCCGCTGGCCTTGTGGTGGAGACAGCGAGCAGCTTCAGAGTAAGTCTCTGGTCCGGGGGGGGAGCAACACGGACCCCGGACATTGCAGTTCCGTAGGCCAGCCCTTCAGGCGTCCCCCGACTAGTCAGCTTTGCATTTTCGAGGAGAATGATCTAGAAATGGCAAGGAAAGATTAAAATGGCTTTTTAGTTAAATAGTAGTGGGAGACATGCCTATAATTGTGTCATACTTCAGGTACTCTTAGCACTCTTATACTCCCTTTTTGTAAGGTTGTTTTGTTGATCTTTTGTTTTTTGCATGCCCCTTATTCTTACAACATTTTCTAACTTGTCAAAGCATCTGCTATAAGTGTATTATGTAGGGATCCCATTTCATTTAATCTTTATTGTTGGAACACAACTAGCCATACCCCTCTCACTTATTATTTTCATGACCACCATCGTATATCGGCCAATTTGCATATATGGCCTTTCTTTTTGCGATCTCCAGAGTGTTCCTTTGATTATCTAGTTATGATGGGCAGGCAAATGGTGTTTTAGTATCGAACAGATGAGGATAATATTAGTCCTCAGGGGCCATTAGTGCCGTTTTCTTGTGTACATCTATAAGAATATCCCCGTTATTAACCCTTTCACTGCTGAGGACGTGTGGGGAACGTCCTTATTGACTCGTAAGGAAAGATAGGGGTGGAGATAGGGGTTACTTTGAACTCCGATATCTCCTGACTGTTTTCAGCTAGCAGGGTCTTGTTTGGTATCATTAGAAAGGCCAGAGCATGTTTAAAGTAAAGAAAAATAATAATAACAATAATAAAAAAAAAAAAGGAAAAATTCGTTTTTTTAAGATGTGAAATGGCTCAGCAGTGAAGGGGTTAAAATCGCGAGAATGATATGTACATTGCTTGCATTAAATGGTGTTATATGGGAACTTATTAGAAGACGTTTTATACCCTGATACAGAAGAAACAAAGGCTGTCGATATTATGTGCCTGATTATTGGTAGAACTGTATCATGTGGTATCTCATTGATACGATTGGTCATACCGTAACCCACTGAGGAGCGGCATGGACCTTACAATACGTACGTTCTGGGCACTTCATTATGTATATATCGTTCTTATTCAGGCCAAATGGATTTGTACCTCCAAGTATACCAAATCTGGTTATTCATTATTTTATAAATATTTAATACATATGGTCTCTTCTTTATTGCGATCTCTAGAGTGTTTTCTTGATCATTCAGCCTTGAGGGGTAGGAAAATGGTGCGTTTTTGGTTTCGAACAGATAAGGATAACATTAGTCCTCAGAGGCCATTAGAGCCGTTTCCTTTTTACAAGTGCAAGACCATCTCCTTCATTAAGGTCCGCAATATACTATGTACAATGGAAACGCGAGAATGGTATATACAGTGCCCATAATAAATGGTATTATGACGGAATGGAGATGTTGTTCCGCCTGCGGGTGTGCTCAATCTGCGTGACCCCGTCGCTTACCGCTGGCCCGACTACCGAGTGGCGCCCACTCGGCGTCTCGTGCGGCCTGGCGTGACCCTAGGGTAGGGTTAGCGGGCGGTGGAGGGGACCCCTGCCTGGAACCAGTCCGACCACTGAGCCATACAGCACTCAGCGTCCCGAGCAACTGGTTCCTTGTCCTGGCGGGTGTGGGACGCCTGCGGGAATCAGCCCTAGCGGCCGCGGAGGAAGATTCGGATCTTATGGGGAAACGTTTCGGTTCTTAGGTGGGAAACGTTTCCGATCCGGGGGCGGGTGTCTCTTCGGATCTTGAGCGGTGGTGATTCGAGTCGGGAAGGGTTGGCGGGTCGGATCGGAACTGGAGGGCTTCGGATCGGTAGGGAAGGGTGCTTCGGATCGGTAGGGAAGGGTGCTTCGGATCTGGCGGGACCAGTGGGAAGTTCGGGTCTTACCGCAACTGTCGAGGCGCGGCTCCCGGCGGGGCCGTTCGGTTCGGATCGCTGTATTTCTCCGATCGAATCTTCCTGAGCAGCGCCTCTGCCCTGATGCTCGATGCAGGGTCGGCGCGCTCGATTCGGATCGGATGGGCACCGTACTCTGAGGCCGCGGGGGACACTCAGATCCGAAATACGGCGGAGAATCAAGCCACACCAGACAAAGCTGAATGCACTGCAGGAACTGGGTTTATTGTTTACAGTACAAGCTTTTATTACTTCTTATCATAATTAGAATACAATGGGACTCCTTGCCCGCCCTCCCAGGACCCATTGGCCCTTAGCCTTCAGGGAGTCGCCAATTCGGACCGGATGGTCCGAATCGGCCATTTTACGATTCGAACCGGATGGTTCGAATCGGCCATTTTCCGAATCGAAATTCCAACTGCGCCACAAGGATCGGAAAATGGCGGCGAGCAAGGCAAACACAGGGGAAAATACATTACACCATAACCAACGGGAAAACACTTTATTAACACCACACAATGTCACATCTAAATAAAAACTGGTAAACGGGGTGCGTGCCACCACACCCAAGTGTCCATGTCCCCACTGTCACTGCACCGCCCCTGGCTGAGGGTGCTGGGCCATCCCGTGACACTCCTCCCCCTCCCCAAGGTCCGACGCACTCGGTTGGACCCCACCGGGTCGTGCCGAGGTAGTCGGGGCTCCCCAATCCCCGGTTCCCGGGCCGACTGTCGCGATAACCCATCTGCGTTACCGTTCTGCGACCCGGGCCGATATTGGATGGAAAAGTTGAAGGGTTGGAGAGCCAGGCTCCACCGCAACAGGCGGCCGTTCTCCCCCGCCACTCGGTTGAGCCATACCAAGGGGTTATGGTCGGTCATCACGGTGAAGGACCGACCGTAGACGTAGGGTTGGAGCTTCCGTAGGGCCCAGACCAGGGCCAGGCACTCCTTCTCCACGGCAGCATACCCCACTTCACGTGGCAACAACTTCCGGCTAATAAACGCCACCGGATGTCCCCCGTCGTCCCCCACTTGACTCAGGACAGCTCCCAGTCCGAACATGGACGCGTCTGTGTGGACAATAAAACGTTTATTATAGTTGGGAGCTGCCAGCAGGGGAGCTTGGGTCAGGGCGGCCTTCAATTGTCGAAAGGCCTGTTCGCACTCCGGGGACCACAGGACTTGGCGGGGCAGGGATTTCTTGGTCAGATCAGTCAGGGGTTTGGCCAGGTCACTGTAGTGGGGTACAAATTTCCTGTAGTACCCCGCGGTACCCAGGAAGGCGAGGACCTGAGTCTTGGTCACAGGAGTGGGCCAATCCAAGATAGCCTCTATCTTGGCGGGCTCCGGCCGCTGTATCCCGCACCCCACCCGGTGGCCCAGATACTGCACCTCGGCCATCCCCACCTTACACTTCTCCGGCTTTAGGGTCAGGTTGGCGTCCCTAATCCGGCCCAGGACAGTCCCTACATGCTCCAGATGTTCCTCCCAGGTCTGGCTATAGATGGCTATGTCATCCAGGTACGCGCAAGCGAATCCCTGGAGGCCATCGAGGAGGCGATCGATTAACCGCTGGAAGGTAGCAGGGGCGTTCTTCATCCCGAACGGCATGACTCGAAACTGGTACAGGCCGAACGGGGTGATGAAGGCCGACTTCGGGGTCGCCTCCTCGGCAAGGGGAATCTGCCAATACCCCTTGCACAGATCCACCGTGGTCAGAAAATGACCCCCGGAGATCTGGTCTAGCAACTCGTCGACTCGGGGCATCGGATAAGCGTCCGTAACAGTACAGTCGTTTACCCGCCGATAGTCGACGCAGAACCTGGTGGTACCGTCTTTTTTGGGCACCAGGACCACGGGCGACGCCCATGGGCTGGCCGACGGCTCAATGACCCCCAGCTCCAACATCTCCCGGATCTCAGCCCGCATAGACTCGCGGACTGCTTCCGGGATCCGGTAGGCGGGCTGTCGGAGTGGTCTCTGGCCGGGGGTGTCCACCTGATGGACGGCCTGGTCCGTATATCCGGAAGGGCCGAGAAAACCCCCGGATAGGCGAGCAGCAGCCGCCGCGCCTGCGCCTGTTTCTCGGGCCCTAGCTCCTCCCCCAGCTGCACCTGCTCCACCCCGGAAGGCTGCTTAGCTACCCCGGGAGTTCCTCCAAGGGAAAGGGCTCCACCTCCTCGGCCGCCGGCGCACATATGGCGTCCACCGACTCTGGCCGCTCATGGAAGGCCTTCAGCATATTGACGTGGAACGTCCGCTGGATTCTGGTGTCCGCGCAGCTCACAACCACATAGGTGGTATCCCCCAGCTGGGTTACCACCTTGTAGGGACCTTGCCAGGCCGCCTGCAGCTTGTTCTGCCGCTGTGGTTTCAACACCAGAACCTTCTGTCCCACACAGAACGAGCGGCTGCACGCAGCGCGATCGTACCACGCCTTCTGCTGAGCCTGGGCCGTCTCCATGTTCTCCTGCACGAACCCCTGGAGGTCCGCCAAGCGCTCCCGCAACTTCAGAACGTACTCCACCACGGGAACACCGTCCTCCTCCGGCGGCCCCTCCCACTGAGCCCTAACCAGATCCAGAGGACCTCGCACCCGGCGTCCATACAGCAGCTCAAAGGGTGAGTACCCGGTGGATTCCTGCGGAACCTCCCGGTAGGCGAACAGCAAGTGGGGAAGATACTTCTCCCAGTCCCTGTTCTCATGCACAAAGGCCCGGATGAGCTGCTTCAGGGTCCCATTGAACCGCTCGCACAGCCCGTTGGTCTGGGGGTGATACGGGGCGCTGTGCAGCGCCTTAACGCCACAGAGACGCCAGAGCTGTTGGGTGAGCTCAGCGGTAAACTGGGTACCCTGATCGGACAGGATTTCCCGGGAAACCCCACCCTCGTGAACACCCTGAAGCGCGTCCGCTACGGTGTCCGCCTGGATGTTGGCCAAGGCCACAGCCTCGGGGTACCGGGTGGCATAATCCACCACGGTAAGAATATACCTCTTACCGGTGGCACTGGGCCGTGGTAACGGCCCTACGATGTCAACCGCCACCCGGCTAAAGGGCTCCTGGATGATGGGCATGGGGTGCAGGGGCGCCTTCGGATGGTCCCCAGCCTTCCCAGCCTTCTGACAAACTGGGCAGGTGCGGCAATAATCGCGGGTGTCGTTGCTAAGGCGAGGCCAGTAAAACGCGCGCGCCAACCTGTGCCGGGTCTTCGACTGGCCTAAGTGACCTGAAAGGGGAATGTCGTGGGCCAAGCGCAGAAGCTCCTGCCTGGGTCCTTGCGGCACCACCAGCTGCTTCTGCGGAATCTGCTTCTTCTTGGCCCCCTCCCTCACGGTGTAGCGGTACAGCAGCCCGTCCTCCCACTCCACCTTGTCTTTCCCCTGGCCGTCCAGACCCTGCCCAGCTCGGTCCCGGTAGCCCTGTAATGTGGGGTCGGTTTGCGTCTGGTGGCGCAGAGTCTCCGGGGTGCACCACGGGGAAGGGAGGACAAGCGAAGGGAAAAGCATCGGTCCCGTCGAGGTCGGGGAGGGGGTGACGGACTGGGAGGTCGAGAAGGGCCTGGGGTTTTGGCCTGTCGGGGAGGTCGAGGAGGTCGGTAAGGGTTGGGGGTCGCGGAGGTCGAGGCGGTTTGGGGGTTTGGGAGGTTTGGGAGGTCGGGATGGTGTTGGTGGAGGTCTCACCTGGGTCCCGTTCGGAGTGCCCTGGTCGTGGCGTCGGCTCTGTTGCCTAGTGGTAACCGGGGTAGCTGCATCTGTGGAGTAAGCGGATACTAACTGCCCCAGATCATTCCCCAGGAGCACCTCGGCCGGCAGGTGTCTCAGCAACCCCACCCGCACCTCTTTCTCCCCGTTCCCCCAGTCCAGGTACACCCGGGCCGTCTCCAGCCGGAGCACTTTCCCTCCCGCCACCCGTACCGCTACAGTGCTCTGCAGGCGGTCGCTTGGCGGGACCAAGTGTGGCCGGACGAGGGTGATGGTAGCCCCGGAGTCTCGCAGCCCCTCAGCGGGCCGCCCATTTATCCACACCGCCTGGCGGTGGTGTCGGCGGTTGTCATCCGCGGCGGCTTGCACGGGGTCGGCTTCGTGCAACTGCTCCCACCATTCCTCCGGGGCCTCCGGCCACGGAGCTCCGGCGTCGCAACAATGGGCCGCCAGCGATGGCCTGCCGGCCGGCCGGGTCAATTCCGGGCGGTTGGGGCAATGTTGTTTGTAGTGCCCCTCCTGGTTGCACCCGTAACAGCGGACATTAGCCATGTTGGTGGGCCGGCTGGGAGCCCGTGCTACAGGCGCCCGGACCACTGGTGGTGGAGGTGGTGGAAGTAGGGGCGGGTAGAATGGGACGGCTGGCCAGGGGCCGCTCCCCCCCGTCAGCTTCCGGGTGTCCGTGTACTCGTCGGCCCAGGTGGCCGCTTGCTTGCACCGTATAGGGCTTCTTATCGCGCACCCACTCTCGGACAGCGGAGGGTGTGTGCTCGAAGAACTGCTCGAGCAGCAGCAGTTGGGTGATCTCGGCCACCGACTCCGCTTGGCTTCCCGAGAGCCAGGTGCGCAGGTCCCTCTGCAGCCGATGGGCCCACTCCACGTGAGTGGCGCCACTGGGCCGGCGAGAATTCCGGAACTTCATCCGGCTGGCTTCAGGGGTCACGGCATACCTACTCAGCAGCGCCTGCTTGACGTGCGAGTAGCTAGTGGCCTCGTCATCCGGCACCGTGCGATAGGCCTCGGCGGCCCGACCGGTCAGCTTGCTCGCCAGGATCCGGATCCAGTCGGCGCGGTGCACTTCATGCACCCGACACAGGCGCTCAAAGTCCTGGAGATAGCTTTCGATCTCTTCCTCGGCTTCCCGGAACTCCTTGAACGCCTGGAACGGCACTTTCCGGTCGGAATATCGGTCCGATGGCGAGCGGCTACTCCGCCGGCTTCGCACTTCGGCCAGCCGCAGTTCGTGCACCCGCTCTCTCTCCCTCTCTTCTTCCTGACCGAGTTCCCGACCCAGTTTCCTCAGTTCTGCTTCCGATGGAGCCGGACCCATCATGGAGATCCGCTCCCGCATCTTCCGGCAGAATTCGCTATCCTCGGCCTCAGCGGGGACGGCAGCCGGTACTGGGTCCGCGGGCAACTCCGCGAACGCCTCCGCCTGATCTATCCTCCTCAACTCCTCTATCAGGGTCTCCCGACTCTTGGAGCCCGGGACACCGCCCCGATTCTCCAACATCCCGCGCAGGACGTCCCGCTTATAGGCAGAATACTTGATCATGATGAGGGTCCCCTGGGGTCTGCAGAGAGCGATCCCACCGCTGCCACCAGTATGACGGAATGGAGATGTTGTTCCGCCTGCGGGTGTGCTCAATCTGCGTGACCCCGTCGCTTACCGCTGGCCCGACTACCGAGTGGCGCCCACTCGGCGTCTCGTGCGGCCTGGCGTGACCCTAGGGTAGGGTTAGCGGGCGGTGGAGGGGACCCCTGCCTGGAACCAGTCCGACCACTGAGCCATACAGCACTCAGCGTCCCGAGCAACTGGTTCCTTGTCCTGGCGGGTGTGGGACGCCTGCGGGAATCAGCCCTAGCGGCCGCGGAGGAAGATTCGGATCTTATGGGGAAACGTTTCGGTTCTTAGGTGGGAAACGTTTCCGATCCGGGGGCGGGTGTCTCTTCGGATCTTGAGCGGTGGTGATTCGAGTCGGGAAGGGTTGGCGGGTCGGATCGGAACTGGAGGGCTTCGGATCGGTAGGGAAGGGTGCTTCGGATCGGTAGGGAGGGACGCTTCGGATCTGGCGGGACCAGTGGGAAGTTCGGGTCTTACCGCAACTGTCGAGGCGCGGCTCCCGGCGGGGCCGTTCGGTTCGGATCGCTGTGTTTCTCCGATCGAATCTTCCTGAGCAGCGCCTCTGCCCTGATGCTCGATGCAGGGTCGGCGCGCTCGATTCGGATCGGATGGGCACCGTACTCTGAGGCCGCGGGGGACACTCAGATCCGAAATACGGCGGAGAATCAAGCCACACCAGACAAAGCTGAATGCACTGCAGGAACTGGGTTTATTGTTTACAGTACAAGCTTTTATTACTTCTTATCATAATTAGAATACAATGGGACTCCTTGCCCGCCCTCCCAGGACCCATTGGCCCTTAGCCTTCAGGGAGTCGCCAATTCGGACCGGATGGTCCGAATCGGCCATTTTACGATTCGAACCGGATGGTTCGAATTGGCCATTTTCCGAATCGAAATTCCAACTGCGCCACAAGGATCGGAAAATGGCGGCGAGCAAGGCAAACACAGGGGAAAATACATTACACCATAACCAACGGGAAAACACTTTATTAACACCACACAATGTCACATCTAAATAAAAACTGGTAAACGGGGTGCGTGCCACCACACCCAAGTGTCCATGTCCCCACTGTCACTGCACCGCCCCTGGCTGAGGGTGCTGGGCCATCCCGTGACAGGTATCACATGGGAACCTATTAGAAGACGTCTTACACCTAGATACAGAAGAAATGAAGGCTGTCGATATTATACGCCTGATCATTGGTAGAATCGGGTCACATGGTGTCTCATTTATACGATTGGCCATGCAACAACTCAGTGTAGAACGGCATGGACCTTATAATGTACACTTTCTGGGTACCTTACTACGTATATATCGCTCCCATCTGGGCTAAATGGATTGGTACCACCTCTGAGTTTTTCAATCCGGTGAGAAATGGTTATTTATGTACCAAGTATAAACGCTACAAATAGTATGGTACTGAACATAAACGCCGAGTAGAGAATGCAACTTTCGTTTCTTCGTCTGTTTATTTACTCACATGACATTACTATCTGTTGTTCTTCCAATGGTTAAGTAAAGACATATGATCATGTATTACAACCTTATCTCACCAATCAGTACCAATTTACTTATATTAACATCGGCTGTAAGCAATTCATGACATGTGGGACATATTCATCTTTTCATTGGTCAATTTCAGTGGACCAAACATCTTTTAAGGAGGGAGGGAAA
Organism: Leptobrachium leishanense; assembly: GCA_009667805.1. Taxonomy (NCBI): domain Eukaryota; kingdom Metazoa; phylum Chordata; class Amphibia; order Anura; family Megophryidae; genus Leptobrachium; species Leptobrachium leishanense. Next base: position 92,012,425 of record CM019064.1, on the reverse strand, counting down.
CACTTACGATTAGCCATTCAATTTTCGCTCCAGATGAAGCCGGTCGCTACCGGCGAAACATATGTTGAGCTGAGTGTTTAACCGATGTGGTTTTAAACTGTATGTCTTGTTTTGGCAGTTGTGAGGGCAAGATCAGAATCTGATAAGTATTAGGGCCAGCGGCTAGTATTCAATATTATTATGTGACCAATTTCTTTGGTCTCTGGTTGCACTAATTGATTGGATCTTGTATCCTAGGTACAGCAAGTTTACCACTATAATTGGTGGCTGTATGTTAGCTACAATTATTAGCACCTGAGCAATTCCAGTCCAATATTGCTGCAATAGCCAATAGGTCTCTCATTATATACCTCTAATTTTCCTCACACTGCTGGTGTCTATACGTTGTTTTTAAGTTGGTATTTGGGAGTGTCTCTTTGTGAATTAATTAAAGGCATTTGTGCCATTGTTTGTTGCCGCTCCCAGATAAATCAGTGACTGTTCCATGGTGGCCAGTTTACTGGAGAATATTTTTGTTGGTTTCTGTCACAATTTTAGGTTTAGTCCTATTCAGGGAGCGTTATCCCCAAAGTTCAACCTTTGGTGGGGATAAGTGATTGTTGACCAAGGCGCTTTCACCTTGGTTGTTGCTTTTGTTCATTTTTTCTATATCTATTAGAGTGTTAACACTCATCACAATCACGCAAACATATACAATCTTAAGTATCTGCCCGTCATGGCTGGCTTTCTTAATGAAGTTGGTAAAGGCACACATTGGTGCCAAGATGCCGATAGAGTATTCTCTGATGGGGCTGAATCAAGTGATTCCACTTTAAATAATTCTCGTTCTAGAGGTCCTAAGATTGCAAAACTTCTTAAGAGACAAATCAGATCCAACTGGGAAATATCCTCCCTTTCTAATTACTTGAAAAAGAATATGATTCCAAGAGGGTTACGCATTTATACTAATCCAGCCTCTCATATTACCAAAGAGGAGTTCCGCCAAGAGTGGCAAGAGGCTGCAGAGGAATGCGCTCGTCGTTTTATGCAAATTATCTGTAAATATGAAAAAATTGAATTAGAAACAGTTGATGCAGAAGTTAGAACTGAAGTTGAATTACTTAAAACGGATATTGATGAAGGAGCCTTTTGTGAAATTGAGGAGAAATTGCAAAGGCAGATGGAAAGATATGAAGGGGAAATTAAAGAAAGAAAGCAGCGTACGTTTTTGAGAGGTTCAGATGATTATAAAAATAATCTGGTCTATAAGACCAATAAGATCAGGAATAGAAGCCGTAACAACTTTTCCTCTCTGGAGGGTGATTCCACAGATACTGAGGGTGAAAGCAGTGCCAGTATCGAATCAGGTTCTAGTTCTAGAAAGGGCATTTTGAAAAGGGTGTCTCTTTTTTAGAAAGGGATATTCTTCCAGACAAACTAAGAGATCGGAGAAAATGGGGATACAGGGGTTTTCGGACAAACAACAGACGAGGTCGCAATCTATACGAATAGTACAGCATGAGAAAGCTGATCATATTATGTAGGGTTGCACCGATACCGATACTAGTATCGATATTGGTGCCGATACTGGGTACTACAGGAGTACTTGGTACTCGTGCAGTACCTCCGATATTTTTTTCTGATACCGGAAGCCGGCATTGAGCCGGCTTGCCGGCATCCTAGGGGCTGGGGCGGCTGTCCGAATGCTCTATCTGCATTCGGACAGGCCCTGCAGCTGCTCTCGCCACTTTGTTTATACTTACCTTCTTTTAGCGACGCCGGGAAAGTCTTCGCGCGCTCGTTGGAAGGTCCCCAGCCGCGACCACGTGGGACCATGTGATCGCGGCTGGGGTCCTTCCAACGAGCGCACGCGCGGAAACTTTCCCAGCGTCGCTAAAGGAAGGTAAGTATAAACAAAGTGAGCAGCTGCAGGGCCTGTCCGAATGCCGATAGAGCATTCAGACAGGCCCTGCAGCTGCTCTCCGCTCATACTTACCTTCCTTTAGCGACGCCGGGAAAGTTTCCCAGCATGCGCTCGTTGGAAGGACCCCAGCCGCGATCACATGGTCCCACGTGGTCGCGGTTGGGGTCCTTCCAATGAGCGCGCGCGAAGACTTTCCCGGCGTCGCTAAAGGAAGGTAAGTATGAGCGGAGAGTGAGCTGGGGGGGCATTATCCATGAGCTTGGGGGGGCATTATCCATGAGCTGGGGGGCAAATCCATGTGCTGGGGGGGCATTATCCGTGAGCTGGGGGGCAAATCCATGAGTTGGGGGGGCATTATCCATGAGCTGGGGGGACATTATCCATGAGCTGGGGGGCAAATCCATGTGCTGGGGCATATCCATGAGCTGGGGGGCATATCCATGAGCTGGGGCATATTTCCATGAGCTGGGGGGCATATCCATGAGCTGGGGGCCATATTTCCATGAGCTGGGGCATATTTCCATGAGCTGGGGGGCATATTTCCATGAGCTGGGGGGCATATCCATGAGTTGGGGGGCAGTGTCCACGAGCTGGGGCATTATCCACGAGCTGGGGCAATATCCACGAGCTGGGTGCATTTCCAGGAGCTGGGGCATTATCCACGAGCTGGGGCATTATCCATGAGCTGGGGGGCATTATCCATGAGCTGGGGGCAATATCCATGAGCTGGGGCAATATCCATGAGCTGGGGCAGTATCCATGAGCTGGGGGGCAAATCCATGAGCTGGGGGGCAGTATCCATGAGCTTTGGCATTATCCATGAGCTTTGGCATTATCCATGAGCTGGGGGGCAAATCCATGAGCTGGGGCAGTATCCATGAGCTGGGGGCAGTATCCATGAGCTGGGGCATATCCATGAGCTGGGGCATTATCCATGAGCTGGGGGGCATATCCATGAGACCTGGGGGCTTTATATGAGGTCTGTTCTTTTTGGAAAGCGGTCACGGTCACATGACATAAGATAAAAGTATCGGTACTCGGTATCGGTGAGTACTTGAACAAAAGTATCTGTACTCGTACTCGGTCTTAAAAAAGTGGTATCGGTGCATCCCTAATATTATTATGTCCTTCGATGGACCTAAAAAAAAAACCTTCCCACCCCTATACCACCTAAGAACTACCCTGAGAATCCAGGTACAGCAGCACCATTCATGAATACTAACATTGTGGAAACAAATTTGATGTATGTTACACCTATTGATACTATCATTATTAACAAACCTGATACGAATTGTTTGAGAATTATTTATCTATCGAAGTTCGTCCTAAATGATAGCCATATTTCTGTGTTGAGTAAGGGCCTCTCATTTGTACCGGCTCCCATGGTTGATAAATTTGAATGGACTAAAGATATTCATCTTTTTGTCCGCAAATTGGCTTTACACAAAATGTATAGAGTAAAGGATGAACAGCGCGCAAAAAATTTGGGTCTTGAGACGTCGGATCTCCCCTGCCTAGCTATACTAACTGACTTGTTGAACGAACAGGAGTCCACATTAGGCCTTACGGATTGTCGACCTAAAAGTCGTTTTACTCCTAATTTTAAAGAATTCGGCAATCTAGAGCTGTTTTGTAAATTGGTATGTGCCGAGGTTGACAATATTGATGCTTCACAATTGTCAACATTTGAACCCGATAATTTAACTACCAATGAGAGGACAGCCCTGAAAGAATTGGAGACTGAAAAATCGATTTATAATTAAACAGTCGGATAAAGGCGGAAATGTTGTTTTGGTGGCAGCTAATTATTATGAGAAAATGGTATATACAATTCTGGAGGATACCGACACTTATATTAAGTTGCCAAAGGACCCCCACCAGCCATTTCATTATGGATTTAAAGAAATTAGTATGGGGGGCATTTGAATTAAATTTGATCACCAAGCCAGAATGTGAATTTTTGGTACCAAAATCAACCAACAATAGCCACTTTTTATGGCATTCCCAAGATTCATAAAAATCTATATGAACCACCTGGGCGTCCCATAGTATCCGGAAATGACAGTCTTACTCAAAATGTGAGTGTATATCTTGACAAATTGTTGAGGAAATATGTCATCGCTTTGCCTTCTTACTTGAGAGATACCAAAAAAAACCTTCAAATAATAAAAGAGAGAACTATTGATGATCAGACATTACTTTGCAGTTTGGATGTGGAATCTCTTTATTCATGTTTCCCGCATGAATTAGGGCTCAAACATGTCAAGACATATCTAGACAGAGATACCACTTTGAATACTATGACGAAGACTTTTTTGGTTAATCTATTACGGTTTGTCTTGACCCATAATTATTTCATCTTCAAAGGCCAATATTTTCACCAGATACGTGGTACAGCAATGGGTTCATCGGTAGCACCAGCATATGCTAATCTATACCTGGGGTTATGGGAAGAAAAATGCAGACTAAATGCTGAGTTGACATCCTACTTTGATAAGATCGATTTATGGGTCAGGTATATTGATGATATACTGGTCTTTTGGAAGGGTTCTAAGGAAGACTTTATAGGGTTTGTTACCCTCTTGAATAATAATGAATATAACCTTAAATTTACATATGAAATTCAAATATCTACCATCTCGTTCTTAGACATTAAAATTTCCAAAACTGATCAAGGACATTTGTCTTCTACCCTTTATAAAAAAGAATCAGCGACCAACAACCTTTTACATTGGAAGAGCTTTCACCCGTACCCCCAAAAGAAAGGCATCCCTACGGGTCAGTATTTGAGACTGAGAAGGTTATGCTCTACCGATGAGGAATTTATTGGGAAGGTCAAAAAATCTTAAAAATGATTTTCGTGAAAAAGGATATCCCAATAAACTCCTAAAGAGAGCATACCAACGAGCCATTGAGACGCCTCGCGAAACACTTTTGGCTGATCAAGAAGCCAAGAAAGACAATCTGATAAGATGTATTGGTACGTTTGATAGAGGTTGGTACCAAGTCCATGACATTTTAAATAGATTCTGGCCATTACTGACTATTGATCCTCATTTTCAAGAAGTTTTACCGAGGAAAGCGTCGATTACAGCGAGACGCAGTCAGAATCTCAGGGATAGATTGGTTCATAGCCATTATTCCAGTTCTATTGTCAAACCACCAGCCACATGGTTGTCCGCTAATTTGAGGGGTACGTACCAATGTGGGCATTGTGTCGCCTGTAAACATATTCTAAAACATTCCAAAAAAATCACGGACTCAGTAAAAACAAGGGATTACGTGATTAAGACGTTTTTTAATTGTAATTCGGTAGGTCTAGTATATTTGGCCGTATGTGAATGTGGCAAAATGTATGTAGGCAAGACTTTTCACCCCTTTAAAAGAAGGATTATGGAACACATTCATTCTATCCGGCGTACTCAGGAGACTCCCATCTCTCGACACTTATCGCAGTACCATAACAATAACGTTAAAGTTTTGAAATTCTGTGGTTTAGAGATGGTGTTACCATCGCCAAGAAAAGGTGACTTTGATCGAAGGTTACGACAAAAAGAATGTCGATGGATATACAAGTTACAGACTTTGTCTCCAAAAGGGCTCAATGAAGGTTTCTCTTATACTCCCTTTTTGTAAGGTTGTTTTGTTGGTCTTTTGTTTTTTGCATGCCCCCTATTCTTACAACATTTTCTAACTTGTCAAAGCATCTGCTATAAGTGTATTATGTAGGGATCCCATTTCATTTAATCTTTATTGTTGGAACACAACTAGCCATACCCCTCTCACTTATTATTTTCATGACCACCATCGTATATCGGCCAATTTGCATATATGGCCTTTCTTTTTGCGATCTCCAGAGTGTTCCTTTGATTATCTAGTTATGATGGGCAGGCAAATGGTGTTTTAGTTTCGAACAGATGAGGATAATATTAGTCCTCAGGGGCCATTGGTGCCGTTTTCTTGTGTACATCTCTAAGAATATCCCCGTTATTAAAATCCGCAATATACTAACGAGAAACGCGAGAATGATATGTACATTGCTTGCATTAAATGGTGTTATATGGGAACTTATTAGAAGACGTTTTATACCCTGATACAGAAGAAACAAAGGCTGTCGATATTATGTGCCTGATTATTGTTAGAACTGTATCATGTGGTATCTCATTGATACAATTGGTCATACCGTAACCCACTGAGGAGCGGCATGGACCTTACAATACGTACGTTCTGGGCACTTCATTATATATATATCGTTCTTATTCAGGCCAAATGGATTTGTACCTCCAAGTATACCAAATCTGGTTATTCATTATTTTATAAATATTTAATACATATGGTCTCTTCTTTATTGCGATCTCTAGAGTGTTTTCTTGATCATTCAGCCTTGAGGGGTAGGAAAATGGTGCGTTTTTGGTTTCGAACAGATAAGGATAACATTAGTCCTCAGAGGCCATTAGAGCCGTTTCCTTTTTACAAGTGCAAGACCATCTCCTTCATTATGGTCCGCAATATACTATGTACAATGGAAACGCGAGAATGGTATATACAGTGCCCATAATAAATGGTATCACATGGGAACCTATTAGAAGACGTCTTACACCTAGATACAGAAGAAATGAAGGCTGTCGATATTATACGCCTGATCATTGGTAGAATCGGGTCACATGGTGTCTCATTTATACGATTGGCCATGCAACAACTCAGTGTAGAACGGCATGGACCTTATAATGTACACTTTCTGGGTACCTTACTACGTATATATCGCTCCCATCTGGGCTAAATGGATTGGTACCACCTCTGAGTTTTTCAATCCGGTGAGAAATGGTTATTTATGTACCAAGTATAAACGCTACAAATAGTATGGTACTGAACATAAACGCCGAGTAGAGAATGCAACTTTCGTTTCTTCGTCTGTTTATTCACTCACATGACATTACTATCTGTTGTTCTTCCAATGGTTAAGTAAAGACATATGATCATGTATTACAACCTTATCTCACCAATCAGTACCAATTTACTTATATTAACATCGGCTGTAAGCAATTCATGACATGTGGGACATATTCATCTTTTCATTGGTCAATTTCAGTGGACCAAACGTCTTTTAAGGAGGGAGGGAAACCCTTACGATTAGCCATTCAATTTTCGCTCCAGATGAAGCCGGTTGCTACCGGAGAAACATTTGTTGAGCTGAGTGTTTAACCGATGTGGTTTTAAACTGTATGTCTTGTTTTGGCAGTTGTGAGGGCAAGATCAGAATCTGATAAGTATTAGGGCCAGCGGCTAGTATTCAATATTATTATGTGACCAATTTCTTTGGTCTCTGGTTGCACTAATTGATTGGATCTTGTATCCTAGGTACAGCAAGTTTACCACTATAATTGGTGGCTGTATGTTAGCTACAATTATTAGCACCTGAGCAATCCCAGTCCAATATTGCTGCAATAGCCAATAGGTCTCTCATTATATACCTCTAATTTTCCTCACACTGCTGGTGTCTATACGTTGTTTTTAAGTTGGTATTTGGGAGTGTCTCTTTGTGAATTAATTAAAGGCATTTGTGCCATTGTTTGTTGCCGCTCCCAGATAAATCAGTGACTGTCCCATGGTGGCCAGTTTACTGGAGAATATTTTTGTTGGTTTCTGTCACAATTTTAGGTTTAGTCCTATTCAGGGAGCGTTATCCCCGAAGTTCAACCTTTGGTGGGGATAAGTGATTGTTGACCAAGGCGCTTTCACCTTGGTTGTTGCTTTTGTTCATTTTTTCATACTCCAGGTACTCGCATGACCAGTAATTCTCCAACAATGCATAATAAAGGAAAAAAAAACTGCACACAGCAAGGGTCACCAACCTTGACCCTTCAGGTGTTTTGGATCTACAATCCCCAAGAGTCTCTGCCAACCAAATGAGTGCTGAGCACCATGGGAGATGTAGTTCCAAAACATTTGGGGGCCAAGGTTGCTGGCCCTCTGCACTTAAGTGTTTTTATTTTTTATTAGAATATTGATTTTCAAGCAATACCAATATAATATATACAAACAAAGTGGTAGGCGCCCCTGCCTGTACCGCCACCAACTCTCCAAAGCCAGCCAGCAATCAGTGGTTTCCCCCAAACCAGTGTGCAAAGATCAACAAATACGTATCTGGTGGCGCGATGGCAGTCGCTCTTGGATCGTATGATGGTTCCCTTATGAAGTACCGTCCACATGTATCATGAAAAACAATAGAGAAATACAATAGTGCAGAGCGAATACAAATTATCAATTTTATGTGCACGTGATACTGCTCCCACTCACAAGAAAAGAGCCCCAACACTGGCTCTGAGCGGGTCAGCGCATTCGGTCATTTGTTTCTGTATTGAAGGAGGCGACCCACAACCTTCAAAGATGGCAATCCTCTTCCGATCTCAATACATAGAGGGACATGCAACAAAAGAAAGACTTCCTTGTGCAGGTCTGTTGGAAGTATAGTGGAAGTATATCTATAGGGATTGAACTCACATGTGTTGGAGCTTCTAGCCAAGCTCTAGGATCAAACGCCTGTGGACTTATTTGAGGTAAAGCCCATGGAAAACCTCTGTATTCAGCAACACACCGGGGACTGGTGCAAGTAATAAAATTTATTAAAACATAAAAACAAAATAAAAAAAAATCAACCTGGCACAGCCAGTTTAACCAGACGCGTTTCGCCACGTACCGCGGCTTCCTCAGTCGGTTTACAGGTAATAATGAAAATTTAAATATATATCCGTATAATCACAATTAGAATTGTCCCCAGGTGTGACTTGCTGAATTGGCGTGCGGTTCACGCCTCAAATTCTGTGGATCCGGTATTTTCCGCGGGTCCGCCATTTTGCGCTTGCGCATTGTCAGTTTTTGCATTCCAGAGTGGATGTCCGCCATCTTGCGCATGCGTATTATCTAAACTTGCGTGTCTCCTTTCTTTCCGGTCGGCGTACGCAGCCTAAGGTGTCCTCCTTTCCCCCTCACAGCCGAAACAGATCTTACGGGCTGGAATGGCGGTGGGACCAGATGGAAACATCCCCAAAAGCTCTTTCATGTGCCCTTAATAGATAAATACATTGTGCATGAACTGTGATGGACAGCATTAATATTATGACCAGAATCTCTATCTATACCGCAAAACTTCTCCAATTCCACATTTATTGGACCTTACAATTAATAAAATACATATAGATCTATGTGATGTGAATCCTTATTTAGTGAACTATACATATATGTGTGTAAGGATAACTTATACATAAACATTAGGTTTTATACTGTATAGTGTGTATTATGTTTTGATAACTCATTGTTCTGTGGACCTTAGTCCTAATTAGGTCTATTGTATATCTAAAATAACTAGTGTGGAATATAGATGTTATTACATCTGTCAACCATAATGGCTACAGATATAATATTCGGATGGTAATGAATAAACCTGAAATATCAGTAAATTTGTATGATTATTATTACAGCTATGTGTTATTAGTGTAAAATAAATGAAAACTAATTGTTAAACAGTGTGAAGTAAATGACAGATATTATTCTAAAGACAAACTATCTCGTGAATAGCTATCAATGTGGATGCTGTAATCCATTATGAAAAATTGTGAAGAAATTTATAAATTATGTCGACCAAAATGCTAGGAATATCCTATTATAGTAATTTATGGTGAACCTGTAGAATTATTAGTCCAGATGTGCGTTAGTAGTGAATGAATGACAGATAATTATATGCAAACTAACTATACTCGTGATTGGCCCTTAATGTGAATGTTCAACAATTGTGAAAATTATTTTTTAAAATATGTGTAACATGGTCGCTTATAAATAATACCTAAATAATATATACCGTGTCTAAATCTTGATCGTCCCAAATGTGGATTTAGAGAGGCCTCTAATTCCTCTAAAGGAAATGAATGACCTCGAAATCGACGTTTAATCCATTTGGCACCATTGTACCATGCTCAAAAATGTGCCTCATTTCTGCCCTCCCTAGTTTATTTGGTAGGTTTTCTTCGATCTCCACTTTTTTATCTGTTTCAAAGCCCAGAATTTAACGCCCACGGGTGAGTTGTTATGATGTATTTTACAGTGTAAAGAAACAGAATGTTTTTCATAACCGTTCCTGATGTTCCGCTATTCTAACATTCAGGGCTCTTTTGGTGCGTCCTATGTAGCCTAGACCGCAAGGGCATTCTAACATGTAAATCACATTTTTCGAGCAACAATTCAGAATCCCTTCTATCTTAACCAGTTTGTTCTGTTTTCGAATAAAATATGAACCGATATAATTTTTCTTACTGCCGGTAGACCTGCAAGCTAAACACATACCACATTGGTAGAATCCCTCTTTTAGCCCGAAATGGTTTTTAATGATACCTTCCTTTTTTCTAGGTTTGCTACGTACCAGATTCGATTTTATGTTTCTAGTCCCTCTGAAGACTACTTTGGGAGTTGGCCCTATAATATCTCTAAGGTCTACATCGTTGTTAAGCACCGACCAATGTTTTTTCAGAATCTTTTTAATCTTATCCGCTTTGTTATTATAATTGCAGATAAAAAGGACCTCTTTAGCTTCTTTATTTTTAGGTTTATATTCAAGACATTTGTTCCTATCTGTTTGTGCTAGTTCTAGAATTATGTTATCTAACTCAGTATCTCCATAGTTTTCATTTATTTTACACTAATAACACATAGCTGTAATAATAATCATACAAATTTACTGATATTTCAGGTTTATTCATTACCATCCGAATATTATATCTGTAGCCATTATGGTTGACAGATGTAATAACATCTATATTCCACACTAGTTATTTTAGATAACCAATAGACCTAATTAGGACTAAGGTCCACAGAACAATGAGTTATCCCAACATAATACACACTATACAGTATAAAACCTAATGTTATCCTTACACATATATATGTATAGATCTATATGTATTTTATTAATTGTAAGGTCCAATAAATGTGGAATTGGAGAAGTTTTGCGGTATAGATAGAGATTCTGGTCATAATATTAATGCTGTCCATCACAGTTCATGCACAATGTATTTATCTATTAAGGGCACATGAAAGAGCTTTTGGGGATGTTTCCATCTGGTCCCACCGCCATTCCAGCCCGTAAGATCTGTTTCGGCTGTGAGGGGGAAAGGAGGACACCTTAGGCTGCGTACGCCGACCGGAAAGAAAGGAGACACGCAAGTTTAGATAATACGCATGCGCAAGATGGCGGACATCCACTCTGGAATGCAAACACTGACAATGCGCAAGCGCAAAATGGCGGACCCGCGGAAAATACCGGATCCACAGAATTTGAGGCGTGAACCGCACGCCAATTCAGCAAGTCACACCTGGGGACAATTCTAATTGTGATTATAAGGATATATATTTAAATTTTCATTATTACCTGGAAGCCGCGGTACGTGACGAAACGCGTCTGGTTAAACTGGCTGTGCCAGGTTGATTCTTTTTTATTTTGTTTTTATGTTTTAATAAATTTTATTACTTGCACCAGTCCCCGGTGTGTTACTGAATACAGAGGTTTTCCATGGGCTTTACCTCAAATAAGTCCACAGGCGTTTGATCCTAGAGCTTGGCTAGAAGCTCCAACACATGTGAGTTCAATCCCTATAGATATACTTCCACTATACTTCCAACAGACCTGCACAAGGAAGTCTCTCTTTTGTTGCATGTCCCTCTATGTATTGAGATCGGAAGAGGATTGCCATCTTTGAAGGTTGTGGGTCGCCTCCTTCAATACAGAAACAAATGACCGAATGCGCTGACCCGCTCAGAGCCAGTGTTGGGGCTCTTTTCTTGTGAGTGGGAGCAGTATCACGTGCACATAAAATTGATAATTTGTATTCGCTCTGCACTATTGTATTTCTCTATTGTTTTTCATGATACATGTGGACGGTACTTCATAAGGGAACCATCATACGATCCAAGAGCAACTGCCATCGCGCCGCCAGATACGTATTTGTTGATCAATATCAATATAATATCCACAACCTTGGCAGGACTGCATCGCCTGTTTTGCAGAAAACCCTTTTAATAGTGCATGCATTATATGAAATGCTTTTACATCTGTGATTCATACCGCTAGAGTGCTATGTAAATGGAGGCAACTCAACTGTTGAGAAAGTTCTTGATACATGTGTTCTAAGCAAAATAATTCATCCTTCTCAGCAGCAGAAAAATGGGTTTAACCTCATATAGGTCAATTTGCTCCACTGAGCACTGGAGAAAATATTTAAGAAGTAGCTTTTGCCATCCACACGAAGTGTCCTGTGACAGGTCAATTCATGGAAGCACATTAGATGAATGTATCTTAGGGAAAGAAACTTCCTGCAATGAAATTAGACTGACAGTCGTATGTAATTTCCTCTCTAAGGAACAGATCACGTATAGTAGCGGCAATGAGCGTTTTATTAGTATTTTCCTGTTTCAGAATACTATACATAACTCGTGCTCCTCCAAGGTTGTCTGCAATCGTCCACAGTAATGGATTCTCACACAAAGCTCCACATAACAATTTTAAAAAAAAAATTACGTACAACGTGCATGTATCTGTATATATTCTGATCTGTCAAAAAATTTTAATCCATCTACACATTTTTTAGGAGCCAAGCAATCTTTTATGTATAGTTTTTCATATAATATTGCACACATTTACAAGCCAGAGGTAAAATGTTAGGAGTCAGTGTTTTCCTCAGAGGGAAATTCCTTGAGCCCGGGAAGCTGTTGGTCAGATTTTGATGATCACCCTTCCTGAATTTAGATCAGAAATGTACAGCTCTGTGCCTCTGTACTTTCATGACAAAGCATTGGCTTTCATTGGTTGCTTTGTAAGCCATGGAATTGGCTGGTTGCTTGAGTGCACGTCCAGGACTCCCTCCCCCGCACACTCTCATGGCAGGGACTACTTCAGCAGAAACTGTGGTTGTAGGGAACGAAGAGCACAGAGACAGAGCCCATTGCTGGAGTATTGAGGGATATTTAAGGTTAAAATGGAGTCTGGAAGGAGTTAATATTAACCCCCTTTCTACCTGAAAGTTTCTCATTAACCCCTTCACTACCAAGCAATTTATTTTTACTGTAACATTTATTTGAAACATGGGATGTGAAATTAACAATTAAATATAGAGTAAAATAGAAAAATGCACAGAAATTGTTGTTCCGAGACAAATAAAAAATTAAAATAATGTACATTTGCTCTTTTTTTTTGTGTTTCAAAATTTTTATTTTGTAACATTGTCATCAATACAACAAACAGTAAACGGCCGCGCAGGGCCACAGCAGGCTAGTCAGCAGGAAATCAACGCAGATAAACATCCCCAAAGAGGGGGGTCTCATCGAAATAGAAATCAAACATTATTTTGTCAGCAGGAAACATTGCATCATCACAAGGAATTATGTTCACAACGCTATCAAAAAGATGGTGATCCAAATAACAGAGAGAGAAAAAAAAAAAAAAGGGGGGTGGGGTGTGTGAAAAATGGCAAAGGCCATTGCCGTGACGCTCCTGGCACGCTCCTGAAGGAGGCCATGGAGGGACAATGTCACGGGGCCCAGGACCCTAAGGGCCAATCATAACGCAAAGTCATGGTGGCGCGCCTCAGGCAGCCCAGTAATGCCAGAGAAGAAAAAAAAAAGGGGGAAGGGGGGTGAGGGGAATGGATACACCATCTTCTGCAGTGCAAGCCTTTGAGGAATAACATGAGAGAGAGAAAGAAGAAAAAGAAAGAAAAAAAAAATAATTAAATAAACATCCCCAGATAGGGGGGTCTCATCAGATAATAGTACACATATATAAGGGTAGGGGGAGGGTCATAGATCAAATACTTAGAAACGTAGAAGTTGAGACATCGGGGGTAGAAAATACTCGGCGTAAAGACCAAAACATTGGGTAATCTCAGAGTGGTAGAGTCATTGGGTGCAGTGGAAGAAAGGCAGGGAAAGAGAAAAAAAAATAAAAAAAAGCATCATGGAGGGGATGGTCGTCAGAGTTCAATGTGGACTTGAAGCAAGCAAATTAACACAGTCAGCCGGTGTCCAGCACAGGAGGCCGGGCCACCACAGGCAGGTACACAGTGTAATCTAAAAACTCAAAACTCAAAAGTTGACTGAAGCTGCAGCGAGGGGAGGGGGGACTCGCGAGAAAATTATAGAGCTTAAGTTTTCAACGTAAAAGGGGGGGACATGGAGAGCCTGGGGCAAAGAACAGTCCGGTGTAGTCCAGTATTGGGTCAAGCAGGCAGACGGTAGCAGAAAAGGCAGGAATCCCTCAGCCCGTGTCACGCCATGGAGCGGATCCAAGCGTCCCTTCAGCTCTAGCCCATCCGCAGAGGGCTCCCTGCACGTCCCGCCACCAGAACACAAAGCCGCCTGCATCAGCCGCCTCGCAGAGAGCCGACATCCATAGCACACGTGACGATACCTCCACCGACCTGGAAACCCCCGGCTCCGTAGGCCTCCATAGGGGGGCAATCCCAGGCAGGCCAGCAGCAACAGGCCTCCGTCGTAGGTCGCAGGGCGCCACTGTAGCTCCCCTCGTTTCTTCCGTGTCATCGTCCTCTCCAAATCCTCCACCGTCCGCGGCAGCACCCGTATTGGCCTCAGCAGATCCGCTCCCTCTCCGACACACCGAAGGCAGGCGCCGTACGCAGGGCCAAAGCGAGTCACCTCTCTGGGGGTCGGCGACGCCGTTCAGACCAGGTTCAGCCTCCCTCGACATCTCCTCCGTTAGGCCTCCAGGCTCCCGACCCACGTCCATCACCTCCATCAGCCGCCTCCACGAACCCTGGGTAAGTGGACTTTCTTCATCTCCCGGTATTTGCTCGAGGCAGGCCTCGAAAGCCGCAAACAAGGCCTCCATACCACAGGCAGGTGGGGGGTGTTCCATGCGGCATCCCTCCTGATGCGTCTCCGTCCTCCCCCGGGGGGGACAGCAGGCACGGCCGGAGGATGGGGGCCCTCCATCCCCACAGTCTGCGATCGACAGTTCCCCATCAGGGGTGTAATACACGGAAGGGGACCTCAGGAAGAACGTGGCGTCCAGGAGTGAGGAAATAGGCCTCAAAATGGCCGACGGCACTCGGTGCCGCCGGGGAAAAACCTCAAAAAACCTCAGCTGTGCTCCGGAGGGGGGGTAAAACGGGCCACGGAGCAATCCCCGTAATGGCCAGCTGCGCAGGGTCTCTTCTTGTGAGCGATTCTCAAAAAAAAAACAGTCAAAAAACTCCCGGTAACAGGAGAATACCTCAGAGCTCCAGAAAAACACGTCTGCTTCCATGCAGAGCCAGCCACGCCCCCCACATTTGCTCTTTTTAACCCCTTAACGCCGCAGGGCGTTCCATGCCGTCCTGCATTTGGCGGGCTTTAACGCCGCAGGACGGCATGGAACGTCCTCGACGTTAGGAGCCCAGCCGGCGGTAATACTTACCTCCCCGGCGGCTCCCACGCAGATCTGGCTTCGATGAAGCCTGATCTGCGTCTTTTCTAGCCTCCCGGAGCATGGGGAAGCGCCTGGAGGGGAGGAGAGGGATCCTTCGGATCCCTCTATCTCCCCATCGCCGGGTGCTACAAGACTGTGGCCAGCATCGCTGGAACGGTCACTGACCTTTCCAGCGATGTATGGGGGTTAACCCATGAGTTGCCAGGTCGCGACCGGGCACTAATTTGTGCCCGATCGTGGCCTATTTCCGGTGGGGGCCGCTATCTTAGATGGAAGCCCCCACCTCTGGGTCCCCCCCGCGTCAACTGTCTCATCGCGCCATGCGCGATGATGTCAGTTAAGGCTAGGGACAGATGAGCGCATTTTCTGCGGCCACCGTCAAAATGTACGTCGATGCGTGCGCACGCATTTTTTCACGGAATACGCTTAAGTGGTCAGACGACCACAGTCGCACAGTCGCAGGTACTCACCAACGCAATTCTAGGGAAATCCGGCTGTTTGAACGTTATGTAGGCCGCACACTAGCAGCGTCTGACGTCTCCTAATCACGCACACACGCTGCCATGCGGCCGCAGCGCACTCTGTACGTCTGTAGCAGCGGTTTCACGTTCTGAGAAAAATGCGTTCATTTGCCGGTTGCGTGGTGTCGGCGCACTTTTGTACGCACGTACTGCGTATATTGGCCGTCATTGGCCGTTATGTGCTGCTACTGCCGCCGTGATTTAGTGCGCCTGCACGCGCGTTCCGACTGCCCCACTCTGACCCTAGCCTAACTGGGGAAGCCCCTAGCTGCAAAGGGATTTCCTAAGGAAATCCCATGCAGGAGATAGGGGGGTTCTTTGAACCCCTTTATCTCCTGATCGGTGGCAGCTAGGGGGTCATGCCTGATATCGATGGAAAGGTCTGAGCATGGCCTTTCCAACAATATCAAACATGAGAATGAAAAAAGTAAAATAAAAGTGTATAAAAATAAAAAAACAATTAATTAATTAAAAAATAAAAACGTGCTTTTTTTTTTTTTTTGATGCAGCATTATTGTTCACATTTCAATTATAATGTGAACAATGATGCTTCACCAATGATTTTTTTTTGGGGGGGTTTAGCAAAAATCACGTAATTTCCCCCCCCCAAAAAAAAAATGGGTTCCCAAGTCTACCCCATAGAATATAACCGCAAAGGATCGGATAATAAAATGTGAAAAAAAAACCACTTTACACACTGTGGATGATTGAAATTTTATTGAAAATTCAAATTTTTTTACATTTTTTGTTATAGCATTCTGGCAGGACATGACTTTTATATATAATTAAGATATATTATTAATCTGCCGAGTCTGCCGGAAAGAACGATATATAATTTGTCTGGGTGGTATAATAATACGTGACTTAAAACCGCATTTAAACATGATGAGCAAAAACTTCAGCAAACTTCACTTCCGAAAGAGCGCCGAAGTTGTAAAATTACTCCCGTCCTTAGGGGGTTAATTTCTCATATAATTGTTTATCCTTCACAGACATATTGTTGAAATGACAGATTCTGAGCCCCAGATGGAACCCCTTATCTCACACAATTTTGTCAGCATACAGACAGAAATAGCCTTTGTGTTAGATACAGTAAACGTGAAAGCAATAAATAATAGAAATGTGAGATCTCCTGCTTATGGGGATTTGTATACATCCTAATAAGATCATTAGCAGCAATGCAGCTTCCAAACAGTACAAATAGAATATAAAAATAATATCTTTATGTGACATAATGTCTATGTATTGAAATTACAGGAACACTTTGTATCTGTAGAGCACAGGGATTTTCAGCAATTATAACCCCCTTACTCTTATTCCTATACTGTAATAAGTGACCCCAGAGCTCTCCCTGTATTGTGCACTCTACCTGGTTATTGTAATGCGGCATCAACGTGTTTGAGTTTTTTGTTACAGTGAGGTTTGAGGCTGCTCTTTGCAGCTTGTTTTATCTCTCTCCAGAGTGACAGGAGAGAGATAAAACAAATTCTTTTTTTTCTCTGCAAGAAGCTCACTAATCTTGCTTTAGGAAGGTGTGAAAATCGGGTTTTGATATGCCAATGAGCGCTGTACAATGTGTTACAATGCGAAGACAGTTAACTCAATCTTAGGGAGTGAAGGAGTTAAAGAGCCATGTCTTTTGGTGACCTTCAACATGATAAGTTTACACATTCCTTCTGGGGATGATCATGGGGAATTCTCATGTGTTATTTTAGATGAGTGGAATTATTTAGAGCCTCAGAAATTTCGATACCTTTTCTTAAAATAGCCTTACAAAACAGAATGTTTTCTTACTTCAAAAGTCAATCTGTAGAAATGCATTGTATACGGTATACTAATGGGTTTCAACGTTGTGCCTGCAATCATTTGTCACAACTTTCATAAATTTTCAGTTTTTAATATCCTTCTGTCAGCGGTGATGTTACATTGATGATGTGCTGTAGTGTTGTGTGGCCCAATATTATTATCATGATAAAATAGGTCAGAGGCTAAAAAAGTTACTTTTTTTTTTATTTAAAGAAATGCTTTCTTATTAGGGCTCTTAAAAATGACTTTTAGGAAAGCAGGATATTGTCATATTTACTGCCAATGTTTATTGTACTGAAACCAGTAAAACACTCACGTATGCCTTGTAATTTTATGAAACATTTGAAGTTCAATTAAATGAGGATATGCCGATATTGCAGATTGTGGTTTATTGTGTTAAAACATGATGCCCTCCTCTCTATACGGTGCTAATTTTAGTTTGTATATCTATATATCTAATAAATTTGCTTTGGACTTGCCAGTTGTCGGCTTGGTTGCATCTGTGGTTTTGTCTCTATGGGGTGAAACCACAATTAAAACATTTGCTTTCCAAACATAAATGTAACCATAAAGACTAATGTCATCTTGTTTCCTGCTCATGTTAGAACACATGTAATTGCCCACTTAGAGTACGGGCAAGGTGGATATCTAGTTACAAACCCGAAATGCAATAATTCTGAAGCAAGCACTTAATACTACTTTTCTTGTTTGGGCTTCATCTGTGATTATCTAAACTCCTTTGTTTCCTTTAATACATTCTTAGTTCTTTAACACAGTTGAGAAATATGGTCTTGCTGTAGAGAATTAAGAATTGAACAAATTATTTTTGTACAGAGTTTTGAATTTTAAAAATAGTGTCCCTTTTTTTTTTGCTCTTAAATAATTGGGCAGATGCTGCTGACAGCCTCTGCCTGATTTTTTTTTTCTTTCTTTTTTTCTATTTTTCCCCTACTCTCCGACTCAGGGACTCCCGAATCTGGAAGTCCCTGTAGCTTTTCTGGACAATTTGCATCTCTATGCAACTTACTCATACGTAGTATGGGAACTGCAAATTGTGCACCACTCTGGAACTTGTGCACTTTATGTACACAAGCTCTGGAGTTCTTGCACAGAACGATGGATCGGAGCTGCTTGAATGGGTGACCTTAGCATGCTGTCTCTGTACTGGCGTCACTAGTGACCGGCAGCCGGGAAATTCAATACTCCTCCACTTCACCTTGCTCTTTCACCAGATCAGGGTAGCTTAGAGGGGGTGGTCACTCCTCACATGCTGACCACTTTAAATCGGAAGAGTGTTCTTTTAAGATTTTGTCATTCGGTGCAGTGAGACTGTTAACCACTTGGCTGCTATGGACGCGATCAGCGCGTCCAGCCAAGTGGTTCTCCTGTGCTATGGACGCGCTGAGCGCGTCCATGCACAGGAGGCAGTAATCGACCAGATTCCGGCCGATTGCTGCGCCCCCCCGGTGCGGGCTGACATCTTAGATGTCAGCCCGGCACTCTGGGACCCCGGCGGGGCGATGACATCTAATTCAGGCACCCCCCCCCCCGCTTGTGCGGAGGGGGCGCCTGAAACGGAGGGGGGGAGGTCCTTCGGACCTCTCTCCCTCCCGATCGCCCAGGGGCACAAAGCTAAGGCAGGCACCGTCTTGAAGGGCACAGCCTGCCCTTCCAAACAGTGGCTGACCTTAACCCCTGGGGAGCCGGATCACGATTCGGCGCTGAAAAGCGCTGCATCGTGATCCTCTCCCAGAGCTGGCCGACATCTTGGATGTCGGCCAAGCCTCCGGGAACTCCCCCTGAGGACTGGCGTCATCGTGCATAGCAAGATGACGCCAGTCCTGGAGTTAACCCCTAGCTGCCACCAATGGTGGAGATAGGGGGTTCATTGGAACCCCCTATCTCCCTATCCATGGAAGCTATGGGTTAATTTTTGATATCGTTGGATCGGCCAGAGCATGGCCTTTCCAACGATACCAAACTTGACCATGTAACAAGTTTTTTTGTAATAAAAAAATAAACAAGTTTTTTTTTTTTTTGTTTTGTTAATGCAGCAATATTGTTCCCATTTCAATTATAATGTGAACAATGATGCTGCACTAACGATTTTTGTATGCGGTGCATTTGTTAAGAATAGCGAAATTTCCCCCAAAAAAAATGTAACGCGTCCCCATTTCTATTTTTTTTTAACAAGCGCACCCCATAGAAAATATAACCGCAAATGCTTGCATGTTAAAATGTGAAAAAAAAAACACTTTACACATTGTAAATTATTGAAAATTCTAATTTTATTGCATTTTTTGTTATAATATACAGACAGGACATGACGTATACATATAATAATGACATATTATGAATCTGCCGAGTCTGCCGGAAAGAACGATATACAGTTGTGTTCAAAATTATTCAACCCCCAATGCTTTAAAGGGTTTTAGGGAATTTAGAGTACATTTGTAATTGTATTCAGAATGAAATCCTACAAGGACTTTTTAAAGAACCATATGCAACTAAAATGACATCAATTGGTTTTGTAATACAGTAGTAAATGTTTCTTTTGTGAATTCTTCATTGACACAATTATTCAACCCCTTAAAGACTACCACTCTGAAGAACAGAGGTTCATTCAAGTGTTTTCAATCAGGTATTGAAAACACCTGTGGATGTCACGGAGCAGCAATAAAGCATAATAAGCACCAATTAGGCAGCCTTAAAATGACTGTGATACTCCGCTCCTTCTAGACATTTACTGGTGTGGTTACAAACATGGTGAAGTCAAGAGAATGGTCCAGGAAGACAAGAGAAGAGGTGATTACTCTTCACAGGAAGGGCAATGGCTATAAGAAGATTGCAAAGATGTTAAACATACCAAGAGAGACCATAGGAAGCATCATTCGCAAATTCAAGGCAAAGGGCACTGTTGAAACGCTACCTGGTCGTGGCAGAAAGAAGATGCTGACTTCGACTGCTGTGCGCTACCTGAAGCGTAGAGTGGAGAAAAGTCCCCGTGTGACTGCTGAGGAACTGAGAAAAGATTTGTCAGATGTGGGTACTGAAGTTTCAGCTCAGACAATACGGCGCACACTGCGTAATGAAGGCCTCCATGCCAGAACTCCCAGGCGCACCCCCTTGCTGTCTCCAAAGAATAAGAAGAGTCGACTGCAGTATGCCAAAAGTAATGTGGACAAACCACAGAAGTTTTGGGATAGTGTTCTGTGGACTGATGAAACAAAATTAGAACTGTTTGGGCCCATGGATCAACGCTATGTTTGGAGGAGGAAGAACAAGACCTATGAAGAAAAGAACACCTTGCCTACTGTGAAGCATGGCGGGGGGTCAATCCTGCTTTGGGGCTGTTTTGCTTCTGCAGGTACAGGGAAGCTTCAGCGTGTGCAAGGTACCATGAATTCTCTTCAGTACCAGGAGATATTGGATGACAATGTGATGCAGTCCGTCACAAACCTGAGGCTTGGGAGACGTTGGACCTTTCAACAGGACAATGATCCCAAGTATACCTCCAAGTCCACTAGAGCATGGTTGCAGATTAAAGGCTGGAACATTTTGGAGTGGCCATCGCAGTCGCCTGACTTAAATCCGATTGAGAACCTCTGGTGGGACTTAAAGAAAGCAGTTGCAGTGCGCAAGCCTAAGAATGTGACTGAACTGGAGGCTTTTGGCCATGACGAATGGGTGAAGATACCCGTAGATCGCTGCAAGACACTTGTGTCAAGCTATGCTTCACGTTTAAAGCTGTTATAACTGTAAAATGATGTTGTACTAAGTACTAAGATTGAATGTCACTTGGGGGTTGAATAAAACTGATAATGATGTGAGCACTGAAAAGACATTTGTGGTTATTTCATTATAAATGTTATGTTATATTTGTCTGACCTACACGTGCCTCTTTGATTTAATTGTAAGCAAGATGACTGAATGATCAAAATCAATGTCAAACTGGCCAAAACACTCAATTTCAGTGGGGGTTGAATAATTTTGAACACAACTGTATGATATGTCTGGGTCATATATTAAAATAAGGCTTCAAAACGCGGTTAAACATGATGAGCGAAACCGGTAAAAATGACCTCAGCACAGAGGTGTGAAATGCCTCAGCAGCAAAAGGGTTAATAAATCAAAATTATAAGAAAAATAATATATATAATATATATATATATAAAAATACAAAAATGTTGTACTTTGCACAATTTACTAGCATGTTACATTAGTTATATTTTCCCATGCATGTTTGCAAGTCTCCTAGTGATGCTTTAGTGTATGTTTGTATGTTCGTGATGGACAGACATTAATTGCAGCACTTCGTAATCCAGCTGTTCTCTTCCATCTGATGGTTATGTAGCTACAAAGGCATAACTGTTTCTATACAATTAGATTTGCTAATTTCCGCTCCGATTCCTTTAGTTTTCTGGAAAATAAAATAAGAGAATTATGTGGTAAATAAGCCAGCTGCGTCGTCCCCCCCCCCCCAAACCCCCAATCTTTCTGCTGGAAGAAAGAAATGCTGCTAATTTGGTCTGTATAGTTATTTCGGCTCGTAATGACTGCGTGAGGTTTACATCCTGGGGTCTGGAATGCAGATATTAGGGATTTTCCTGAAGCATGCCCGTGTTATTGCACATAAGTCGTTTAATCGTAATATGGCAAAAATTAATAGTTAATATTAATAAATACGGAAGCTGTCCTTCCTGAAAGTAAGGGAAAAACCCATTGACAGAGATGAAGCACCGATGTAAGCTTTTTCATTGTTCACAAATTCTTGTGAGAAAACATGGCAGCACTGACATTAAACAGACCATGTTAGGAAGGAAATCAAGAATTTTATGCCTGAAGACTGCTTAGTCATAAGGCTGTTCTTTTAACCATGTTTATAAATGAATAAGAGTTTCCTTAATTCAACACTTAGGGTGAAAAAAATTCAATTTTTTCTTCTTTCTAAGGCCTTTGCAATGTATGGAAGTGTGCCTGGAACCTGATTTCATGATGACTGTTTTAATGCTTTGATATGCTACAGTTCATATTGACTCATGTTTCCACAATATCTGCTTTTTAAGCTCGCCTCTATTAATTTCCTTTTTAAAAAAATTCCCATTCTTCATCTTTTTAATGATCCAGTAGATACTCCTCCTTTTTTATCCAAAATTTATAAAGATTTTCACAGATTACAAAGTGAATAAGTGAACAAAAGAAACCGGGTCACAATGGTGGAAGTGATGGGATACTATATAACAGGGCTCAAAATTTCCACTCGCCTACTTGCATTTGGCGAGTAGAAATTAAGTGAGGGCGAGTGGAAATGCGCACACACAGGCAGCACAATAAATTATTTTGTGTTGTGTATTCTGGCAGTGCCACCGTGCAGCCCCACCCCCTTCCCTAGGCAACACGGTGGCAGGGATCAGCTGCCTAGCCTTTCCAAGCTTGTCTCTGTCACTGGCAGGGGGGTACCCTGCTTCCTCGCTCTTCTCACACTGGGGTCTGATGATTGGGTATACATGTACCTGGGGTCTGATGTCTGGATATTAATATTATTTTTGTAACTTTACATTGTTAAAGGTTTTATTTAGAATAATTTAAGAGGGTGTGTTTAGGGGCAGAGTTAAGGGCTGGGTAGGGGTTAGGTGGAGCATCTGGTGGCGAGTAACTCTTATTCCCTGGTTAGTGGCTTGAAGTTTTGAGCCCTGCTATATAATCATTTATAGTCAAACAACAGGAGCACACAGTAAGCAACCAATTGTATAGCAATGTTAGAACATCATATGACATTATCTGTCAGGTACTCGGAGGTAGAAAAATGAGAAAAAGGAAGAAGTAGAAGAAAAGAGTGAGAAAAATAAAAGGGGGGCTGAGGAGGGGAGTAGTGGGGCCACCTCACATCTCGCAAGTAGGAGCCATTACGCCAGGGCTCCTCATATGCCAGTCACTCAAAACAGCCACTCCCTAAACCTTCAAGAGAAGGAATCTGAATATGTGTATCAATGCCAATAGATAGATCAGGGTCTTCTAAAAGAAAGGCTCGACCCAACTTTTTCTCACAACCCATGACTTAATACTTTTACTTTTCTGTAAGTGGATGATGGAAAAAATAAATGTAAAAGACAAAAGATTATGCAATAAAATTTGGATAAGATATTTGTATGGACCATTATGGTACTGCACAGTAATTCTAAATGGTTTATAAAATTTAATAAAAAAAAAATGGCCGTCATCTGCTGTCATTAAATTCGTATACATTTTGAGGCCTCAAACGTTGCAAAGTTTAAAGTGTGACTTCCCTAAAATGTAGAGTTAAAAACATAAACCTATTTTAGTAGCTTTTGTTTATTTCCGCATGTTTTCCAGACCGTCTCAGCAGTCGTTTTAGTGTTTGACCCTTAAAAGAATTCAGCCAAGGTCAGAGCTGCTCCTCTGTTATTAAAAATGTATTTGATTCTTTTGTTTACTTGCCTTGTTCATAAGGGACTCGCTCTCCAAGATGCATGCATCTGGCACATTCAGATGTGCAGTCTGCAAAAATAAATATTATTTTTGGACATGTACCAGTAGACTTTCTATATATCTTTTTATTGCGCAAGATATTTCTCATGGTCTTTTGAACCAATATTTGCTGTTCATATGCAGGGTTGGTTTCTGTGTGAATACGTGCATGTGTGCATGGTGTATGTGTAGCTGAACCCTTGTCCCCTTCCTACGTATGTCACTTCCACAAGAGAGGAAGGGCAACTCAAGAAAAATGAAAAAGACAGACTGTGACATGTCTCTACCTCCCCTTCTCCTTTTTCTTTAACAGCCACTTTTCCTCTCATAGTCACTGATATCTATAGCATCAAGGTCCACTACATTTTTCTGGACAAACTTTACACTTTAATGCATAAGAGAAATATATGCTGTATGCTGTCATTGCCTGTCTCCTATAGACAAGCTCTCCTGATCTCACCTGAAAGGAAACATCGACTCAGATTGTTGCTCAGAATGCAGTGCCAATTCCATATTTAAGATCACATCACCCTCTACAGTTGCAAGAAAAAGTATGTGAACCCTTTGGGATTACATGGAGTTTTGCATGAATTGGTCATAAAATGTGCTCTGATCTTCATCTAAGTCACAACAATTTGAAAAACACAGTCTGCTTAAAATAATAAAACACAAACATTATATGTTTTCATGTTTTTATTGAACAGAACATGTAAACATTCACAGTGCAGGGTGGAAAAAGTATGTGAACCTTTGGACTTAATAACTGGTTGACCCTCCTTTGGCAGCAATAAGCTCAATCAAACGTTTCCTGTAGTTGCAGATCAGATCTGCACAACGATCTGGAGTAATTTTGGACCACTCCTCTTCAAAAACTGTTTCGGTGTAGCAATATTCTTGGGATGTCTGGTGTGAATCGCTCTCTTAAGGTCATGCCACAGCATTTCAATTGGGTTGAGGTCAGGACTCTGACTGGGCCACTCCAGAAGGCGTATTTTGTTTTGTTGAAGCCATTCTTTTGTTGAATTACTTGTATGCTTTGGGTCATTGTCCTGTTGCATCACCCATCCTCTGCGGAGCTTCAGTTGGCGGACAGATGGTCTTACGTTTTCCTGCAAAATGTCTTGATAAACTCTGGAATTCATTTTTCCATCAATGACAACAATCCGTCCAGGCCCTGAGGCAGCAAAGCAGCCCCAAACCATGATGCTCCCTCTGCCATGTTTTACAGTGGGAATGAGGTTTTGATGTTGGCGTGCTGTGCCCTGTTTTCTCCACACATAGTGTTGTGTGTTTTTTTCCGAACAACTCAATTTTGATTTCATCTGTCCACAGAATATTTTGCCAGTAGTGCTGTGGAACATCCAGGTGTTTTTTTTGCAAACTCTAGGATTCTTCTTTACCTCATTAAGCATTCTGCACTGTGCTCTTGCAGTCATCTTTACAGGACGACCACTCCTAGAGAGAGTAGCAACAGTGCTGAACTTTCTCCATTTGTAGACAGTCTGTCTTACCGTGGACACATGAACATCAAGGCTTTGGAGATACTTTTGTAACCCTTTCCAGCTTCATGCAAGTCAACAATTCTTGATCGTAGGTATTCTGAGAGCTCTTTTCTGCGAGGCATGGTTCACATCAGGCAGTGCTTCTTGAAACCAGTAAACCCAAAACTGGTGTGTGTTTTTAAAGGCAGGACAGCTTTCAACAACACATCCAATAATATCACACTGATTGGACTCAAGGTTGGCTCACTCCTGGCTCCAATTAGCTCTTGGAGAAGTCATTAGGCTAGGGGATCACATACTTTTCCCACCCTGCACTGTGAATGTTTACATGTTATGTTCAATAAACACATGAAAACATATAATGTTTGTGTTTTATTATTTTAAGCAGACTGTGTTTTTCAAATTGTTGTGACTTAGATGAAGATCAGAGCACATTCTATGACCAATTCATGCAAAACTCCACGTAATCCCAAAGGGTTCACATACTTTTTCTTGCAACTATAGGTAAATACGATAGGTGTACTTCAGTCTAAAAGAACCATCAAAGGAACTTTCTAGGTTGTAAAATTTATTTCACTCCACATATACATTCTACATACAACATGGCTGTGTTTTTTTATGTACGGCCTATTAACAAGTGATTTATTTCCAGAAAAATATCATGATCCGACAACCCCATCACTGACTCTGCTCCTCTATTTATAACAGAAGGAAGAGACCCGACACTCCATTCTCTATTAGGTCATATTGGAGATTGGATTCTGGGTCTCTTTTTTCTGTTAATAATTGATGTGGATTGTTGGCCTCTCCTGTCCATGGAGCACCATCTACCTAAGAACGTTTGTGAGTGCATAAGGCTCTAGTCTCTATTGAATTGCCTCTGTTCCTCTATTTGTCACTGTCCCGCAATTTTCTTCTACAGCTGCCCCATTTATCTTGAAGGCATAGGAAAATGGATTATTCTATAGCATGTGCTTGATAATATTTTATTGAGTAAACAACAGAAAAAAGGAACTGCATTAATATCCGCATAAATGGAAGGTAATGTAATGCAGTGTACCTTGACTCAAAACCTGCATTATGTTTCAAGAGCTCAAGTGTAACCTTTTATCTTGTTTCAAAGGAAATTTCCTTATGTATCCAGTTTTGCTTTTGAACATGTGTGTAACTATGTAAAAATATTTACATACTCATTTGACTACATATCAATCTATTATTATTAGTGGTTTTAGATGTTCTGAAAAATGGATGGATTGTTTTAAATCTTAATGTGCTTTGAAGATATTGTTAGATAGTGACACTGAACTTTATGCATTAGATAGACCACACTAATAATAAACCTAGAAGCCTAGCCATCTAAATTGTAGGATATGTGACGGAACGGCCACAGTAATGTGTGTTTGATTTTTTTATATTTCGATTCGCTGATGTCTATTATTCCCCTGTATTCAGGTGCTGTGTGTAACAGATGCAGTTCCAAGTTTTTATAAAAGGCCAACAAGTTCCATGGCACTGTACAATGCGTAAGCCAGAATAGCTTTGTGCATGCAAGTTGGACACACGGAACAGTAGGAGAGGACCCTGCTCAAGTGCATACAATCAAACCATTTGTCTGCTTCCACCCCCCCCCCCACCAGAAACTGGTTTGAACTTAATATCACAGCCACATTCCCCAGCCTTTCCTTTGTCTTGGGCCCAGGGCAGTGTGTGTGGGGGAGGGTTTTTCAGCTGGGAAACGCCGGGGAGTGGTTTTTTACTTTTGAGTGGCTGTAGCTGAAAACCTCTGAATAAAGGCATTCTGATTTTGGTGTTCAAGTAGCAAGCATCACAGTCTGTGTCGCCAAGTCTGTGGGGGTATGATCTACTCCTAGTTCAGCGGAAAGGGGTACCAGGATTCGTAACGCTGGTGGCAGCACATGGGATTGCCCTTTCCAGCTGAAACGGTCCGGCTGGGGTGAGCCGATGGACACCTGAAATGCTGAATGGAGAGCCGCTACCTGCGCCTGAAATGGATAATGCTTAAAGAATTGGCAGAGGCTCGGGACTGACAACCAGCAACAATCCAAAAGCTGCCCTCAAGGAGGATGATCACGCCAGGTCAGCCTCATCCCAAGACTCCATAGAAGAGACGGAGTTTCAGAAAGAGATGCAGATCAGGATTGCATTCTTCGGTCCTAACCCATCTGAGGAGGTCATCCAAGCCATCATGGATGATGTCAATGCTTATCTAAAGTAGGAAAGAGAATGCAGAGAACGCTTGGCGGAGATGCGACAACCCGGGGGAGACGTGCTGGCTTCCATGAACTAGGTGCCCGCAGCCCATAAAGTCCAGTACCAGGCTCTCAGGCCTTTTGCGGAGGCCGACGATGGCATTGAGGAGATCACTACAGGAGGAGCTGGGGACAAAAGGCACGAGTGTGGTGCAGCCCAGAGCAAGATGAAGATTCTAGTGGAGGCAGAGAGATGCCTCAAGAAATATGGACCGAACCCCAGCATGGACCTGTTCCAAAGTGTGTGGACAGAGGTCTGTTTGTTGCAGCAAGAGGGAGCTGTGCTGCACAAGGAAAAGTTTGGCACTCAGGTTGTGGAATGCAACGAGGACAAGTTCTTGGTCTGGATCGAACCAGAGAACATTTGTAGCCAGGAGGAGAACTGGCTGGGTGCTACAAAATACACCCAGAGGGGGTCTACAGACCTGGATTGGCGGAGACCAGGGATGTTGGAAGCATTGGCTTCTGCCAACGGCAAGACCCAGATAAAATAAGGACCCTATCTCCTCCGTAATGGTAGCACATAAATGAGCGGTAGCACTAGGTTAATTGAGGTGATAGCGTGCTGCACAGATCACCTCCCAATCGCTAACAAGTTAAAATATCCATTGTCGCATCAGTATTAGTGCTTTTTAGCTCCAGCCTATTGTACTTTGCTCTCCCTACAGTTGATTTGGGGAGCGCAAAGGGTAAGCAAAGAGCAAGTCGCGTTAGGATCACATAGTCCTAACGCTAATTACAAATTGCTGCCACTAACTGAAAAGGTTTGCTACAGCTTAACTGTAGCAAACTTTGATACGGGGGGGGGGAAGGCTAGCCCATCTGGAATCAGCAGCAGCTGGACCCCCCCCCACAAGATCAAATGCTCACCTCTCATCCCGCACCGAGAACGGCGGCCCGATCTGCTTCTGGCTGCTGGGAGCAGAGTGAGACTGGAGAAAAAAAGTCCCCAGTCTTCCTCCGCGATCAATCACGGATCTGCAGGTTCTCCCGAGAGGCGAGATCCTGCCGGTCATTTGCCCCAGCAGCATGAGCCTCCATGGAGTGGATGCTTGTGAGTGTGCATTGGCGCTGCCCCGTGCATCCTGCGGACTAGTGGCCACTACGGGGCAGGCTGCTGGATTCAGCGCCTGCCTAGTAATGTGCTTGTAAAACAATAATGGCCTTTCCAATGATACCAAACATGACCAGGATTAAAAGTAACGAAATAAAAATGTTTTTTCTTTTTTTTCCTGCCGTATCACTATTATTTACTAATACAAGGTGAACAACGATGCTGCACTAACTCAACTTCTCATTTCCCATGATGTCAGCAAGTGTGGAGGTGATGGCACAATGTAGGGGGACTTTGGAATCCTGCATCTCTCTTTACACTGCACAAGGTCAACTGAGATGTCAGTAAAATGTTCAGAATATGACCTTTCCAACGATACTAAACCTGATCATGTAAAGCAGTGTTTCCCAAACCTGTCCTCTGGACCCTCCGCCTCGCCAGGTTTGTCAGATATCTGAAGCTCAGCACAGGTGATATGATTTGCTGCTCAGTGATTGCAGGATTCAGTCTGCTTTTCCCCAAGGTGATCTGTAAAATCTGGCCTGGTTGAGAGTCCCGAGGACAGGTTTGAGAAACAATGATGTAAAATGTAAAAATAAAATACTGAAATAAAATTAAATGCAAAATTTACTTTTTTCTCTGATCTAAGGCTGATCTAAGGCATTTACATATAAAGCAAACAATGCCACTGTGTTAACTCACTTTCTCGTTTCCCACGCTGGGAGCAAATGTGGAGGTAATAGCACAATGCCTTATTACACATTGGTTCATCTAAAACACAAGCTCTGCTGCGAGGAGAGCAGAGGAACTATCGACCGCTGTGTCTCCATTCTTTATCCCCCACAAGTTGAAATTAGGTGTCACTAGACAGGTCAAAGTCTGGCCTTAAAAGAAAAAAAACTAGGGATGTGCGTTTCGGGTTTCAGAATTTCGGAATTTTCACGAAATTTCCCGATTCGTGTTTTCGGATGCGGCCGAATTTCCGAAAAATTTTAGATCCGAAAATTTCAGATCCGAAATGTTTTCCGAGCCGAAACGAAATATTTTCGGATTTTTCGAATGGACTTGAAATGTGTCAAACGAGGAGAACAGATTTTCCGAAAAACGAAAATTTTGTAAAAACGAAAATTTTCAGAAAAACGAAAAATTTTCGAAAAAAACGAAAAGTCGATACAAAAAACGGGCAAAATGACACGAAAAATACGAAAAATGGTCGATATTCCGAAAAATTTGCAATTCCGAAAAACGAAAATTTCCGAAATTACGAAAAGTCGATACAAAAACCGAGCACAGTGACACGAAAATACGAAAAATGGTCGAAATTCCGAAAAAAAAATGTACCCGGAAAACGGGCCGAACCGAATCGAAACCGAAATCGGTCGAAACGAGACGAATCGAAAAGTTTGAAAATCCGAAAAATCGAACCGAATCGAACCGAAAAAAAAATCGGTGCACAAGCCTAAAAAAAACACCTCCCCCTCATTTTTTTTCTAAAGCAAAGACACTTTTGATATCTGAAGGAAAAGGAATCCTCAGACCACCATCTGCTGACCTATAAGAAGGACCCTATAAGTAGTTAAATAACACCCCATGAATTATAATATTAATAGATAAATTAAGGTTTAAATATAAGAAATAGTTTTAAGATAAATTGATAATCAGCAGTATTATAGGATTAAGTTTCACTTCTCAATATGTTTGCAAATGTCTTTAAAATGACAAAAGTCCTGGGGGGGCGTGGCTTGGTTGCTGACTAAGATGGCCGCTTAGTGCTTGAGCTCCGCTTCACCCGCTCTGTAAACCGCTAATTTTCTCCCCCCCCCCAGGATATTGACCCTCACCCTTGGTCCCCACACCAGCCTGGACGATGCCTGGACCCACCAAAGCACCAAAGTCGAAAGACGCAGTCGTCGCGCCGCTGTTTAATACCTGGCGGACCCCGGCTTCCCAAGATGGCGGCCGCTCGAAACCGCGGCCTTCCTCGGCCGGCGGCTCTGACTTGGAGGATGCGGAGGTAACTGACTGTGGGGTAAGCCGTGATGATGCTGCGACTATTATAGGGCAAATGGCCGAAATGAGAGTGTTCCTGGCTGGAGAAATGGAACGCAATACGAAGGCCCTGCGAGCTGATATCTTGGCCCTAGGACAACGCACTTCAGACCTGGAGGATCGTGCTGAAGAACTTTCTGGGGCCTATAACACTCTGGTAGACCATTCAAATGCTATGACCCACAGGGTGGATTTTCTGGAATCTCACTTAGAAGACCTGGCTAATAGGTCTCGGAGGAATAATCTGCGGATCCGCGGTTTACCTGAGGGTGCAGAGGATGACCCCCTTGGGGATTTTATTACGGCTATGCTCCGACCGCTAGTCCCAGAGCTTCCAGACCACGCATGGGAACTGGATCGTGCCCATAGAGCTCTACGCGTCCGTGGCTCCGCTGACGATCGCCCCCGTGACATTATTGTCCGTTTTTTGCACTTCTCCACAAAGGAATCCATACTTAAGAAAAATCGTATTACACCGGTACTATATGATGGTACTCCGTTACAATTGTTCCAAGATATTTCTCCTGACACTCTCCGCCGCCGCCGCCTATGGAAGCCCATGGCTGACCTACTCCGCTCCCACAAAATAGCTTTCGCCTGGGGTCACCCCTTCAAGATCCTGGCTTTCCGTAATAAAAGGACACATGTTCTACTTCCACATGCGGACCCTGCCAAGTTCTTTCGGGCTCTGGATATACAACTCCCAGAGGACTTTACTTCACCGGAGGGTCCTACACCCCCGCTCCCACGCCTTTCCAGGGAATGGATGACGGTACACCGCTCTCGACGCTGATCCATTGTGGATGATTTGAAATTCATACTGCCATTACCGCCGGGTTTGGACAACCCGGTGGCCCTCGTGGGCATATTTACGTGAAGCCTTCCGGATCGTCCTGACTATCTTCACTTGGAAGGGGGTTTTTCCCCCTTTCCTTTTTTTACATTAGACTCATAATATTCAGGATTTCTCCTTCTCACCTTGTTCTTATGGTGGACACTTTCACTGTTGTCTATTATAGACGGGTCTCCTGGGGGGCCAAGGGTTTTTCCCCATTTTCTTTTTTGCGGGTGGGCGGGGGTCATCCACTGGGCCCTCTTCCCCCCTTTTTTGGTTCCCTTTTTGAGCTGTGAAGGGGTTCCCCCCTTTCCCCCACAGGTCCCGGCGATGGGTAAGTCCGGGCCGTTTCAATTTGTTTCTTTTTTTTTTCCTTTTATTAATCCCCCTTGTTCCTCTTTCTTCCTTTTGGACATAATTTTTGTAATTTTTCTTACTTTTTTCCCCCTTTTTAATTTTTTCTTCCATTCTGAGGGAGTTCGGCTATTGTTATTGTGGGGAGTTTTTGGGATGTCGAATGCTTTCTACCTATGGGCTAATTTTGTACAATGGGAATGTGATGGGGTCGTGGGCTCACGGCTGACTATACGAGGTGCTCTGTTGCGCTTCTCATGGCACTGAAACTAGCTTCTCTTAATGTCAAAGGCCTAAATTCCCCTACAAAGCGCAGATTGCTTCTTCGTACTCTCAAAGCTGATAAGGTAGATATAGCGTTTATTCAAGAAACTCACCTAACCAAATCTACTAACATATCTTTAACTGACCACATTTATACACGGGCGTTTGTTTCTGGTGCCTTGAGTAAGCGTAATGGTGTCGCCATTTTAATTCGGAAAACGTGCCCATTCCAACTTATATCACAAAAAGTTGACTCTGAGGGCCGATACATTTTACTCTCTGGTACTTTATATTCCTCGACCTATCACTTCCTGAATATATACGCCCCTACTACCCCTTCCGCTGACTTTTGGAGTTCTATATGTACCTTGGTATCAACTCTCCCTCGAGGGGCGGTGGTTCTGGGAGGTGATATGAATGCTGTATCATGTCCGGCAGTGGATCGAAGCGACCGAACAGCTTCTTCCGGGGTACCGATTGTGGGTAGGCAGGACAAATTGTTTGCTCGGTTTTTCCATCAGGTGGGGCTTATCGATGTGTGGCGAGTGTTATATCCGAGTGTGAGAGATTACTCTTTTTATTCAGCTCCTCATGGTTCTTATTCTCGAATCGATATGTTTTTACTCAATGGTCTGGCTATGTCCAACGTAATTCGAGCTGAGATCAATTCTATATCCTGGTCAGATCATGCTGATATTGCTTTATACTTACATACCCCGAGGGTAGCGACCCCGTGGTCTTGGCGCTTAAATTCTTCCCTTTTGCGAGACCCGGAATTATTGCAGCAAATACGCATATTATTGACCCAATATTTTCAGGATAACCCTCCTGGGGAGACATCCCTATCCACGACATGGGCAGCTCATAAAGCGGTTATGAGGGGCCACCTTATTAAACTTGCTACGCATCGAAAGCGCACCAAATTGCACTTACTCGTTTCCCTCCAAAAACCCTACGAAGCCTTGAGATAAGACATAAAGCTTCCCCCTCCCCGGAACTTTTCTCTGAACTTTCAAGCACGCGCTCCTCTCTGAAGCAGTTACTACTTGACGATGTCGCTAAACAAATCCTTTGGTCACGCCGCCTTTTTTACGAAAAGGCTAATAAATTAGACACCTTGCTGGCACGCACCCTTAGGCCTAGGAATAAATTCTCACCTATCCCGGTCATCAAGACGGCCAACGGTACTTTGGTTAACACCCCACAAGGGATTTGCGGGGCTTTTACAACGTACTATTCTACTCTGTATAACCATTCGCCCCACCATACCCCAGATGACAAGAACCACTTGGAGTCCATCTCCTCTTTTCTAGCCTCCCTCTCTCTACCACAATTGGATGATTCTCATAAATTGAGTCTTAGTGCTCCGATTCTGGAAGAGGAGGTTAATTGCGCCATCTCGGCATTAGGGGGTTCTAAATCCCCGGGCCCGGATGGGTTCTCAGGGGAGTACTATAAAGCTCTACGTCCGGAACTGGTCCCTTTCTTGACATCGGTTTTCAATGACTGTTTGGAGGGTGGGACCCTTCATCCTGATATGTTGTTAGCAAAAATTGCCCTTATTCCCAAAGAAGGTAAAGATCCTACTGCGGTTGAGAGTTATCGTCCTATATCTCTCATTAATTATGATGTCAAAGTCTTAGCAAAAGTTTTAGCAGCACGCCTGAGTCCACTACTCCAACTTTTGGTCCATCCGGATCAGGTTGGCTTTGTCCCAAATCGTCAGTTATACGACAACACCAGACGCAATGCAGACCTGATCTGGTGGTTGTCTTCCCACGAGACGCCTTCTCTCGTCCTTTCTTTGGACGCGGAGAAGGCTTTTGACAGGGTGGAGTGGCCCTTCCTTTTCTCTACTATGTCCTGTTTTGGCCTTCCCGAAAATTATCTTACTCTGGTGAGGGCTCTCTACTCTGATATGACGGCGCAGGTCCAGATTTCAGGTTGCTATCCCACGCGGTTCCCTATCCTTAACGGCACTCGACAAGGCTGTCCTCTATCGCCCCTTCTTTATCTCCTCTCCCTAGAACCCCTTTTGACTGCCATCCGACTCCACTCTGGAATAAAGGGAGTATCGGTGGGTGGGGAGGATTTCACTGTCTCGGCTTACGCGGATGACATCCTCCTCACCTTAACAGATCCTATCCCCTCCCTATCCCATCTCAGATCACTTTTACGCGACTTTGCTAGCCTCGCGGGGCTTCGCATTAACTATTCTAAATCCTGTGCTATGCCACTCCACATGTTAAGCGCTGATACATCTCAAATTGAGTCTGACTATGGGTTTCGTCTTGCTACTTCTGAAATACCTTATCTAGGTATCCAACTTACTACTGACCCCAAGGCCTTATACCGTAGGAACTTCACCACCATGGTCCATCGGATTAAGTGTGATTTGGAGCGTTGGTGCGACAAGCCCGTTTCGTGGATGGGGCGCATTCATAGTATAAAAATGAATGTACTCCCGCGCATTCTTTTCCTATTCCAGACGTTGCCTCTTCTACTTACTCGCCGGGACTTAGCTGGACTCCAACAGGCAATTGACTCGTTCGTTTGGCAAAATAAAAGACGTAGGATTGCGCGCCACTTACTATATCGCCCTAAGACTCGAGGCGGACTGGGGCTCCCTAATCTCTATTTATATTATTGTGCGGCCCAGTTGGCTCAGGTGGTGGCTTGGCACTCTTCGTCCACCAATAGACGATGGGTCGCTTTGGAATCTGCCTTTATGTCCCCTGACCGCCCTGACCTATACGTCTGGCTCCCTAAAATTTCCAGACCTATTTTGCGGACGATGTGCCCCTCAGTGTTGACCTCCCTACGTATCTTTGAGTTAGTTAGGACGAAGTTCGCGCTGGTGGGCGACTCCTCTCCCCTCACCCCTTTCTTACGCAATAGGGAATTTCCCCCAGGACTTAACGCTGTAGACTTTCGTGGGCTAGTGGGTGCGGGGCTTTTACGATATCGAGATCTATATCAGAGAGGACGTCTCATCACTTTTTCAGAACTACAGGAACAGTGTCATCTGACTCCATTTCACTTTTTTAGGTTTCTGCAGATAAGACATTTTGCTACAACTTTGCGCTTAGAGACGGTCTCGACTGTTCCTCTCACGACCTTTGAGCGTTTATGTCTGGCGGATGGCCCTCAGAAAGGGCTCATATCCCAACTATACCTCCTCCTTAGCTCTAGCCCGGGGCAGTGGGGGCCCCTCACATACTGTGATAAGTGGGAGATGGACTTGTGTGATCCCTTGCCAGGTGATGAATGGGAGGAGATCTGGGAGCAGACGGCTAGGTCCTCCATTTGTGTTACCCACCAGGAACAATCATATAAAATTTTATTGCGCTGGTATGTGACCCCGGTATCCTTATACCGAATGGGGGTCACTTCTAGTGATTTCTGTTGGCGTGATTGTGGGGGTAAGGGTACGTATATTCATATGTGGTGGGACTGTCCAGTGGTTCAACGTTTTTGGTCGGTTATCCACATAGAGTTCCAGAGAATATTTTCACGACCACTGCCTTTAGATCCATGGGCGTTTCTCCTCTCCCGCCCTATTTCTGTTTTCTCCCGTCCTGAGCAGCTTTTATTTAATCGATTGGCTCTTGCAGCTAGGAGGGCCTTGGCGGCATCATGGCGCCAGAGCATTCTCCCATCCTGGAATATGGTAACTGAGAAGATTATTGACACATGTCTTATGGACGACCTGACGGCTAGAGTTAGGGGTACCTCCCGCTCTTTCAATAAGACATGGTCCCTTTGGGACGAGTACATTGCTGACACTGAGCAGTGAATTTGTTCTTCTGCCGTAATTAACCCCATATGGTCTTGAGCCCCCGTTTATCTCCGATCCTCGAAGCGCCCCTTTTTATGATGGTTGGACTCTCTCCCCCCTTGCTTTTTCTTTCCCCCCCTTTTTTAGTGTATATTGTATATATTGTCACTGTTTTTGATTTTATTGTATGTGCTTGTTTGTTCCTCTCCCAAGATCTTTGGGAGTGTGTTTATCTATGTTAATATTTGAAAATGGGTTATGTCATATCCTTACGCTGATTTACTACTACCTCTACTGTTTTTTCTTTTCAACTGCTGTTGGATATGTGATGCCTAAAAATAAAGAATTTTAAAAAAAAAAAATGACAAAAGTCCTGATGTTTGCAAGTTTCTCTGAAGTGATAAAAGTGCTGATGTCTTAAGAAATGCTGATGTCTCAAGAAATGCTGATATCTCAAGAAAACACATGTCTCGGGCCACGGGACTGTCCAGAAATGTGTCACCAGACCTGTATTGAAACTGGCCAATGAACTATGTTATGTTTTGAAATGTTAACCAATGAAATAAAGAGACAACGTTTTCGTTAGAAGCATAAATATGTGTCAAAAAACGTTGGAAGGCAGAGAGAAAATTGCCAGACAAAAATACATGCCTCGTGTGTCTTCTTTGAAGGATTTTTTCTCTCTCCCTGCGCAGAAGGAGAGTTAACTCAAGGTGTGCCTAAGTCAGGGTCTTAGGGGTTAAAGGACGGACAATTGGAGACGATTATTCTCTTCAATATCCAATTGAGAAATTGCCGAAAATTAAAGCAGCATCAAAAAAAGAAGTGGTAAAAAAGTCAGATCTTGAAAAAGACCCTCGGCCGTATTTTGATGCCCAGAATTTTGGTTGCTCCTGGCCGAAATGGAGTATTTTTTTCCATAGCTAGTGTTAGAAATTAGGATTAGATTACTATTTGTGCTTGTTTTGGGGTTAACCCGAGCCCTAACATTCTGCTTCAGTTTAAGGCAACAGACTCTGCCCCTTCTTTTGATGCGCAGCAAGAAGCTGGTTTTCATTTTGTTAAGATGTTAATTTTTTATATTGCCCCCCCCAAACACAAAGTAAAGTATTTTTGTCACAATTTGTTTTTGGGGGGCGGGGTGTAGAGGCGCTTCAGATTTCTGTGCCTACAGGCTCGTGAGATGTAAATCTGGCCCTGACTCCATACATGTATGCTTTTACCATCTCAGTGCCCAGGCTCTGCCTTCACCCACATGCGCTTAACCTCTCAGTCCACATTCTGCCTCCATCCATGTATATGTTTAACCTCTCTGTGCCCAATTTCTGCCTCTCGTCATTTGCCCCCCTCATTCTGTATGCTCCTTTTGTTCCCTCTGTCTCCCTTTACTCGTTACCCTGATGCCTTTGTCAGTTTTCTCACCCACCTTCCACTTTTATTCCTCCCTGCCCCCATCCTTTACTGATACCTCTCACATGGCATTTTATCTTCTGACAGCATGGTCTGGTCAGGACACAGCTTCTCTCTCACCCTACAATCAATCGGCTGCGTCTGATAGCAGCTCCTCTCCGGCAGCAGCAGGCGGCTCACCGAGCTGTGGGAGGAGGAGTTGCTGTTCTCGCGGCTTTTGATAAGGCAAGGCCGCTTCTGGGGTCTAGTCAACGCATTAAAACCACCTGGAAGCTGAGCTCATGGGAGATGTGAAGACTAGTGATGAGCCGAACACCCCCGTGAACAATTTCAAAACTTTGAGTTCGAACATGAACTCGAACACGAACCGAACTCAATGCAAGTCAATGGGACTCGAAAGTTAGATTTTTAGAGTGCCCTCCAAGAGGCCATATATGCAAGATATTTGCCATAAAAGGTGTATGGGGGTCCAGGTAGTGCCCTGGGAAACAGGAAACAAGGACAAAACATTTTAAAAAAAATGTTTTTAAAGGAACAGCGAGTTTTCTAGATTAAAGATTTCCAGAACTCTGGTATAACTCAGTGAGACACCCTGATAGCTGGCAGCCAGTGACAAGACACAGATTAAAATTTCCAGAAACCACCTATAAATCAGTGAGACCCCTTGATGAGTGGCAGTGACAAAACAGGTTATAATTCCCAGATATCTGCTACAAGTCTGTGAGACCCCCTGATGGGTGGCAGTGACAAGACACAAATTACAATTCCCAGGAACCGCCTATAAATCATTGAGACCCCCTGATGGGTGGCAGTGACAAGACACAAATTACAATTCCCAGGATCCTCCTATAAATCAGTGAGACCCCCTGATGGGTGGCAGTGACAAGACACAGATTACAATTCCCAGATATCTTGTAGAAGTGAGACCCCCCCAATAGCTGCTGGCAGTGAGAACACACAGATTACAACAATTCCCAGATATTTTGTAGAAGTGAGACCCCAATAGCTTCTGGCACTGAGAAGACACACTAACAGAACAATCTCCTCTCAAAAAACACGTGCTGGGGGCTGTGTAAAGCCTTATATAGTGTGCTGTGGGACTTAGCTCTGTGAGCCCATGATTGGGCAAAATTTGCCCAATCAGGACTCTGAGCCATGATTGGCATAGTCACCTGTGGTCAGGTGCAAGGCTGTAGCCAATTACAAGCTTCAGGCCAGTGGAAAAGTGCATTGTGGTGCATTGTGGGCGAACTCGAACCGAACACGCGGAAATGTTCGGAGTTAGCGAACGGCCGATGTTCGATGCGAACTCCGAACAGATCGAACCGAACAGCTCATCCCTAGTGAAGACGTGCACACCACCCGGGATACTAACGTGACAAACACTGGGGCCTCGTGATCTCGCCTGTCACTTCGGGAGGAGGCAAGCCTCGCAAGGCCCCAGTGAGGGTGGGGCCTTAGGCACACACTTTACCTACCTAACTGGCGGGCTGTCTCTGCTGGGAGATATACTCGATTTAGCTCGATTAAACAAGGTCGACTGCGACTTTACTCTTGTGAAATTTGAGTGCTCTGGATGTGTTAATTGACAGACATCTAAGCAGAGCATCAACAATAACCTTAGGCCTTGTTCACACCAAATGCAGAGCAGCTCTGCTCAGGTTACTGCACACGCACGCTAGTCTTTTTGACGCGTTCCAGAGCATCCCTTTTGTTATGAGGTCATTTCCTTTTACCTCTGACCTTTAGGTAGCTGTTCTGAAACCACTTTTCATCGGGGATAAAGTTGATCACCCCACAACTTATGTATATAAAAGAATTGTTTAAACCATGGCAAGCCATGTTCTCACATTGTGCAGAGTGGATAAATCCCATGCATTTAATACACGGAAACTGGATAGTGTCCTTGAACCTTAGGCCACGCAGTAAACAGAATAGAAAATACAGAGGTTGTTTTGGAAATGCGCCAAATACTATAAAATTCTAAATTTAACCTTGAGTTCTATCTGTGCTTTATGGCAAGATGTGAAATGAATGGACAAGGCGTACAGCCTGCTTAATAGACCATGTTTAAAAAATACATGTTTTCTGAATAAGCGGAAACCTTTCACAAGAGACCCCCTGCTCTGGATGTCTCATGGCATGCAACCAGCCCATCTGTTGACCCAAAGCCCTCTTTTATTTTCTAGTTTAACCAGATATCAGTCTTTTCTTCCTTTCACATGGACATTGCATAACAGGCTCTTGTTTGGATTACATCTGACTGTTACTACGTAATTGGGGTATCACAATCTTTTTGATTTTTCTATGCTCCTTTATACTTTCCCAAAATGTTTAGAAAGAAGTGTGACTGATAAAGTCCACTAACTTATTTTCTCCAATAAAAATGATCTAAAACACCAGCAGTCGATGGAGTACTTCAGTATCTAGAACTGTGGCCAATATAATTTTATGTTTTATTTGCCTTTTTTTTATTTTTATTGGTGTTTAATGTAAATTCCACACGGGATTTATTATCCAAGCACCAAAATATAAAGTCATTCTTTAGACAAAGCCAAAAAAATGCTGGAGAACTAATGCTGCCGTCTTGTTTAGCGACTTGTTTGCTCCTAACATAAACTGCACGTCAACTTATGAGCAGAGTTAGTTGTAAATCTTGTGGCGGAAAGATCTTTCCATAAATAAATCTAATCTTTGCTGCTTTAATTCCCTTTCGTTATAGCCACTGTGCGGCTTCGTTTTTGGCATCTTCTGGTTTGTGTATGACGGATGGGCATTATCCTATCGTTGTGCTAGTTTAATGTAACTTTATTAAATTAATATAAGAGTTGAAACATCACTTTGCAGCTGAATGAATGAATCTGTTTACATCTGGTTGTTCTTATCTCAAGAAAAAATATCCCTTTTAGAACATGAATCTGTACAGTTTTTACAACTTATTTCGCAAACGTTAAATTAAATTTAATTAACTCTATTCTTTTTGGAATGCAGGCAAACTCATTAAAGGACACTAACACTTACATAAGATGTAAACAGATTACTTGTACATTGCAAACTAAACCACTTTATAAAATACATTCTGCTGTTTTTTTCTTTGAAGTAATTGCATGTGAAAAGGAAAAATAAAAGTTTTTTTTTTCTCCCTACCATTTTGTTGATTATTCCCATAAAGGCAACATTTACCAAAGGCTTTTCTTCACTTCTGTGGTTTAACAGTTTAATGAGATGGAGGAAGGAATGTGTCGATTAGGGATACACCGATACTAGTATCGGTATCGGTGCCGATACTGGCAAATGACGAGTACTTAGTACTCGTGCAGATGCCCCCGTTACCTCCCCCGATACCAGAAGCCAGCACTGAGCTGGCTTGCCGGCATCCGAGGGACGGGGCGGCTGTCAGAATGCTCTAACGGCATTCCTACAGGCCCGTGCAGCTGGCCGCGTTCCAACGAACGACACCGGCAAAGTCTTAGAGTGGCCACTCGTTGAGAAGTCCCCAGCCACGATCTCGCGAGATCTAGAGGGCCAATAATAATAATAACAAAGCTAACTTGATTTTTTTCCCCCAATGAGTTTAACCTTACTTTTTGATCTCATCTCGTATTTACTGTATATTACTATACTGTATATGTTGGTTTAATGTTTAAGACTATTTTTTAAGTCTAGTACTGTCACGGATCCCCCTTGGGTCTACGATGCTGGTCCCTGGACACAGTATACTATCTACCCCTCCGATCCTTGGATGGTCGGTAAAGCGAACTACCTTCAGGGAATTGATCTTGTAGTACCCAGCAAGGGTTTACAGGCCCCAGAATAGGAGAACACAGTAGGCCTTAATAGCATAGGTCTGTAACGGGGAGCCCCCTATAGGGTGAGGGGGAACCCCCAATCTGCAGAGATGAAGCCTTAAGGACAGGTATACAGCTTCCAGGGAACAAACCAAGATATTAACAGAAACTAGAGAGATCCCTAAGCCCTGACTGAGATCCTTGAAAGATGGTCTCGAAATACTAACTAGGCTAGGTGTGCAAGATGAATAAAACATAAACCAGACAGACAATAAATGCAGGTATACAGATTCCAGGGAACAAAGCAAGATATTAACAGAAACTAGAAAGATCCCTAAGCCCTGACTGAGATCCTTGACTTGAAGGTGGTCTCGAAATACTAACTAGGCTAGGTTTGCAAGACGAACAAAACATAAACCAGACAGACAATAAATGCAGGCATACAGATTCCAAAGCACGGTACAGTACAGGGGACAGACAGAAGAGAGATCCAAATACAAGAGCCAAAAGTCATACACGGAATATCATACTAGAGGGGTCAGGCAAGAGAGGGATCCTAAATACATGAGCCAGAGGTCATACACAGCAAATCAAAGTAAACCAGCATACAGGGACTAGGTATGAAAGACTATCCTGGTCCAAGGATCAAGGGGAATCCTGGTCGTACTTATAGGGCAGAACAGGTCATGTGACCGCAGACCAATTAGCCCAACAGATGGCCTGCAGGCTGAAAACAAAACAACAGGAATCCCTGCTACCACCAGCAGGGGGCAAGGCCGAGACGTGACATAACCCCCTCCCTTACGGGTGACCTCCTGGGCACCCAAGAAAGAAAACATGGATGGCATGAAAACGGACAAGACCAGTCACCAGTACCCATTGGAATCCCACTCAGACTCAGAGTAGTCAGCATGTGCCTGAGCAAGCAAAGCTCTTTCATAAACCTCCAGGTCCTCTCTGCAGATCACTGCACCATTAGAGGCCCGTACACAACCCTCGGCAACCGGGCTAGGGTCTCGTACCCAAGGGTCCGACGGCATGAGTACCTTGGACCTTGAACGGAGTGAATCATCAGTCCCAGGTTGTTTATGGTTAGTCCTCTTGCGTCTCCTGGACCGTGATCTAGGAGTTCCGTCCACACCATGGTACATAGAGGTATTAGAGGTGCTGCCAGATCCAGTGACGGTAGTCGTGCCCCGAGATTGTATATTACAACCCACAGTGGAACCACTAGACACAGTGGACTTACTGTCTACCCCAGAGACAATGACCTTGCCATTAAACGTGGCCCCGACCGATACAGTACAGGGTGTGTGCATGACTGGTACACTCTCGGGATATGGGACATCACCAGGACATGGTACAGTTGGCGCCACAATAGTCTTACACCTCTCCCCAGGAGGAGTATATTGTGAATCATCTGAATCAGAGTCTTCCACCAGCCCTTTCAGAATGTCAGGGTGTCTCTGGAGCACTACCCAGTGCCTCTCACGCATCCAAAAGCCAGAAGGCGTCCGTATATATTCCGTGGGAACACAATGTGATTTAGGGATCTCAATACCCTTTAAACCACCAGCTTGCTGAATTTCCCTGATTACTGTGCGGAGTAAGGCAACCTCGGACTTAGAGGGTGTAGTATCAATGGAACCAGAACAAAGTGTGGCAGTTTCAGAACCAGATTGGCTAGGGTTGATCACCTTTTCTTGTCTTCTCTTAGAGCAAGACATAGACTTTGTGACCACCTCACAAGGCTTGACAATGGTGGGGACAACACTGGACTCACTGTGGGGCAAGGGCACAGTGGTCTCATGTGCCAATCCAGGCACATCGGCCTCATAACAAAACGTGGTCACAGCTGTCTCGTCTAACCTGGGTACAGCTGTCATTGCTGACGTACAGCTTGTCCCGGACACCACTGGCAAGGTACCAGCCTCAGGCATCACGAATGACATATTGTCAGTACCCGACATGGCTGGCTTCTCATTACCAGTACCCGACATGGCTGGCTTCGTGCCAGGGGAAGTAGACATGGCTGGCTTCGTGCCAGGGGAAGCAGACATGGCTGGCTTCGTGCCAGGGGAAGCAGACATGGCTGGCTTCGTGCCAGGGGAAGCAGACATGGCTGGCTTCATGCCAGGGGAAGCGGACATGGCTGGCTTTTCATTGCCAGTGGGAACAGACATGGCTGGCTTCGTGCCAGGGGAAGCAGACATGGCTGGCTTCGTGCCAGTGGATACAGACATGGCTGGCTTCGTGCCAGTGGATACAGACATGGCTGGCTTCGTGCCAGTGGATACAGACATGGCTGGCTTCGTGCCAGGGGAAGCAGACATGGCTGGCTTCGTGCCAGGGGAAGCAGACATGGCTGGCTTCGTACCAGGGGAAGCAGACATGGCTGGCTTCATGCCAGGGGAAGCGGACATGGCTGGCTTTTCATTGCCAGTGGGAACAGACATGGCTGGCTTCGTGCCAGGGGAAGCAGACATGGCTGGCTTCGTGCCAGTGGATACAGACATGGCTGGCTTCGTGCCAGTGGATACAGACATGGCTGGCTCCGTGCCAGTAGATACAGACATGGCTGGCTTCGTGCCAGGAAGCAGACATGGCTGGCTTCGTGCCAGTGGATACAGACATGGCTGGCTTCGTGCCAGTGGATACAGACATGGCTGGCTTCGTGCCAGGGGAAGCAGACATGGCTGGCTTTGTGCCAGTGGATACAGACATGGCTGGCTTCGTGCCAGTGGATACAGACATGGCTGGCTTCGTGCCAGTGGATACAGACATGGCTGGCTTCATGCCAGTAGATACAGACATGGCTGGCACTTCATTGCCAGTGGGAACAGGCATGGCTGGCTTTTCATTACCAGTGAGAACAGGCATGGCTGGCAGCGTGCCAGTAGATACAGACATGGCTGGCTTCATGCCAGTAGATACAGACATGGCTGGCTTTTCATTGCCAGTGGGAACAGATATGGCTGGCTTCGTGCCAGTAGATACAGACATGACTGGCATTTCATTGCCAGTGGGAACAGGCATGGCTGGCTTTTCATTACCAGTGAGAACAGGCATGGCTGGCAGCGTGCCAGTAGATACAGACATGGCTGGCTTCGTGCCAGGGGAAGCAGA
The DNA here is from genome assembly GCA_009667805.1 of Leptobrachium leishanense. Lineage (NCBI taxonomy): Eukaryota > Metazoa > Chordata > Amphibia > Anura > Megophryidae > Leptobrachium > Leptobrachium leishanense. The sequence goes on along the minus strand of CM019064.1, from coordinate 91,967,808 downwards.
CATGGCTGGCTTTGTGCCAGTGGATACAGACATGGCTGGCTTCGTGCCAGTGGATACAGACATGGCTGGCTTCGTGCCAGTGGATACAGACATGGCTGGCTTCATGCCAGTAGATACAGACATGGCTGGCACTTCATTGCCAGTGGGAACAGGCATGGCTGGCTTTTCATTACCAGTGAGAACAGGCATGGCTGGCAGCGTGCCAGTAGATACAGACATGGCTGGCTTCATGCCAGTAGATACAGACATGGCTGGCTTTTCATTGCCAGTGGGAACAGATATGACTGGCTTTTCATTGCCAGTGGGAACAGACATGGCTGGCTTCGTGCCAGTAGATACAGACATGACTGGCATTTCATTGCCAGTGGGAACAGGCATGGCTGGCTTTTCATTACCAGTGAGAACAGGCATGGCTGGCAGCGTGCCAGTAGATACAGACATGGCTGGCTTCATGCCAGTAGATACAGACATGGCTGGCTTTTCATTGCCAGTGGGAACAGATATGGCTGGCAGCGTGCCAGTGGATACAGACATGGCTGGCATCATGCCAGTGGATACAGACATGGCTGGCATCGTGCCGGTGGATACAGACATGGCTGGCATCGTGCCAGTAGATACAGACATGGCTGGCATCGTGCCAGTAGATACAGACATGGCTGGCATCGTGCCAGTAGATACAGACATGGCTGGCATCGTGCCAATAGATACAGATATTGCTGGCAGCGTGCCAGTGGATACAGACATGGCTGGCAGCGTGCCAGTGGATACTGACATGGCTGGCAGCGTGCCAGCGGATACAGACATGGCTGGCAGCGTGCCAGTATATACAGACATGGCTGGCAGCGCGCCAGTGGATACAGACATGGCTGGCAGCGTGCCAGCGGATACAGACATGGCTGGCAGCGTGCCAGCATATACTGACATGGCTGGCAGCGTGCCAGCGGATACAGACATGGCTGGCAGCGTGCCAGTGGATACAGACATGGCTGGCAGCGTGCCAGTATATACAGACATGGCTGGCAGCGCGCCAGTGGATACAGACATGGCTGGCATAGCATTCCCAACCGGAGACACTGCAACCACACTGGGAGACGAGGGCATAGTGATCCCATGATTCAACAGATTTGAGGTGGCTATTCTGCCAGTCTGGATGCCTATGGAGGACACACCAGTACCTCCATAGCGATACCTGGATACATGGTTCCCCTGCCATTGCTTAACAGGTTTTAATACACAATGTTCAATAGTGTGATTTGGATCTGCACAATAAAAACAGAGACCATACAACCTGCGTCTTTCCTTCTCCGGTATGGGTTTGCAAGTAGTGCAGGGTGGTGCTGCATCGTTAGCTGCAGCAGGTGATAGGCTCAGAGCCTCTATTAACCTCTGCAGCTCTTTCAGCATAGCAAGCACCAAGTTCAATACAGCTTCATACATATGAGACATACCTGCCAGCTTCTATTTGGGACCAGGATAATGTAACGGGGAGCCCCCTATAGGGTGAGTGGGAACCCCCAATCTGCAGAGATGAAGCCTTAAGGACAGGTATACAGCTTCCAGGGAACAAACCAAGATATTAACAGAAACTAGAAAGATCCCTAAGCCCTGACTGAGATCCTTGAAAGGTGGTCTCGAAATACTAACTAGGCTAGGTTTGCAAGACGAACAAAACATAAACCAGACAGACAATAAATGCAGGCATACAGATTCCAAAGCACGGTACAGTACAGGGGACAGACAGAAGAGAGATCCAAATACAAGAGCCAAAAGTCATACACGGAATATCATACTAGAGGGGTCAGGCAAGAGAGGGATCCTAAATACATGAGCCAGAGGTCATACACAGCAAATCAAAGTAAACCAGCATACAGGGACTAGGTATGAAAGACTATCCTGGTCCAAGGATCAAGGGGAATCCTGGTCGTACTTATAGGGCAGAACAGGTCATGTGACCGCAGACCAATTAGCCCAACAGATGGCCTGCAGGCTGAAAACAAAACAACAGGAATCCCTGCTACCACCAGCAGGGGGCAAGGCCGAGACGTGACAAGGTCTCAATGCCAGGAGAGAGGGTCAGCCTTATACCAAGGGTTACACTCAGAGCAGGGTTGTCAGGAATAACTGGGGTCATACACAAAGCAGGGTTCTCAGAAATAGCGGTGGTTATACACAAAGCAAGCAGGGTTCTCAGAAATAGCAGTGGTCATACACAAAGCAGGGTTCTCAGGAATAGCTGGGTCAGTACACAAAGCAGGGTTCCCAGAAATAGCCGTGGTCATACACAAAGAAGGTTCGTTATCATAAGCCAGAGTCATTCACAGAATAGAAATCGGCAAAAGCACTGGGAGAAGCAAGCTCCATGTCAGGACAATGAGTCTGCCCAAGCAAACTGATTTAAACTCGGCAGCTCCGCGCCATCACGCCGCACCCCCCAACCACCCATGTGACCGCCGTGGGCTTGCTTATCACTTGCCACCCAAGCAGCGAGGATGGCCCTGCTGGGCAGGGTCCTGGACGTGACCAGTATAGAGTATGTTCTCATTTATATTGTTGTAGTTTAGAATTCAAGTTTAAGATGTTTTTCTTGTTTTGTTAAGGCTAATGTCAGACGAACGCAGTCAGAGCGCACTCTGCGTGCGTACATGACGGACGGACATACTGACGGAAGATACTGTAGACACCACACGGTCCATTTTTGTTGACGTACGTAGAAAAAAAAAGGGAATTATGGGAAACAAATTAATATGAAAAATTATAAAAATGTGAAAAGGATATGAAAAGCCATTTTGTGCGTCAAGGTACTGGACGTCACAAATGCGCTGCGTCTGACATCTCACTCATACAGAATGCTACGCGGACGTGGTGCACTCTGCGCTTCCGTCTAGCGGTTTTACGTTCTTGCCTAACTTTCATCCGTTTTTCACGTGCATTGTGCATGCTCAGTTCGGTGCGCACGTACTTCGTGTGTGGGTCTCTATTGCTCATGATTCTATGCTACGACGAACGTTAAACTATGCGGCAACACGGGCGTGATCACTGCGCTCGTCTGACGCCGGCCTAAAATGACTCCCCTTTTTTAAAGGGTTCGATATCCTTCTGTGCTCAGTTCAATAGCCTTTATGTTGTAGCTGGAGCAATAAGAATCGAATGGGACGGATGTGAGTCTGTGTGAACATAAGAGGAAAGAGGGGCACAGGTTCACAAAGTTTGTCCCAACTTTCTGGAACAGCAATTATTTTGATCAATCCACGCATTCCAAAGCAAAATTAAATCATTCACACATGTTTTAAGTTAACTTCTGTGATGGATTATTTTGATCGTCCTAAATTGGGAAGTAAGAGTTCAGACTTTTTACTTTTGTTTTTCATTATTTGGCTGAACCTACAAATGTTTTGTTAAGTTGTATGTTATAATATTGACAGATCTGTGGTTAGCCCTGTCCAATTCATCATCACTGATCTAATTAAAGCAACATACCACCAATCAATATCTTTTTTTTTAATGTTGGTACTCCCCTTCACTCCTGATGTCAACACTGCTTATCAGAACTGAAGTATTTCCTGAAGAAATGATGGTTAATGTGCATTAGCTAGTAGTCAATGGTCTTAGCTTCTGACTTTTCGGAAATAAGGTCAGCCTTCTAAAGAATGGACAAAATTGGCCTCTATGTCTTACTGTTTGAGGAACTACATAAACATATGAATAGAAATGATATGTGGGAAAGGAAATGCTCAGTTTTATGTTCTTTATTTGCAGACCTTCCTTGTATCCAGCATGTTTGAGGAGAATCATATGCCTCCAGCTATAGAGAAAATCTGATGACACATCTACACTGTTTATTTAAGTTTAAATATTATATATTATATTGGTTCACTAAAGGCACTGGCCTTTGCTTCCGCTGTCCTCTTTTGAAACCCAACAAATCTATGGGAAAGTACAGAGAAATTGGTAGAGTTATGAGAATATTTTTATACATAGACATACCTCATAAAATGATTTGGTCTGTGATTCAAATGCTATTATCAGGGTTATTCAGAGAGAGGTGAAAACCAGGAGAATGACTGGAGAAGTGAAAATTCCCGGTCAAAATAGCCAAACTAGAAATATTTATAATATTTATCTCAGTCACGGTGGCCCATGTCCAGGGAAGTGTTGCGCCTTCTGCCCATGTCCGGGGAAGTGTTGCGCCTTCGGCCCATGTCCAGGGAAGTGTTGCACCTTCGGCCCATGTCCAGGGAAGTGTTGCACCATTGGCCCATGTCCAGGGAAGTGTTGCGCCTTCTGCCCATGTCCGGGGAAGTGTTGCGCCTTCGGCCCATGTCCAGGGAAGTGTTGCACCTTCAGCCCATGTCCAGAGAAGTGTTGCACCTTCGGCCCATGTCCAGGGAAGTGTTGCACCTTTGGCCCATGTCCAGAGAAGTGTTGCACCTTCGGCCCATGTCCAGAGAAGTGTTGCACCTTCGGCCCATGTCCAAGGAAGTGTTGCGCCTTCGACCCATGTCCGGGGAAATGTTCCGGTCGTCACAGCAGCTGATATCCAGAAAGCCTTATTCTCGGGTACTGTGTACTACCGGACAGAGAATGGTGCCGCCCGTGAGTCAGATGCAGCATGCAAGAACGACAACCAATTGCAGCACATGATCGGCGATCCTATAGCAGAGCAGGGCGTCTCCTCTGAGCACCAATAGGAAGTGCTGTGGCTCCATTTAAAGGGCTTCATTTCTTATAGCAAATTGCCCTAGCATGGTTCCAGTTACGCCTAGTGCCTTGTTGTTATTGCTGCATTCCGATCTGACTGATTTCCTGTTTATTACGATCCCGGCTTCTCTTGATTTCCCTGTATTCCGGCGCCCTGAATTTTGGCATAGTATAAACGGACCTCTATTCTTTAACCCCTACCTAAGTGTGTTTTTGTTTGTCTGCTCTGCTTAACCCGGCCATTATTAAGGACCGGCTAGCTAGAGCACTGTGGGTTACTTCATTCAGCAGGTTGTTTTACTTTGCACTTCACCACTTTTTTGTGTTTGTCGTTCTCAGTATTACTGACCATAACCCGGCCATTACGAAGGACCGGTTGGTCAGGGTCTGTTGGCTTATTGTCTGCAAGCGGGGTTACCCAATCCTGAAAATCTCACTTTCCTAACGGCTATTTTGACCTAGAATTGTCACTTCTCCAGTCATTCTCTTGATTTTCACCTCTCTCTGAATAACCCTGTTAGACTATAAAAATATTGATTTTCTTTAACATTGTTCTCTCATTTATTAGACCACAGCATCTCTGGTCCTAAGCTGTTGTTTTTATGTCTGTGTATGCTTTACAGAAATAGGTGATGTTTGAGAATTAGATTCTCAGTTCGTGAGTTCATATACGTTGGTGGTTGACCATGTGCTTGTATTATTGCTATATGTTGGGTGGGGGATTATTTTCTGTATAATTTTTCCACTTTCATGTTTGCACTTAAACTGATCCACAATTTCCACTCTAGTATTAGGTATATGATTGGGTGTAAGTACAATTAGGGATAACAATGTCACCTAAATGGTACATAAATGGTATCGGTGATCAAATGGTTCATTGAATCAAGATGAACGCCATATTGGGTTCAGCTGAAGCTGATCACCCCTGCCTTTCTTTCATGTTTTGTAGGCCACCCAAGGAGCGTCCGTCTGGGCATCGCAGAGCCAACAGGCGCCTGCTGAACCTGACCGCTATACTCTGTTGAAGCGCAGACGGAAGATCCATCATATAAAAATCCAGATTCTGCATTTATTATGAAAGTAAAATCGAGGTTGACTTGATGTAATTGTGAAAAATCGCTGAAATCGCCCAGCCCTTACAGTAAATACATACATATATACATACATATACTGCCAGTCTGCCATATATCCAGACACCTCCACATCTAGATATAAACCTATCCCTGGCAGTCTAGTGGGGCAGATGTAGTAACAGGTAAGGCAGGCTGCTTATCAGTAATGGGATGTCCTGGGTTTTCATAAAGAAATTGTGGTCAGGATTGTGATGCTCCAGGTTTTATTAAACGGAATATTCCAGCATCCTTCAGTGGAGGCTACTTGCACAGGGGGCTTCCTTTTGTACATTTTCTGCATGGGCTTTCCTTGGACAGTGTCTGCTGCCGTGCCTATTATAATCACTCACAGCTTTAATGAAAGCCAGAAGAGACTTTACACTTGCCAGAGGGGCATGGATGCTGGTCTTCTAGCTGGAGAATATGGACCACTTGATGTTTTTATTCTGTCTCCATCATTCCCCTTATAGTTTCTCTACAAGAGTGGGCATTCGTTGTACTGCAGTGAGATAGTTAATCTCTACCTTAAATAAGATTACAGTATATGTCACAGTTCCCCATAAGGTCTCCTCCATAGTTCTCTATTTGTTTTTCCCATCCATTTGTAAATACAGGTGTGTAAATGCATGTTAACCTGATATTCATGGAAACGTATCTGTCATAATTATGCATTAAGCCTTTGTGTGAACCTTACACAAAACTTGAATCCCAATAGGGGAAACAAGACGTGGAACCAATATTCGCATGTAACAATCTCCTACACACGCTGTCAATGTCGGGGGTAACCCGTATTAGATAAAGACAATAGCCTTACACCTAAGGCATAAAGGAGAGGTAAAAATTGACAAGCTCAGAGTCGTGTCTATAAATGCTCGCAGTTTAGTCAATAAAATCAATGAACTGGAGGCAATGATGGCAGCTGAAAAAGTAGATTTAGTGGCGGTTACTGAGACATGGTTCAGTGAGAAAAATAACTGGGATGGAGGCGGAGCTAGCTGTGGAAGCGAGCAGCAGCATTTTGGAGGAGCTCTGTGTCTACCACGGATTTTATTGCTTTTTTCGCCGTTTGCACTGCCCTGTGAGCTTCCCGGTTGGCTAGAGGGATCCTGGAGAGTTGAGGTACCTGATTTAGCCCTGAGTTTCGTGCCCGGGGACAGATTGCTGCCGGCAGCGCGATTTGGGCCTAGTCACAGCGGCCATCTTGGAAGCCTACTCGAGGCGTATTGAGATTCCCTCACCGCCCTGCGACCTCGTGCCAGCCCAGCATCTCCGGAACCATGCCTACCGGTCGTTCCCAGCGACGGGCCCCCGACAGAGGGACATTCGGGATGTTTTGCGAGGTGGGTCCGCTTTTACGGGACTGACTGCTTCTTCCTCCCTCCCCCCGGGCTATGGCTCCTCGGAGGCGGACAGCGACTATGAACCTCAGGGGGGTATTACTGGGATGCCCTGGCTTGCCCCGCAGTCACCGGCGTCTGACTCCCGACCCCTCTCGGCGGCTGCTAGGAAACGGGCACAGAAGAAGAGAAAATCAGCAATGCGGACATCGTCCGGGGCAACGCCGGACACAGAGGATATTTTTGATGGGGACCCGACTGAGATTCCCCTTACCTCCGCCAGTAATAGTGTGACCTCGGATCATCGGTCTGCAGTGGGGACGGGACTTCGACAGCAACAGGTGCAGGAGGAGGACGACCATCTCCCCTCCACGAAGGGGGATCTCCGCAGGATCTTGGAGGAGCTTCGGGTGATACGTGAGGTGTGGCAGCCTGAGGTGGCGGCGGTCCGCACGGAGATAGCGGCGATGCGTGCTCAGGTGAAGGTGGTACAGGAGACGACTTCTGCTGTGACAACGGAACAAACTCACCTGTCTGGTCAGGTTGCTGGTTTGCGATACCAAGTCGAACTTCTGACACGCTCTGTGGAGATGCTTGAAACGAGACACAGACGCCGAAACATCAGGGTCAGGGGTGTCCCGGACTCTATTACCTCCGACGCTCTGCCGTCCTACGTGACTCGTCTTGTGCTTCAGGTCACGGGGCTTCCCCCTGACACACCTGACATGCTTGGGTCGGTGTTTCGGGTCAGGAGACCTGCGACGAACCCACCTGGGGCTCCTCGAGACGTCGTAGTGGCCTTCCGTGAAGTGGCTTTCAAGGTCAAGGTTATGTCTGCTCCGGGCGCGAGGGATCCCGTACGCTTTGAGGGCTCCACTCTGGCCCTGTATCATGATCTCCCATTCCAGACCCTGATGGCTCGCAGGCGTTTTCGTGAAGTGACATCAGTTCTTCGCCGACAGGGTGTCCGATATCGCTGGGGTCTGGCAGGAGCTTTGGTGGTGACCCACGCAAATGTCCCCTATACCATCACGGATCCCGCGGTGGCTTGGATTGACCTTGCGGCTGCGGGCCTCTCACCGGATCCTCCGGACCCTCGACCGGATTGAAGGCTGGTTTCTATGCCCTCTACCTCTCCAGGTCTGAGCTTTACTGAATTACACCCCCTCCCCTGCATTTCTCTTATATGCTTACGTGTCCCTGGTCTCTAGCTTGGCCTAGTGCCTGGACTTTCAGGACGGTTCGTAATTTGTTTTGATCAGTCCCAGCCTGCATTGCATAGGGCTTTTGCTTTTTTGCCTGCACATGGTACTTTCTGCCTTTTTACTTATTTTTACCGCCCTGTCCTTCTTTGCGACGCATGTTTTTTGACCAGCTGACCGTAGTTACCTTGGCCGGCCTTAAGTGGCTGCATTTATATATGTTTGATTTCCCACCTTGATGAGACCCCCCGTCTAGGGGATGTTTTCTGCTAACATATTGCTATCCTTAGATTTTTTCGATTCGCTGTTTTTACGATGACACTTTTTTGGCCATGTGTGGTTTCCGTTGCTTGTTATGTCTTCTTGTTTGGCCCTGCGAGGTCATTCATTATTTTACAGTATGATGTAATGCTGACTTATTTCAAAATAAAAAACTTTAAATTTAAAAAAAAAAAAAAAAAAAAAAAATAACTGGGACATAACAATACCAGGGTACTCTTTATATAGAAAAGACAGAGAAGGTAGGAAAGTAGGAGGAGTGGCCCTGTATGTGAAAAACAACATAAAAAGGAACCAAATAAAAGTGAGCGAGGTGAACATAGAGTCAGTTTGGGTTACGCTAACATTTGGCAATCCTACAGTAGCTCGTGTAAGTGTGATCTATAGACCCCCTCGACAAGTAGAAGAGCTAGATAATCTGCTGTTTGAGGAAATAGCCAAAATGGCAATGAAGGGGGAAGTTATTATCATGGGGGACTTTAATCTTCCTGATGTGAACTGGAAAACCAAAACAGCTGGGTGCACCAGGAGTACAAATATTCTAAACTCCCTACTGGGATTATCTCTAACACAAGTAGTTGAGGAGCCGACCCGTAAAGAGGCCATATTGGATTTAATACTCACAAATGGAGGTTTGGTATCAGACGTTGTTGTAGGTGAAAATTTGGGATCTAGGGATCACCACTCAGTGTGGTTTAATATAAGAACAGGGATGGAGCCGCACCACACAAAAACAAAAGTTTTAGACTTTAAAAAAACAGATTTTTCTAAAATTAGATTTTGTGTGAATGCGTCATTATCAGACTGGAGGAGTTTAAAGGGAGTCCAGGAGAAATGGGATTATTTAAAAGAAGCATTATTGAAGGCCACAGGCAATTGCATTCGGCTTGTTAGCAAAAACAAAAAAGGGAAGAAACCACTGTGGTACTCTGCAGAAGTGGCCAAAATAGTGAAGAACAAAAAGATAGCATTCAATAATTATAAAAAAACTCAAAGTGAAGAAGATAGGCAAACCTATAAGATTAGGCAGAAAGAGGCAAAGCAATTTCTAAGAGCTTGCAAAGCACACGCAGAAGAGAAAATAGCTCAGTCAGTAAAAAAGGGGGACAAAACATTTTTTTAGATACAAAACGAGAAAAGAAAAGTAAAACAAGGATTAGTTAGATTAAAAACAAAGGAAGGCAGGTATGTAGAAGAGGATAAAAGTCTCGCTGACTGCCTCTGAATATTTTTGTTCAGTCTTTGCAGAAGAAAAGGAAGGAAAGGGACCTCCGTTAGGAGGAAACACTAACGAGACATTTACATATGAGTTTACAGAGGAGGAGGTTCTACAGCAGCTGTCTAAAGTAATGACAAATAAGTCAATGGGGCCTGATGGGATCCACCCTAAATTATTAAAAGAGCTCAGTGATGTAATAGCAAAACCGTTAACAAGGATTGGTTAAATAAATCTGTTAACGGGAGTCGTCCCAGAAGACTGGAAATTAGCAAATGTTGTGCCCATTTACAAGAAGGGTAGTAGGGAGGAATCGGGGAACTATAGGCCAGTTAGTCTTACGTCAGTAGTGGGGAAATTAATGGAAACCGTGTTAAAGGATGTTTAACATAGAAGGCTTATCAATAAATTGCAATCTTTGAGCTTGGATTCCAATATTGTTGAATGGATTAGGCAGTGGCTGAGTGACAGGCAACAGAGGGTTGTGGTAAATGGAGTTTATTCGCTGAAAAAATGGTCGGAGCTGTGGCAATTGAGTTTTAAAGTGGATAAGTGCAAGATAATGCACCTGGGACGTAAAAACCCAAGGGCTGAATATAGAAGATTTGATACAGTCCTAACCTCAACATCTGAGGAAAGGGATTTAGGGGTTATTATTTCAGAGGATCTAAGGGTAAGTAGTCAATGTAATAGAGCAGCAGGAAATGCTAGCAGAATGCTTGGTTGTGTAGGGAGAGGTATTAGCAGTAGGAAAAGGGAAGTGCTCATGCCACTGTACAGAGCACTGGTGAGACCTCACTTGGAGTACTGTGTGCAGCACTGGAGACCGTATCTCCAGAAGGATATAGACATCTTAGAGAGAGTTCAGAGAAGGGCTACTTAAATGGTGTACGGCTTGAAGGAGAAAAGTTACCAGGAAAGCCTTAATGATCTTAACATGTACAGCTTGGAAAAAAGACGAGACAGAGGAGATATGATAGAAACATTTAAATACGTAAAGGGAATCCACAAGGTAGAGGAAGGGAGTATATTTAAAAGGAAACAAAGTAGCAAAACAAGAGGACATAGTCTTAGATTAGATTGGCAAAGGTTTAAAAGTAACATCAGGAAGCATTATTTTACTGAGAGGGTGGTGGATACATGGAACAGCCTTCCAGTAGAAGTGGTAGAGGCCAAAACCGTAATTGAATTTAAGCAGGCATGGGATAGGCATAAGGCTATCCTAAACAAAAGATAAATCCAGGTAAAGTATCCATGTAATTAAGCGGACTAGATGGGCCGAAAGGTTCTTATCTGCCGACATTTTTCTATGTTTCTATGAATAAAACTTAACATTTATTGAAATGAAAGAATAAAAGCAATGAAAATGTTTGCCAATAATCTATAGCCCAGTATAAAACATCAATATCCCATTAGCCTCTAAAGGTGTGCAATGTAGAGGCTAATGGGATATTGATGTTTTATACTGGGCTATAGATTATTGGCAAATGTTTGCAATATCAACAAATACCATACGCCGGTATACTGACTACTTCTTATATGATTTTTTCTTCTATATGTGGAGATTCCAAATACCCACAGTATTTCCATTAGTGTCCATCCCAGAATCGACCAATTTGATGCTACTTTTTGGGTTGTATGTGTGATCAGTGCACTGATTGTTTTCATTGCATTTATTTTTTCATTTCAATAAATGTTAAGTTGTATTCATGCTCTCCTTTCTGCCTTAGGTGTAAGGCTATTGTCTTTGTGTGAACCTTGGAGCGTTGTGTGAGCCTTGGGTGTTTTAAGTGGAAAAGCCAGTTGAGTAATGATGGAAGAAGTGGATTGCAGGTGGACAACAGTAAGATGGAGATGTGCTGTAATACGTTGGCAAAATATAAATAAATGAATAATAATAAGACACACTCACAATGTCTCAAATAAATAAATGTTTCCAGAGTACTCACTGAACGGATGTTTCAGTCCCCACTCCTGTGGTCACCTTTAAAAAAATTCTCAATCGGTACTGGGATATTGGTTCAGTGAGCACACATATGAGTATATTGTAGTTTTGTATTGCCATAATAGCCATAAACCACTTCCTTAAGTGCTCTCCTCCTTTCTTGGTGTGCCTTCATATATGTAGGTCAATTGTCCTCTTCCTTTACCGCTGCTGGGTTGAGTTTTTTTTGTGTAGCCTTCCATGGGTCTATGGCTTGTCACAATTCTGTCCTTGACCTCATGCCATTATTAATTTTTTTGCTCCGATACACAAAGTGACAAAAGCCTCCGCCACCTTCTGAGAGACTTGAATTGCAGGTGTCAGAGACCGGCTGGCGCGGGCACTCGCAGCATTGGCTGCACTACATATGGACTTTGTGCCCTTTGGAGAGAAGCGGGTGCCAGCCTCATGCCCACAGTCTATGGGTGATTATGGCAATTACTATCCATGGAGCATTTAGACATTGCCATGTGGTTTGTTATTTTTTTAAAGCATGTTTCTGTAGTGCAGTTCCAAGAGATGTTAGTTTACATATAACTGTATCCTCCGCCCGGGATTGATTGTGCTGGACAGATAATCTTATCACTGGGAGGAGGGGGGGGGGGTGCTCAGACAGCAGAGAGCTATTGTTCCAGACCCCTCCCAGATAACCAACATACAATGTGCAATGTTTTAACATACTGTCTCTCTGGAAAATAAACACATTCATTCCTGCTTTTACCAAAGATCAAGTCTCTCTGCTCCTGTGTGTTGAATCTTGGCTTCCCTGGGGAATCTCTCTGTACTGTGGAAGGTGACTGTGGGTCTCCTGGCGTGGTTCTGGAACAGAGAAGGGACGGACAAATAATGGACTGGTTCTGGTCCTGGAATTTGGGACAGCTCCTGAGCGTTTCCGTTACACTGGTGGCAGCCGGCGGGATTTCCTTTCTCATGTAGGTGCCCAGAACAGGGTCTTCAGTGGGAGATTGCAGATTGGCAGTGGAGCAAGAGAGGACACAGAGGAGCTGAGCAAACAACACGATGGAGGATTACCGGGAAAGCAGCGAAATCATCACAGAGTTCATCAAGGTGGTGAAAGATTGCCTGGGGCTGTATGGGTCACATCTTGACGGCCCTGATGCCACTGAACTTATATTGCTGACATTGATGGATACTGCAGACATGTTTCAAAAATGCCTAGACCATTATCACTAGCTATCCAGATTGCAGCAGGTCTACTAGCAAAGCAGCATAGCACATCTACAGATGAGAAGCATATCGTCTATCTGGGAGTTTGTGCAGGAGGTGAGAGACAGACTTGTGCCCTATGGCAAACTCATTTATAAGGCTCAGGGATTTGATCTAATTCGGCTGACAATGGTAGAGGCAGTGGAAATGTTCCGGGATACCCGAAGTGGAAAACTTCAGCTTGCCAGGCTTCAGACGGGACCGCAGCAGACCATCATGAGGTACAGGGTAGCAGAGCTGGATTGCCAGCAGACCCCCACATCTGTAATCTGTACATTGGTCCAGGAGGTGGAAACGCGGCTGGTTCTCCATGACCAACAAATCCACAGCCCTGTTACCCCTGAACTGATCTGGCATATAACTGCAGAAGTTTCAGTAATGTTGCAGAATAGCCCATTGCTCCAGCTACCTAATCCCCCAATGGATCTAATGCAGGGCTGCGATGGAGATGCATCCATTAGGGAGACTACACAACCTCCATTAGTGAACTCCTTGGAAGAAGACTTTCTTGTGAGTTTGTTTGAGACTACTGCTTCCACTGGTGATATCCAAGAAAGCTGAGCAGCGTTCTTTTTATTTGTTGTTTTCTCCCCCCCTTTTTTTTTTTCTTCTCTCCTTTTTCACTGATGTTCCCATATAGTTCCCTTTTGTTGTTCGGATGCTACAGCACTCTTCAATCAATGACTACTACGACTTATGTTGGACTTGATACTGCTGTAACTAATGTATAAGTTGATATGTATTTTCTATCAATGCTTGGCACCGTACTGTATTATTTGAAACAAATTTCTTATATTAAAATAAAAGACTGCTGGGCAGCTGACCCCCAACTGTGCGCTCCCAGCCAAGGCTGGGTGCGGGAGCTCGAAAAGCTATATTTTTTTCCTGGTCCACACTGGATTCTGTGGTTGTGGAGGAGACTGCGGCCCTCTCCACTGCGCTTCCAGGATGTAGAGCGGTCATTCCAGATCCCCAGCATGGGGAGCCGGAACAACTCTCAGCAGATTCAAGAGAACCGCTGGCAATGGGACAGAGTGCAACCGAGCTCTGTCCCCAACACGCTACCCCAGAGAATGGTGAGATGAAGGACTGGGGAGGTGGTGGGCTTGAGGCTTGTGGCCAGCAGCAAGTTCTATTCCAGGGAGACACCCTGGGTGTCATGGCCTCTGGGAGCAGATGGAGATTTTTGGGGATGGATTACATGGTTTACCTATCCAGGGACAGTTGAAAGTCCAAGGAGAGGTCACAGTTGACACACCTCTACAGCAGCAGGGTTTGGAACCAGAAGAATTCATGGCCCTGAAGATAGCTCAAGCTGGGCTCCCTGGCATTGGAGACATGTCCCCATACTGTGCAGCAAACACAGTTACCCCTGTGAGGCTCCTGAGGGAATATAAGAAAGGGGTGAATGCACCTGTGAGTGTGGACCAGACCACAATGACCATGGAAAGTAACAAACCTTTTGGGACTTTGGTGCAGACTAACAAAGTCACAGATCCGTTTGGGATCTGGTGCCTAATTAGTCTATTGGAAAAGGGGTAGATATGTGACAAAAGCCTCCGCAACCTTCTGAGAGACTTGAATTGCAGGTGTCAGAGGCTAGCTGGCGGGGGCACTCGCAGCATTGGCTGCACTACATATGGATTTTGTGCCCTTTGGAGAGAAGCGGGTGCCAGCCTCATGCCCACAGTCTATGGGTGATTATGGCAATTACTATCCATGGAGCATTTGGACATTGCCATGTGGTTTGTTATTTGTTTAAAGCATGTTTCTGTAGTGCAGTTCCAAGAGATGTTAGTTTACATATAACTGTATCCTCCGCCCGGGATTGATTGTGCTGGACAGATAATCTTATCACTGGGAGGAGGGGGGGGGGGTGCTCAGACAGCAGAGAGCTATTGTTCCAGACCCCTCCCAGATAACCAACATACAATGTGCAATGTTTTAACATACTGTCTCTCTGGAAAATAAACACATTCATTCCTGCTTTTACCAAAGATCAAGATCTCTGCTCGTGTGTGTTGAATCTTGGCTTCCCTGGGGAATCTCGCTGTACTGTGGAAGGTGACTGTGGGTCTCCTGACGTGGTTCTGGGACAGAGAAGGGACAGACAAATAACGGACTGGTTCTGGTCCTGGAATTTGGGACAGAACCCTGAGCGTTTCTGTTACACACAATTACAGCTATGAGACTTTATATAGACAGGGTATCCAACGGAAGTGGTGCCACCTCCTGGTCTCTCGTGAAAACGATGTGATAAAAATGGCACCAAGTAAAAAAACACTCTCGGTTTGGACGTTTTCAGAAGTGATTTTCACAAGCAATCGACAAAAAATTCACAACCCTTCAAAGTTTCCATTTCTCCCCAACAAAAACCTTTTCAAAAGTTATGGAATTTTAGGGTTGGGTACTGTTTCTGGTTGCTTTAGAGTTGGGGTTAACCCCTAAATTCCTGCTTCCTTTTCGGGCAACCGATTCCGCTCTTAGTTCTTTTGACGTGAGTGCAGCAAGTGTAATTAATCTGCATGATGATGTGCTTCTCTGGTACTCACTTCTCTTTCATTGATACCTGTTATGTACCTGTTCTTCCATTAATACATTATTTTTCCAAAGCAATAGAAGTTGAAGTAGCAGCAGATTCTGTTGCCTATGCAACAGTCGCAACGATGCATGAGCGTCTTTCACCAGTGGCTGGCAGTAAGAGGCATTGAAGCAAACCTGAGCAATGCTAAATCTTTTTTCCATACGTCGAGCAGCAGTACCCATGGGTTCATCTTCAATCCCAAATGTAGACAGGTTACCAAGCCTAGAAAACAAAAGGACCCTCCTAGAGCCAGGTGAACCCCTCCCTCACCTGTGACTCCTCCCCTGTTGCCTATAAGGAGACCTGAGCCCAGAACCCCCCAGTCATTCCTTCCTGTCCTCCGGACAGGGTTACCTGGGAGGCGGCTGAGGGGGAATCCGTTGGTTCCGGGGGCGGCCGCTTACTTCTCCCTTGTTTTCTGTCTGGGCCCGGCCTGGGCCTCCCTGGCCGGGTACCGGGTGGTGCTTCGGTGGTGGCTCGGGTCGGTCGGCTCCTGCGCTTCGTTTGCTGCGCAGTCCGGAGTGTCTGCGGCTGGGAGTCGCTTCTTGATGACGCGGTTTCCGGGGTTCTCCGGCGCATGCGCCGGAGGGCGGGCGCCTTCTTCCCACGTGGTGGGGGAATCTCTGGCGCCACTTCTCCGCAGTCGCTTGCCTGGTGAGCCGCAGGTCAGCGTTGCTGTTCCACCGGCGCTTGTGTCTCCTCCTCTCGCCCCAGATCGGCTTGGTGCAGGTTAGTGTGTGTCTGCTCGGGGGTGTTCCAGCAGCTTGTTCCCATCACTTATGTCGTCCTTGCTTGTAGGATGTCGGCCCCGGAGGCGCTGCCTGATCTGGGAAAGGGGAAGGCCCCCTCGAAGTCAAAGCACCTGGTCTGCTCTTCCTGTGCTCAGCCCCTGCCCGACGGCTATAAGAAAAAGCTGTGCTCCCTGTGTGCCAAGGATGCGGGAGAGGGGGCGAAAAAGTCTGAAGTGACTGCCTTTGTGTCCTGGCTTCAAACTTCTCTGCAGGGGGCGTGGCCGACTACCTAGAGGAGCAGACGTGTCCCGATGGAGCTCCGCTCGTCTGCTCTGTAAAGGGACCTTCAGAAGAGTTTATACGCGGTATTTTTTAACATTTATGGGTCCCAGGGTGACTGGCCATCGGCATAGTACAGTCCGGAGCCCGTTTAGTCCCCCCTCCGGACCAGAGACTCGGATTGCGGCTGCCGCCTCGTGACTAAAGCGTGGTGCTGGCGGCCATCTTGTGGCCTACATGCCTGGCTCTGCTGCACGAACTGCCCTGCCCCAGGACAACCTTATGCGGAGGTCTATGGAGATGGAGGGCCCTCGTCTCCTGGCCGACCCGGCTGACTGTCCTGCGGTGGCGGCGACCGGATCTGAAGAGAGATGGAAGAGCAGCTCACCTGCCCGTGATCGGGGTGACTCAGCCATGATCTCGGGCCTGGATGCCTGTCTGCGCATCCTGGCGGAGGAGGATGATGCAGCCCCGGTTACGAGGGGTGTGTGGCGCCGGCTGATGGCCTCGCTGCGAAGCTGCAGAGAGGCGACGAACGCGAGTGAGACGGAGAGGACGGAGGCCACCTCGGGATCCAGTGCGGCTGCGGCCTGCTTGCCTACTGCGGCTGCGCCGGGGAGTTGTACCGGGAGCGGTGGACGCCTGCGGATGTTGGACCTGCGGCCTAGGCCTGCGAGACCAGCGGCTGAGATGGTAGATACCTGGCGATTTAAGATGGCTGACGGGTTCTGCGGTGCGGAATTGAGCGGTCTGGATGAAGAAAATGACGTCCCTTACCTTCCAGAAGAAGAGGAGCCAGCCGATTGTGGGGTGCTGGACGACCCGGTGATCGCTGCAGCGATCTTTGTGGCTCCTTCTCGGTCGGCGGGGATGACGCAGTCCGCCGTCCGTGGACTGTCCGCCGCCATGCGGCTAGGATCCTCCCGGCAGAGTGTTGTGGCTGGAGGGGTGATGGAGGTTTCGAGGAAGGAAGAAGCCCGCCGTCCCTGTTGTGAGATTGAGGGCTCTAGTGTTTTGCAGGGCCTCCCTTGCCTTGCACCGGGGGCCTCGGTCCCTCTTAGGCAGAGGGCATTTTGCGGACAGTTTGGAGCCGATGGGGCGCATGGCTCCACTTTGTGGCGAGATACAGGCTGAAGGGGTCTGCCTTTCGACGGATGTCTGCCTGTCTGGCCCGGTAACCCACCCCACTGGACTGTCCTCTGTCCCAGGTTCTTGATGTTCCCTTTTAATGCTGTGCACGCGAATTATTTTGTCATTTTGTGAGTTTACCCCTTTATGAAGCATACTGCGGACTGAGTTCTTTATTTTTACTTTTTGTGATCTAGCGGTGATACCCTTATATATGTGTATTATTATCTGATGAGACCCCCCTATCTGGGGATGTTTATTTAATTGATTTTTTTTTTTTTTTTTTTTCTTCCTTCTTTTTCTTCTTTCTCTCTCTCATGTTATTCCCCAAAGACTTGCACTGCAGAAGATGGTGTATCCACTCCCCCCACCCCCCTCCCCCCCCCTTTTTTTTTTTTTTTTCTCTCTCTGGCATTACTGGGATGCCTGAGGCGCGCCACCATGACTTTGCGTTATGATTGGCCCTTAGAGTCCTAGGCCCCGTGACATTGTCCCTCCATGGCCTCCTTCAGGAGCGTGCCAGGAGCGTCACGGCAATGGCCTTTGCCATTTTTCACACACCCCCCCCCTTTTTTTTTTTTTTTTTTCCCCTCTCTGTTCTTTGGATTACCATCTTTTTGATAGCGTTGTGAACATAATTCCTTGTGATGATGCAATGTTTCCTGTTGACAAACTAATTTTTGATTTTTATTTTGATGAGACCCCCCTATTTGGGGATGTTTATCTGCGTTGATTTCCTGCTGACTAGCCTGCTGTGGCCCTGCGCGGCCGTTTACTGTTAGTTGTATTGATGACAATGTTATAAAATAAAAATTTTGAAATATAAAAAAAAAAAAAAAACTTCTCTGCAGCAAACGTTTACGGCCATGCAGGCTGCTGCTGCTCAGCCTCCCCCTGTGGCTGACGTTCCGGGTCCCTCCGGTTTGTCTTTTTCTGGTCCGAGAAAACGTCGGCGTACGGAGTATGAGGACATGGAGTCTGAGGAAGAGCTCCTTGATCCTGAGTTTTCGGACGTCTCCTCTGATGAGGATGAGACTTTGGCTGTTTTTGATGAGGACTGTGCCCGTCCGTTGATCAAGGAGGTCGTCTCTGTGATGGGGGCTCCGGATGCACTGACAGCGGCCCTTAAGACCAAGGGGTTTCCTTTTCACCCTTTTGTTGAAGCAGGTTATGTCTAAAGAATGGTCTGTGCCTGACCGGCGTCCTTTTGTCTCCAAGCGGTTCCGATCTATGTTTCCCCTAGCCTTGTCTCCCGCTGAGGACTTTGGGGTGTTGCCGAAGGTGGATGTGCCCGTGGCGCAGCTTCATCACAGGTCTGCTATTCCTTCTGGGGACTTGTCCACCTTGAAGGACCCGATGGACAAGAGGATTGAGACTGCCTTGCGGCGTAACTATGCTGCCCTGGCTTCCCAGGCTAAGGCCCTGGTGGCGGCGTCTTCCGTTTCCCGGGCACAACGGCTCTGGTTGCAGGAGCTGGAGGGTGCTTTGTCCGGCCTCTCCCCTGAGTTGCGTCAACTGTTCCTCCTCGTTCAATCTGCTTCGGATTTCTTATGTGACGCTGCGATTGAATCCCTGAAGCTGACTTCCCGGGCCTTGGGCCTCAATGTGGTGGGCCGTCGTGCGGTCTGGCTCCGATCCTGGTCGGCTGACACTGCTTCGAAGAATTCGTTGTGTGGCCTGTCCTTCGAGCCGGGTATGCTGTTTGGATCGGCTCTGCAGGACTTACTGCAACAGCTTGCTGATGTTAAGAAGGCTCTTCCACAGGATCGGCCCAGGGATGCTTGGCATCGTCGGGGTTCTCCGGGCGTGGGTCCTTTCGTCCCTACAATAGGCGTTTCCGCCCCTTCCGTCAGCGTATGCCTGAGCAGCGTCCGCAGGCTCCGGGGTTTCGTAAGTTCAGAAAGTTCTGACTCCGGTGTCCCGGTTGGTGGTCGTCTTCTTCACTTCGCGGCTGCGTGGCAGGGGACGACTTCAGATGCCTGGGTTTTGGAGACTGTTCGGTGTGGCTACGTTATTCAGTTTGTGTCTTCTCCTCGTAATGCCTTCCTTCTCTCCTCTCAGCATTCCACTTACTCCGGGGATCAGTTGTTCTCGGAGGTCATGGGATTGCTGGAGAAACGGGTGATCGAACCAGTGCCTTCGCAGGACTGCTTCCAAGGTACTTACTCTCGTCTTTTTCTAGTGGGGAAACCGGATGGTTCCTTCCGCCCCATCCTGGACCTTAAGTCTGTGAATCGATTTGTGCGTAAGGAACGGTTCCGGATGGATTCCATTGGCTCTGCCTCTCGGATTCTGCGGCCTGGCGATTTCATGGTCACCTTGGATCTGCAGGATGCTTATCTTCATGTCCCGGTCGCCCGGGTGAGCCGGCAGTTCCTCCGGTTTGCGGTTCAGTCTGGGGGCAGGGTGTTTCATTTTCAGTTTCGGGCCCTTCCCTTTGGGTTGTCCTCCGCTCCCAGGGTTTTTTCGAAGATTTTGATCGTTATTACTGCCTTTCTGCGTTACGAGGGCCTGTACATTGTCCCCTATCTGGACGATTGGCTTCTTAAGGCCTCTACTGTACCGCTCCTCGAGGCTCATTTGGCCCGCACGATTGAGGTTCTCTCCCGGCACGGGTGGCTGGTGAACTGGAGGAAATCGCGCCTGGTGCCAGTGCAGAGGATTGTCTTTCTGGGGTTCGTGTTGGATACGTCTCTCATGGCTGTTTTTCTTTCAGATTCCAACAAGGAAAAGCTTCAAGGTCACGTTCGAGCTCTTCTGCTTACTCCGTGGGGCTCCGTCCGGGGACTGTTGCGGGTTCTCGGTCATTTGACGGCTGCTATCCCGGCGGTGCCGTGGGCTCGTGCTCACGCCAGAGGTCTGCAAGGCGATATCCTTTCTCAGTGGGATGGGGACCTGTCCCACCTGGACCGTTCGATCTGGATCTCGGGGTCCACAAGGGCTCGGTTGCTGTGGTGGCTCCGCTCTCCATTCCTTGACGCGGGTGTTCCTATGGCGGTTCCGGAGTGGCTCACGGTGACGACGGACGCATCGCTTTCCGGATGGGGCGCTCATTGTCGGGACGTCCAGGCCCACGGGGTTTGGGATCCTTGGACTGGCTCTCTGTCCTCCAACGCCAGGGAGCTTCTGGCCGTCTGGGAGGCTCTTCAGGCTCTTGCGGGGCTTCTGCGTGGTCGGGCCGTGCGGGTCCAGTCCGACAACGTCGCCACAGTGTGTTACCTGAACAAACAAGGGGGCACGCGTTCGCGCCTCCTTTCGGCTCTGTGCGGCACCATCATGGACTGGGCGGAGCTCCATCTGCAAGCGCTCTCTGCGGTTCACATCCGAGGTGTGCTCAACGTCTGGGCGGATTTTCTGAGCCGTGCTTCTCTGGCGCAACGGGACTGGTCCCTGTCTCCGGCGGTGTTCTCGGAGGTGGTCTCTCGGTTTGGCCTTCCGGTCATCGATCTCATGGCATCCAGGCTTTCGGCAAAGGTTCCTCGCTTCGCCTCCCTCCGACGAAGGGACTGTCCGGATCTGCTGGACGCCTTCTCGTTCCGGTGGGCCTTCGAGCTGGCGTACGTCTTCCCCCCGATTGCCCTGATCCCGCGGGTCCTTCAGAAGATCAGAATGGACCAGGCGTCGGTGGTTGCGATCCTCCCCTTCTGGCCGCGCAGGGTCTGGTTTCCGGAGGTGTTGTTTCTGTCTCGTCGTCGCTATTGGGTCCTCCCGGTGTCGGACTCTCTGCTGGACTTCCCTGCTCTCCCGGCCGGGATGCTGGGGTCGTTCCGACTGACGGCGTGGCTGATGCTGCCTCCGTACTGACTTCTCTTGGTCTCTCGTCTGGCCTGGTTTCCTTGTTGTCACATGACGTTAAACTGTCGACTCGGCGTATCTATGATCGGGTTTGGCGCACGTTTCTCTCCTGGTGTCGGGTGCGTGCTCTTGACCCGGTCTCTATCTCCGTTCCTGATCTGCTGTGCTTCCTGGAGAGTGGGTTCCGCAAGGGGTTGCGGCCTGGAACCCTCAGGGTCCAGGTGGCTGCCATATCTTCGGTCACTCTGAGGGAATTGGCTTTGCATCCTTTGGTGCGAAAGTTTTTTCGGGCGGTGTCCTCTCTGCGCCCCTTTGTCAGGGAGCTGGTTCCGCCTTGGGATTTGAACTTGGTCCTGGATGCCCTGTGTGGTGCTCCCTTTGAGCCCCTGGCTTCCTCCTCCTTGCGGGACTTGACTCTCAAGGCGGTGTTTCTCACGGCTATCACCTCTGCCAGGAGGGTCGGGGAGCTCCAGGCTCTCGCTTGTCACCCCCCCTACACGGTTTTCCATGCCAGCAAGGTGGTGTTGCGTCCGTTGCCTGGTTTCCGTCCTAAGGTTGCCTCTCCCGGGAACCTTAATCAGGAAATCGTTCTCCCGTCTTTTTGTGACGCACCGGGCTCCTCCTCTTCTTCTCTGTGCAAATGGCGCACCCTGGATGTGGTGCGGGTCTTGCGGGTGTATCTGGAGCGTACCAGCTCCTGGCGTCGCTCTGTTCACCTTTTTGTTCTTTTTCACGGTGCCTCTAAGGGTGTGGGTGCTTCCCGTTCTTCCATTGCTCGGTGGGTTCGTCAGGCCGTAGCCTTGGCTTATTCGGCTGGTGGTAAGGTTTCTCCCGTAGGGGTGACGGCGCACTCCACTAGATCTGTGTCGGCTTCCTGGGCCTTGCATGCGGCTGCTACGGCTGAACAGGTGTGCAGGGCGGCCACCTGGTCCTCTCTTCACACCTTCACGCGTCATTACCGTCTGGATGTTCTTGCCTATGCCGAGGCGTCCTTTGGGCGCAAGGTTCTGCAGGCGGTGGTGCCGTCTTGATCCCTCCCTCTGATGGGGGCTTTGTAGGTCCCATGGGTACTGCCGCTCGACGTATGGAAAAATGGTATTTCTTACCGTAAATATTCTTTTCCATAGTCGTAGCGGCAGTACCGCTTCCCTCCCTCTGCTTTGTGTTGTGTTGGTTTTTGATTAAAGTGGTGTGTACTTGATGATTTGGTTCTGGCTTGTCATTGACTGGGGGGTTCTGGGCTCAGGTCTCCTTATAGGCAACAGGGGAGGAGTCACAGGTGAGGGAGGGGTTCACCTGGCTCTAGGAGGGTCCTTTTGTTTTCTAGGCTTGGTAACCTGTCTACATTTGGGATTGAAGATGAACCCATGGGTACTGCCGCTATGACTATGGAAAAGAATATTTACGGTAAGAAATACCGTTTTTTCGCTGCTTATTTGACACAGATGCCATGAAAGGGCTGTTGTTACCAGGGAAGCCTCAAGACTTTGTCCATCCATTAGAATGACATTTGAAAGTGACATACCACAGGCTTTGTACTCCCAATTACAAACACCAGTATAATACACTGTACTGGTTAATATGCTCGGATTGTCCTCCTAACTAAAAATAAGTAAAATCAAATAATTTACAGGTTATTGCACAGCTTTTTGCATTGCCAGGAAGAGACAAAACTAATATTTTAGTAATTCATACTTCCCACCAGCTGCTACTCCACCCACTCTGATGGGAAACACATGGGCTATGTATGCAATCCACATTCATTATCTTCACACAGTGGAGCCTAAAACTTGGGAACACTTTTATATTTGCAGTAACCTTACATAAATCTGATTGCTGCTATGCACATCTACAATTTTTTTTTTTTTGTGAAAAATGACTATACGCTTCAATACTGCTGCAGAACACTTGGTTCTTTGGTAGACTGAAGAGTAATAAAACTAGTAAAAAACGGTTTGAGTTCGAAAAGCCAGAGTAGGACCAAAGAGGTTGAATGGAGACAAAGGAATTTTCTAGGCCTTCCTAGGGCCTAACTTGCTCTAGTCTGCTACTGCAGATCAGAAGCCCGGAGGACATCAATCTAACATAGAGGAGCCTTGGTTATCCATTTTTACAGAGACGGCTACCACTGACAGCACTGCACAAAACACAATACGTGAAAATAATTTTTCTCTCTAAGTGTAGTTAAAAGATGAAATAAAAGTGATCAGTTGTTGTTGTGTAAGAGGCGTGGCTCCGTCAGCTCACCAGTGTCATACAATGAAGTAACTTTGACATGAGGCCGGCAGCTGCCACAGCAAGCATTAGCAAATATCATCCCGACTCCTTCAATAGCTCAAGTGAATGTGAGGAGAAAGAAACCTGCTTTTCGATTTCTAGATTTTACTGCACAGCCTTGTATTCCTTAATTGGTCAGTTGCCCTCTTTCAAAATCAACATTTCCATCCCACATCACTGGGCATACCCCAATGTGCTGACTTGCACAATTAATTGTGCTTCTCTTTTTCCTTCTGCGTTTTGGTGCCACGAAAGTATGAATTGATGGTCATTAAGTAGTCTGTTGCATGATTCATTCTTTGTGTGTTTAATCTATGGTATTTAGGTGATTCGAACTCCATGCAAGTCTATGGGGCTCAAAAGTTTGAATTTGAAAGTGCCCTCCAAAAGGGCATATATGCAAGATATTGGCCATAAAAGGTGTATGGGGGTCTGGGTACTGCCCTGGGGGGACAGGAAACAATGAAAATAAAGTAAAAAAAAAAAGTTTTTTTTAAAAAAAAATAAAGAAATGTGCACCGATTTGGATATCGACTAACTATCGCATTTGAAATAACTATCAAATGGATATCCATTTGATAGTTAATTTCAAATGTAAAAAAACGTGTGGGAAATGTTTTACCCCATAGGCTTCAATGTTAAAAAAGGTGTGGGGAATGTTTTACCCTATAAATGTTTTACCCCATACGCTTCAATGTTAAAGGTGTGGGAAATGTTTTACCCCATAGGCTTCAATGTTAAAAATTGTGTTGGAAATGTTTTACCCCATAGGCTTCAGTGTTAAAGGTGTGGGAAATGTTTTACCCCATAGGCTTCAATGTTAAAAATGGTGTGGAAAATGTTTTAGCCCATAGGCTTCAATGTTAAAGGTGTGGGAAATGTTTTAACCCATAGGCTTCAATGTTAACAAATATTCCCGTTTTAATTAAATATCTAATAAACCGTTGCCTATAATTTTCTGCAGTAAAGAATCTCTTTATTTTTAGATTTTTTAGGATCTTTTGAGCATTTTAGAGAAAAAAAATTTAGAATTTTCTTTTTTATATCAATTCGACATTTGACCCGAAATTTCGAATCGATACGAAATTTCGAATCAAATCACCGAATCGAAACGAAAACGGTCCGAAACGAAAAAAAAACACCTTGGAAAAAAACGAAACAAAATTTTCAGCGGTGCACATCTCTAACTCAGCATAAAGCAAAATCTTCTGTGCTAAGAGTTACACTAGGCATTGCGTGAATGATCAATATCAGATGGCCAATGGTCATACCTCACTCCGGGCACACTGCTGCAGGGGCCACAGGTGCTAGTCAGTCAGGAGGGTCAGGGTCAAGTAGGGTCAGGCCCAGTGAGAGAGGCAACTGCTGCAACCCCTATAGTCACAGAGCTCTTATGATATAGAAACTGTTCCAATTAGGACTGTGTTGTAAATTTTTACTTTTCTTTAACAGAATTTCTCAACTCCAATTCTCAATTATCCCTAACAGGCCAGGTTTTAAGGATCACCTTGGGGAAATACAGACTGAATCCTGCATTCACTGAGCAGCAAATCATATCACCTGTGCTGTGCTTCACATATCTGGCAAACCTGACCTGTAAGGAGGACTTGAGGACCAGATTTGAGAAACATTGCTTTAAGGCCCCGTTCACACTGTGCCAATTTATCGCTAATCTGCGCGATGTCGCGCTATGTAGTATCTCCAATGCATTTCAATGGAGTTGTTCACATCATGTCGTGGTAGCTTGTCGCTGGTACATGACCCTTTTCTTGCGTTTTGCGATTTCGATTGGTGGTGTTTTGCAAAATCGCGATGTCACACGACATCGCGAATATGAAAATCGCGCAGAAAAACGCACGATTTTCAAATCGCACAGTGTGAACGGGCCCCAAGAGGCGGCTGAGCTCTTTTTTAAATTCTAACTTTGTATTGCAAGAACACAGAAAAACGAGTTTATGAGAGGACTGAAAACGAGCAGCAGCATTTTTGTCCTGCCCTTCAGTGAATGTGTGTACATATTGTTTATGTGTGTGCATGGAAGATACAGCAACTGATTGATGGGGGTTGCTGTATCTCTCATTCAGATGAGATGTTTTCGCATTTCGGTTCTGGACGCACGGTTTTCGTGATTGCATTCCGATTTGCATATGGTATCATCTTCTTTATGAAGTACCATCGAGCTAAAACCTTATGAACCCTGAACGAGAACTCCTTGATGGGCAGGACACTTGTGATACTACTTGCTCTCATTGCTCTCGTCAACTTGATTTTGTTCTTTAACCTCCCGGGTTTCGGAAGCAGGACGCCGCTATCGGACGGAGGTGACTGCGTGAGGACATTGAGGGAACGCAGAGACAGGTATGTATCAGCCCGAGTGTGGTTCGGGGTTACCGTTTTTGGCAACAAAACTTAACCCCGAGCCACACTCGGGCATACCACCAGGGAGGATAAGGAAAAGAAACACTACAAGTAAAAAAAATAAATTAAAAATATATAATAACAGTTTAGAAAGTACATAATGTAAGTGAGACTAAAATAAGCATTCGAGCTAATGCAGGATACACTAGTTATCAGAAAGCAACGTAGTTTTGCAGGGATTTAGGTCCTGATGTTCAGCATGTGAATGGAAAAGAGAGAGGGAAATAGAAAGCAAAAAAATCGGTCAGGGGGATGAGAGTCCAAGGGAAAATCAGGATGTCCTGTGCTCTTTCAAATGAATGTACAGCTGTTCAGGTTGAGCCTTTGAACTTTACAAGTTAACTGCTTTTACATTCCTGTTATTCCTTAAAAGCATGAAATCCTTGGGGTGAGGACCAGATATTTTAAACTGTTTTATCGAAAAATACTATGCAGGGAAGAAGTGGGCTTTTTTTTAACCTTTCTTTTATCCTCTTAGGCCGGGGTCAGACGAGCGTGCTATTGTGCCCGTGCTGACGTGCCTCCCGGCGTCTGTTGCAGCGTTGTGACACTTTGGGGCTGGCCATACGCTGTAGAATGTGCACAATTTGTGCACGCTACAGTGGGTGTGCTATGGATGTTCTGAAAGCCTCCCCATCAAAGTACCGGCTGGGTGGAGTAGAGGTAACAGCACTGCTGTGCGTGGAGAGAGCCTGTGGAGACATGGGTTTGATCCCCAGGAGCACCTCTCCAGTAAGTGTCCTTGGGCAAGACACCTAACGGTACATACTCGCCTCCCAGGACATACTTGAAAATGAGAGAAATCTCAATGTATCCTTCCTGGTAAAATACTTTCTTTAAAAAAAGTGCTACGACACCTGTTCGGCAGGGCTACAAAGCAGGTTCCTCCGTCGGAGTATCGAGCCTTGCAGCGCTGAGAGCACTAACTGCGCTCAGCAAGGTGGCCAGATGGACGTCAGAGTGGAAGGCGCGTCGGGCGTTCCTTCTGCTCTTAAAAACGCTCGTCTGACCCCGGCCTTAAGTAACAAATAATATGCCAATTATAATAGGACATGTTAATACAAAAAGCAAGATAGCGCTGACATATGATGGCACAGGAAAAATCGCTGAAACACCCGACGTGGTCCTTGTCGCTTGACCACCGAAAGATATACAAATAACTGGAATAAGGTGTAGCGATTACAATGTTCCTAAGGGAGTCGTAAGTCACAGTTCCAAATACACCTCTGACCAATCTTCTCCTTTCAATGTCCTCAAAAGAAATAGAGAGAATACATCATAGGGCGACCCATGGAGTAAAGCTACAAATATATCCACACAGTCTTGCACTCACATGAGGCGGAGCCCACCTGGCTCGAGTTATTGTGCTTCTGGGTTGTTATCCGGCCACCCAAGCGCCCCTCCGATCTCAGACCCCTTGAAGACCTTAAATATAAAAGGTGGGGACCATAGTGCAGACTGCAGCGGAAAACCAAATATAAAATGAATGGAATGTACTCACATGATGTAGGACCTAACCTAGGTCCACAGGTAATGAGCCCAGCTTTTGACAAATTAGGTGATATCCTAGTTGAGGCCAGCTGAGGAAGCCACTGGGATATCACCTAAAGGCGAAACGCATTCTGGCTATGGTTTTTCTGAGTGTGTCAAAACCCCAATATTGTTAAGGCCTCATGACCTTTTGTTGTTGTTGTTGTTTCCCTTGTATTGTTTAATTGTAGAAAATTCTGACAATAAAGTGGAATGTAATAAGACTAAGCTAAGGGGAGATTCCTGCATAATCATATTCGATGCCCACGTTTGACATTTTTTCATTAATCAGTTCTTGGTTATAGTATAATATTGTAGGAATAAACTGAAGGCTTTACATGACTTGTAATTTACCAGTCCCTGGAGATTTTACTCTGCATGGGAGCTGACCTGAGTACTGAAACCACCTCATATTCACAGCATGACTCTACCTCCTGATCAGCTGCTGGAAATAGACATTGTCATCTGATAAAATCTTTTTCTTTTTGCTGGACCATTCTTTCAGGATGCTTACTGTAGAGCTGAGGATCAAAAGCTAAATATGTATTCTTATGGATCAAATCGTTACAGCAAATGAAACCGTATAATAATTATCACAATGTTTATTACAATCAAGCTGTGTGCAATGCAAAATTATACAGTTAAGTTACTTGGCTTCTTTTGTTAGGTTATTTAAGTGAATTATGGCCAAGACCACTACTATGGAGACACTTCATTCAGACCACTGGATACGTCAGCTACCTTTGCTTCTTCTCAATCTATATGGACCCTATTATCATCTTCCCCTGAAGATTCCAAACCCACATCCCCTTTCCGTAGGTGTGGCTATAGAATAATGTATTAAAAAGTATGTGTTGCCTAACAGGGTTATTCACAGAGCGGTGAAAAGCAGGGGAATGAGTGGAGAATGGAAAATTCGAGGTCAAAATAGCTAATTTGGAAAGTGAGATGAATGGGAGAATTTTTCTGGTATAGACTATTTTGACCTAGAATTATCCATTCTCCAGCCATTCTCCTACTTTTCACTGCTCTCTGAATAACCCTGTAAGTGTAAGAGAAGGCTATGCTTTAACTGTACGTGTGCTAGATATCTATGTGTGAAAGCATATTCTTTTGTCCGTATGCCTTACACTTGCTTTTCCACAAAGTGACAAGACAGCCTGAAAACACAATATATTAAATAAAAAATGTTGGACAAGCATGTTGCATTCTTAGGCTGGGGTCAGACGAGCGCACTACGTGCACCCATACTAACGTGCCTCTCGGCGTCCATAGCATCGTTGTGACGCTTCGACTGGGCCGGTCACACACTGTAGCGCTTGCATGATTTGCGCTTGCTACAGCGGATGTGCTGAAAGCCTCCCCGTCAAAGAGCTACGATACATGTTCGATTGGGCTGCAAAGCGCAATCCTCCATAGGAAGATCGAGCCTTGCAGCGCTGAGTGCACTAACTGCGCTCAGCGAGGTGGCCAGTCGGGCGTCCGAGTGGAAGGAACATTCCTTCCACTCTTAAAAATGCTCGTCTGACCCCAGCCTAAGTCGCCTGTTGCATGAGTCATTCTTCATGTGTTTAACCCATTAAAGAAGTTTTGCGATATGTAAAGCACTGGTTTTATGAGCTCTTCTCTGAACAAATTCTTTTGGAAATCTCAAAACAGATTGCCAGAATGTGCATGGACACTCATTTTCTAGAATAACCCTTGTTGACCCTCTTGTCCTAATGCAAAACAGATGCTCATTTAGGGCCAGCCATTTGACCTGATGTAAGATCATATGTTTCTGTTATCACCTAAGGCTAGGGTCAGACGAACGCATTTTTCACGTTGTCCGTGAAAAAGTGCGGTCGAACGAACGTACGTATTTTTTTCCGGAATACGCGATAGCGGTCATACGATGCGCCTTTTCGTCCGTGATTTTGTACGGATCGTCAATAAAACACTTTTTGTGTCTGGACGTTATGTTAGCCGGACATTAGCAGCGTCTGACGTCTCCTAATCACACACACACGCCGCTATGCGGCCGCAGCGCACTCTGTACGTCAGTAGTAGCGGTTTGACGTTCTCGAAAAAATGCGTTCGTTGGCCACTTGCGTTGCGGGACGAACTTTCGTGCGGCCGTTCGTCGTATGTTCCCCGGCATTGGACGTCATTTGCTGCTAGTACGGCCGTGATTTCGTGCGGCTAAACGCACGTTAAAACTGCGCTAGTCTGACCCTAGCCTAAGCTGCACATTAAAAGGTTTGTGTTTCCTAGATGCTTTACAGACCACTATGAAAGAAAATAAAAGAGACTGTACTGAAATGTGTTAGAGATTAAGATAACGTGAACAATTTTAATTTAAAAGAATTTAGTTTTTTAGGCTTTTCCGCTTGAGACGTTTTATTGAGTTTATGGAATTATTTGCCGTATACTGGGTGGCCGCACTTTGATCCACATTAGTGCAAGTCCTTATGAACATGCTTCCAAACCATATAGTGCTTTTAAATATTTTTCAGGCTGTGCCATATGCAAATAGAGATCTGACATCCTGCCAACACTCAGATTTAGAATTTGGCCGCTTTGTTAAGCCAGACATTTCCTCACTAAACCCCTTGGGAAGGTAAATGAGAAAGCAGAACTTCCAAGTACAAGAAATGGGAAACATTTACTTTGTAAATGAATAATCTATATTACCATTACTAGTAGTGTTTTTATGAGCTGATTCATTGTTAGATCCATCTGTCTTACATCTTAGTAAAGGATCTAATCATGAATGCAGTCTTGTGATTAGGGTTACGCACAAGTTGCTGTAATGCTGCGTGCCCTATGCTATGTATGGGATACACAAAATCAAGCGAGTCAACAGTTGATGGCTATTTTTTCTGCTGTAGCAAAAACAGAGTAGCCATTCACGCTGTATCAACTCCCAATGCAGCTATTTATTGCAACATTTTGTTTGGAACGCTTTCTGATGAATCAATTCATGGAATAATCTGTATTTGTCTGCTTATTTCTTGTTTATGCTGCCAGATTGAGCATTACTTCCTGCATGCTCCTGAAGACGCCAGTGTTTATAGCGAAACGCGTCGAGTGATGGAGTGCTTACTCCAATGCAGATTGTGTTTTGGATTTTCTTATATTTTTTAGTCTCTGTAGCTTGGTGTTAATCTTGGGGTGGGTTTGCTCTAAGCTGGTAGCACTCCCAGCATTGATTTTGGGCCTCTACCTTTCCTTTTATCTATTGCAATTTCACTTGCCACTCATTCTATTGGGAACTCTCTCTATAGCAGGCTTCTCTCTGTCTTTTTGTGCGGACCCCCAAAGGCCCGTTTCTTCACTTTGATAGTAGTTGCCAGAATTTAGGTTTATTTGTCCGTCTGTATCCCCTATGAGAGACTTATCTAGGTGCACCTAGTACCCTATGTGGTATTTATTATGCTGACTGGAGCCACAGAGACTTTTTATCGTTTCCTTGGTTCGCCTTTATGTTCTGTTTTTTTTTTAGTTTCCAATAAAAGTTAAGTTTTACTTACAAGCTCCTATATCCGTCAATCAATATCCTTTGTTCTATCCATGTTCCAGGGTTTCCCCTATTTCTGTTGCTGGATATTGACTGTCACTATTCCTGCATGGGTTTTCTTTCGTGCTTCTACTTATTTACCTGCCTTAGTATATACCATATATTTCCAATAATCAGTATTTGCCTGCATGCAGCACTAGCCTCCCTCCCCTCCTGCACTGTTACAGCAGTTCGTTATTAGTTAATTTTGTCTATGTGGGAGTTTATTGCTTCGTGAACAGGGCGAATCACGATTCATTTGAAAACCATAGCGTACGGTCTTCTAGGAATGTGTCTCCACATTTTAGCAACTAATCTGTTGCTTCTTCCCTGGAGCGTATGCTTGCATTTTTTTTGAGTGTTTGAAGAAGCAGTTGATGTCGTTGACCTCCACCTGTGTGAATAGATCAGAGACAACAAAATAAACAAAATTAATTAAATACATTGTATCTTTATCCCACATGCCCTGCAGCGATGGCCTGTTAATGTTTAATGTGATCACAGTGAGCCGCGTAACGCATGATCACTTCTTGCAAGTGAAATAATTCCAGTGTTTAAGCAAAATGAACTTACTGGAAAATGGCACATCACGCATTACATATGAATGGCTTCTTAATGAAGACGATGGCATACAAAAGGTCTGACTGCAGTAACTTCCCTGTCTGTGATGATTACCTATTGCATTTGATGATTGTTACATTGTTGTCCTCACAGTGTTCTATTTGGTTATTCCTTCATTGTATCAATTCCTGGCATATTACTCGGTGAGGTTAACATCAAACTACAGTCCGTCACACTCCTCTATCAGTTGGGTATTGACATAGCATAGCATCAGCGCTGCGGAATATGCTGGCGCTTTATAAATAAAGAATAATAATAATAATAATAATAGGAGGTGGTGAACGTTGTTCACACTTGATGCATATAATAAACCCGTCATTAATGTCTTGAGGAATAATGGAGTTGATTAAGCAACCTCTTCGTATACCATGTGATTTTGTTTAATGTGTTCTTGCCATCCCTAATCTCATTCTATCTTGAACTGACATCCCTCTATTATGATTTCAACCTAACCAGCTTTTTTTTTTTTTCCTATGTCAGGTTACTGGGAGTTCTGGAAAGACGTATACATGCTATAAATCCTGTCATTATTGTTCCTGTCCTGCCTTTATTTTCTCTGTTCTCAGGAAAAATGACTCTATGCTGGTAAGTCCCATGCACACGTTTTTGGATCATCACAGCAGAAATCACGTTGCTTAGAAAAATCCACGAGCGCACTGAGTGCGTTCCTTCCACTCTGAGTGCGCTCGTGTGCACCCGGCCTAAGGATACTTACCTAGATCTACAAAGACAAAGGATATGATGATACATGATTTGGCATATGCACTGCAAACCCACAGTGCCATGTCCCTTTCATGTTTTAAATTTACCGTTATCCTCTATTTGTAATTAATGTGCAGTGTATTGTATATGCAGGGCTCAAAATTTCAGACCCGAGCTACCGTACCAGCCAGGCCTTGAGAGTTACTCGCCACCAGATTGCCCCAACCAACCCCTAGCCATAACGTCGCCCCTAAACACACCCTCTTAAATTATCATTTCATTATCAGTAACAATATGACAAAGCAATGTAAACATAAAGGAAAATAATGTGCAGCGTGTTTGCGAGTATCACAGAGCTCCATAGTAATAAAACACACCCTCATACACACCGGGAATTACTATGAGTTTTATTGCTGTGGAGCTCTGTGATACGCTCATACACACCGCACATTACTGTGAGTTATTACTGTGGAGCTCTGTAATACGTACATAACACCACAAATTGCTGTAAGTTTTATTGCAGTGGAGCTCTGTGATACAGTAATGTACTATGTGTATGAATATATCACAGAGCACCACAGCAATAAAACTCACAGTAATGCGCAGTGTGTATGAGCGTGTCACAGAGCTCCACAGCCTTTTTGACACCCCCAGTCAAACCTATTCTTCATTACACACCCCATAGCCCCTCCAGTCTTTTTGCGCAGGTTTTTTGCATTTAAGCAGGTCCCCCTTTTTGTTTCTAGGCAGGTCCCCCCTTTTTTGTTTTTAAGCAAGTCCCCTTTCTTTTTCTAGACAGGTCCCTCCTCTATCGCCACTCACCAGATCAGGCCTCAGCTACTCCTCCAGGCTGACTCCGCTGTCGTCCTCCTCTTCTAGTCTTGTCTCCCATTCTTGCGTGATGTGATGTCACATTGGTGGGTCATGGCAACGTGAATCTCGCAGGTCACACGAGAGGGGGCGGCACAAATGTAGCGTGCCATTCCCAGACTCGTGTAACGAGTGTGGGGGGCACGCTGCACCATGCCGCCGACCACACAGCTCTGGATTCGGACTCCGAGAGTACGATATCAGACCTGTTGAATAAGAAAACGGTGGCCCACAAACAAACCAGAAGCCAACAAGTCAGTCTGCCACACTCCCCCACATTTTTTATTTCCACTCGCCAAATGCGAGCAGGCGAGTGGAAATTTTGAGGTCAGGTATATGGTATGCCAGCACGGCAGTTAGATTAGTTTTGCATACATGGTCTAATAAATAAGCCACCCTGAAGACTCCAATCAATATGTATTTCTTTTTTAAATCTGCCATCGATCTAAATCTCCTTAACCCAGACACCATGAAATGTAAAGCTAAAAAATCGTGTGCTCAGAGAGGTCAGCTGGCTGTGTTCATGAGGTTATGAAGAGTTCATGAACAACTGTAACCCTAATGCCAACTGACAAACATATTTACTATCGTAAAACACAGCCCTGACGTAATACATCATTAGTCTGGAGCCAGCACTATGGACACATAATATTGATGGATCGCAGTGCTCTGCTATATTTTTAATAAATATGGAAGCAGACTGGCAGACATAAAGAGGTTGTGTTATGGCATAATTTTATGATCCGTGTACAAGAAATCTAACTGCTGTATGAACAGAAACTAGCAATGCTTTTTTTAAACCGGGTAGTCGACAGTGCTCATTCTTTAACATGTTATTAAAATGATATATATCCTGTTTATACCAGGCATCTCAAACTCTGGACGCCAGGTGTTTCTGAACTGTATTTTAGGAGCCTTAGTCCTGTATTAGTGTCCTTGTGCCAAACACCTAACCGTACATACTCGCCACCA
The DNA here is from genome assembly GCA_009667805.1 of Leptobrachium leishanense. NCBI lineage: Eukaryota > Metazoa > Chordata > Amphibia > Anura > Megophryidae > Leptobrachium > Leptobrachium leishanense. The sequence continues at coordinate 91,933,308 of CM019064.1, read as the reverse complement.
GTGGTGTATTTTGGCCTAGGCTGACTAGGCCCAGGCCTAGGGCGGCACTTTCCAGGGGGCGGCGGCCTGCACTGGGTGGCCCCACCCCTAAAAAAAATATATATATATTTTTTTTCCAAATTATTTTACCAGGAAGGATACATTGAGATTTCACTAATTTTCAAGTATGTCCTTGGTAGGCAAGGCCTAGGCTTTCACTTTCCAGGGGGCAGCAAAAAACCTCACCACTAAATGGGTTACCCACAGAGCACCGAAATGACGCCAACTTTTTGGTGTTCTGTAGTTCCCTGCACTTAGGAGAGTAAAATTTCCCCACCCTGCAGTAAATTCACCATTCATCGCAGGGTCCCCAAAGTGCATGGAGTCGGCTGCTGAATGCTGCCACCGCAAACCCGTGGCCTGCTGTTTTCAAAAGAACTACTGAACGAAAATGTCTGGAATTTACATATAAGATCCTATGATTGATAATAAAAAGTTCTGTTGCAGAAAAAAGAAAACGCTATTAAAAAAAAGGGGGGGGGAATTTTGCCCAAAAAAATCTGAAAAATTACTAAAAGGTACTAAAAAAAAAAATCAATAGAGACTTTTTACTGCAGATTAAAATAATAAATGATTTATTAGATATTGCATAAAAACGGGAATATTTTTAACATTGAAACCTATGGGGTTCGCCTGAATAAACCTGCTGATTTGAAACCACCGAACATCAGGGCATTTCACTGCCATTTCTCTGAGTCTCAGTACCACATGACGGGCTGAACCACGTGAAACGCACGCGCGCAGCTGCCCGCCCTTTCGTTAACACAGACTCTATTCTGGACTGAACACCCACCGGGAAGGGAATCAAAGCTACAGTGCACCCTCTGACAGTGTCACCCCACTGCTGACAAGATGGCTCCACAGCATAATTGCTGTGTGCTCATATACACTCGGTTTGCTGGGAGTTTTATTGCAGTGGATTCTGATGCACTCATACACACCGCACATTGCATTGCTGGGAGTTTTATTGCTGTGGATTCTGATACGCTGACACACACCACACATTGCATTGCTGTGAGTTTTATTGCTGTGAATTCTGATGCACTCATACACACCGCACATTGCATTGCTGGGAGTTTTATTGCTGTGGATTCTGATACGCTGACACACACCAGACATTGCATTGCTGGGAGTTTTATTGCTGTGGATTCTGTGATACACACTGCATATTACTGTGAGTTTTATTGCCCTGGAGCTCTGGGATACGCTCATACACACTGCACATTACTGTAAGTTTTATTGCTGTGCAGTTCTGTGATATGCTTATACACACAGCACATTTCTGTGGGTTTTATTGCTGTGCAGCTCTGATATGCTCATACACAGTGCCCATTTCTGTGGGTTTTATTGCTGTGCAGCTCTGTGATACGCTCATATGCAGTGCAAGTTTCTGTGGATTTTATTGTTCAACCAATTAGAGCGGCTGTGATCCAGTATACTTGACATGCGTGGTTGTTCTTTGTAAAAATGCTTGAATTTAAACATTTCATAATTTTCTTTATCTCAATAGATACATTTGAAATGGTATACAAAATATGCAAGTAGGCACTTGGTATCCACTTTTAATATAAAGAGAGGAAAAGGCGGAGCTCTAAGAGGAAAAGGTGGAGCTTAAAGAGGAAGGGTGGGGATTAACCAGGAAGAGGTGTGCCCTTCACAGGAAGGGGTGCATCAAATTTAAATTAGGGGGTGCACGAGTTTAGTCAGGCCTAGGGCAGCACAAAACCTAAATACACCACTGCTCGCCACCCAGGACATACTTGAAAACGAAGGAAATCTCAATGTATAAAATCCTGGTAAATTCCTGGTAAAATCCTTTCTTAAAAAAATATAAAAAATTAGGATCACAGTAACAAATAGCTTTACCCACAATTTATTTAGATCTTTTTCATTTGTCTGACTTGAAGTATGTATACACTCATTTGTGTGACAGGCATAGAATTTAAATTAAAACCTGCCCTTTCTCCTCTCATAACTCGCATACCTCTCTAGACTTCTCAGCACGCTTTCCTTACCTGACCTTTATTGCCTTTTCGGTACACCCTATAGTACTCAATACTGTACCGACTGGGTGGAGTAGCGGTAACATCACTGCTCTGCGTGGAGAGAGCCTGTGGAGTCATGGGTTCAATCCCAGCGAGCAACCTCTCCAGTAAGTGTCCTTGGGCAAGACACCCAACGGTACATACTCGCCACCCAGGACATACTTGAAAACGAGAGAAATCTCAATGTATCCTTCCTGGTGAAATACTTTCTCAAAAAAAAAAAAATACTCTATACTTAAACTGGTCTTTAATTTAGAAATGCCTATTGTACTTACTATTGAGATCCAAACTTCTGCATGCATGTCTTTATCTTGGATGTTTACAAAGGGGAATCGTAAAATGCTCTATACCAGTAGGCTTGCCACTGTGCACCCTGCAGCCATCATTTTTTGAACTCAGCATCTCTCATGTAATAGATATACTAACAGGGTTATTCAGAGAGCGTGAAAAGCAGGAGAATAACTGGAGAATGAAAAATTCTAGGTCAAAATAGCCAGACCTGAAAAATTCTCCCTTTCATCTCAATTTCCAAATCGGCTATTTTGACCTAGAATTTTTCATTCTCCAGTAATTCTCCTGCTTTTCACGCTCTCTGAATAACCCTGATAGTTTTTTTTTAAATCTGATGATTGGATAACTCCTACATAAAACATATGCATATATAAACCTTTACATTGATAATTAATGCATCTTCTATACAGTTAAATAACGATTACACACCACGTTAATATATATCAGAATATGCTCCAATAAGCTTTTCTAAATAGTATCACTAATAAGGGGGCAGGAATCCATACCTGATTGTGGAAGTTTTATGTATCTGCGGGTACATTGTAGACACACACTTATTTATATATTATTTGTAATAATTTAATTATGAATGTTTTGAAGAGTTGTGTGTCTTGTGTCACGTCTTTAGGAGGTATGAGGAAGTTCTCTTTGTGAAATATCTGAACTTTATCGTACTACATACCTTGAAAACCACATTTCTCAGGTTTTTCCAAGGTGTGTCCAAATTTCCAAAGTAAAAAATGTCTTAAATTGGTTTCTATTCAATATTTATTTTTAATTACAATAATTTAATTCTGTAGATGACTGGATACGTAGGTCCAAGGGAATACAATTGCAAAAAAATGAAGACCATTTTATGGCGAGCTTAAGTTGACAACCATGTATCCAATGCTTGTTTTTAGATACTGAATATAATGGTTACTTCAGGTTACTGGCACAACTTTATTGATCACCCATATTTTTCGGCGAGGTTAAATCCTATGTCTGACAAAATAAGGAGTTTAATTAAAAGATGAATTGTGCTGTAACATCATTTAACAGCTCCAAGTGTCCTCAGAGAAGTGATGAAGGTTAGATGTTTGCAACACTATGATTAACATCTCCATGTTCTAATTTTCAGTGCAAGCATATACTCGCGGTCTACCTGAGCCAAGCCATGGGTGCCTGCCAGGAGCTTTCAGTATCAGATCAGCAGATGTGTGACATACTATTGGCCAAGGATGGCTAACCCTTCATAACCTGGAACATATGGCACATGTCAGACACAGACAGCTATGGGGATGTTGTACTTTAGACCAGTGCCTCCCAACTTTGGTCCTGAAGTCCCTCTAACAGGCCAGATTTGCCAGATATCTGAAGCACAGGTGATATGATTTCCTGCTCAGTGATTGCAGGATTCAGTCTGCATTTCCCCAAGGGAATCCTTAATATCTGGCCTATTAGGGATACCTGAGGACCAGGGATGGGAACCACTGATCTAGAAAATTCAAATCTCCTTTAACACCTATTTATTATTTGATGACTTCAGTTTATAAAATGAAAACGATGTTAAAAAATAAATTCTTTCAGATATTTAGTATGTCTTTCTTTTGTTTGGCTTTTTACATTTTGAGTTCACACCTTTTAAGATCTAGTTTTGACTTGGTGATGGCTAGAAGTAATAATGGCCTAATTAGTTTTTGGATGCTTCTCATTTCTATAGAATGCTGATCCACTGAACTAGTCAGATGGATCACAAAGCATCGGTGACATCAAATTTTAAAAGAAAAACCTTTATTAAGGCAAAAAGCCAATGATAAAAACCAAAATCAATATGATCATATTGGACAGACACACACAAATAATAAAAAAGTATTCAGTTTACTTGGACACCTCCATATGCATAAAGTATTTGAGATCCAATATTCTCATCCAAACCTACTGGTATTGGTATATAAACTGGAGAGAAAATGCTCAGAAGCAATAGGAGACCAATGAACCCCTTTTAACGAAAAAATTGGAGCAGAAACCCTCAATATTGGTATATATATATATTGCCCGCAATAAGGTATCCAGTGTTAGAGGGCATATAAACCACCATAGTCCCTGTAATGCGCTATCATAAAAATTGGTTGAGAATAGGCTGTAGATAGATACTTGAACGCATATTGATTTTGGTTTTTATCATTGGCTTTATGCCTTAATAAAGGTTTTTCTTTTAAAATTTGTTGTCACCGTTGCTTTGTGATCCATCTGACTAGTTCAGTGGATCAGCATTCTATGTATATTTAGGTTTCAATACCTGTTTGCATTGTGTGACTAACCACGTCATTTACAATTTTTCCATCTTGTATTTTGAAGGTGTAATGTTACCACTATTCTTATAGTGGGTTTCTTCTGCTTCTCATTTCTATGCTCAAGCAAGACAGACAGAGGTCTTCTCTTCTGGTCAAAAAATGCTACCACCCTTACATTTTAGCTTGTCGTTTGTCATTAATGGTTACGCGTAAGAAAAACGGATCTCAAAGTTTTTAAAATAATATTAAAACAACAGCTCTCATGATGTCAAGTGTTTTGAAATTTCAGTGACCACGTTCTGTAATGAAGTTCCTTTGCATCCCTCCAAAAAAATACCAAATCAATTATACTCAACCTTCAAGTGTCCCGATATTGAGTATACTTGATTTTGGTAGTGACGGGAGTTATGTATAACATTTCCAGAAGTTATCTTAACAACTTTGGAATAGGTCCCTTAATGTGTTCTATTGAGACAATGCTCTTCCTTCTAATCCTTTTCTTGCTGATCACTCTTTACTTAAAAATTCTCCATTTTTATGTCCTCCACCACCCCGTGTCTCATCTTTGCAGGCGTGCCAAATGTTGTTATTGGACAACTTTAATTTTCTTTTTTCTTTTTGTTGGTAACCTTGGTATTATGTTCTTCGCATCCCAAGACAACTTACATTATCCAGATATCCGGGTCGATTTCCCCCAGTCCTAGAACCTTTCAACAGTTGCCCTGCACTTTGTATATTTTTTGGCACATCCATCATTACCTTTCGGATGTGTATTCTCTGTGAGCGTTTATTTCTCTCCTCAGTCAATAACCATTCCTTACACTTTCATTTTAAAAACTATAATGGACTATATTAGACATGTAGATCGAACTACATATGAAGGAGGAAAAGCGAGGATTTGATCTTTAGGCAGAGTTATAAGTGACATGGGACAGGGCTGCAAAGTGAGAGCATTTACTATTGTGATAAACCAAAAACCAAAGTGGTAGGCGCCCCCGCCTGTGCAACAACCAACTTCCCAAAGCCAGCCAGCAATCAGTGGTTTCCCCCAAACCAAAGTGCAAATATTACAAAGAATATACGTATCTGGCGGCGCGATAACAGTCGCTATGGATAGTCTGGATGCTCTCTTATAGTGATGTGTCCATTTAAACATGTGAAAAGAAACAAGACAATATAATGGTGCAGTACATAATGGACAGTGTTGGATATATTAGGTGACACACATCCCACTCACAAATATAGATCCATAACACTGGCTCTGAGTGGGTCGAGGCAGTCGGGTCCTTTTCTTCTGTAAGTACAGAAAGGTGACTCACACCTTTCTAGGCAGTAGGAGTCTTCTTACAGTCGTGATTTGTACATAGGGATAGAAACGAGAAAGACTTCTTTGTGCAGATCTGATAATAATGACGTGAGTGTGTTGAGATGGAAATTCACTCACATTTGGTGGAGCTTTGAAACCAAGCTCTAGGTTGGAATGCCTGTGGACTTGTTGGAGGTCAAGCCCATAGAAACTTTGGACTCCAAAGAACGCCAGGGACTGGTACAAGTTAAATTAAAATAAAATTTATTAAATGAACATAAAATAAACAGGACCTGACAAGCAGGTGACCCTGAGGTGAAAACCTGATGCAACAGGTTTACCAGTACGTGTTTCGCCACACAATGTAGCTTCCTCAGCTGGTTTACAGGTATATTGTGTATAGGATGTTATATAGTGTAATTTCAAGTTATAAATAAATTTTATTCAAAATTAGACACACAATAGACAAAAAAAATCTGTTTAAAAGCCAATGAATAATGAAAATTCTAATTTTCTGGCAACAGGTGGATATCTTAGATCATTTTATAGAAAACCCTTTTGTTTAATCATTTAAAGGTCCACATTAAGGTATAGAGACTCAGCATATAAGTGCCTCAATAAATTCACAGGTATCCATTTCAAGATTTAGATTCAATACACGAGTTAATTTAATTGACACCATATGGAATTAGAGAGGTTTTTTATAGTTAGTTTCAGACAAATTCGCCCCTTCTCTTTCCCAATGTTATTCCACAACATAGAAGGAGACCAAAAATGGTCAGAGTGTTAGTGCAAAAGCTTTTAGATTAAGCAAGCACATTCAATCATTAAAGAGATTGTTAGGCAAATTCAAGAAAGAGTCATAAGGCACCAAGTCGGCCTATCAAACCAAGATCAAACCAAACGTGTATGACCAAATACAAATCCCATCACTTAATTGCCAGAAGCCAAGACATATGGACAAAACAGTTAAAAAGTAGAGAGACACCCAACGCGTTTCGTCGTCACTCAGAACGACTTCATCAGGAGTGATCTTACTAGGTGTGTGGTCCCCGTTTAAATAGTCTCACCAAAGAAGAGCTCACAGGTGCGTTCAATTGGCGCATACATTGCCGGATTTCCGGCATGACGTTAGAAACCGTCACTTCCGGTTATACGGCTGCTTCCGGTCAGCCAACGGATTGCCCAAAGTGTCAAAGAAAGGGCAAGCCATCCACGGATTCGACACCAGATTCAAGCTGTTCATTCCCCAAATTCAAGGGACACAGTATTCCCCCATTATTGCCAGTTGATTCGCGCCGATGCCCGTTCTCATAGGGCATCTAAAGGAGCGATAACCGGATGTTTTTATTATAGAACTTCCGGTATAACAAATCGTCATCATTTCCGGTCGCCGGAGTTTCCGGTCGTTCTTAAATGGTCTCAAGAGTTTTTTCAAAACGTATAAGAGGCTTGATTGTATAGCACTCTAAATTCCTTAAAGTGAGGACAGAGGTCAACAGTTCGAATAGAGCAAATTCCCACCCCAGTCGCTCAAAAAACTAAAAATTAAACGTTGAATAAAACAAAAGACCTTATTATAAACAATAAACCCTCAATTGTTTCGAGCGGACATTGACCATCTCCTAGCTATATATAGGGGAGGCACTCTCAGAAGGGGAAAATAGGGAATTATTTATCTCTTCTCTTAGAGAGGCCATTAATTTTATGGGAAAACATAACAAATAGACCTATCTTTGTCATGAGTACTCACAAATTGGAAAGTTATAGGCACCTAAGGAGAGAACCCCTATGAACCCTTTGTGATGAAGTGATAATCATATTGGGGAGGAGCAAACCCAAAGATAAGGGATACCAAATTACTGAGGGGTTGACTGCATTATAGAATTTAAATAATAGTCTCAAGAGGGGAAACAACACACGAGGTACAGAAAGCAGAAATAAAATATAGTAAATGTGTAATAAGAAAAACATCAATAATGTAGTACAGCGAAAATCATATAAAGGGAGAGAAGGTGAAGCCCTCATTCAGACCTCCCGGATATCTCGTTCCTAGTTGATATATCCAATAGGCCTCTCTTTGACGTAATTTCCTATCCAAATCGCCCCCACGTTGTCCCATACGAACATGCTCAATTGCCATAAACTTTAAACTTTCAGCACTATTTTGATGTAAGTGGCGAAGATGTCTAGTAATCGGGGTGTCTTGTGGGTACCTAACGGAACGTACGTGTTCCAGAATTCTCACTTCTAGAGGGCGTATTGTCCTGTCAATGTATTTGCTTCCGCAGCCACATACAAGCATATAGACCACTCCTGCTGTGTTGCAGTTAGCGAATTCTTTTACTGTATAAGTTACAGTGTTAGCTACATTTGAGAATTCTTTCAGTATATACTTGCAGCCCTTACATTTGCCACATTTGTAGGTGCCGAAAATTGGTTTAGGCAGCTAATTATTGTTTTAAGATTTTAAGAGGGAAAAATGGCTATGTGTAACATGGTCTCCAATATTGGGGCAACATCGTGTAGTTATAGAGGCATGTTTGGGTAGTACTTTACCGAGGTGAGGGTCTTGAGTGAGTAATGGCCAGAAACGTTCACAGATCTGATAAATTTCTTGCCACCCAGTATCAAAATTACCAATCATTCTGATACATTTCTCAACATTAGTGCTTTTATCTTGAAGTGCGAGGTTCCAATCAATCATCAGTGCATTTTGATATGCTTTTTTCAAACAACGGTTAGGATAACCTTTCTGCTTAAACATTTCTCTCAAGTCAGCGGCTTTTAATTTGAACTCCTCAAGGGAAGAACATGTTTGACGTAATCGAATATATTGTCCCCTCGGTATCCCGCGTTTCAGGGGGAGGGGGTGAAAGCTTCTCCAATCTAGGAGGCTATTGGTAGCCGTCTCTTTTCTAAATAATGTAGTGGCTACACAGCCATCTGGTAGTTTTGAGACGGAGAAATCAAGAAAATTAAGTGTGCGCTCTTGGATTTCATAAGTGAATTTAAGATTTAACTGATTATTGTTAAGTCTCTCGACAAAGTTGATAAAGGTGTCACGACTACCCCTCCATAATATAAAGACGTCATCTATATAGCGTTTCCATTCTATTATAGATGACTGCAAATCAATCAGGTCCGGGCCATTAACAACAAATTGTTCCCACCATCCCAAATGCAAATATGCATAGGATGTGCCATGGCTGTCCCCATGGCCGTCCCGGTCACTTGTCTGTAGAAGGTTCGATCAAAAATAAAGAAATTATGTGTCAGTACAAATTGAAGAAGTTGCAAAACAAATTCAGTATGTTTACTATGTGCTTCACCTCTTGTATCTAAATAGTATTTGACATGTTTCAGGCCCAAATCGTGGGGAATGCAACTATACAGGGACTCCACGTCCAAACTACAGAGTAAAGTGTCATTGGAGATATTGCAATTAGACAAGAAATTTAACATTTGTTTAGAATCTCTAACATATGAGGGAAGTTGACACACGAGTGTTTGTAAAATTTTCTCAATGTAAATACTCGAATTTTGGGTAAGGTTCATACACCCAGACACTATAGGGCGTCCCGGTGATGGTTGAATTTTTTTATGGATTTTAGGGAGTGCATAGAAGGTAGCAAGCATTGGGGAGATCGGTTTCATAAAATCGTATTCTTTATCAGTGATTACACCAGAACCGCGAGCATCCGTAAGTATCGACATAAGTTCAGATGAAAAGCGCATAGTCGGGTTACACGTCAGAACACTATAGGTAGTTGAATCTTCTAAAATGGTTAATACCATTTTTCTATATTGTTCTATACTGAGGACCACAATGTTTCCCCCCTTATCTGCCTTTTTGATGACTATCTCCTTATCATCTCCGAGGTTTTTAAGGGCTTGCAATTCAATCTTCGTAATATTGTGTGGAACGGACGCATTTACAGAATGTTCATCTAATTTTTCAATTTCTTGACAGACCAACGTACAAAAAGTCTCGATATTACTGTATTCACCGATATGGGGTGTAAAAGTACTTTTCGGTCTTAAGTTTGTATAACCGGTGTTACCAGTATCGTCCCCATTCTCCTCTAGTAATGCAATTAATGTATTTAAACATTCCATATCACTAGGAGCTAGATCATACCTTTTAGCTGTTTTTTCCATTTGTAAACTATGGAATTTATGCAGAGCAATCTTACGTGTAAATAAATTTACATCCTTTATCCAATCAAATTTATGAAATTTCGGTTTCGGGATAAAGGATAAACCTTTTGTTAATACATTTATTTCATGAATATTTAATGATCTTGGAGATAGATTGATAACCTGTGGTTGATTAGATATCATCCTCGTGTCGCTATCAACTTGTATCCCAATATTTGTCACTATCTCTGTCGACCTGTTCTCCTTTGGCCTCTCTGTTTCTTTCTGGGTAATTCTCTCGTATCTTCCCTGAATGGGTCTAAAAAAGTCACAGTTTTTTTAAGGGTACTTCTATCTCGCAATCTTATATTTCCAGTATTTGTACTTGTACCTTCACCAGGGTCATCCTGATTTTGATGTTATATAGTGTCCTGAAATTAGAATAATAGTCCCCAGGTGTGATGTTCGATCGGTGGCGTGCGTTCCACACTTTAGACGGCGGCTGTTTCCAATGCTGCGCGGACGCCGCCATCTTGCGCATTCACGGTATGGATGTTGCGTTCCAGAGTGCGGGTCAAGCCTTCATTCCGCTGTATCTATGTGTTCCACAAGGGCCTCTAACTATGTAAAGCGACAGGATGGCACAAATTCCAATAAAGTAAATGGTTAAAGATTATCGGACGATGGATAAGTTATATGCTATATGAGGGAGACTCTATGTAAATGAAGCGGAGTGTGCTACCCAATTCTATAAAAGAGAGGCTGCCCCAACTCCACACAAAAAACGGCATGGATGAAAATCAACCTTAAATGCAACTATCTATGTGTATAGTATATAAAAGAGGATTATACCTGATGTGAAAGTTGTGTGGATAGATTAAGTGCATGTATAAACATAAAAGTATGAGGGCGGAGCTAGCTGAGGAAGCGAGCGGCTGCATGTTGAAGGAGCTCCGTGATAAACACGGTTTTTAAAGTTATTTCCGCCGCTTGCTCGCACTTGAGAAACGCTCTACGGTCTCTGGGGGCACTGGGGGACTCGGTGAGTTTGCCTTACCCCCGAAATTGACGCTCCGGAGTGGATTAACCCCCGAAGCACAATCGGGGCCTAGTACTAGCGGCCATTTTAGAAGCCTGGAAGGAGATTTCTGAGAACTTTTACCGCTCTTCTTCCTTGTGCCTGCGCTTTTGGTGACATGCCCACCGGTCGCTCACAGAAGCTGGGGTCCAGACAGAGGGACATTCGGGACTCCATGAGAGGTGGGTCCACTTCGAAGGGAGATGCGATCTCCTCCTCCCTCCCCCCGGGCTATGACTTTTCGGACGATGAAGAGGACCCCTGGCACTCGGGTGGTAGCTCTGCGATGACCTGGATCTCCCCACAATCTCGGACACCAGACTCCCAACCACTATCTGCAGCAGCAAAAAAAAGGGCGCAAAAGAAACGAAAAGCAGCGCTGACGGCGTCTTTGAGTGCCTCACTTACTGCTGGTGGCCTCTCTGACAGGGATTCGGCTGAGGAACCCCAGCTTTTAGCCAGCAGTAGTGTGGCTTCATTACGACAGGACGTTTTGAGACCGGGTGCCCAACCACAACAAATGAGAGCGACCTCACTCGAAACCCGTATGACACAGCCTGAGGAAAGTCGGCAGGAGGAGGATGATGATGATCTTCCTCTTACGAAAAGAGACCTTCGGAGGATCCTGGACGAACTCCGGGAGATCCAGGGGGTGTGGAAACCTGAAGTGGCGGCGGTTCGGGAGGAGGTTGCAACAATCCGTGCGCAGGTGACAGCAGTGCAGGCGACGACTTCTACAGTGCTATCGGAACATACTCACCTGTTGGGACAGGTCGCTGGTCTAAGATCCCAGGTCGAGCTTTTGTCCCGCTCTGTGGAGATGCTGGAAACAAGACACCGCCGTCGTAACGTCAGGGTCAGAGGCATCCCGGACTCTGTGTCGTCGGATGAACTCCCAGCTTATGTGTCTCGTTTGGCCCTTCGGATGGCGGGACTCCCTCCTGACAAGCCAGATGTGATCGGATCGGTATTCAGGGTTCGGAAACCTGCGGCGCTTTCGAAGGGGACACCCCGTGATGTCGTGGTGGCCTTTCGTGACGTAGCATTTAAGGTCAAGCTTATGTCTGCTCCTGGCGCAAGAGATCCAGTGAAATTTGAGGGCTCCACGTTGGCTTTGTATCACGACCTTCCATTCCAGACTCTGCTTGCTCGCAGGCGGTTCCGTCCTGTGACTGCGGTTCTTCGTCGGAGGGGGATCCGTTATCGGTGGGGCTTGGCGGGAGCATTGGTGGTGACACATAATAATGTCCCCTACACCATCACTGATCCTGAAACCGCCTGGTCCGACCTTGAAGCGGCGGGCATCTCGCCGGACCCTCCGGAACTTCAGCCAGACTGAGACCTGAGCGATATTGTTTACCCCCCCCAGCTTTTTTCTTCTCTGTTTACGTGTCACTGGTCTATAGATAAGCTCTGAGTATAATTTATCAGGACAATTTATGGCATTTACGTTGATAGTCCTACATGCTTATGTGTTTCTTTTGTGTTTTCTTCCTTCACTGAGGTTGGGACTTCTTGCTTTTTGTTTTTATTATTCCCTTATTGACCTGTTACTACTAGCATCTTACATTATCTGACTGGCTGACCGTAGTTAGTTTGGCCAGCCCTAGACGGCTGTCTTTTTCTACGTTTGATTTCGTGATGTTATGTATAATTCTCTAAATAAAGAATTAAAAAAAAAAAAAACATAAAAGTATAGTATTGTTATAGTGTATACCATAGGTCTATAGGACCTAGTGGATTATTATTGTCCCAAAACTAAATATCCATATAGAAACGGTCTTGAAGGGAAAGTGCCTACTGTGCGCTATCCTACAAAAATTATTATATGGCCTAAAATATGGACAGTGTTACATAAAAATAGGAATGGTGGCTATCGCAACTTTATAAAAATTTAATAAAATACGTAGTGTATACCGGAATGGTGGTTATAAGGATATGTGTACAAAGCAAGGATAAACAAAAAAAGGGGAGATGCGCTTTCTATGTAGGCGCCGCCAGATACGTATATTCTTTGTACTATTGTGATAAAGCCTAGTCACGTGCAATACACAAGATTCCAGCTGCAGATAGCCCACCAGTCTCCCGGAGTTTAAGCTCAGTTCTTACCAATATTTGATATGCCTTGATTTTGTAAAACCCCTATAAATATTATGTGTGGGATGTTTGTGTGGTTTCCTAAGAGCCTGATATAAATCACCACTATCACTTAAAGTACTCCGATAAATGAGATTTGAGTAACAACAGATGTAATTGGATAAACCTTTCCATGTTTGATATCTATGGAATGACTTTGTCTTGCTGTACAAAAATATATATTTTTAAATTTAATTCTAGCATTTATTTAAAATTTAAAAATCTAATTAAATAAAAAAGACCTCTCCAGAAGATGCTTTTCTTATCTGCTAGAAGAATATCACATTTTGCATGTTATGGTAAGCTGTCAGCCTGTGGAAAGCATTGTAAATATAAACAGATCTGCCTTCCCGCATGATTGACGGAGGTTAGAAACGTGGACATTCACTTCCCGGCTCAACTATGTCACCTGGTGATGGGGTGGTTCAGGCAGTTAAATGTGATATTTACTATTTGATTACATGAAGGGCTTTTAAATGCTCAGAATTTATTTTCCCCATCGGAAAGAATTGGGAGTTCAAGTATCATAAGGTTAGGTTCCGGTATGTTGTCCTATTCTATTTTATGGAATTGTTTTGTATTGTACCGTTTGCTATTTTTTATATATTGTAATCCTTGTACCCCGCCTTGGGTATTATGTCCTTAATAAAGCACGGTCCTCTAGGGTTGCATAAACAAGTTTTGTAACTTTATTGTATTGACCGCTTCAGCAGGCAGCAGTATCAGCATACAAAATAAAACAATACAAACAAAATCCTAGCTCCTTTTGAGCTCTGACTCACTAAGAGCTCTCTTACTATCAGGGTTTTTAAATTAAACAAAACACAGGTTTCACCAACCTTAGAAATGTTATATTTTTCAGCATTCAGGTTTCTCCTTGGAACCTAACAAACTGCTTCCTCTCCTCACACAGGCACCTCTCTTAGACTGAAGGGGGCAGGTAGTGATTGCTTTTACTGCTGCTAATGATTTTCAGCTGACCACTGTGTAGGAGTTTTACCTAAACAAACTCCAGGACTTCATTAAGAAAAAAACACTCCCCTGGAACTAAACCTCATATCCCTATTTAAAAAGATTAGAGGGGATGTACACACCATCACAGATTACACCATGCACTTTATTACAATATGTCTAATTTTATATTAAGCATAGTCTTTTATTAAAATAATTTCTTTCTTTTTTTATGTCCTTTGGCTCTAACGAATTTACATTTTTCCTGTAAACCTTGTTTTGTTATTTTACTGTAGTGTGTTATAATAACACTGTAGTGTAAATTAAAACTATAAAAGTGTCCTTCTGGTTTCTTTATATGTAGAGTGTACCCTTCTATTAGCAAGCAAACTTAACTTGAAAGAACAAATTTTAAAAAAAAGTACTGGTATAAATCACCGGTACATACAAGATTGTATACATTTTTTTAATGTAAAATCCATGTTTACACATTAGTCTTATGTCTAGAAACCGTACAGAAATTCATTGGGTATTACAATAAACATGACTAGGAGACCATGGTTAAATGACACACAATGTCGGACAAGGAATTTCAAAGCATTGCTGCTTCTAACAGTTTATTTATAATAAAAAAAAAAAAAACGTTCATATTAACTTCTCATTTTCAGTAAGGCTTACATATTCTTTTTCTGAAGTGCAAGGTCAGAGGTGAATTTACTTGGATCAACAGAGTCACTAGGTAGTAACAGACTGATTATATAAAGGGATGTTTTATAGCAGCAGATTAATCAGAAATAAGTGCTACAGGAGTGTTAAAAGCACAATGAGAGTTACTAGAAGCAGCATGTGGTTTTAGGTGAACAAACTCTCATGCGTTGATACTTGCTATGTTTCTATTCAAAATAGTTCCTTCATATTTGAGAAAATAATGTTTGCATTTTGCAGTCATTTGAGTAGAACGGTTCATATTTCACAAAGTAAATATACCCAGTATACCCATATCAACCACGCTAGAGGGACAATGTTGAAAGGCAGCATAGACCTAAGTAAGTAACCCATTTCCAATGGTGTTTTTGTGTTTTAAGTCAGGCATACATTTTTATGCAGAGAACACTGAAATGTCAGACATTTCGGTGCTCTCTGATTCGCCGACTCTGTGGCGAATTCAGCATTCACCGCAGGGTCCCCAAAGTGCGGTGAATCGACCGTCGAACGCCACCGCAAACCCGCCGTCCGCCAACCTGACAGACAGCCACCAACTGCCTCCAACCTGCCATATAGCTGCTGCAAATCTGCCAGACAGCTGCCAAATGCAGCCGATGAGCCGCCAAATGCAGTACCGACCAGCCGCAGGAAGATAATAGCCGACAATCTGCCGGACGGGGTAAAAAAAAAAAGTGTCAAAATAGAAATGCTGTTTGCAAAATACTACTCAACGAAAATGTCTGGAAATGACATGGTCCTATGAATAATAATAAAAAGGTCTGTTACAGAAAAAAAAATCGTGAATTTTTTTTTCCCAGAAAATGTATAAAAAATTCAAAACAAAAAGAGAATTTTTTTTGTAGATTTAAAGAATAGACCGTTCAATAGATATTGAGTAAAAACGGGAATATTTTTAACATCGAAAACTATGGGATTCTCCTTTTTAAACCTGCCAAATGAAACCACCGAATATCAGGACATTTCACTGATATTTCCCTGCTGTTCGGTGTCACTGAATAGATTAACCATTGCTTCTATGTGGGGATTTCACTGCCACCGAACAGGCACCGTATTTTACTGGAAATTCACCAAAATTTGGCGAACTGCCTGCTTTCTGAATAGCCGAATGGCCACGAAAGTGTACCGTACGGGGAAATTCACTGTTCAGTGCAATTTCGGTGCCAAATCGACTTTCTCTGAATAACCCTATAATCATAAAGAGGTGCTGGTATAATAAATGCAAAAGGTGCTTCCACAAAGTGATGGTGGTGTGATGACTTTGGATTTTTGTTATATGGCAGATCACATTACAGATGGAAAAAGTCTAATATTAACATTATTATTTGTGTCCTCTAAGCCTCCGATAGAATGTCTCTTTTCTGTCCTGTAGACTACATCTTTTATCAAAGTCAACATACTCCTTAATAGCTGTAGGCAAGCAATCTAACAGTGGCCTAGATCATTGGAGTTATTCTTGTTTTTTTTTATTGTCGGAGTCCATGGCAAGTCAGGTGTAATTATATAAGTTTAACTGGTTATTCTGAATATTTCAGCAGTTTATATATTCTCTTAGCCCTTGCTTAGTAGCGAAGAACTAATTTGATGCATGCGTTATTGAAGCCTGTCTTGCAGCATTCCCATTTTTAATGAGACTTGTCCATGGAAATAATTTCACCTTAGATCAGGCGCCTTTTAATGTGCATAATTAACGTCTTGGAATAATGATTACCTGACACAGAAAATGTAGGCATACGGAAGCAACTGAAATATATAATAAAATGCAAAAGTTACCGGGAGGAATACTGGTTTTCTATGTATTTACGTTCAGCCTTGTAAATGTGAACACCCACACTCTTGTTTCTAAAGTACAAAGCAGCTTTTAGAATAATATTCTATTTTAAGATTTTACAAAAGATCCAGGGTAGCCTTAAAAGTCTCATAAATTACTCTAATTTCGATGAATATAGCTCTGTAATTTTAAAGAATCTATCCACTACACAGTGAGTTGAAACAGGCTCAGACCTATATATATCATATATATATATGAAACAGACCTATATATCATATATGTATCCATGCAGATCCACATATATATGCTTACAACTAGAGCAGCAAATGACCATCGATTAGTGTCTTAGACTTTATTTGTAAAATCTGTGATCACCAAGGAAAGAAATGCACTTTACTGTAGTAGGGCCCTACTACAATCTTCGCGTTAAAACGCTCGCGCAACGCGTGGATTTGTGTGCCCAACGTTAACGCGTGGAAATCAACGCTGGAATTACAATCCTCACGCATTTTTTCATCCGTCGAGCAATGATGCGCGTTAAACGGACACGCACAAATGCGTGCGCAGTAACGTTGCGTGCAGAAATCAGTGTGTGGACTGTTTTTTCCACACGATTCAGCCAATCAGAATTAAGAACAACAATTATCTCACGTTAAGTTTTTGCGCCTGTCGAAGTCAATCTGCGCATATATGCTGCATCAATACAAAATGCACACACAACTTCTCAAATTTATTGGTTTGGTATGTGTAGAATGTGTAACTATACTTTGCTGCATTTTTTTTTGGGCTGGTGTATTTGGGTTCGGCCAGGTTGATAGAATTTGCCATTAACACCAGCTTTTAGGAGTTGCTAAAATTATGCGCGCAAAGGCTGTGCGTTTCAAACTGCGCATAGATTGTAATACCATCCACGTACCAGCGCACAAACGCATTTGTGCTCACAATGTTAAGTATAGGACGTGCAACGTACAATAAGCTTGTGCAGGTTCACCCGTGGTAGACATACGCGTGTTTGTTGCGCTGACATTGTAATACAACGTTCAGCGCAAAGGGTTTTACCCTTCGCGTCAATGTGTTTTTGCGCCGGCGCAAACGTTTGCGCGAAGATTGTAATAGGGCCCGTAGTGTTTCACTTTTTTTATTCTAGGATCCACGGCACCATACAAAATAGATGTAAGGATACAGTTCTACTTTAGCTACGTAGAGTAAAATACACTTAATAAATAAGGTGAAGATAGACCTATAAAATAACATTTTATGCTTTAGCTCAGTACAACATAGAGTTGTACTGTGATAAACACTATAACTGTACCAATCACTATCCAACTGGAAACCAGGAGGATAATAGTATCTACCTGTGAAATTGTAAAATGTAACCTTTATTTCTCAACATATTTAAAAAACGATTTTGGCATTAAATATGGCCATAGGCCATCCATCAATGGATCAAAAGATACACATTCATTATTAATTGTCAAGCGAATTGCATACTTAGCCAGAGTGGTTTTTAGTCTCGTGCAGATACAAGATTAGTAATAGGAGACCATTAATCATCACTATTGTGGCCTATTATTCTCTGACCTAATAAATCATTTGATTAATACATTTGTCCCTGATGCTGCTCGCACCAGACGCTCGTTTCGCCGTTAAAGGCTCGTCAGGAGTGCTCTCCTGACGTGCCTTTAACAGGTGAAACGCGCGTCGGGTGCGAGCAGCATCAGGGACAAATGTATTAATTAAATGATTTATGAGGTCAGAGAATAATACGCCACGATATTGCCGATAGATGGTCACCTATTAGTAATTTGGTACCTGCACGAGACTAAAAACCACTCTAAGTATGCAATTCGATTGAATTAATAATGAATATATATATATCTGGTAAGATGTGTATCTTTTGATCCCTTGATTTTGAGTTTTTTTCATTTTTTGATTCTCCAGTTGTTACAGAAGGGTACCTCATTTACCCTAGTCCAAGCAACTTGCCAAATACTTCTAAACCAACAATCTGAATTCCTGTAGTGTATCTAGGAAAATCTGATTTCTTACCACACACAGTGGATGTGTCTGAATTTTAAAGATGTCATGTTGGTGTTATACATCTTAGGATGTGATGGTGTTGTGTGTAAAGTATGCCTATGGCCATATTTATGCCGAATCGTTTTTTTTAAATATGTTGATAAAGGTTACAATTTTGTGAGTAGATACTATTGTCCTCTGGTTTCCAGTTGGATAGTGAATTGGTTTCTTTGAGGTTGAACCCCTCCAATCTCCTGTGATTATTCTTAATTGTGATAGCCATTTGGCTTCGTTAGCTTCGTTCTCTGATTCATTTGTGTGTTACTCTTTGCTACGCGCAGTAGCAAGATTCTAAACTATAGCTGTACACTGGAGCAGTAAGGAGCTACAGGCGTATTATCCAGCTTTAGAACGTTATATCAAGGGAAATTATAGAAAAATGTTTGCATCACTAGATTTTATATATCATCAATTCTAACAGGGTTATTCAGAGAGCGGTGAAAACCAGGAGAATCAGCAGGAGAATGAACAATCTAGACCAAGTCGCCAATTTGGAAAGTGAGATAAGTGGGAGAATTTGTCTGGTTTGGCTATTTTGACCTAGAATTTTCACTTCTCCAGTCATTCTCTTGGTTTTCACCTCTCTCTGAATACCCCTGTAAGATAATTCTTAAAAACAACAAGCAATCACAGAGAAATCCACAGAATATGCATGCAGTTTTCTCAACATCTATACGTTTACTATGGGATACATGAGAAACCTGTGTCTGGTATTTGAGATGCGCCTGATCCAGATTTATTAAGATTAATGAATCCCTTGTAAGTAAAAAGAACACAACTCTCCCTGCTCTGTGTGTAATGTTACTATACCAGTAATCCAGAATATTTGAACCCCTTCACTGACATGACTAGTGGTTTGATGGAAAATCACTCTCCATTATCCACATAGTAAAAATGTACAGAAGCGGCTCCACTACATGTTTTCACAAATGATTCTTATTTGACAGGCAGAGGGCTCCATGTTTAGAACAGATTGAGTTTACTTAATGTTGGGCTCCTACAAGAGCTTCTGAAGATCGAGTTTTCTTAATCGTGGTAGTGAATGGGTTAACGGAAAGGTAGTCCGTTTATTTGCTCAGCTAATGATTGCCATGCCAGGTTCCCAATTGCATGCAATAGGCTTTGTTTGCTTGTGTGAAGGACTATACATTTAGATATATTTTTCAGTATGTGAGAAGAAAGAATTTCTGCCGCTCGTTACGGCTGAACGTCAGGAGACTTCTACTGCACAACAGACGGGACCAGCAACAATATGTTTAGCTCAACATCACATTGAATGGGTTGTTTTATATTTGACAGCTCTCCTTGCAGGAACGATCACATTATTGTAGCTGCCTAACTCTAAAATGGTTTATTTTTTTCATTTTTTTTACATATTTTATGTAAAATAAAGATTTTTGTACAAAAAAAAGCAACGACAACACATTAAGATAGTCTGTATATTTCCTGGGAATGTACAGGATCAAAACACATTGCATATAAATATTGTAAAATTCTGCATTTTCTTTACCAATAAAGTGCAAAACGGTACGGTATTACAAAAAAAATATATCACAGTATTCAAATAAAGTTACTTTACAAAAAACAGTAACACAAAAACTTTTGAAATGACTATTGTGGAACAAAATTGAGCTGACCTTAAATATTGTATGTTATATCAGCGTTTTGAACACAAAATTAAAGCAGAGCACCTCTGCACATCGGGAACTATTCACTCAAAACTTGATTAGCTGTTGTATACAATGTTTAAGAAGATTGGAATACCAGTATGCAAAGAAGGCGAGCACTCACAGGGTCTTATCAAACCTCCTGGTTGCTCGCCCTCACTTTCCTGTTTTCGTCAGGAACTTGCATCTGGGTGCTCTATGATTCAGAGGCGCCACACATGCTATCCATGTGGACATATATATGTTGAAAATGCACGTTATGTTTTATTTTTTGGGGGGGGTTGTTTTGGCCTTTAGAAAAGCAAATTTGGTGATCGGATTCGTCATCAAGACCCCACACAGAAACAAGTCAAGCACTGTTCTATGCACAGTGATCTCATAATAAATTCACCCACTGAAATCTGCTTTACACTAAACAATTCCAAAATACAATGATAATTAGGAAGGTAGAAATTCAGTGAAGGTTACACTAGGTGAACATTTCTAAATCTAGTTCCTCTGAAAATTTCATTCTTAAGTTTGACTCTGTGACATCAATGCATTTTACAGTGATTTAGTATTTCTTTTGTTCCTAAACTAATGCAAAATTGCTGAAACTTTTTAAGTAGTTTAATTAAATGCTCAAATAACTCTTCAAGTGAGTAAAACGACAGATTTGTACTTTGTCAATGTATACAGTGTATAGGTTACCTATATTCATTCATATGGTTAAACCCTATAGGGATTTTAACAGGACTTCAAATCTAATCAGCCTCAAGCTTCATAATTCTCTGCCGGTGGCTTCTAGCCATCAGAGGATTGTGCAGGTTTTAATCCAACAGCTAGCGTACTACAATAGGACACCCAGGCCACAGTGCATCTATAGTTCTCCTTCACATAACAAGCGATGTACTGCTAATCCATTTATATATACCATATATATATAGATATGATGATCACAGTAATGTGTAGCCCTTCACTATAGCAGTTATGTCTTGTATTGCCTGTAGTATAATAAAAATGGTAATGGCAGAGTCTAGCATTTTAAGGGTTTGCACAGTGTTACACATATCATTGTTCTTCTTTATTTACATTGTTTCCATTTTCAAATCCACAAAGATAGTGGTACAAATATATAAATATGCTTATATACACTTAGAACAACATCAAGAAACTGATATGGGATATATAATGTTTTTGTGCTCCCCACCCCCTTCTGGAAAAACCTTCATTCGTTGTTGCTCTCTTTTGGATCGAAACTGAAAACTGCATTTAGGAATTTGGGGATGTCCAGCTACTCTGTCTGAGCCCTATCAAAAAGTCAGTAAACAGTAAGAGGTTCAAAAGTCCTGTCTTAAGTATGTAAATTGAAATTTAAGTCGGTCAATAAACATTCACATTGAGCTTTCAGTTATTTGCAGCTACTTTCATGTAGTAATCTCCAGATCTACATCTCATAGCTGTATTCCTGTTTGGATTGACACATTTTGTAGTTCAGGACCTTCAAAAGTCATGAAGGCCAGGAGTTGTGACACCATCTTTCCCGTGATGTCTGCCCACAATGGCAGTTGTCTTGGCTCCCTGCACAAATTGAACGTGTGCCATGAATTTATAATGTCTTATCCCACTGCAGTTTGTGGCAGAGAAGAACACAAGGACCTAACTGGAACTGAGGCCAAGTCCTCTAAAGACGAGTTCTCCACCCTCTAGATATTCAACTAGTCTACAGACCACAATCCCTTAAAGATCTTTACAATATACAACTGGGAAGAGCAAAAGGCTGGAAACTGGAGCAAAGATATTATAGAATTCTCCAGAGTATTTCCCTACCAATGCACCTTGAATGCCAGGCAGTGCCCTTTCCTTGCTGAAAACATGGCATCTGTCATGAACAACAAAACGGTCTATGCTTTCCTTTGTACGTCTCATACATCAAATATGTTGCTGTTTTGTGTGTTTTTTGTGTAGTGTGTAGAAGGATATGTAAACAAGTCATTAACAATGCCAATGTTAAGACATCTTATAACTTCCACTGCAAAGCAGATTATGACCATTTTCACATATATATGTTTAAAAGACACCGTTCTATATACACTTTTTACAGTAATAAAATATATGTATTTTTTGCAAACTTCACAAAGAAAAATTTCAAAAGTATATTTTTAACATAAAAGTAGAAAAAGACATTCCATACAAAAGTAACAAGAGTTAAAAAAAAAAAAGAATGAACAGTACATTTAATATCCATTCCAAGAAGACGTATATCAATGACACCTCACATCTTATCACATTGTGGCTGTAAGTGAATATCATCCACACGGGCTGCATTTGCTATGATGCTTACCTAGCCAAATGAGAAATGCAGTCTATAGATGCTGCGACACCAATGCACTGGCCATTTCCACTCTATGTGGTAAAGATTTTTTGTAGACAATAATGTTACTAGTGTATGTCCACTTTTGGAAGTATTTGGTGATGAATATTTCAAGGGACGTTCATTAAACAGCTACGTCAGACGAAAATTATAAGCTGTATCTCTTTCAGGGATAATAATGAATTTTGTCCACAACTGATATATATAAGAAATATATGGGGCTATTCCCAAAGTATCGGTTTTGCAAAGACCAATGAAAATCAGGACTAATGCAGTGCCGACAAACAATGTCACAGAACTAAAATCCAAAGAGCAACAAAGGAAGCTTCTCAGTGCAGCTTCTCCTGTTGTTCTTCAGTTTTTAGTTTTGTGGAATGCTGGCATTTGTCAGCCCTTCGAGAACAACTCCTCTAATGTAGCGGACGCACAAGATTCACCAACAAAAAAACACCTGTTAATAATATAAAAATTCTCTTATGTGCCATATCACATGCCTTCACCAAACTTACTAAATTTGGGAACTGTTTGTGGGTGACTTTGGGGAGGGAAGTCTTTTTCTGTTGCTCTCACCACTTCCTGCCGTGTCTTTAAAGAGTCTCTTGCTCTCTAAGTGCTCATGTGGACCACGAAAATGTAACTTCATTTCAAAAGTCTATGTCAGATGTTTAAATAATGTATTTGACATAGAGATAAGACAGTCACATCTTAAATGTTAAAGAAAATGCCTTTTGCAGGGCTCCATTAAAATCAAAACCCAGGGGCCTTTTTATGTGTAACAATAACACAAAATAACTAATAGAAAGTGCTCTTTAAAATAGGGAAACTGCATCTCATCTGTTATTTTGTGAAGTAATATACAATTGTCATGCAGGTTGGACGAAGAATTTTGACTTCCTATACTACCTAAAGCAGTGATGGCTCACGGTATGGCTCCAGATTCAACAGGACTACATATCCCATGATGCTCCAAACCACCCATCAGTGTTACAAAGCACAGAGGCCTATTCAGTTCCTCAGCAGCTGCTGAATTGGTACATTGTAGCAGTTCAGTTTGCTGCAGCAGTTTCACTGAACGCTTTGGGTGTGAATATTGAAGCGAAAGGGCAGAGGGTTGCTTAATGAAAGGTGTTTCTGCAATATCCACTGTTTTTCATTGTATTACCACTTTAGTGTTAATTTTTACCATGTTCCAATAAATATTTGGCGTTTTGGTCTACCAAAAACTTCAAACTGAACATTTCCTTATTGGATTATTTGCTTTGTGGAGGCGGCCATCTTTCCCACGTCACATTCAGCTACTCTGCAGCACCTCTCTACTTAGCTGCAGGTGCTAAGTTAGCAGTGCTAAGCGCTGAGCTGCAGCACAGCATTCAGTGCCAAGTTGCTAGCTTAGCACTTGCAGCGGCTGAGGAACTGAACGCGCCTCTGGGATATGTGCTAGGAGAGAGAGACTGTTCACTGCTCATTATTGTATGAGGTGCAAGACGTTGGGGAGACTAAACTGCATGTGCAGAGATACAGATGACAAGCAGGGGAAAGACTTTATAAAATAAACAACAAGGTAGGCACTTAATATGTGATTAAGTAAATTTATAGAAGGCCTGTAATTGTTCTCACAGGCTGCCCTCTTTTCACACTTTGCCTAACAGAACGTGGATATCATTCCATACTTCCATAAATGTTATGGGAGGTGTTTTTCACCCTAAATCAGGGTCAAACTCCCCCCCCCCGGTGTTGAATTACAATAATTCTTTTAGAATACATAGCCTCATGGGACTTGTAGTTCAGAAACATCCCAGTGGCCAGAGTTGGCGATCCCTTACTTAAATTAACAAATACATTTTTTTCCACTGCATAATGTAGCATGATAAAGTCGTACAGCCGGGGGCCTTCCTGTGTTAATTAACATTTAAGTGACGGAAAACATTTGTTGTTTCAGCCTAGAGAATAAAAGCCACCCCATGTACCAGTGCTTGAAAGACATCTCTGGAAAGCCACATTCTCTTAATCCATTATACTAGGCTCCAAGAGACAAGAAATGAAAATCTTTATGTATTCTCACTATTATTCAGTCAGTATCCCCTATATATTATACTCTAATTTCACACATAGGATACACCATGTTTGACTACAGTAATATAAAAGCTGGCTGATCATAATATGTAGCAGAGAGAGAACCAGCATGTATCACATTTAGTTTAGTTAGTGAACACTTTTAGTTTGGATTCTATAGATTTCATTTGATAAGTTCCAAGTGGGTGCCGACAAGCACACTTAGGCCGAAATTGCCAAGTTGTACTTGTCAGCAACAGCACATCTAATTACAATGGGAAACAACTGATTCTGGAGCTTCGGCCATTATTTCAGGAGCATTAGTTGAGCCAAGTAGAACTTGGCAATTTCAGTGGCGCTTGTCTGTGCACAGTCAGCTCATAGCGAATGGAACCCCATAAAAAGTTTATCACTGCAGGTATCAGAAAATTCCAATGAAGACTGCAGACAAGACTGGAGATGCAGTCAGTGAGAAAACCCAACCACTGATTATGAGTTTTCATTTATTGTAATTTCATGAACCTTTTATCCCACCTTTCAATCAGAGCTACAGTCTTATAATTAAAAACAAGGGGCGATGTTTTAAGACCCAAAATATACAAAGCAAGGAATGTGCGCAACTGTATTTTTGTTTAGTCTTTTTTGATAACTTTCAAAATAATGAATTTATTTTATAAACCATAGAGACCTTAACTGAGCTGAAAATTGTGGCCGTGTTCATCCATCACTTTCACTTTAAAGTGTATGGAGGAAATGTTGATGACGTAGTCCTAGAAGGTTTGTAAGACCAAACATTTGCAGTGTTTAAAATTGGGCCCATGGCCTTGAGTGATGGCTTTGGATGTCCTAATAGTTCATCCAACTCTAAACAATCTGCTAGATGCTGTTCCAGGCAGGCAGACTTCAAAATATACACATTATTTAGATTACATAAAGAACATTTGACTGCCATACTGGTTAACAGACACTAGATTGTGAAGGTTGTCAGTATTTTACAGAAGAATTAACAGTGCGGCGGTGTCTCAAAAAGAGAAAAGTGCAGCAGCAAAGTGGTCGATTATCAAAAACTGAAAGGGTCTCAGCAATAATCTACAATGTGTTCATGACACTTAACGAAATACTTAAGAAGTTTCAATGCATTGTAGACCATCACATGTGAGTGTTCCCAGCAGTTACGCTACTTATTTGCAAATGTCTGTTTTGACTGATGCTGCCATTGGGGCATTTGGAGAAGTTGTCCTTCTTGCAAACCAAGTACTTTGAAATGATCTTCCGGAAAGTATAACGGAAATCCCTTATTTTATAAGCATAGATTATTGGGTTCACAACTGAGTTGGCGTGAGACAGGATTATCGCCATGTCCATCACCCACTGTGGCTTTGTTTTGTTAAAGTCTGGCTCAAAGAGTGTGATACAGTTCAGAATGTGAATGGGCAGCCAACAAAAGGCGAATAGGCCCACAATAATGGAGAGTGATTTGGCTGCATTCACTTCTTTTTGCAGGGTGGTTCTCGAGTTATCCGAACTGACGGACTTGAGTTCAATTTGTCTTAGCTGCATGCGAGCAACCATGAAGATTTTAACATATATTCCCAGCATGATCAGGAGAGGAAGTAAAACACATCCAAAAAAGTTAAAGTACACCATGTAACTCATAGTGACCACTTTTTCAAACAAACATGGAACAGTGCAGTTGTGGCTGCTTGCAGATGGACACGCTTCCTCCAACCGATTCCAGCCCATCAGTGGTGTCAAGCCAATCCCGAAGGACAGGATCCAGAAGACTGCAATGGTGGCTCTTGCCCTTTTTCCAGTCACAATACTCTTATACCTAGAAACAAAGAAACATTGAGTTTATAACATAAGAACACAGTACAATATTCGATTTTCAAGAATACATGAGTCAAACGCTAATATTTTTACTGATCCTTATAGTATTATTGCTACATTGCTTCATAACTGAAATAGGTAAATGACAGTATATCAATGAGCTCGACGAACATGTTATCTGCTGCAAATATGAAAATAAAAGCTTTTTATATATTGCATTTTGTGTAGAGACTTTTCTATCGATGCCTCTCTTAACCCCATATAATGTGAACAGTGAAGCTGCACAAACTCACCTTCTAATTTGCCATAACGAAAAATACAGTAACAGGTTCTCATTTCAAATTTTTTAGAGTACCCCATAGAATATATAACCACAAAGGCTCGGATGATAAAATATGAAAAAAAAAATTTACATGCTGTAAATGATTGTAATCTGAATGGAAATTCACATTTTTTTAAAATTTTTTGTTAGGACGTGACATATACATATAATAATGATATATTATGAGTCTGCCGAGTCTGTCATATAATAAAACAGGATTTCAAATTACATTTAAACATGATGAGCATAAAGTTTTCAAAATGAGCTCAGCACACAGAGGTGAAATGGCTCAGCAGTGAAGGGTTAAAAAGCAGAAAACATGTAACATTGAATATTTCTAAACTCAGGATAAAATTTAGAAACTATTTAGCTGGGGCCTTTTTTGGCGGTTGTAGATGCGTAAGAAATATGGGGGTCAAAGTTTGAAAAAGTGGGTTTTTTTCAATTTTTTCATCATATTTCATATTTTTTTTATACTAAATTATACGATATGATGAAAATAATGGCATCTTTAGAAGGTCCATTTAATGGCGAGAAAACCAGTATATTATATGTGGGTACAGTAAATGAGTAAGAGGAAAGTTAGAGCTAAACACAAACATCGCAGAAATGTAAAAACAGCACTTTTGTGCACTTTCAGACAGACAATGGTAAAACAGTCCAGTTGCTAAGGGGATAAAGGATAAAACTGATCTGCTTTAGAGATGTGCAATAAATTTCGTTCCGAATCCAAATTCGGATGAAAATCACCATTTTCGTAGTTCGGGCGCATTTCCGTAAACAAAATTTCGTCCATCCGAATAGATTCGAAATTTCAGATCTATTCGGATCAGTGATTTGGATTTTTTATGAGTTATTTCGTTTTTTATTGATGATTTAAAAATGGGAAGTAGATTACTACCAATAGAATGAAAATTTCTTTACTTATTAATTTTTTTAGGATTTGTTACGCATTTTTGGGTGAAATTTTAGGTTTTGTAACTTTTTTTTAAAGAAACAAGGCTTTTTAACCCATAGGTTTCAATGCAGAAAATGAATGCACACGCTGACGGGAAGTGCCTCTATGCAGTATCATTAATGCAGCATATGAATCCGCACACTGAGGGGCAGCACCTCTCTGCAGATCGATTTGGTTATTCGGATCGATTCATTTGTTCAGATCAGTTAGTTTTTCGTTTCTTATGAGTTATAATTAATGTGGCATATGAATCCACACACTGCTGGGAAGTTCGCAGCAGTGTGTGGATTCATATTCTGCATTAATTATACTGCAGAGAGGCGCTTCCCAGCAGAGTGTGGATTCATATGATGCATTGAAACCTATGGGTTAAAAAGCCTTGTTTCTTTAAAAAAGTTAGGAAACCTAAAAAATCCTACAAAAATAAATAAGTAAAGAAACTTTCATTCTATTGGTAGTAATCTACTTCCCATTCTTAATGATCCAATAAAAAACGAAATAACTCAAAAAACTAAAAACTATCTGATCCGAATCACCCGAATTGATCCGAATCACCGAATCGATACGCAGTGAACCAAAACATAAACTGTCCGAAATTACCCAAAACTGAAAAAAAGACCCCAAAAAAACCTATACGAAGCTAAACGAAAAAAAAAGTCATGCACACATCCCTAACCTGCTTGTTTTGCGATCAGATAGATAGCCTTATTAACCTGTGGTTAGCACAGAATAATGGTATTAACAAAGATAACTTGCCCGCCTAATGAGTGACTTGGTTATCACTGTAGCAAAGCCATGGTGTTTGTAATCAGACATTTGTTTGTGAGATGGGAGAAAAGACCGTTGGTCCCTATTTTATTTTCTGCACCCTTGAATCCACATACAGATATATACCACACACGAAACTGAAGGATATAGATGTATTATATACTGTATATATATAACATTTGAGTTTTTATGAAAAAACATTCCTGACTGTAGATGCAATTGATACTTTGTTTGAACCTTTGAAAAAAAATATGATTCTTTGCCAAGTTCTGTCCCAGAAGCAGCATAAAGTAGTTTAAGAAAGTCGCCTGGCACACTGTATTGCAATCTGTCCATTTATATTCTCAAAGCCAGTTCCAGAAATAAATAAGTTTGCTTGTGATACTATAAAAAAAAATTCTGCTGCTAGAAAAACACACACTCACAACCAGTACCACTAGTAACGCAATCCCTTCCAATAAACATCTTTTATTCATTTACCTTAAAATGAATGGGCACAGCCAATTTTAACATTTTTTTTATCCTTTAGTGGCAGGTTGGTATGTTCCCCAGGTTGTATGCTTCTATAATTTTCACTTTAGCTTAACTCCTGAGCCGTGAAAAGCAGCAAACCGTGCCGCCTTGTGCTGCGGCTATCCAAATTGCAGGCATATTCAGGATACCACACATGATTAGAAACTTACAATCGGGAATAATAACGAGAGCATTTTCTTGAGCATCTAAGATTAGACAGTTTTAGGGAGCAGATATATATCTGAAAACAATACAGTTGGGGTTTGAATCCAATGATATTGATTTTTTTGTTGCATCAAGTTAATATAACTGTCATGTTGGGAGATTTCTCTCAAATAATTTTAATTGCACCTATCTTATAGCCAAGTCTGGAGTAGCCTTCGCAATTGGCATGTCTAGTGGATGGGGCAATGTGTTGGTGGAGTCAGATGGTCTTGGCACAATTGGAGAAAGCAGGCGCGACACTGGCGGCATTTTGATCATCTCGTTAACCCTTACAGCTCCACTATCTGCATATATGTGCTCCGGTAGAGATCATTTAATGTCTCTACTTAACTTTGCTTATTCAATGGTCAGTTCTGGCCTGGATACGACTCTACAGGAAGGGTGAAAAACCTTTGCCCTCCAGGAGTTTTGGAACTACACGTCCCATGATGCTCAGCCACTCATTAGCTTGGTTGAGCCTCATGGAACTTGTAGTTCCAATATATCATTGGGGTCACTCTAACTGATGCCTCTCCCAGTTTTAAGTTATAATTTCTCGGATACAGAATACAGTGATGTCCCACCTCTTTCTTTCCCTATGTTGGGTTTATCATGCTGTATATTCTGCCCACACCAGACAGAGCATATTGCTAATTCCACCCATGATGACCTTCCATGACCTCAGAAGACAAGAGAGGTTTACAAAAAATACTATGTTGGGCAATGTTTTTTTCTGGAGAAAAATTTAATCCATTCCGTAAAAAAAATCTTGCGAAATGCGTCATAACTGTTATAACTGAAACACTAATGTTTATGCCATGTAAGGAACATCTGCACATTGTCTAATTTATAAATTTTACCAACATTTCATGAACTTTGTTAGTCTACTCGTCAATTAATGAAACATGAAGCAACACTAAATGTATATATTGCACATATCTACATTTTCTACTACAAGCTACATGTACAGCATCCTGATGCCGTGGTATTTTATATCTACACTTAAAAGGAAACAGTCGATTCACCTAAAATCAATGGATACATATAGTTAACTGCCCTTTCGTGAAATCTATTGATTTTTCTTCAATTTCAGTAGTCTATAATGATCTCTAATGTCTGAAAGTCCTTTGTCTGTCAAATGTAGAGAAAGAAATCTCAACTGTCAAGTGTCAACTCAAGATGCAAGACGTGAACAATAGATAATGCTGTGCACCATCAATTTATTGACCAATAGGTCATTTTGGATAACCTTTACACAGAAGGTAATTCAATTATCCTTAACAATATACCAGAAGGTGAACAGCAAAAAATAAATAATTAATGAAATAATGAAAATAATTATAGTAATTGGAATGAATGACACCAACCATAATTTTTCAACACAGCAAAAGTATAGGAGAGTAGTCTGTGTAAATCGCTACAACCTTTAATAAAACCCCATTAATGACACAATATTAAAAAGACTCTACAGAGCTAAAATGTGGGTGGGGTGTAACTGCAGAATTAAAAAATTAACTCCTCGTTACTCACCCCTGTTTTAACCCTCATTTTAACCCATTACCACTTGTTTTAACCCTTCCATATTTTTAATCCAGCGCTGAGCTCCCTCGGCGCTGCACTGAGGTAGCAGCCGCTGTTACTTCCTGTAACTGCATCATGCTGAGGCTGGCAGAGGGCTGGATGCTCACTTGTGTGTGCTCAGTGCTGTGTGATATACAGAACCAGAAACAGGACACTAGGGACAAATCTAGAGACATACTGTAGTAGTAAACAATAGCCAAAGTGAGAAACCGGAACGGGTTTTCATACAAGCTAGGAGTAGGTACGCAGGAGATCAGAGAGCATAGGGATAACACAAAAGAATAGTCAGATAACTAGGCCAGCGTCATACACAGGCGTTCAATATCACATACAGACACAAAACAATACAGGATAAACCAAAACACGATAAATTACACTGCACCTGGAGGAACAGACAGACAAAGAAAACAAGAAATAAGAAATAAACTGAACACTGGAAACCAAGGAAAAATAACAGAAGCATTTGTCTTCTACATTAAGGGCTAAATTCTCTAGCTAACACTAAAATGGGGGCGTTAACAGGGAAAACTTGTGCCTGCAGGTTTCTCCGTAGCATCCCCATTTCAACGTTGCATTCCGGGGCAGGCGCTACCTCAGCATCTTGCCCCGGAATGCACCTCTACCCACAGAGATACTCGTGGTAGTAATTCCGCGCTACTGCAAGTATCACCTCCTGTCCCCAGTCTCCATCTGCTTGCGGTTGCGGCCAGGAGAAGTGGCAGATGGGGCCACCGTTCTCGCCGTGGGATTAGAAGTATCAGATTTTTTGGGGGGTTTAGGGGTGCTAAATGATTCTGCAAAAGTGGAAGCACGAGCTTTTAGGTGTCGCTAAAATTTTGTTTAGCCTATCGCTGCGGTAATTAGTGCTAGCACGTTGTAATACCTTACTTATCTTAACGCTAATTACTGATTGCGCATCCTATACTTAACATGGGGAGCGCAAAGTACAGTAAGCTCGCGGAAGCTAACGCAATCACGATGTGCTAACCAATTTTTAAAGAGCTTAGCGTCTGGAATGTAATATGGGGGCATGCGTTAAAGTCACTTATCCTGACATTAACAGGTACTCATCTGAACGCTACCATTAGCGCTCACTATGTAATTTTCCCCTAAATGTACAGTGTTTCCCATCTCCATTCAATCATTCTCTTCTACATTTAACAATTTCCAAAAAGTGCTACACTCATAGTTTGATGCCTCCCCTCAGTGGCATCACATTGCACCAATGACAACAGAGTAAATGTCAAGGAGAGCATAGTAATATGGATGTATCTGTACCATTTATGATACAGTCAACAACAAAAATTCTTATTATTACAAATGTAAGATGCGAATGGCTGTTTATTCATCTGTTTCCGCAAATAAAATGGAACAGCCGTAGCGAGTTAGGATTATATCAGTAAACATGTTTTTTCAGTAGGCTAATACTGCAGGATGAACAGTGTGGGTTAATGATGCCTAACTCTTTGACACTCCAGCTAGTCTAGACAAATAATTTCCACGATGCTCAGCCAGCCAGATAAGCACGAGCGTCGTGGCGTGGTCCAAATTATACAGAAGTTACAATAAAAGATTATATATCATCGATATACCCTAATGGTCTTGTATGTCAAACGGGGCATTCATCTTCAGAAATGCATGTGCAACAGTCTGTTAATAGCATTCACTGAACTAGCAATTTAGAAGGTAGTGTTTGGCTTTTCAGGCTGTCTAAATTATATGTTTTTGTTGGACTCCTACATGTCATTTTTAATCAAGTATTTGACAGCTTGTTAAAAAAAATCGAAATGACATGTATCCGTACACATCACCTGTTACTTAAGGTCTTTCTTTAAAATAGCCAGACTGTTGTGATATGCACAAGTGTCATTGCCTAAGCAAATGTGGCATGCTGCAAACCACTGTCTGGTCCAGATGTCTGAATAGTGCCATTTAATTGGGAGGTTCTTCCCTGGCAGTTTGCACTGAATCATTAATAAAGAGGACATTCTCCATACACCTGCATGGACCTGACAGTGCTGAATAGTGACTCTATTGCAGCTGTAGGTGGGGGAGGTATTAACTGGCATTGCTGTGGCATGTGCCAAGTCTAACAGCTTCTATGCCTATACCCTATAAAAGAATAACCTTAGAGAGACATAATGTTTTTTATAAAATATACACATTCAAGAGACTGGCCAAATAGAGGCATCTGTATATTAAAATTATTGTTGGCATGGTAATACCCTCACATTTACTGAATATAATGTGTTTTCATTTTCAGATCTCACGTAAAAAACTATTGTATCATTTTATAATTTAAAAAAAAAGTAAAATACATGAAATTAATGTTACTCTATTACAGATAACGTTTCCAGATTTATCAGATGATAGACAGTCAGATACCAGGAATGTCTGTTTATAGAGCCTGACGTCTCATCCAGAATCATCAGGATGTACTTGAAAACTAGAGAAATCTCAATGTATCCTTCCTGGTAAAATCTTTTATAAATAAATAAATATAAATAAAATCTGTGACCTTGTGGTACAATTCTCTGTGTAGACCAAATTTGCTGCTCACCTCATAGAAGAGAGACTCCAAAATGCACCTAATGAAAATTGGCACAGACAACCTGTGCTTTTAAATGTGATATACTGTACACGTCGATTTGAAAAGTAACAAATGACAAACGCGAATGTTGGAACTTAGAGCTAGAGTAAAACGCACGAAGGTTATCACTAGAGTAAAACTCACGAGGTAAACACTAGAGTAAAGCTCACGACTTGATTAAGGTTCTTGGTGGCCGAAACGTCACTATTTTATCTGCTGTTATTCAATAAACCATTCCGTGGAAATTACATCCATGCTGCACGCTGTATTTAACGTTGTGGAACTTAGTGCTAGTGAGGCCATAAGCAAAGCTTGTATGTGAGGACCTCTTGTTCAAAAAACACACAGATTAACCCAATGTACTATAATCTAGGTTTATCCATCTCTCTTTGTGGACAGGTGTTTGTGAATGTAAGAGTGTAATTGTGCAAAATGTCAGCATGGACATGAATGCCATGTGGATATCATTCTGTACAAATTCTATTATGTGAGGCCCCTCCTTCAGTGAGGCCTTAGATGACAGCCTATTTTGTCTGATTGTAGAGCTGCCTCTGATGGAATCCAATTGTAAATTTTTAACCAGTATTAACAGACATTGTTTAATCTATTCAGTTATTTTAAAAACATAACACTTAAAAGTAGAGGTATACTGGAACGTTTTGGACATTCTGTGTGCCTGGCGCCCCCTCTGGTGTTAATACATTGCCACGTCATGCATTGAAGAGGCTGTTTCCTGGACTTCTATGGATTCTGGACCTCTAGCCCTGGAGCTACACCTGGACTCTCTCATGTCATGATTTCTTGTGTTTGAAAAGAGGCAACACCCTTAGAAGGGTGCTGACTCATTGACTTAGTCACTTCTCTTCAATCCTGGTTGAGTACAGTTCTGTTCGCTGGATCACCTGTCTGTGTTCATGCTATTCTGAAGTAATTCTGTTTTTCAGGTTTATTCTTAGTAGTCCTTGTTAAGTTCTGGTTATCATCTGTCTATTCTAGTTATTGTGTTTATCTGGTCTAGTTCATATTTGTACTTTAGTTCAGGTCTGTCTGCATCCTTGCTTTTTGTATGTACCCTTGTAGCCACTGGTGTATTTTGGCCTAGGCCAACAAGGCCTAGGCCTAGGGCGGCACTCTCCAGGGGGCGGCGGCCCGCCAGGTGGCCCCACCCCTAAAGAAAAAAAAAACAATTTAATTTTTTAATTTTTTTTTACTTTTGCAAACTTTTTTACCAGGAAGGAAACATTGAGATGTCACTAATTTTCAAGTATGTCCTAGGTAGGCAACGCCTAGGCTTTCACTTTCCAGGGGGCAACAAAAAACCTCACCACTAATTGGGTTACTCACAGAGCACCGAAATGACGCCAACATTTTGGTGTTCTGTAGTTCCCTGCACTTCGGGGAATAAAATTTCCCCACCCTGCAGTGAATATACCATTCACCGCAGGGTCCCCAAAGTGCATGGAGTCGGCCGCTGTATGCTGCCACTGCAAACCCATGGCCTGCTGTTTTCAAAAGAACTACTGAACGAAAATGTCTGGAATTTATATATAAGATCCTATGATTGATAATAAAAAGTTCTGTTA
This sequence comes from Leptobrachium leishanense, assembly GCA_009667805.1. Classification (NCBI taxonomy): domain Eukaryota; kingdom Metazoa; phylum Chordata; class Amphibia; order Anura; family Megophryidae; genus Leptobrachium; species Leptobrachium leishanense. Next base: position 91,898,052 of record CM019064.1, on the reverse strand, counting down.
CAGAAAAGGAAGAACCAATATTAAAAAAAGGGGGGGATTTTGCCCAAAAAATTCAGAAAAATTACTAAATGGTACTAAAAAAAATAAATCAATAAATAAAGACTTTTTACTGCAGATTAAAATAATAAGTGGTTTATTAGATATTGCATAAAAACGGGAATATTTTTAACATTGAAACCTATGGGGTTCGCCTGAATACCTGAACCTGCTGATTGAAACCACCGAACATTAGGGTATTTCACTGACATTTCTCTGCTGTGTGGTGTTCTCTGAATAGATTAACCATTACTTCTCTATGGGGATTTGCACTGCCTTCAAACAGCACCATACTTCCTGGCAGTTCGCCAAACTTGTGTGTGAGCATATCACCAGAGCAGTGGTGTACTTAGAGGAGTGGCGGAGGGCGGGCCGCCCCAGGTACCAGTGATTATTGGGGTGTCATTAGGGGGTACTAGGAGGTGCCACTGTGTGTCAGCTTTGAGCTGTGTTCTCAAACAACGAGCAGCGGAGCATGGCGTTTGCATACGGAATAAAATCGAATAGAATAAAAATCCCCCTCTCCTCCCTCCATAGCTCCTCCCCTGCCCCGCAGCAGCTCTAGGAGGGGGATGTGATTTGTGTCCAGAGAGAGAAGATGACAGTAACCGGCAGGTAAAGGGGGGGGGTATCAGCAGAATATGAAGCCCTGTCTGCTTACTGCTGTTTAATGTGGACCTTTCCTTAACCAGCACTGCAGTGATAGAAATTTGTCATTGAGCTGCCTGGCTCCTGGTGAGGCTGCGTGCGTGCAGGTCACACTCGGTCCGGCCAGTCAGGTGGTACTGAGTCTCAGTACCACCTGACTGGCTGAACCACGTGACACGCACGCAGCTGCCCACCCTTTCGTTAACATGGACTGTCACTCTATTCTGGACTGAACACCCACCAGGAAGGGAATCAAAGCCACGGTGCACCCTCTGGCATTGGCACCCCACTGCTGACAAGATGGCTCGACGCACAGGCACAGCCACGATCCTAACGTGGCCTGGAGGGACCTCCTGCTGAGTCTGTACACAGTCCCTGCTGACTCTGCACACAGCCCTACCGCGGGCGGAGGGCGGTAAATGTAGAATAAATAATTGCTGTGTGCTCATATACACTCAGTTTGCTGGGAGTTTTATTGCAGTGGATTCTGATGCACTCATACACACCACACATTGCATTGCTGGGAGTTTTATTGCCGTGGATTCTGATACGCTGACACACACCACACATTGCATTGCCGGGAGTTTTATTGCAGTGGATTCTGATGCACTCATACACACCGCACATTGCATTGCTGGGAGTTTTATTGCTGTGGATTCTGATACGCTGACCGGCACATTGCATTACTGGGAGTTTTATTGCTGTGGATTCTGATACACTCATACACACTGCACATTGAATTGCTGGAATTTTTATTGCTGTGGATTCTGATACGGTGACATACACCAAACATTGCATTGCTGGGAGTTTTATTGCTGTGGATTCTGTGATACACACTGCATAGTACTGTGAGTTTTATTGCCTTGGAGCTCTGGGATACACTCATACACACTGCACATTACTGTGAGTTTTATTGCTGTGCAGTTCTGTGATATGCTCATACACAGTGCACGTTTCTGTGTATTTTATTGTTCAACCAATTAGAGCGGCTGTGATCCAGTATACTTAACATGCGTGGCTGTTCTTTGTAAAAATGCTTGAATTTAAACATTTCATAATTTTATTTATCTCAATAGATACATTTGAAATGGTATACAAAATATACAAGTAGGCACTTGGTATCCACTTTTAATATAAAGAGAGGAAAAGGCGGAGCTCTAAGAGGAAAAGGTGGAGCTTAAAGAGGAAGGGTGTGGATTAACCAGGAAGAGGTGTGCCCTTGACAGGAAGGGGTGCCTCAAATTTAAATTAGGGGGTGCACGAGTTTAGTCAGGCCTAGGGCAGCACAAAACCTAAATACACCACTGCTTGTAGCCCTGTATCTCTGTATTCTGGTTTATTCTTGTTATGTGCTTATAGTTCTCAGGTCCTCTTTCCTGGTATATATATATATTGTGTTTTGTTCTGGATCCCTGCTCTTGGTTTAGAGTCTGTCTTGTTTATTTAAAGAAAGTTGAAAATAAATATTTCTTGGTGTTTTCCAATATCTGTTTGTGTATCACTGCACAATAGGCTCACACCCTTCTGTGTTCATACCAGGCCAGGCCCACCGTGAAATATACAAGCTTCTTATAAAGATTAAACCCTATGGGCCATATTACATAGCTTGGCGCTAACTTAACCAGAGCTGTTGTAAACTTTCCAGAGCCATTATAGCCTATGGAGGTTTTCAGTTTACAACAGCTCTGGTTAAGTTAACACCAACTATGTAATATGGCCCTATATATTTCCAGATTGAGAGTAATCATATCTGTGTCAGGTGATTATGGGAGTAATATATCCAAGACATACTTGAAATCGAGAGAAATCTCAATGTATCCTTCCTGGTAAAACACTTTATAAATAAATAAATATCAGCAGCTGGCACATTTGCTACTCTTGCTACAAGAACTTCCATTGTTTAAAACAGACATTCTAGTGGTTTTTCAACTTTTCCAAAATAAATTCAGCATGTTAAAAGTTAGGAGCTCTATTCCAAAGTTGGTCTAAGATAACTTAGAGATGTTTTACATAAAAGGAGACAGTGAGTGAAATCTGCATGCGCAGCTTTTTTTGCTTGCCGTCTCTCTTTTTGCTGCAGCCATGGAATAGGACCCTGGGCCTTTTAACTGGTGCTATTGCAGCAGCTAATGCACAAGGTACCCTGTCATCTAGGGATGTGAATGGCTGAAAAATTAGTTTAGTTTAGTTACGTTACGTTTTTAAATAATTTTGTTTTTGGAATTTCGTAACTAATTTAGTTTCGTATTTCGTTTCGTTTCATTTCGATTTGAAATTTAGAATCGATTCGAATTTCATATATCAATTCGATAGTTGATATCAATTTGAATTTTGGATCACTAAATAAAACCCCAATTAATCAACTTTTGCTGTTAAAAGAAAAGCTAGGGTTAAATTTTAAGCTGTATCACAGATTTAGTATTTGAGTCAAACTAAACAGTGAAACAAAGTTAATTTGTTTCATAAAGCCTTTGCTGACTGTTACTTGTATTTTAAACTAAGATCAATTTGATAGTTGATATCAATTTGATAGTTTATTTCAAATTCAATAGTTGATATCAATTATTCAAATTTTTCTTTTATGATGATGATACAGTGTAAAACGAAATAAATTTGTTATATACCATTTTGTTTCGTTTCAAATTCGTATTGTCTCGATTCGGAAGTACTTCCGAACTACGAATTATCAAATTTCGTTCCAAAATCCGAATTTTTCCGAAACGAATGCACATCTCTACTGTCATCCTGGCATGACATGCCCCCTTTTGGCAGTATGGAAATTGTCATCAGTGATGCATGATCTCGCCCCCATCGGCCACATTTTCACTTTCCCGATCTCAGACCTGTCAAAGTTGGCAGGCCTGGTTTAAAAAAGAAAGAATACCATTTTAAGGCCGAATAAGATATTAAAGAACAAAGCTATACTTTTACTACAGAAAACTAAATATGCGATCAACAGCAGAGGTTCCCAAATAATAAACTGGTCAATAATTTGAAGGGGAAAAAAACAACGTTTCAAGGCCCCAGTCTTATAGAGTGAGTTTTTTCAGGAGTAATGTCTCACATGTCTCACAATTCCCGTTCAAATGAACACAAATGGTAAATCATTCCCTTGTATTTACATAAGACAACCAAGGTTATTGCTTACTTTGTGTGCCGCCATACTTCGGCATTGCTATATTTTATGAAAGCAGAGAGTATTCCCTACCTAGCACTGAGACATTAATGTTTTACACATTAAAATAGTATTTTTAAACAGAAGCAGCACACACAAGATCTTACATTAAACACATAAGTCATGAATAGGAACAGTTAGAATCGTGTCCCATCATGATTTATTCTATTTTACCGTGTTTTTTATTCCTCCTCCCAAAAAACACGTGGAGAAGGAATGCACCAGTTAAAGTGACACTGTACTCTAGGGCTGTCAAACGGCGACCCCCCCCCCAGGAGTTTCTGAACAACTCCCATGATTCCCTGACCATCTATTGCATTGAAGGAATTCTGGGAATTGTAGTAATCAACATCTGGGGGGCTGTGAGTTTGGCATCCCTGAAGTCTACTCACCTTGACCCTCTTTCGTTAGGTTACATTGGACAATCATATATACAAAGTTTTTGGCAGCGAAAGGGTTAAGTGGTAATTCTGCAAGCTATATTTCACATAAGTGTTATAATAATATTTTTCCTCAATAAAAAGTGCTTGGTAGAGGAACAGTTAAAGAGAATCATAATGCAGCTGTCAGGAGAGAACACATATTTACGGTAAAAATAAAATGGTCAAGAAAATCTCATCTCTTTAACCCTTTCGCTGCTGAGCCATTTCACACCTCTGTGCTGAGCTAATTTTTACCCGTTTCACTCATCATGTTTAAATGCGATTTGAAGTCACATTCTATTATACAACCCAGACATATTATATATCGTTCTTTCTGGCAGACTCGGCAGATTCATAATATATCATTATTATATGTATTCGTCATGTCCTGCCTGAATATTACAACAAAAAATGCAATAAAAATTGAATTTTCAATAATCTACATTGTATAAAGTGGTTTTTTTCCCACATTTTATCATGCGAGCCTATGTGGTTATATTTTCTATGGGGTGCGCTTGTTAAAAAAAGTTGAAATGGGGACTCACTACATTTTTTTGGGGGGAAATGATGTTTTTTAGCAAACGCCCCTATAGAAAAAATCTTTAGTGCAGCATCATTGTTCAACTTATAACTGAAATGAGAACAATATTGCTGCATTAATAAAACAAAACAAAAAAAACAGTTATTTAATTTTTTTTAATTCTCTATTTTTTTAATTTTATTTTCATTTAAAAATTTTTGTTTTTTACATTTTACATGGTCATGTTTGATATCATTGGAAAGGCCATGCTCTTTAACCCCTAGCTGCCGCGGATCGGGAGATAGGGGGTTCCAATGTACCCACTATCTCCACCATAGGTGGCAGCTAAGGGTTAATTCCAGAACTAACGTCATTGCGCTATGCGCTATGACGCCACTCGGCAGGGGGATATCCCAGAAGCTTGGCCGACATCCAAGATGTCGGCCAGCTCCGGGAGGGGACCTCGATACGGCGCCTGTTGGCGCGATCCAGCCCCCTAGGGGTTAAAGACAACCACTGCTTGGAAGGGCAAGCTGTGCCCTTCCAAACGGTGCCTGCCTTTAGCTTGCGGCCCTCACAGATGGGGAAGGAGAGAGGTCCAAAGGATCTCCCCCTCCCCTTCAGGCACCTTCCCCGCACTGGTGGGTGCCTGTAATAGATGTCATCGCGCTGGCGCGATGATGTCTATCGTGCCCGCCTGGGTCCCGGAGGCTGGGCTGACATCGAGGATGTCAGCCCGCACCGGGGGGGCGCCGCGATCGGCCAGAATCCCAGCCGATCGCCGCTGCAAAGGGAGGACGCACTCAGCGCATCCTCCGCAGTGAAGTGTACATGCGGCAGGACGCGCTGAGCACGTCCTCCGTATGGAAAGGGTTAAGGAATCATTTGTCTCTAATTATTTTTTTTGAGAAAGGATTGGTCTTATACAATCAAAGCATAAAGCAGATCACAGTGGAACTCTGTGACTCTGTGTCTGTTTACCCTCACCTTGTGTGTCACCCCTTTCCTCTTAGATTGTAAGCTCTTGAGCAGGGTCCTCGCCCCCTTCTGTCCTGTGTGTTTAACTTGTATGTATATTTGTTGTTCTGTCTCACCTATTGTACAACGCTATGGAACTTGTTAGCGCTTTATCAATACTTGTAACTTGGAACTCTGACAGCCAAAAGCCTTATCCTGTTTAAAAATACATAAGCCTCATTGTTCTACTTTTTAAGTACTTTGGATGAAAACCAGAGCAGAGTAAACCTGGAAAAGGGATTCTCTGAGTCTCTATTTATTGTAACCCCATAAACTATTGCAAAGCATAGTCAGTCTAGACTGGAGAAGGTAATAGCGTCATCCTCCTGGGCAGACTGCTAATAATATGAGTCTATCGGGGCTATTCACTAAACAGTGATTTGGGAGAACTCAGCACAGCTTTTTAATTCTTCTAACTAAGCTATCTTGGTTTAAATAAATAAGTGCTTCTTAACCCTTTCACTTAGCGCGGTCACCTTTCCTGTGTCATACAATGTCTCAGAAAAAGAGGCAAAAGTATGTGAAATCCTGAGCTTACAGAAAAAAAACCAATATAGACCTAGCGCGAAATAACCTGTTTATACCCAATTGCCTGTAACACTTCCATAACAATAACCATATATATTGTGAATTGTTATACAATGCAAGATGGAAATTAGCATACAAACACCTATCTGCCTACCTTTTCCAAGCAACATTACTATATTACTGTAAAGCACCTACAGTGAGTAGCCCCTATCCTCACTGTAACAAAAAGCTCAAAAGACTTTATTGCTGCATTACAACAGCCTGAGAGACGGCAGAATACAGGGAGAGTTTTGGAGGCACTTCTCACTGTACAGAGATAAGATTCAGGAAGTTAGAATGACTGAAAATCCCTGTACAGAACGGATACAATGTGTTACTATACTATGTATATGAAGGCATTGTGCCCACATGCATGTATTGGTTACATTCTGTATATTTTTTATTTCAAGCTACCTCGCTAATAATCTCCTGATGACTACAAGTACCCATAAGAAGAGTCTTTAGCACATTTACTGAATTTGACATTAATTCCTTTTTTGTCCATATGCTAATAATGCAGACTCCATGTAAAGGTATAAGATAAGGGACACCATCTAGAGTTTAGAACCTTTCATCCCAGCAATAAAAGGTAAAGGTTACCTGAATAAATGAGAAATTAGAAATGATAAATTTACAAAAGTTCAATCTTTTAAGAATCCCAAAAGAACAATATTTATGCAAAATTGCTATTTTACCCAACATTTAAGGCTAGGGCCAAACGAACGCATTATTTGCAGCGACTGTCAAACAGTGCGTCCGAATGCATTGGCGTATTTTTTGACGGAATGCGCAAAAACAGTCATACGATGCGCACGCTATGCGGACGCTGCGCACTCTGTACGTCAGTACTAGCGGTTCTGCGTTCTCAAAAAAATGCGTTTGTTTGCCGCTTGCGTTGCGCGGCCGCACTTTCGTGCGGCCGTACTTCGTATATTGGCCGTCATTTGCTGCTACTGCGGCCGTGCGGCTTTTTTCTGCAGCTGGTCGGCGTTGTGTTCGGTGGCTCGCCGGCTGCGTTTAGCGGTTGTCCGGCGGGTTGGCGGCGGAGGGCTTCGGGTTGGTGGTGTCGGCTGGTGGGTTTGCGGCGGGTTGGCGGCAGCGTTCAGTTTCAACCAATTCACTGCACTTCCTGGACCCTGCGGTAAATGCTAAATTCACCACAGGGTCAGCGAATCGGACTCGCCGACGTGCAGCAAATCAGAGAGCACCCGAATGTTGGTGACATTTCGGTGCTCTCTGAATAACCCTGACAGTTTAAGAGAATGTTTTCCTGATTTCAAAAGAAACAAAAACCTCTAACAAAATGGTCAGTGGTCCACCTTTCAAGTGGGATTAATGTTAGGTGTTGGTAAGAAATAAACAGTCTGATTCTTATAGTAGCTGTTAACATATGAACAATATGTGTATATATCTAAGCCAGTGCTTCATTTCATTCTCACTGTGTTCAACTGCTGTTATTCTTTTCAGTTCAAATCCTCCTTAGTTTTGCACCCAAAAGTCTTTTTAGAGAACAAAACCTGGTTTATGAGAGCACAACAACAGACATGAATGTTAGTAGCTTGTTCTACTCAGAGTTTTACATCCACTCTTACTTACTGACACTCTCAGGGTAATTCAAAGAGATTCGAAAAGTCACCGCACATTCGGTGACTTTTCGTTCTCTTCAATTCGGTTCCTTTTGCCGATCCCATTTCGGTGACCCTGCGGTGTATTCAGCAAGCACCACAGAGTCCCCGAATTGCAGGGAAAAGCTACCGCAAACCCGACGAAAACTAACCGCAAAACCCAGCGAATGCACGCCGAAAACCCCAAAAACATCTGGATTAACCCGTCGAAAAACCCGAGCAGGAGCCGATCACACGCAGCGAAGCGCAGACGAGGCAGTGAATAAATTAGCAAAACAGTTTGTGTGAATCTGTGAAAATGAAACGCTGTTTGCAAAGAAACTACTGAGCGAAAATGTCTGAAATTTACATATGCGGTCCAGGGAATGATAATAAAGAGGGCTGTTACAGAAAAAATAAGTAAACTTAAAAAGAAATAAAAAATTCAGAAAAATGCTTAAAATATCCTAAAAAAATCTATAAATAAAGAGACTCTTTACTGCAGAATTTTATAATGAACGGTTTATTAGATATTGAATTAAAACGGGAATATTTTTAACATTGAAGCCTATGGGATTCTCCTGAATAAACTTGCCGAATTAAACCACCGAATGGTAGGGCATTTCGGGAACCTTTCACTGCTGGTTTGTGTTCTCTGAATAGCCGAAGCAGTGCTTTTTCATGGGGATTTCACTGCCCTCGAACAGGCACCGAACAGGCACCGTATGTTCAGGCAATTCGCCAGGATTTGGCGAATTGCCTGCTCTCTGGATTGCCGAATGGCCAGGAAAGGTAACCGAACGCTGATTTTAAGCGTTCAGTTACCTTTCTCAAGCAATTCGGAGCTCTTTGAATAACCCTGATATAGTAACTGCAATTAAAACAGCTGATCGATGATAAATCATCCCTCTATTAAAAGTACTAATATGAATTGGAATGTTACTTCACTCATTTACTTAAAAAATGGGTTGCTATCAGGGTTATTCAAAAAGAATCGAAACGTCACCGCACATTCGGTGACTTTTCGTTCTCTTCAATTCGGTGCGATTTGACGATCCCATTTCGGCGACCCTGCGGTGTAGCAAGCACCACAGGGCCGCCGTAATGCAGGGAAATGTCGCCGCAAACCCGCCGAAAACTCACCGCGAAACAAAGGCGACCGCACACCGAAACCCGCAAAAACATCTGGAATAACCCGCCGAAGACGCCGGAGAAACCCGAGCAGGAGCCGATCACAGCGCAGAGCAGCCGCCGGAAAAACCTGACACCGCTGACGAAGGAGGTGAAGAAAAAAAAAAACAGTACACTTGAATGTTTGAAAAGTGAAACGCTGTTTGCAAAGAAACTACTGAGCGAAAATGTCTGAAATTTACATATGAGGTCCAGGGAATGATAATAAAAAGGGCTGTTACAGAAAAAAGAAAAAACGATTAAAAAAAAACGGGAAAAAAATGTTTGGAGAAAAAATCCAAAAAATGCCTAAAAGGTCCTAAAAAATCTATAAATAAAGAGACTTTTTACTGCAGAATATTATAATGAACGGTTTATTAGATATTGAATTAAAACGGGAATATTTTTAACATTGAAGCCTGAATAAATCTGCCGCATGAAACCACCGAATGGCAGGGCAATCCGGCAACTTTTCACTGCTGGGTTTTGCTCTCTGAATAGCCGAAGCATTGCTTCTCTATGGGGATTCACTGCCCTTGAACAGGCACCGAACAGGCACTATATGTGCAGGCAATTCGCCAGGATTTGGGGAATTGCCTGCTCTCTGGATAGCCGAATGGCCAGGAAAGGTAACCGTATGCTGATTTTCAGCGTTCGGTTACCTTTCGCCAGCAATTCGGATGTCTTTGAATAACCCTGTATATGAGTACGACAATATCAGGGCTATTCAGAGAGAGGTGAAAACCTTGAGAATGACTGGAGAATTGAAAATTCTAGCAGGGTTATTCAGAGAGAGGTGAAAAGCAGGAGAATGACTGGAGAATGGAAAATTCTAGGTCAAAATAGCCGATTTGGAAAGTGAGATAAATGGGCGAATTTTTCTAATTTTGGCTATTTTGACCTAGAATTTCCCATTCTCCAGCCATTCTCCATCTTTTCACCTCTCTCTGAATAACCCTGAATGTCAAAATAGTCAAACCAGAAAAATTCTCCCATTTATCTCACTTTCCAAATTGGCTATTTGGTCTAGATTGTTCATTCTCCTGCCAATTCTCAAGGTTTTCACCTCTCTCTGAATAGCCCTGTATGTGTTTATTGTCTCAAGATGCAAAACACAATCCTGAACTGAATGTAAAACAGGATAAAGTACAGTAGAAACTCACTAGTGCTTGCATCTTCTTCCACTCGTATGTAGTTAGGGATCCTAGGACATGAATGTTGTGTATATATATATATATAATCATATGAAATGCAGAGCACTCAAACCAGCATTTAAAGATTTTCAAACTCCTGACTTAAGTTTTAAATAGATGGATATTTAGTTCCAAGATATGATTATACATTGCATAAGGCTACGTAATGTATCACACATCTTGTAACCAAACCCCCAACTATTTAAAATCCAAGGCAGCTGTTTTTAAATCTGTAGACGTATGTTTACGTTGGGTGCTCTGTATTGTGTTTGTTGTGTCTATTGGTCTCTGTAGCACCGTTATGAGCTATGCATTTTCAGGCTGAGTATAGCCCTCTTGAGTGTGTATATATAGATAATATATACAGTATATTGCCAAAAGTATTCGCTCACCTGCCTTGACTCACATATGAACTTAAGTGACATCCCATTCCTAATCCATAGGGTTCAATATGACGTCGGTCCACCCTTTGCAGCTATAACAGCTTCAACTCTTCTGGGAAGGCTGTCCACAAGGTTTAGGAGTGTGTTTGAGAATTTTTGGCCATTCTTCCAGAAGCGCATTTGTGAGGTCACACACTGATGTTGGACGAGAAGGCCTGGCTCCCAGTCTCCGCTCTAATTCATCCCAAAGGTGTCCTATCGGGTTGAGGTCAGGACTCTGTGCAGGCCAGTCAGGTTCATCCACACCAGACTCTGTCATCCATGTCATCCAGTTGGGAGCATGGAATTGTCCAAAATGTCTTGGCATGCTGAAGCATTCAGAGTTCCTTTCACTGGAACTAAGGGGCCAAGCCCAGCTCTTGAAAAACAACCCCACACCATAATCCCCGTCCACCAAACTTTACACTTGGCACAATGCAGTCAGACAAGTACCATTCTTCTGGCAACCGCCAAACCCAGACTCGTCCTTCAGATTGCCAGATGGAGATGCGCGATTCGTCACTCCAGAGAACACGTCTCCATTGCTCTAGAGTCCAGTGGTGGTGTGCTTTACACCACTGCATCCGACGCTTTGCATTGCACTTGGTGATGTATGGCTTGGATGCAGCTGCTCGGCCATGGAAACCCATTCCATGAAGCTCTCTGCGCACTGTTCTTGAGCTAATCTGAAGGCCACATGAAGTTTGGAGGTCTGTAGCGATTGACTCTGCAGAAAGTTGGCGACCTCTTCTCACTATGCGCCTCAGCATCCGCTGACCCCGCTCCTTCAGTTTACGTGGCCTACCACTTCGTGGCTGGTTTGCTGTCGCTCCCAAACACTTTCACTTTCTTATAATACAGCTGACAGCTGACTGTGGAATATTTAGGAGCGAGGAAATTTCACGACTAGATTTGTTGCACAGGTGGCATCCTATCACAGTTCCACTCTGGAATTCACTGAGCTCCTGAGAGCGACCTATTCTTTCACAAATGTTTGTAAAAACAGTCTGCATGCCTAGGTGCTTGATTTTATATACCTGTGGCAATGGAGGTGATTGGAACACCTGATTCTGATTATTTGGATGGGTGAGCGAATACGTTTGGCAATATAGTGTATATATACTGTATATATATCATACAAAATACAGAGCACTCGACATGGCTATAGTGGTAGGCTTACACAATAAGTGATCACATCTTGTAACTGAATCCCCATCCTCTTGAAAGCAAAAGTAAGGTGTTTTTTTCCTTTTTTATGCTAGTAATACTAGAGCTTGGTAATTATTGTAATATAAGATGATAATAAATAAAATTACTTTCCTCTTTCTGTGTTTCGTGTCATTGTTAGCCAACTATGGCAGCACGTTCTGCGGTCTCGCGCTGTCGCACCATTGAAAAAATAAGGATTTTTTTTTTACTTTCTCTAGAACAGTGTCTGCAGGGCTTGGTTCCATCTAAATAATGCAATACAAACAATACTTAAAGTAACACTCTAAGCAAAAATTCCCCCCTGTTTTTTTACATTAAAATATACCTATTCCCTCAATAACTAGGTAGGGATATTTTTTTATTTTTTTTTACTGTAATACTTTTTTTTTTATACTCACCTTCCTCCTCTTCCGCTCCCGTCCTTCTAACTCTTTCACTTGGCTAATGGTTTACGTGAGAAGCGCGCATGCGCGTCTCTCACGTAAACCAGCCAATCAGCAGGCTTCCTCTTCTTCTTGGATTAGTGTTACGCGCAACAGGATGCGCGCAACACTAATCCCAGCCGCAGACTATGCTGGTGGCTCGCTCCCGCCAGCTACTGTGGCGAGTTGGAGATGTTGCAGCGCGATGACGTCTCCTACTCGGCAATAGTCGGCAGAAGCGAGAAATATGAATCCCGCTCTGCTGACTGACAGCTAGGAGGGCAGAGTAAAGTCCTCCGCGTCTCTCAGCTGTTTTTCAGCTGTTTCAGCCGATCGGCTGAGCGGAGGGAGGGGGGACAGACAAGGGCATACTCAGGGCATCATGACCACCTAAAAAAGCTTAGGTGGTCATGTTGCCTAGAGTATCCCTTTAATATCTATAAATCTTGACTAAACATTCAGTCCTTGAAATAAAAGTAATACATCTTCAACTGATCTGAATGTGCCCTGAGATTGCTCATTATATCCATCCTCCTCTGAGCAGGCGTGCAGAAATTGATCAGCTACTGTGTTAATATCCCTGAAGGCTAATCATAATGGCACCGGTGTCAGCTAGGTAGGCAGGCCTTTGTTACTGTTATTTCAAGTTAGACAAATTTGCAGTTAAATGAATGCTGGCATTATGTGCACTAGCTTAACCTTCCTGACAGTTTTCCAGAGTGTGTCTCGGGGTTAAATTTCACCGCTGAGAGCGGTAACCCCCGAAACATCACCTCTCTCTGCACTCCCTCGCTGATCTCTGCAGTCTCCTCCGGCGATGGCAGCGTTTTACTTCCTGGATTCCTTCTCGCGAGGAGGGAACCAGGAAGTATAAGGTCATGGTCGCCGGAGGAGGCAGCTGGGGACATCGAGGGAGCGCAGGGAGAGGTGATGAATCCAGCGGCATCCCGAGTGTTGCTCGCGGTTACCGCTTCCAACATAGGAATTTAACCCCACGCCACACTTGGGAATACCGCTAGGGGGGGCAAAAAGAAAAAATAATAGACCGCTTTTAGACGTGGTTTTTCACAACAATTACACCGCCAGGGAGGTTAACACTTCAAGTCCCAGATGTATTTAATTGCAATTACAAGTATTTATAAAGCAACAACAAATTCCATAGCACAATGGGTGGGACAAAACAACCACATATACCAACGAGTTAGAAACAATGGGAGAAAAACAATGGGAAAACAATGGGAGAAGAGGATCCTGCTCAAGAGCATACACTCTAAGAGGAGAGGGATGATACACAGAGGTAAGGGTAAATAACAGTGTATGGGGGCTGTGTTGGAGATAGATCTGAAGAAGGTGCAATGGGGACTATGGAATGAGCTGATATATCTACTCTGACGTATTTATTTAAAATAGATTTCAATTTATTTTTTAACTTTAGCAAATAATTATACATTGGTTTGTTGAAGTTTTACAGTCCGGTAAATGCTCAAATAATCATTGCAATAGGATTTTCATCGCAAAGATTAGTGTTATGTTTCGTAAGACCTGTAACAGCACAGGTTCCCAGGAGATGGAATTTCGCCTTCCAAGCCAGCTAATCACAGAGCAAGAGAGAGCTCCCTAAAACTGCCCATGTACATCAGGCAAATCAGGTAGATTCTACTAAGCAAGTAAAGTATTGCTTCTATTTTCTACTCCTTTTAGAGTATTTTTTTTAAATGAATATATTTTCAGCATCACAGACAATTTTAAGGCCAATTTTCCTAATTTTCTCTATTTTTTGGTAGCCTTATCCTCAGTCAAAACATATTTGGGATGCATGAAGTATGAAGAGTGTAATATTCTTTTAGTAAAGTAGATCAATGTCTACTGAGGTGACATGGCCTATCTTAAAGAGGAATGATGATGTAGCGCTGTTTAAAACTGTGTTGCTGCAATTGCTAGTTTTTGGCCATCAGAGGGAGACAAAAGCCATATGGACTATGCAGGACCTAAACGAAATACAATATCCATCAGGCTTTGCGGCGGATACAGGAAGTGGGTGGGTCAGAGGGGAAAGACGTAAGCAGCCTCGTGCGGAAGAGCGCGAGAGTGAGCGGAGCGGCGACAGACAGAGGACGCAAGTGAGTCTGCCAGGGATCGAGATCAGGCCGGAGTGCAGACGCTGCCTCAAGGGCGCTGGAGATCGGGACAGTAACATGCGGATGCATACCCATTTATCGCTGAGAGGTTTGCACAGAACTTCAGTTCCAGTTGGACCCCCTGTAAGGAGACCGCGATGATCCATGGGGAGTGCAGGCGGTAGGCAGTAGTTTCTTGTGTTGGAGATCGGACAAGCAAGAGAGCGGACCCGGTGGCACAGAGTTCCGGAGGACAAGCGGAGAGACATCCTTGATCGGGCAGTGGGACAGATTGTCTAACGGATGGATGAGAGGCCTTACAGGCCGCAAGTCCGAGTATAACCAAACACGCTGCATTATTGTTCAAATCTACAGGGCCTCAACGTGACTAGTCGAAGATTTGTTTATTCCATTCACTGGCCAGTTGAATACGGTACCCGGGTTCACAAATCAATACACGTACACCTGTTTGAGACATTACATTCACGGGACTTACACTCCAGAACAGAATCCTTTTCTTTTGCCGCCACGTGTTTTTCCCGCATTACGAAATGCTGTCGTTCATATACCGTATTTACATTATATATGCTACTTTATTGCGATCAGTAAAGTATATAATCTATAAAATCCACAACAGTGCTGGTGTATATTTATTCCCTAGTGCGGTGAGACTAACCCGAGGTTAATTCAGCGGCTCCTCCGGGGGTGAGCGCTACAATGATATTAGGGATTAGAGTTCCAACAGCGATGAGAGAGCTCAAAGCCCACCTTAATTCCAATTACTCTTCTCATGCTAAAAGCAGTATTTAAAGAAAATGGTAGAGAAGTAGAGTACTTCACTCACTGGGGATACAAGGGTCTCTAGATGATCACTTTATCTATTTATTATTTTTCTTTGAGAAAGTATTTTACCAGGAAGGATGCATTGAGAGCTCTCTCGTTTTCAAGTATGTCCTGGGTGGTGAGTATGTACCGTTAGGTGTCTTGCCCAAAGACACTTACTGGAGAGGTGCTCTTGCCGGGATTCAAACCTGTGTCTCCATGGTTCTAGAGCAGTTCTAGCAGCCTTTCTATTGGTGGAAAGGGGTTGGCAGTTCATAGGGCTCTCAATTTTATAAGACAATCATCCACTCTATGTATTTCCCCACACAATCGATTTGCATATTTATGAAATAAAAAAAATATATGTAAGTAAAAGAGGTATGTTTCCCATCACCACCAGCAATCCATTCATTAACAGCTCCTATACAAAGCATAAAATATTTGAACTATCTGTGTACGTGTAAATGGAACCCTCATCAGCCCGACACCTCAAGCTCGTTGCCCCGGTGTTATTTTTGGCTCTGACCTTATGTTCTCTCCTCACACCCAGGCAGTGACCAAATCCTGTATTTATGAACTTAAAAATATTGCTCGTATCTGTCAATTATGGCGCAAGATATCGCAAAGGCGCTCGTTAAACTCCCTGGCGGTCTAATTTTTTTCAAAATTTCGTGTCTAAAAGCGTCTCAATTTTTCAAACGGAAACGTGTTTTTGTACTTAGTTAGCCTGTAATAATTAGGAATCACGCACTGAAATCCATGCAATCAAGAGTCCTTACTGGTAAAATCCTTTATAAATAAATAAATAAATAAATAAATAAATAAAAAATAGTAAATACACTATCCGAGTCCGATAAAGTTTGAAACATGACATAATTATTATCCCAAAAATAATTAGCCAAAATAATGCAAATAAATGATATTCAATAAAATACAACAAAAACCACTGAAATCTGTCTGAAAACAAGGGTGTATGGTCTGTTTCTTATCCTGTAGTGCCACCTAGTGGCCGTTCATAAACATTGCACATTGGATTATACAGTGTATTATAATCTTTTTCTAAGTTTGCTGCTGATCCCGCCCCCCTGCATCATGTGACTCGCAGGGAGTCTTACCAGGAAGCAACTCGCTGCGATCACACTGCAGGGGAAAGCAAGGGAGCCAGGAGGAGGTGAGTATGCATCCAGCCTGAGTGTGGCTCGGGGTTACCCTTCGCGGTAGTGAAATTTAACCCCGAGTCACACTCGGGAATACCACCAGGAAGGTTAAATCACGACTTGATTACTGTAACTCGCTCCTTATTGGCCACCCAGTGCCCGCATTACTACCTTGCAATCTGTAATGAATGCAGCTGCCAGGCTTATATTTCTCACTCGTCACTCCTTGCATACCTCTGCCGGTCTCTTCATTGGCTTCCTGTACCTATCAGGATACTGATGCTCATATTCAAAGCCCTCAAGAACGTGACCCCTCCTTACATGTTTTCGCTACTCCACAATCACTCCGCCTGTCTTCAATCTCCACTCACACTGCCAACTCTCACCTACAAGACTTCTCAAGGGCAGCTCCATTCCTGAGGAATGCTCTATCTCGCCCTGTCAAGAGGTAACGGGCGCTGTAGCACTCACACAAGAGTAGCGAGGTTGAGATCTTGTTGGACAGAGATATCTGCTTGATATTGCAAAATACACAGTATTTTCAGACTTATACTCCAAAGACAAGAAGTATAACAGGACAACTGATCTGCTACTAAGTTCCAAAGATTTCGAGACCAACGGACTACTTAGAGCACAAAACAATACAGATGGCTTCAATACTTGAGTGGGTGTACCGAGGTAGTTTGTTTGACAGTCAATGTATTGTGCAGACTGCTGGGCAGTCACTGACCTGACAGACTTAGCGTTTTCTGATAAGCTCAAATGGGTATGTTGTACCTTGTAATCACCAGGGTCTACTGACACACATAAAGGCTTAAAGCTTGTACAAACCCGGGTACACTTGGCAGGCTGAGCCGATAATCAGAAGCAGAAAACAAACAGTATTTCGCTATTGCGGATTGTACATAAATACACGACCATAAATCATGAACCTTGGGCCTGGAACAGAACCCCGATAAGGCTGTAGATAGTACACCAGAGCGAGATGGGAATATCCCCAAGAAGCAAGTAAAACCCCAAGCAGCCTGCATAGGGTTAAACCCACGACGCACAGTACTAGCAACCGCTATTATGCGAAACTTAAGAATGGTCAAAGACAAGCCAGGTCAAAATTGGGAGCAGGAATCATAGACGTAAACGGGTCGGCAACTAGAACAGCAATGAAATCAATAGCAAGCGATGCGGAAACAGAACTCCACGTCAGGGCGACGAGGCAACTCCTTGTGCCCTGCTTTAAACCCGGCGGCTCCTCGTGACCACACCAGGCCCCGCCCCCTCAGACACCGCTCGCCCATTACAAGGTGCTGGCACTCGACCAGCCAGTGGCACGAACCATGCCCAGACCCCCCAGGAAGCACAGCAGGGGCTGCGGATGTAACACAAACTCTCCCCTAGTCTTTGGGTCTAAATCCCTTAAAACCCATCTCTTCTGATTAGCATACCACATTACTGATGCCGACCTATCCCTCTCCTCGTTTACCCCCCACACCATTTTTGAGGTACTCTCCTTGTACCCACCGTGGCTTTAACACTAGTGCTAGAGCCTGATGACGTATTAAACTACTCTTGTCTTCCTCTACCCCAACTCCTCTAGAATGTAAGCTCATCAGAGCAGGGCCCTCTACACCGCGTGTCTTGGTTACTTTGCTTGTTTGTAATTTTGTGTCAGTCCCCATTGGTTATTGTAAAGTGCTGTGGAACCTGTTGGCGCTATATAAATGATGATAATAACAATAATAATAATAAAAACATATAGTAAGGAGCCACAGCATCAGAACTGCAAGCTATGTGTGCAGCATGGTTGAAATAGTGTTTCAAGACATTATCTTAATGACTCAGTTGGAAATGTGTCTGAGATAAAGGGATGAATCACTATCAGGTCTATTCACTAAAGGTGAAACTCAGGAGAATTGGCAGGAGAAGAGAACAATCTAGACCAAATAGCAGATTTGGAAAGTGAGATAAATGGGAGAATTTTTCTGATCTGACTATTTTGACCTAGAATTTCACTTCTCCTGCCAATTCACCTGAGTTTCACCTTTATTGAATAGACCTATATGTCATGAATTACTGTTCATGGCCAAGCACATATTAATCCAAAATGGGAAAAATGCTGAAATATTTCAATACGGACTGCTTTACATGTACAATTGCTTTGTAGATGTTTCCTATTTCCTATGTATATGTATACAAGCAGGGCACTCTACACCTCTCTCTGTTTCCTGACTTTTTTGTCATTTAGTTAATTTACATCCCCATTCTTTATTGTAAAGCACTATGGAAACTCTTGGTGCTATATTACTGTTGATGATAAATAATTTGATATATATAAAGAGTGACAGATCTGGAATGGGCT
Source organism: Leptobrachium leishanense (assembly GCA_009667805.1). Lineage (NCBI taxonomy): Eukaryota > Metazoa > Chordata > Amphibia > Anura > Megophryidae > Leptobrachium > Leptobrachium leishanense. Next base: position 91,879,195 of record CM019064.1, on the reverse strand, counting down.
CAGGCTAAAACTCAGCTCCAACAGAGTAACTCATTAAATTTACTTCTGTGTATTGTACTTTAGTCAGTATATTGTTGCCTATAGTGCATTATCTAAAAATTCATTGGGCCCTATTCCATTGTTGACGCTAACATGGAGACAGTAAGCAGGATAATGTGTGCTTGCAGATTTTCCCTTACCATCTCCAGGTTAGGCTGGGGTCAGACCAGCGCACTTTTAACGTGCGTTCTGGCGCACTTAATTACGGCTGCAGTAGCAGCAAATGAAGGGGAATGACAGACAATATACGAAGCACGGCCACACGAAAGTCCGGCCGTGCAACACAAGTGGAATTTGAACGCATTTTCTTGAGAACGCAGAACCGCTAGTACTGACGTACAGAGTGCGCTGCGGCGGCATAGCGGCGTGTGTGCGTGATTAGGAGATGTCAGACACTGCTAATGTCCAGCCAACATAACGTCCAGACGCAAAAAAGTTTTTTACTGACGATCCGTAATAAATCACGCATGAAAATGCGCGTCGTCTGACCGTTTTTGCGCGTTCCGTGAAAAAATGCGTCAATGCGTTCGGACGCACTTTTTGACGTTCGCGGGGAAAAATGCTTTCGTTTGACCCTAGCCTTAACGTTGTATTCCGGGGAAGGTGTTATCTCAGCAGCTCGTCCTGGAACTCAACGCTAACCTCCCTGATACCCGCAGTGGGGCTTCCACCACAAGTATCAGCTCCTGGATTCCATAGGACTCCATGGAGGCTTGCGCTTCCAGGCGTCGAGCTCTGCATGACCTCGCTTTTGCGAGATCACGGAGTGAATTTAAGCAGGCATGGGATAGGCATAAGGCTATCCTAAACAAAAGATAAATCCAGGTAAAGTATCCATGTAATTGGGCAGACTAGATGGGCCGAAAGGTTCTTATCTGCCGACATTTTTCTGTTTCTATGTGAACGCAGAGAGAGACTAGGGACTATTTGTTCCCAGTCTCACTCTGCTCCTGGGGGAGAAGAAGCAGTGGATCGGGCCACCCTTTTCGCCACGAGATGAGTGGTGAGTTTGTGATTTTTAGGGGTGTTTTGCAGCGTGTTAAACTTTGCATTTGCTGAAAAATTTAGCACCAGCTTTTAGGAGGTGTTAAAATTTTGGCTTGTAGGTCCCGATGGTAATACCTCACTTGTCGAGACGCTAAAAATAGATTGTGCTCCCCATGTTAAGGATAGGGAATGCTTAAGTACATTAAGCTCAGGCACGCTGCGGGACGCAAACCTTTTCACCTGATTGTAGAGTCAAGATTGGAATATCGATCCCTGCCATTCAACTTACTTCTCCTAACTCTAACAATTATATATCGAGATGCTCCGTCAGCACCAACTATTGAATAGAGCCCCTTGTAATTTATCAATCCTGGCTACTTTGACCGAAATTTTAAATTGCCTTGTTAGTTTTCAACACTTGCTGCCAGCCCTCTATTGACTTAATGATTAGTAAGAGGTCACAATTCTCAGACCTTTAAACTGGCTCAACATCTTAAAAAATACAAAACATGTAATTCAAAACATCCTGGCTGGACCTCTAATAAAAAGAATATACACATAAAAAATCAACATCCCTGGATGAGCGTCCTTTGTGTATAGTGTGATGTATTATATGTAACAGGGTGTGCTGAATTTTCCTACCCTGTGTCTTTCTCACAGTAGCAGCCTTACAATAGTTCATCATGCTCCTGTGATTTAGATTTGCGATGCTCATGGTATGTAGTAAAAGGGAAACGGCAGAGAGAGACGAACGCCGTGTAATTCTTGTTAAATTTAATTAGACGTAAGAGCTTATGAAAGCGATGCAGCGATTACAAGGTGATTATCCATCTGTCATGTATTTTTAGAGGAATTAAGATGGACGGGTTCGACTGGATACAAAAGTAAGACATATCAGGGTGTGCTTAAACGTGTTCTTTTTTCTCAGTACAAATTAGCTGGAAAAAATGGGAGCTATGCTGATCTTTGCAGAGTTAAAGTGACTGTGTCATCACCGCTAATGCTATAAGTTGGTGTGAACATTATCTCCCTTTTTTCCTGTAGGCTGCAAAGATATACACATTCCTCAGTTTACAGAATATAATTGACATTGGCTCCTGGCAACAAACTCTCCATCTTCTTGTTATCAGTAAAATGTCAATGAGGGTTTGAGAATGGTGATGCAATTCCAAGATGGCCGCACCCATGTCAAAGCACGAGACACATCTTCGAGAGGGGGTTGCTGCCAAACTCACTATAGCTTTATTTAATGTCTTTGTCTATTGTTCGGTTTATATTGTAATATATCTGGTGTGTAACCAGATGCTAAAAATATAGCAGCTGATAGCTGCGGCGGTGTCGTCACCATAACAGAACTCTTTTGTTTTTCTATTGAGATCTGTCACATTACAATTAGGAATAAAGGATAGTGACAGGTTTAGCTGTGTTTTGTTAACAAACTACCTCTCCTAGTGATTTTACAAGTCAGCCTGCGGCAAGGAGTGGAAAAATCTATTTGTGTACTTTGTCTTAAGTGTGTACCTTTATGTTTGAGTGCTTTAACCTCAGGCATGTGTGCTTGGCATATACCACACCGACACACATGGGCATACTATTTCTAGCTGTCATTCTCCCGGCCTCTCTTGTTTTATAGACAATGCGTATAATGAGCCCTAAATCTTCCTCAAGGCTATTTACACATTAAAACTGACAGTGCAGAATACGGAAAGGTGTTAATGGTGTAATCCAAGATGCATTCTTTGCTTATTGCACCAAATGCTTTCTTCTAAAGAGAATTTATTGCGACACCTGCATTCAGAGAGACCCCGAAATTGCACCGAACAGTGAATTTCCCCGTACGGTGCAATTTCGGTGCATTTCAGCTGTTCAGAAAGCAGTCAGTTCCAAAGTTTGGCGAATTGCCAGAAAAATACGGTGCTGTTCGATGGCAGTGAAATCCCCATAGAGAAGCAATAGTTAATCTATTCAGACAACACCCAACAGCAGTGAAATGTCAGTGAATTGCCCTGCTGTTCGGTGGTTTCATTCGGCAGGTTTAATCAGGCGAATCTCATACGTTTCAATGTCAAAACTATTCCCGTATTTATTAAATATCTATTAAACCATTTAATTTTTCAATCTGCAGTAAAAAAAAGTTTCCCATTTAATCTTTTAATCTGCAGTAAAAAAAAGTCTCTATTTTTTTAGGAATCTTTTTAGACATTTTTTGGGATTTTTTCTGCAAAATCTTTTTTCAAATTATTTATTTTTTTGAATAGAAGGTTTTTTCTGTCCAGACCTTTTTATTATTATTCATAGGGCCTTATATGTTAATTCCAGACATTTTCGTCCAGTAGTGTTTTTGCAAACAGCGTTTAAAATTTTACACCTTCAATCTTTTTTTTTTCTTTTTTACCCACGTTCGTCGGCTTGTCTGCTTTTTCCGCAGCTGGTTGGCGCTGTGTTCAGTGGATCGTCTGCTTTTTTTTGGACGCGCTTGGGGGGTTTTCAGTGTTTTTTTCAGTGGACGATAGTCTTTTTTCGGATGCATGCAGGGTTTTTTCAGTGCCGCTGTTTTTGCATTCGAATCAGCGGTTTTTCAGCGGATTTTTGGATGCGGTTGGCGGATTTTTCCTGCACTTTGGGGGTCCTGTGGTGAATGCTGAATTCACGCAGGGTTGGGGAACTTGATTCCCCGAAGTGCGAGGAATGTCAGTGACACTTTGGGGCTCTCTGAATAACCCTGAATGTATTAGATTTTTTGAGAAGGTTTGCGGTAGAGATAAAATGCTAAACAAATAGGAGGTAAACAACTGAATCTGTTAAAATCCATTTTGAGATTAAGATAATTTTAGAGCAAATAGATCATTGATGACAATAATTAACCTAATACAGTGGTACCTCAGTTCACGAACTTAATTGGTTCCACCTCTAGACTGTAAGCTCCTATGAGCACTGCAGGGCCCTCTACACCTCTTGTTTCCATCCTATGTCCATTTATATGTATTTCTTTCCCTTTGTTTATTGTAAAACGCTGCGGGAAACTGTTGGCGCTATATAAATTATGACACTAATAATGACTCTGGTCGTGAACCGAATCACATTTTCCCATAGGGTTCAATGTAAATCAGGTTAATCCGTTCTGAACCATATGGGGAAAAAAATTGTAACCACAAAAATATGAAACAAATTCAATAACGCTCTGCACATCCTCGTCACCTTCAATAACGCTCTGCACATCCTCGTCACCTTCAATAACGCTCTGCACATCCTTGTCACCTTCAATAATGCTCTGCACATTCTTCTCACCTTCAATAACGCTCTGCACATCCTCATCACTAGGGATGAGCCGAACACTCCCCAAGTTCGGTTCGAAGCCGAACCCGAACTTTCCAAATGTTCTGGTCCGACCCGAACCCGAACTCGGACCCCATACAAGTCAATGGGGCTGAAAATTCGGTTTTTAGAGTGCCCTCCAAGAGGGCATATATGCTAGATATTTGCCATAAAAAGTGTATGGGGGTCTGGGTAGTGCCCTGGGGGACAGGAAACAAGGACAAAAAGTAAAAAAAAAAACGTTTTTAAAGGGACAGCGAGTTTTCCATGAAATAAGGGTTAAAAATAAAAACGAAAAATTCCTTCAAATATTGTGCCTAGGAGGTCCCCATAACCTGCCCGTGAAGTGGCGGATTTGTAGGATGTATAGAAATATGAAAAAAACAAACAATGACATTTCAAATGACGGTAAATGCTTTTCCTTTAATCGATCCATAAACAACTGCTTGGGGTGGCAGTCTGTATGAAAAGAGGAGACATTTTCGGACATGCAGAAAAAGTTTACTGATTTTTTGGCAGTGAAAAGCAGGGGAATGACTGGAGAATGGAAAATTCTAGGTCAAAATAGCCAAAACCAGAAAAATTCTCCCATTTAGGCTAGGGTCAGACTGAGGCAGTGCGAACGCGCGTTCTGGCGCACTTAATCACGGCCGTGCTAGCAGCAGATGCCGGGCAATGACGGCCAATATACGAAGTACGGTCGCACAAAAGTCCGGCTGCGCAACGCAAGTGGAAAATGAACGCATTTTTTCGAGAACGTTAAACCACTAGTACTGACGTACAGAGTGCGCTGCGTCTGCTAGCGGCGTGTGGGTGTGATTAGGAGACGTCAGACGCTGCTAATGTCCGGCCAACATAACGTCCAGACACAAAAAGTGTTTTATTGATGATCCGTACAAAATCACGGACGAAAATGCGCATAGTATGACCACTATCACGTATTCTGTGAAAAAATGCGTCCATTCGTTCGAACGCACTTTTTCACAGACAACATAAAAATGCGTTCGTCTGACCCTAGCCTTAGGCTAGGGTCAGACTAGCGAATTTTTAACATGCATTTAGGCGCACTTAATCACGGCCGCACTAGCAGCAAATGAAGAGCAATGACAGCCAATATACGAAGTACGGTCGCACGAAAGTCCGGCTGCGCAACGCAAGTGGAAAATGAATGCATTTTTTCGAGAACACAGAACCGCTAGTACGGGCGTACAGAGTGCGCTGCGTCCACTAGCGGCGTGTGTGCGTGATTTGGAGACGTCAGACACTGCTCATGTCCGGCCAACATAACGTCCAGACACCCAAAGTTTCCTGGTTTGGATCCGTAAAAAATCACGCACAAAAATGCGCATCGTATGACCGTTTTCGCGCATTCCGTGAAAAAATAAGGCAATGCGTTCGGACGCACTTTTTGACGGTCGCTGTGAAAAATGCGTTAGTCTGACCCTAGCCTTATCTCACTTTCCAAATCGGCTATTTGGTCCAGATTGTTCTCTTTTCCTGGTTTTCACCTTTCTCTGAACAACCCTGAGAGAGAGGTGAAAGCCAGGAGAACTGGCAGGAGAAGAGAACAATCTAGACCAAATAGCCAATTTGGAAAGTGAGTTAAATGGGAGAATTTTTCTGGTTTGGCTATTTTGACCTCGAATTTTCACTTCTCCAGTTATTCTCCTGCTTTTCACCGCTCTCTGAATAAGCCTGTGAATGTTTAATCCCGAGGTGAAAAATAACATTGCTTAAGGCTGGGGTCAGACGAGCGCAGTTATCACGTCCATGTTGCCGCACATTTGTACGTCCGTGGCAGCATAGCATTCTGACCAATGGAGCCCCACACATGAAGTACGTCCGCACGGAAGTGCGGATGCATGGCAGACGCAGCAAACGGACGCAGGTTAGGCAAGAACGTAATACTGCTAGAACGGACGTGCGGAGTGCGCCACGTCCGCAACGTCCGTGTAGCTTTGTATGTGAGTGATGAAACGAGGTCAGATGGACTGCATTTATACGTCCAGCATTTTTGACGCACAGAATGTTTTTTCATTTTAATTTATTTTCCCTGCTACTTCAGTCAAAAAATACGTCAGTGAAAAAAACAGACTGTTTGGCCACTACCTTGTTGTCAGTCAGTAAGTACGTCAGTACTGCATGGACGCACAGTCCGTACAAAATGCGCTCATCTGACCCTAGCCTTAGATGTTATTTTGAATTTTTTTCAAACACAAGTTAACCACTTGGCTGCTATGGACGCGCTCAGCGCGTCCAGCCAAGTGGTTCTCCTGTGCTATGGACGCGCTGATTCCGGCGGATTGCTGCGCCCCCCGGTGCGGGCTGACATCTTGGATGTCAGCCCAGCACTCCGGGACCCCGGCGGAGCAATTAGATGTCATCGTGGCGGCGCGATGACATCTAATTCAGGCGCCCCCTCCGAATGTGCGGAGGAAGCGCCTGAAAGGGAAGGAGGAGGTCCTTCGGACCTCCCTCCTGATCGCCGGGGGGCAGGGGGTTAATCCAGGCACCGTTTGGAAGGGCACAGCCTGCCCTTCCAAACGGTGGCTGTGATTAACCCCTGGGGAGCCGGATCACGAATCGGCGCTGAAAAGCGCCGGATCGTGATCCTCTCCTGGAGCTGGCCGACATCTTGGATGTCGGCTAAGCCTCCAGGAACTCCCCCTGAGGACTGGCGTCATCGTGCATAGCACGATGACGCCAGTCCTGGAGTTAACCCCTAGCTGCCACCAATGGTGGAGATAGGGGGTTCCATTGAACCCCCTATCTCCCGATCCGTGGCAGCTAGGGGTTAATGTTTGATATCGTTGGATCGGCCAGAGCATGGCCTTTCCAAGGATACCAAACATGAGCATGAAAAATGTTTTAAAAAAATAAATAAATAAACAAGTTTTTTTTTGTTTTTGTTTTGTTAATGCAGCAATATTGTTCCCATTTCAATTATAATGTGAACAATAATGCTGCACTAACGATTTTTGTATGCGGTGCGTTTGTTAAAAAAAGCGAAATTTTCCCCAAAACAAAAATGTAACGAGACCCCATTTCTAATTTTTTTAACAAGCGCACCCCATACAAAATATAACCGCAAACGATCGCATGTTAAAATGTGAAAAAAACACTTTACACATAATAAATTATTGAAAATTCAAATTTTATTGCATTTTTGTTATAATATACAGACATGACATAACGTATACATATAATAATGACATATTATGAATCTGCCAAGTCTGCCGGAAAGAACGATATATAATATGTCTGGGTCATATATCAAAATATGGCTACAAAACGCGGTTAATCATGATGAGCGAAAGCGGTAAAAATGAACTCAGCACAGAGGTGTGAAAAGCCACAGCAGCGAAAGGGTTAAATGCAGCATATTAGGATATTTTAGGGAAATTAATTCTCAAATCTCAATCAGAAGCAGACACCACCCCACCCTCAGTATGTTGTACAATGTATCAAATTGATTACCAGACTAAAAACACCTGCAGGGTTATCCAAAGAGATTCGAATTGCTTGAGAAAGGTAACCGAACGCTGAAAATCAGCGTTCGGTTACCTTTCCTGGCCATTCGGCTATCCAGAGAGCAGGCAATTCGCCAAATCCTGTCGAATTGACTGCACATACGGTGACTGTTCGGTCCCTGTTCGAGGGCAGTGAAATCCCCATGAAAAAGCACTGCTTCGGCTATTCAGAGAACACAAACCAGCAGTGAAAGGTTCCCCTAATGCCCTGCCATTCGGTGGTTTCATTCGGCAAATTTATTGAGGAGAATCCCATAGACTTCAATGTTAAAAATATTCCTGTTTTAATTCAATATCTAATAAACCGTTCATTATAAAATTCTGCAGCAAAAAGTCTCTTTATTTATAGATTTTTTAGGATACTTTAAGCATTTTTCTTAATTTTTTAAAAAAAAATTAAAAGTCCGATTTTTTTATTTTTTTTTCAGTTTGCTTATTTTGTTTGTAACAGCCCTCTTTATTATCATTCCCTGGACCTCCTGTGAAAATTTCAGACATTTCCGCTCAGTAGTTTCTTTGCAAACAGCGTTTCATTTTCCCAGATTCATACAAATGGTTTTTCTAATTTATTCACTGCCTCCTCTACGTCACAGCTGCTTCGGCTCTGTGTGATTCGGCTCCTGTTCGGCTGCTGTTCGGCTTTTTCAAAGGTTAATCCAGATGTTTTTGCTTGTTTTCAGCGTGCATTCGGTTAGTTTTCGTCAGGTGTGCGGCAGCTTTTCCCTGCAATTCGGGGACCCTGTGATGTTTGCTGAATACACCGCAGGGTCACCGAAATGCAATCGGCAAAAGGAACCGAATTGAAGAGAACGAAAAGTCACCGAACGTGCGGTGACTTTTCGAATCTCTTTGGATAACCCTGCTGGTGTAATGCCCGTTTGTGAACAGAGGTCATTTAGAGTTGATAATCTTTCCACGTACACATTAGTTTTTAATTCAATATCTAATAAACCGTTGCTTATAATATTCTGCAGTAAAGAGTCTCTTTATTTCTAGATTTTTTAGTATTTTTTTAAGCATTTTCTATACTTTTTTCAAAATTTCTTTTTTTTTTTTCGAACTCAAACCGAACAGACCCAAAAAGTTCGAAATTCGCGAACTTTCGAACTGCCAAAGTTCGGGTCCAACTCCGGACCGTCCGAACCCGAACAGCTCATCCCTACTCATCACTATCATTAACGCTTTGCACATTCTTGTCACCTATCTGCACTTTCTTTTTCCCACCACGCTTGTTCTGCATTTCTTGGGAGCCATGCTGGATTTAATACAGTAATACTGAACAGTACTGTGCTACAAAGCACACAAAAAAAGCTTCACAGTAGCCCTGTCTGCGACCGCGATCTTGAGTACAGGAAGCCACGACCATGTGTCAGAGTGGGGAAGATGGCCCGGGTCGTGTTCGTAACCCAAGGTGGAGTTCGTTCAGGAGGTAAAATGTTGACGAACTTCCTGGTCGCGAACCGAATTGTTTGTGAACAGGGGCGTTCGTGAACCGAGGTACCACTGTAATAGGCATTGCTCACGTAGGAAAAACTGGGGTTACTACTTTTGCTGCCAAAAGACTATGGGGGTTATTCAGAGAATAAATCCCAAAAAATGCCTAAAAGATCCTAAAAAAAAATCAATAGACTTTTTGCTGCAGAATAAAATAACAAACGGTTTATTAGATATTGATTAAAAACAGGAATATTTTTTAACATTGAAACCTATGGGAGTCGCCTCAATAAACCTGCCGAATGAAACCTCCGAACAGCAGGGCACTTCGGCAACTTTTCACTGCTGTTTGGTGTCTCTGAATAGATTAACCATTGCTTCTCTATGGGGGATTTCACTGCCGTCGAACAGGCACGGTACTTGCTGGCAGTTCGCCAAAGTTTGGTGACAAATTTGACAGAACAAGTTGGGCTTATTTGAGAGGGTGTAACTCCTTAATGTAGGTGTCAGCATTAGTTTGCTAACACATACATAGGACAAAGGAAGTTATTCCCTGTCAAAGTTTTCCTTCTCCCTCACGTCCCATGCCACAAGAGATTGTTAGTGACAAGTCAGAGTGCTAATGTCAATACTGAGGGCCAATTGGCATCACTGGCACTGCATGGCAGTTCCGAGTTAGCTCTGTGCACAGTGGGCAAAACATGGTGCGGGCTGGCACTGGATCCCGGTGACAACAAACTACAATCTCATTAAGGAACAAGATGATTGCATGTTACACAAATGGCTGAGAAGTCTGGTAACTATATTGCATCGCGTTTGGGCTGTACATTGCAGGTATTACCTAGTCTTTTATCATGACGTAGGTGCGTGTTGTGCCCAATGCTGCAGAGATTATAATGGTATGACTAGCTATATATATATATATTCCAGAGTGAGGACTTTTTATGGTTTGTGTTATGTTTATCATGTTTATTGATTTATTCATATTGATACTTGTCTTATTGATTTTATACATATCGTGTATTTTTTAGGATCATTTTAGGGGGTTATCGATCAACTGTTGATACGGTTTTAGTTTTTTTAGGAATTAGGCGTCCTTTGTATAAGAACTTTGTCTTTTTAGAATTTTTTTCCTTTTTTTCTATATTCGGTCTTATGTCCTGAGCCGACATCCTTGCAAAAAGGACCCCAAAAGATTAGATTTTAGCACTTATATATGCATCCGGGATCTCTCCGTCTAAGGACCGTAAGTGAAAGTGCAGGCACTTGACGGACAGAAAGAGAAGTACATAACCCAAGACGACTAGGAGCCATCTTGAATTCCAGCATTTGATGACGTCAGATTCACGCAACGCAATGGAGCTGCGACGAGGAAGTCCACAGAGCAAAATAAGCCGCAAGCACGCACTTTTCGATTTCATTCCCTCAATGCTAATTATGGGGACTATTCATTGCAGGAACAAGGAAGGGGGACATTGCATCTTTCTTTTAGCCACTGAGTAAGCGCCAGAGCGACGCGAAACATGTTTGGCCATTGTGTATTGTTTTATTTAATTTTTATTTGGCAATAAATACATTTATTTATTTATAAAGGATTTTACCAGGAAGGATACATTGAGATTTCTCTCGTTTTCAAGTATGTCCTGGGTTCAAGAACACATGCTTTTTATTGTATACCTGTTGGTTCCTTGTTCTTTTTTACCCACAAAGGATCCTACCTACTACTGCACTTACTGAACGAAGGGAAGGGTATGTCTTGGAAGAACCATCCGTGCGCATTTCCCTTGAGCGAGGTTAAGGCTCTAAGGAGGGTGAGTACGTAGGCCTTTATAGCCTCCATACTTTACATCAGGCCTCAAAATTTCCACTCGCCTACTCTCATTTGGCGAGTGGAAATGCAGATGCAGGCAGGGCAGGATAAGGGTTAGGTGGGGCAACTAGTGGCACTGGCGAGTAACTCTTAAGGCCTGGATAGTAGCTTGGGACTTGAAATTTTGAGCCCTGCTTTACATTATCATATGCAGTTGTACTGTGCCAGGAAGACTCTCTCTCTTGTTCCCTGAGTCAACAACATTGATCTCGGGAGAGTGGTGGCAGATGGGTGGCCTCAAACAAACCACGAGGTGAATAATTTTGACCTTACAACTCTCCCAAAGTGTGAGTTTCCATTTTGATCTTAATAAGAATTTACTGAGCTGTTTTATTGAATTACACTATGTGCCCTGATTGTATTTTTCCTTTACAGGGTAATCATCATAATTTCGAAACAGTACTAATAACCAGAATATTCCCTTTGGGCTAATACTTCGCATGTGAATACATGTAAGCCTATACTGTTGCTTTGTGTTTGTGATATACACATTTGGTGTAAAGGTCTATATTCCACGACTGCTCTCTTTGACTTTCTAATTTTAATTAAAAAATGTGCCTATATAAAGTCCATAAGATAATTTAGGTTAGAGGTGTGCAGGGCTGAAAAATTTGTTTAGTATCGTTTCATTTCTAAAACAATTTTTTTTTGGAATTTCGTTTCGTATTTCGGAGCTTATTTTGTTTCGTTTCATTTTGGATCGATTCGAAATTTGATATAGATTCGAAATTTGATATATCAATTCGATAGTTGATATATAAATTTGAATTTCGGATCACTAAATAAAACCCCAATTAATCAAATTTTGCTGTTAAAAGACAAGCTAGGGTTAAATATTAAGCCGTATCACAGATTTAGTACCAAAGGCAAATTAACAGGGACAGGGTGCTTGTGAAACCGTGAAACAAAATTAATTAGTTTAATAAAGTCGTTTACTGACAGTAGTACTACTTGTATTGTAAGTTAAGATCAATTCGATAATTGATATCAATTCGATATCGATTCTATAGTTGATATATTGATTCGAATTTTGGATTACTAATAAAAACCTCAATCAAATTTTTATTTATGATGAAAGAGTATAACGAATTAAATTCGTTAGATACCGTTTTGTTTCGAATTCGGATCAAATCGATTCGCTATTTTGAAAGTACTTCCGAAATACGAATTAACGAAATTCGTTATGAATTCCAATTCGTTACGAAACAAATGCACCCCTCTAATTTAGGTAAATTGCCGATAATACAGCTGCAAGTACCTGAGACTACATAGAATTACAAATGGTCATTGTAACTTTCAAGATTTCTGTATAACCAGTTATTTTTGTGCCATCTTTTTCTCATTGCAATAAAATGTGCGGATTTTGCTTGCTCCAAGGCTGGGTTCACACCTGAGCGTATCTCATATGCGCGTTTAACGCGTGTTTTTTGTCTGCGTTTATGAGCGTTTTTGACAATTAGAAACGAGCGTTTCTTTAAGTCTATGGCCGCAAACGCGCTGTAATACGCCCCAAAGAAGCTCCTGTACTTTGGGCATACGGCGTTTTACAGCACGTTCCTATGCACTGTAAAACTCCCAGGTGTGAACCATGCCCGTAGGAAATAATGGGATTTCAGTGTTTGAGTGTTTTACAGCGCATAGGAATGCGCTGTAAAGCGCCCAGGTGTGAACCAGGCCAAAGTGAGCTCTGATATATTGCTAATAAAGTTTTATTTGTTTGAAAGCAGGTAAACTAAAGAATTTAAGTTTTGCAATTTTGGCCGATAGTTTTATCACGTTGCTGTTAAATTCAAATGCGAGGAGGACATTATCAATCTATTTGAGTTCGCTGGCAGCTCCTGCAGCTTTAGGATACAATTTTATGTTTTATATCCTTCTGCCAAGGCTTTTATCTACTAGACTTTCACGTCTGAGCACTAAATTGATTAAATTAGGGAAAAATTGCATTGTTATAACTTCAAGTCTAGAAAACTCCGGTTGGCAGGCAATCTCCACCTGTCATCTGTCTACACCTGCACCGTTAACTCTCGCCTCCAAGACGTCTCAAGGGCAGCTCCGGTCCTGTGGAATGACTTGCCTCACCCTATCAAACTCTCCCCTGATCTTCAGGCCTTCAAGAAATCCCTCAAAACCATCTCTTCAGATTAGTGTACCACATCGCTGATGCAATTCATCCCTCTGCTCACTTACACATGACCGAAGCTGCTTCTATGGCCCCACCATTCCCAAACCGCTGGCACTAATGTAATGATCCTGCCGCCAGTAAAACTCCCCTTGTCTTCCTCAACCCCAATCCCTCTAGACTGTAAACTCCTATGAGAAGGGCCCTCTGTCAGGGTTTCCTACCGCGACCCCTGGATGGTGCTCCGGTCCCGGGCGTTGGCGGGCATTACGGCGCTCGTGGCATCCATCGTTCCTCCTCCCTCGTGGCCAGGATGCGGAGTGGACCGCGCATGCGCGCGCCTTTCCGGGCTAACAGTGAACGCCAGACGCCGGAACGCTTAGAACAGCTGACGGCGGCGCACACGTCATCAGAGACTGCCCCGGAGGTTCCCCATAAAGAGTCGCTTGTCCAAGAGTTCGGTACTAGTTTATTCTAGTCTGTTGCGAGAGAATCTTTGTTTACTATTGACCGTGATCCTGACTTTTGCCTGTAATACGACTACGCTGCCTGCTTTACTCCTTCGACCTCTGCCTGGAATACCGATTACGCTGCCTGCTTTAATCCTTCGACCTCTGCCTGGAATAACGTTTACACTGCCTGCTTTAATCCTTCGACCTCTGCCCGGAATAACGATTACGCTGCCTGCTTTAATCCTCTGACCTCTGCCTGGAAATACGACTACGCTGCCTGCGGTGCACCTGCAATTCCTGTCTGGCAGATATCGCTCAGCTCTCCTGCCGCTTCATGACAAGGTACGTCTTGCATATTGGTTCCAACACTACCTTCGTTACGTGCAACCCTGACATAATAAACTAGTCAATCATGGAACCAGCAAGTGTACCAGAGACTTTAGCCGCCATCGCTCAACAGCTCCATATACTGACTCAATCCGTACAGGCCTTGGAAGCTAACCAAACAGCGATGCAGGTACATCAAGAGTGTCTGGAACAAGGACTGACAAGCAGCGGTACCTCACGGTCTATGGTCGAGCCTCCAACACCCCCGTTGGATAACGCTGCTACAGGTCCAGAACCTTACGTATCACCACCCGAGAAATTCGACGGTGATAGAAAACAATTCCGTTGCTTTATAACGTCTTGTCAGATAATGTTCTCCCTCCAAAGACGGACCTATAATACTGACTTCGCACGAGTCAGATCCGTGATATCGTTACTGACCGGTCGGCCTCAACGATGGGCTCATCATCTGTTACGAACCCACAATCCCGTGTTAAACAGTTGGAGCACTTTCTATGAAGCCATGGAGGAAATGTATGACGACCCTCACCGGACAACAAACGCGGCTCAGGCTCTTGATAACCTGAAACAAGGGAGAAATGATGTGGAAGAATACATCACTGATTTCAAACACTTGGCTCTTGAGTCAGAATGGAATGAACCGGCTCTCATAGCTCAATTCAGGAAAGGACTGTCCGAAGCACTAAAAGACGAGCTCGCGAGAACCGGGCTCCCTTCATCATTGGACAAAACTATGTCCTTATGCATTGATATAGACCGAAGAATAAGAGAAAGGCGCGCTGAACGCGCTAGCACCCATCCAGCCACACCTACAAGAAAACCGACCATTCCACCTCCTTACATGTCGTCACAGCCAACCGATAGTGGCGACGAACCCATGCAAGTCGGAGCAGCTAGAGGGCCTTTGACGGAAGCAGAGAGATCCAGAAGGCGCTCTTTGGGCCTCTGTATGTATTGTGGCCGTGCAGGGCATCAAGTACGGGAATGCCGCGAAAAACCCAACGCCCGGATCGGTAAGCCTCTAGCCCTTCCTGCTTTTGCATCCATCAAAGGCATCTGTACTCCCATGTCCACCCACCTCATAGTACCCTTGTCATTGCAGTGGGACGACCATACAACCACGATCAACGCCATGATTGATTCCGGGGCCAGCAGCTGTTTCCTGGATACTGAGGTAATACAGACCCTTGGAATCCCTACTTCTCCGAAAAAACAGCCTTATCCCATCCAGTTGTTGGACGGGAGCACTCCCCAATCCGGTCCCGTGACCAAAGAGACTATACCTCTACTAGTCACCATCGGAGAGCAATTTCAAGACACACTCCTCTTCGATATCGTGCCCTCCCCAGTGTTTCCAGCCGTCCTTGGTCTTAATTGGCTGAGAAGACACAATCCTACTAATGATTGGACTAGGAGCACCGTTACCTTCAATCAGACGGATTGCTCTACAACCTCCGAAGGCCTTCAACTACAGACACATACCGCAGCCATGTGTGCAGACATACCTAAAGCTTATCAGGACTTACATAGTGTGTTCGAAAAGAAAGGAGCAGACGACCTACCACCTTCTAGAGCTTATGATTGTCCGATAGATCTTTTACCCGGTGCTCCCATTCCTCATGGAAGAATATACCCATTGTCCGAACCAGAATTAGAGACCCTCAAAGAATATATTTCGGAAAACTTAAAGAAAGGTTTTATACGTCCCTCAACGTCTCCAGCAGGAGCTCCCATATTCTTCGTAGGAAAGAAAGACGGAGGGCTCCGCCCTTGTGTGGACTATCGTGCCTTAAATAATATCACGATCAAAAACAAATATCCTTTGCCTTTAATATCAGAATTCATGGACCGATTAAGAACCTCATCTATATTTACGAAACTTGATTTACGTGGTGCGTACAATTTATTGAGAATACGAGACGGAGACGAGTGGAAGACAGCCTTCAGGTCCAGGTACGGACACTTCGAGTATCTAGTAATGCCATATGGTCTCTGCAATGCTCCTGCCACGTTTCAGAGATTTCTTAACGATATCTTCCAGGACATACTGGATTGTTATGTAATAATATACTTAGACGATATATTGATTTATTCTGATACCGCCGAAATACATAAGACACATGTGAGAACGGTACTGTTACGTCTATTGAAACACAAACTGTATGTCAAGTTAGAAAAATGTTTATTTGATATGCAACGTATTGATTTTCTTGGATTCATTATCACCCCCGGGCATATACAGATGGATCCCGCCAAGATAGAGGCAGTTACCGATTGGCCAGCTCCTGCCAACAGAAAAGGGGTCCAGTGTTTTTTGGGTTTTTGCAATTTTTATAGGAAATTCGTAAAAAACTTCTCCAAGATAGTTAAACCCTTGACTGACCTAACTCGTATCCATACTCGTTTTTCTTGGTCTACAGCGGCTCAAGATGCTTTCAATTTGTTAAAAAGAACTATCACTTCAGCACCTATCCTCTCGATTCCAGATCCCTCTCAACCATATACTCTAGAGGTAGATGCCTCGGCCTTCGCTGTTGGAGCAGTGTTATCGCAAAGACAGAAAGAAACAGAAATAATGCATCCCGTATCTTTTTTTCTAAAACCCTTTCCGCAGCAGAACAGAATTATGACGTTGGAGAGAAAGAATTGCTGGCAATCAAACTGTCTCTGGAAGAATGGCGTCATCTACTTGAAGGCGCTCGCCATCCCGTATCCATCCTCACCGATCATAGGAATTTGGAGTACCTACAGCAAGCACGCAGATTAAAACCAAGGCAGGCAAGATGGGCTCTTTTTTTCAGCAGGTTCGACATGCACATCACCTACCGACCTGGTAACAAAAACGGGAAGGCCGATGCCTTATCAAGAGCTAATGATAACATACAAGTAATCAATAACGACTTCATACTACCCAGAACCTGTTTCGCCACGATCAAGCTAACGCTCTGGGATGTCATAAAGAAAGACTCGCCTCCCCTCGACCAAATGGTTCCTTCAATGGCACTGACCGCACAGGACGGTTTCTTGTTTCATCACCAGAAAGTATTCGTACCGTCCACCGCAGTGCTCTCTGTCCTGCAATATTGTCATGACTCCCCCCTAGGAGGTCACGGGGGCAAACACAAGACACTGGATTTGATACATCGTTTTTTCTGGTGGCCCAGTCTGCGGAAGGATACCATATCATATGTAACGAATTGCCCAGTATGCATCAGAGCCAAAGTCTCTCATCAACGTCCACAAGGTTTGCTCCAACCATTGCCTGTTCCTCATATTCCATGGGAGGATATATCTATGGACTTCATAGTTGAGTTACCCCTCTCCGCCGGGTATAACACTGTAATGGTAGTGATTGACAGATTTTCCAAGATGGCTCATTTTTTACCCCATACGGGGATACCTACAGCAGCACAAACCGCGACTTTATTTATAAAAGAAATATTCCGTTTACATGGTTTGCCCTCTACCATTATATCCGATAGAGGGTCTCAATTTACTTCCCTTTTTTGGAAGTCTTTTTGTAAAACACTCCATATGCAGCAGAGTCTATCAACGGCCTATCATCCTCAGACCAACGGTCAGACTGAACGAACCAATGGTACCCTGGAACAGTATCTACGCTGTTTCACCTCTCATCTCCAGGACGACTGGGCGGATCTCTTACCCATTGCTGAATTCGCATACAACAATCAGATCCATCGTTCTATCAAATGTTCTCCGTTCTTCGCCAACTACGGTCAGCATCCGGTAATGTTTCCTGGTTCGCCTTTAGTTAGCCATATTCCTTCCTTGGATCAACGTATGGCCTATATACACGACGGCTTCAAACAAGTGAGAGCTGCTCTTCTGTCCGCTCAACGTTCATACAAACGTTATGCGGATCGCCGCCGGGTCCCTGCTCCCCTATACAAAATAGGCGATTTGGTATGGCTGTCCTCCAAGCATGTGACGCTAAATTGTCCTTCACGAAAATTGGGGCCTCGCTTTTTGGGTCCCTTTCCGATTGACAGAGTTGTGTCATCTTCGGCAGTAAGGCTACGTCTGCCCGTTGAGTACAAAGTCCACCCGGTGTTCCATGTATCTCTCCTTCATCCGTCGAATCCGGATCCGTTCCCTGGTCGCACCCCTTCTCGTCCAGGTCCTGTGGTGGCTGTGTCCGAGGATGAGTATGAAGTACAAGAGATATTGGATTCTCGTTTTCGACGTCGTCGCCTGGAATATCTAGTTCACTGGACTGGCTATGGTCCTGAGGAGGACTCCTGGGTTTCTGCCGCTGACGTCCACGCTCCTGATCTTGTTGAAGCTTTTCACGTGGCTCATCCGACGCGCCCCCGGAGGGGTCGCCTTGTTGGGGGGCTCTGTCAGGGTTTCCTACCGCGACCCCTGGATGGTGCTCCGGTCCCGGGCGTTGGCGGGCATTACGGCGCTCGTGGCATCCATCGTTCCTCCTCCCTCGTGGCCAGGATGCGGAGTGGACCGCGCATGCGCGCGCCTTTCCGGGCTAACAGTGAACGCCAGACGCCGGAACGCTTAGAACAGCTGACGGCGGCGCACACGTCATCAGAGACTGCCCCGGAGGTTCCCCATAAAGAGTCGCTTGTCCAAGAGTTCGGTACTAGTTTATTCTAGTCTGTTGCGAGAGAATCTTTGTTTACTATTGACCGTGATCCTGACTTTTGCCTGTAATACGACTACGCTGCCTGCTTTACTCCTTCGACCTCTGCCTGGAATACCGATTACGCTGCCTGCTTTAATCCTTCGACCTCTGCCTGGAATAACGTTTACGCTGCCTGCTTTAATCCTTCGACCTCTGCCCGGAATAACGATTACGCTGCCTGCTTTAATCCTCTGACCTCTGCCTGGAAATACGACTACGCTGCCTGCGGTGCACCTGCAATTCCTGTCTGGCAGATATCGCTCAGCTCTCCTGCCGCTTCATGACAAGGTACGTCTTGCATATTGGTTCCAACACTACCTTCGTTACGTGCAACCCTGACACCCTCTGCACCTCTTGTTTCCATCATATGTCCGTTTATCTGTATCTCGTTCCCTTTGGTTATTGTAAAGCGCTGCGGAAACTGTTGTCGCTATATAAATGATGACAATAATAATAATCATCAGTTGTGTCACATTATGCTAGAATGCATCCAGTGTGCCTTTCAGGCAATACTAGAAACACAATTCTGGAATCTAATTTTCTAAAAATAAAATGATTTTATCATTTTAACGTAATTAAAACAAGTCTGGTCACTTAACTGGAAAAAAACACAACAAATTTAATAATCTACTGCAAACCCTGTGGAGAGGCATTATTACCTCTCAGGAATCTTTGTGGTTTTGGTGGATGGTCATGTAATGGATAAAAGGTCACTGTGGCTACATTTTGCTCTTTGCTTTGGCAATGAGTAGTTTATAGTGCTGATATGGACAGGTATGAAGTTTGAAACAGATTTATCTATATACATTCATCAATGAAGTAGCACATGTCCCTGACCCTTTATCCTTCACACTCTCTCATGAGACAAAAATGTTCTTGTTGGCTTAAACTTTTTGTTGAATATACACATGGACCTTATTTCGCTTGTCGAGGGACTGACTGTGGGGAACTCAAAAATGAAATAAAATAATTAAATTACCTGTTTTGATAATATTTGTTTATCCGCTCCATTTAAATCTAAATGGAGCGGATAAACAAATATTATCAAAACAGGTGATTTAATTATTTTACTTTATTTTTGAGTTCCCCACAGTCAGTCCCTTCACCATGACCCTTCACCCCCTTGTTTCTCACTGTAATTGTAAAGGGTCATCCAGACGTGGACCCCTTGCTTGATGTGCCTAGAAGGGTGTCAGCTATACCCTCCTGACGAGGCCCAATAAGGCCGAAACGATCGTCGGGGGTTGCTGCACCTCTCGTGCAGGGATGACGTCCTTGGCAATCAGCACTGGCCACCCTTTCTGGGTGAGAGCAGGCTGATTTGCATATGGAAAATTCATCCCTGTAATGGCACAAGCAAGCTAAAACCTTGTTTGTGAGACCTGAGCAGGCACCCACCGTAGAGCAGGCCATTGTGCTGTTGCTCGTTCTCAGGACCCTCACAAACACCCCCTTGTTTCTCACCTTCACCAAAATATACTGTTTATGAGAAAAAAAGTCAAAACTTAGCAGGTTTTAATGCAGAAGTGGGGGAGATACAAACAAATATCCATTTTGAGACTATAAACTAGTAAACCTCAGCCCACCTCTTTTATAAATGTTATTAAATATTTGAAAGAACCTTTCGAAAACAAACACAATACAAAAATATCAATAAATAATATATACTAAAAATAGCTAATTAATACTATATTCCTTATAACTACACTATAAATGAGCAAATGAACCACATGGAAGTTTCTCTCCTGCAAACCTACTTTAGGCAAAAATTATTATTTAAACCCTCAGATTTATATACATTTTTTTAGCTAGACACAGTGGTTCCCAACCGCGGTCCTCAAGTCCCCCTAACAAGCCAGATTTTAAGGATCACCTTAGGGAAATGCAGACTGAGTCCTGCAATCACTGAACAGCAAATCATATCACCTGTGCTGTGCTTCACATATCTGGAAAACCTGGCCTGTTGGCTGTACTTGAGGACCACGGTTGGGAACCACTGATCTAGAGCAACTCTTTAATGGGACACTACCACCAAAAAATGAAATATCCTTTTTAGATTATTTTATGTTGCTAATATCTTACATGTGCTTTGTTTTTCTCTTGTTGTTTAGTTAAAGAAAATATTTTACTCTATATGTGTCATTGGGTGCATCCATCATGTATTCTTTTATGTTGTAAACTGCCCCCCTCTGTATCTTTACCTTACTTGGTCTTCAATTTGTGGGTCTGGTCATAGAATGGAGTCTATGGGTGGATCACAGACACAAATTATTGCATTGTGTGCAATGTATCCAAAGGAGATCACCAGGGGGTAGATTAGAAATCTCTTAAAATCCCTGTTTTATCTCAGTCAGCTGCCAGCTTTTATCTGGAGTAGCAGAGAATAACAATACACCCCCTGCTGCCTTATCTAAACATTCCACCTCATTAACTGTTAAATACTGTTTAAGATAATGTACAGCCATGAGGTAAATGTTTAGCACAGATTTTGGTAAAGGTTGCATCATGGGAAAACTCCACAAAATGGAAATAGGAGATAAAAACACAAATTTTAGTTTTTCTTTTTACATGCATTTACTTCAGTCAATGAAAAAACCAGCAGCATGTGGTTTATAAGGTGGTTTGGTTTGTAATTCACAAGTAATCTAGTTACAATTTAGGTAAGTGGTATTGTCCCTTTAAATAAAAGAAGAGTGTGGCCCACAACCCTCTTGCTAGTGGTCCAAGAGGCATGGGTTCCCTACCAGTCCTGACCTGTTGCAGAGAGGACAGTATATTTATTTCACTCAAACCTGGTTATGTCAAACTCTGCTTTAAGCTTTTATAGTGATAACATATAAATACATATTATGGGTTTTTAAGGCTATTTAGGAAGCACATTAATGAATAGACTTGATAAGTCCAGAACAGAAAGGGCCTTACTACAATCATCACGCTAAAACCCGGGACGCCTAGGAGGAAAGCCTGCATGTTTCTCCTTAGCATCCCCATTTTAGGGTGATATTACAGGGCAGGGGTAATCCAGCAGCCTGCACCATAACATGGCGCTAAACCTCGGGATGCTCGAGGCAGTGCTAAACGCTACCGCGAGCATCCCCTTCATGGAGTCCATGAGACTCCATTGAGGCTTCCACTGCCAGTCACATGACCTGCAGGATCTTGCCTCTCGCGACATTCGACAGGTCGGCGGAGTGATTGCAAAGGGAAGCTGGGGGACCTTTCCCCCCAGTCTCACTCTGCTCCTGGCGGCCAGAAGAAGTGGATCGAGCCGCCGTTCTCACCGCGGGATGAGACGCAAGTATCTGATTTTTGGTGTTTTTTTTTATGCAGAAGTTGAATCAGTTAGCAACAGGTCCTAGCTTTGGGAAACTTTTCAGTAATCGCAGCGGGACGCTATTAGCGTTAGGACTTTTTAATCCTAACGCTGATTAACTCTTTGTGCTCCTCATGTTAAGCATAGGGAGCGCAAAGTACAGTAAGATCGCGCTGAAAAGCGCAATCTCCGAATCGCTAACGGGTTTTTAACCCGTTAGCATTCGGAATGTAATATGGTCGGCCACTTAACCTAATGTTATCGCTCGCACAGCTGAGCGCTAATGTCAGCGTTGGGAATGTAATAGGGCCCGAAGCATTTGGATTTTTTGTTACTCCTTTAACTGCATGGAGAGAGCCTGTGGAGACATGGGTTCGATCCCGACGAGCACCTCTCCAGTAAGTGTCCTTGGGCAAGACACCTAACGGTACATACTCGCCACCCAGGACATACTTGAAAACTAGGGAAATCTCAATGTATCCTTCCTGGTAAAAAAAAACGATGACGGGTGCTTTATTTACATGATCTTGTTGCAGTAACAGCATTGCTTGAAGCAAGAAGTTGACTATATTTCCACTTCTTTTCCTCCCAAAATAGCAATTTAAAAAGTAAACTGGAGAATTCACCGTAATCTATACCAGCAAACCAAATCTCCCGGAGCTGGAGGCCGTGCTGGAAGAACAATTCACAGAGGTAGAAAAGTGGATCAAACACAACAAACTTTTTTTAAATACTGACAAAACTGTAACGATGCTCTTTGTAACAAAACATAAACTACATAAATTGCAAAATCCCCATCTATGTGTTGGGACAAAATGAAATGGCACGCTGACCACAGTCACTTCTCTCAAATATCTAGGTATGTGGTTGGACCCAAATCTATCCTTTGGCCCCCACATCGAAAAACTCTCATCTAAACTTTTCCCCAAACTAGGTGCCCTGTACAGAAACAAATCCTGCCCGAGCCCCGCGGTAAGAAAGCAGATTGTACAACAAATGCTTATGCCGGCTATTGATTATGGAAATGTAGTGTATGCAGCCGCCCTGCAAACACACCTTCATAAACTTACTACATTGTATAACTCATTTTGACGCTTTGTGCTACAATGTAACTACATGACCCACCATTGTGACATGTTAAAAAAACGAAATTGGCCATCGCTGGAGTCTAAACGCACCCTTCACCTTTCCAACCTGGTGTTTAAGAGCTTTTCTTGTAAGCTGCCACCCTATCTGAATAGACTGCTTCCCCCAGCAGTTCCCTCATCCTATAACCTCCGATCCAGGACCAGTACCTTACTTGCAATACCACAATACAAAAAGACAGTGGCTCGGTACTCATTTTCCTACAGAGCACCACAATTATGGAATAACCTCCCAGACGCCGTCAAATCTTTACCCAGTCTAAAGTCACTCAACAGCTCCCTATTAACATACCTCAATATAGAATGCACCTGTAAACATGTAACATAATGACTATTTCCTACATATTTATTTTCTGTTAATCTGTATATTTGTGTTTTTTTAATATCTTGCATTGTATTACTTTGTATTTCTGTAACAACTGTAACATTTTAATGTTCTTGAACCCAGGACATACTTGAAAACTAGAGAAATCTCAATGTATCCTTCCTGGTAAAATCCTTTTATAAATAAAATAAAATAAATATATTAAGAAAATCACAAAATTTAGAATCCAGAAACAGCAGAATGTAAGAGTGCTTGGCTAATATCATTTTCACAGATTCCCCGTGCATCTCCTAGTTTGATAATACACACCAGTATTATTATTCTTTATTTATATAGCGCCTGCATATTCCGCAGCGCTGTACAATGGGCACAATATAGACAGGGATTGAATTTCAAAGTTGCTTTTTAAACAAGTTTAGTGTTTCTTGTAATTCTCAAGGATAAGAGTACTTAGAGTAGGTGCAAACCTACAGTCACCATCCAAGCATTAGTAACTGCATAAACAAATACATCCAGTAATTATGTCATTGTCCCAGGCTTGGTTCTGAAGTTGCACTCATATACTAACAACAGAGACATCCTGTTCTCACTTTCCATTGTCAGTCCTACTCAAAAGACTGTTTTATGACTATGGAAACAACTCTGTAATCTTATTATAGTGTGGAATGTAAATGACATCTTTAAATCATTTCCCAGTTCTGTTTCTTCAATATGTTTTACAATTTTATCTTCTTTTTTGTTTTACATATAACCCGTTAAAATAAAAGATGAGATTCATCTCTTAGTACAAACATTACATTATGTTTTTTGAGTCACATCATATAAATAACTGAAGTTGTTGATTGTTGGAAAGAGTTCTTTGGATTATGCTGTTACACGTTAGTATGATTAACAAATTGTTGAATGCTGCAGTAAAGCCATGACGAGCCGCGATGATGAGTGATGATGTCAGGGCAGTGCCTGATGTAATAAATACAGTATATGTTGACTGCTTGTGCTTTGTACTATGTACATATGTAGTAATGCCAATGGCATTAAACTGTGGGTGCCATCATTTTATTAATTCATTGTACAAATAATCATTGCAGATGGTCTCATAAGTAAAAGATAGTGAGAGGGATACTGTGATGCTTCCTTGGCACATTCTATGATGAAGAGGAGCCGAATTAATGTGTCCAGAGATAAAAATATCATCATTCTACTCAAGGTCTACTTAGAAGATGGAGATAGAAGACATCTAAATGATACAAATGTATTTACATTTGCTTATTATGTGAAATATCCGTAAAATGCAGTAAAAAGGAAGGGATTGGTTACCATGAAAAGCATGTTGGACTGTATTTGGAGAGCTACATTATTATTTATTAAGCCCCAACACATTCTGTAGTGCTGTACAAAAGATGCAATGGGTAAAGAGTAGACAGGACAATTCTACAATACATAGAGGAGGCAGGTCAGTGTTCCTGCCAGCAGATACAGGAGGCCATGAGGACCCTATTCCTGTGGGAATTTACAATCTCGAGGGTGAGGGGATTAGAAACAGGAGGGGGGACTGCAGTGATGAGTTAATGCAGGGAGAGGTGAGGACCGTTTTTGGGTTGGTCAGATATCTTGATACGAAGTCAGGTGGTAGACATCTTTAAACAGAAGGGTCTTTAGGGAGCGTTTAAATGAAGCCAGATTTGGGGAGAGTCTGATATTGCGAGGAAGCGCGTTCCATAGGGTCGGCGCCGCGCGAGAAAAGTCCTGCAATCTGGCATGTGAAGAGGTAATGATGGAGGAAGCCAAGAGCAGGTCATTGTTTGATCTTGGGGGACAGCCTGGGGTGTATCTTGTGACTAGTGAAGACAGGTAATGACTTGAGGAGAGGCATTAGTGAGGGTTTGTAGGTCAGGGTGAGTAGTTTGAATTAATTAGTGTCATTCATTAGGACTTTTGTTTTATTCTCCTCTAAAATCAATGTACTGTATTTGATCTTATAAAATAACATCCTTAAAATAGCAACAAAACAAGCCTTTAGTAGAACCAGCGGTGAGACACTAAATGAGATATCTATTAGTACCAATTACAAATAGCCATACTTCTGTATGTTACTATTGATTAAATGTACAATTATTAACAGTGTATTTTTCTAAACTTTTATGACTACAGAATCTGCAATTTTTGCAGCTTTGGTGGTAAAGCCAAATGAATACCTGGTACAGTGATGCAACTGGAAACTATAAGGCACCGCAGCCTTAATTCTTAGAATAAGTGGCTTCCAAGCCACCAATACTAAAGGATTAATGTACCATTTTTTGATGATAAACATCTCTTTTAGATGTGCTGTAAGCATGTAGTCTACTGGAAGGTTGACTGTTTTTGACATCTCATATTCTTCTGAAAAAAATCCAAATTTGATTTAGTCTTGCTCAAACATAAGTCAGATCCCTAATTAAGCTATTGTAGTGCTGGGTTAAAACACTGTTGCTGTAGTACTTATTTTTGGCCACCAGAGGGAGACAAGCGCAATGTAAGACACTGGACAATGGGACTACATTTTCTAGCATGCTTTGCGGCGGGAACAGGAAGTGGGTGAGCAGGAGAGACTTACATCCGCAGCCTCGTGGGGAGAACGCGCAGAGGAGTGAAGAGAGTAAGACGCACGTGAGACAGACAACGATCGTGACCAGGCCGGAGCACAGGTGCGGCCTTGCAGAGCTGGAGATCGATTCACTTTACTTGCCAAAGACCTATTGATCCACTGCTGAGAAGTTTACACAGATACAGAGTATGCTGAAGGACCCCGAGTTAGGAGACCGCAGATGATCTAATGGGAGTGCAGGCGGTGAGCTGAGCATCTTGTGGCAGAAACAGACAAGCAAGACAGCGGATCCGGTGACACAGAGTCCCAGTCAGATCGGTCGGAGATACGTCCTGGGTCGAGCAGAGCGCAGAGTATCTGGCAGATGGGTGAGAGGCCTTCCCGGCCACAGTAAAAATAATAGAGCACGCTGCAGTTTTGTCAAAACCTACAGGGCCCCAATGTGACTAGTCGAAGACACATTGAAATCATTCACTGGCCAGTTGAATCTTGTACCCGGGTACCAATACACGCATACACGTACACTTTCTTGGGACACAACCTGTACGGGACTCACACTCCAACCACGAAGGGGTTAAAATTCCTTTTTCTTTTCCGCTGCGTGTTTCTCGCATTACAAACTACTGTAAATATGTATACGTATACCGTGCTGCTCTTTATATGCCAGTTTATTCAGTAAACTATATAACTTATAAAATCCACAACAATGCTGGTGTATATTTATTCCCTAGTGCGGGGAGACTGACCCAAGGTTTAAATTCAGCGGCTCCTCCGGGATTGAGCGTTACACGTGGGGGCTCGTCCGGGATTCAGTCTCTGGAAAAAACGCATTTAAAGGGTTAAATATGGATCCAGAAGAAGCAGCAGAGTGGTGTAAAGCACAAAGTGGCCAGTTAGGGTTGAGTGTAGTAATGGACATTCCTGCAGGCACCTGGGCAGAAGAACAGATCCGCCAGGCCGTGGCGGCATTGGCACCTGACCAGCAGGGATTCATAGTAGTATTCAGCGCTGCGGAATATGCTGGCGCTTTATAAATAATGAATAATAATAAAAATAGTGGACGTTAAAGTGAACCCAGAGACTTCTCACACATATGTTCTTTTTGAGTGGAGAAAGGGTGTTCCAGTGTGTTTTCAGGGCGCGAGTGTGAAGCTGACTGACGATGTGGAAGTTCGACTGGTCCAGCCAAGTACGCCACGTGGTGATCACGCGAATGTTCCCGTGACTAGACCAACAACATCAGGAGACGAGATCCCCGATGCTACCCCAACTACAGGGTTCCCTCCTGCTACATTCTTTACCACTATGGGGAAGCTGGTGGAAACGTTGGCCCTAAACTCAGCCGCGTCTGCAAATTACGGGTATCGCAAGTTGGGGTTCTGTTCGGGTAAGGTCCCTGTGCCAGCTGGAGAAGAGGACTTTGACACTTGGATAGATCAGGCAGTGCAAGCAGTGGAAGAATGGGAAGTTGCTGACACCGTGAAGAGACAAAGGTTGGTCGAGAGCCTAAGAGGTCCTGCTTCAGATGTCATCTGAAATCTGAAAAGAGACAAGTCAGGCTGCACTGCTGCGGAGTATCTAGAAGCTTTACAGGAAATTTTTTGGGGGAGTGGAGGATTGTGCCGAGCTTATCCACAAGTTCTCTCACACCTACTGTATCAAAAGGGAAGAGAAAAGTTGTCCACCTATGTCTGGCGGCTGGATAAAATCATCCATCAGGTCATTCTCAAAGGAGGCATGGAACCGAGTCATGCAAGCGGAGCTTTGATGGATCAAATTTTCAAAGGAGCACTCCCACTGGATCCCATAATGTTGAAATTTCAGACTAGATACCAGAGCAAGAGACTGACCTATTCCAAACTGGTCAAAGCTATCCGAGAAGAAGAGGCTTTAATTAAGGCTAAAACGATTGCTAATGCTTCACATGCAGTTTTCACTGCAGAAGTAGAAACTCTTGGTGTAGCAGACATACAGACTGAAGTGATGGCTTTGAAAACTCTGATGTTGAAAATGATAGAGTTGATGACGTTGCTGTCTGCTAGGATTGCCGTACCTGAAGAGGGAGAGGCAGTGCGGAGTGTTCCTGCTGGAGAACCCTCTGGGTCATTGATCTGCTGTGGGGGGGTTGGCCGCTATCGACGTGACTGCCCCAGCCCACCCAAACCGCGAAGAGGATGGACGTTTCTAGTGGATTTACGAATGACAAGAGCGGCTGTGGTTCCTATCAAGGGGTTTTCAAATGAGGCGCAAGAAGAAAATGTGCCCACACGCTCGAGAAAAAGATGTTTTGGCTGCAGGGAAAAGGGTCATTTCAGGGCTCAGTGCCCAAAAATGAGGCCCGTAAAGAGATCGGTCGAAGAACTCCTGAAGGCCTTGAAGGAGCAGTCGCCTGTCTTGCAAGTGGAAAATTTTGTAGGACCCCGGTTGAATGAGCAAACTGGGTCCCCACCTTGTACTACAGCGGAGAAGTTCCCTGACAAGTTGATCGTTCCTTCATCCTTCATCCCAGTCCAAGTGGAAGGGGTCTACACAAAGGCTCTTCTAGATTCAGGTGCTCAAGTAACTCTGATTTACCGAGACTTCTATCAGAAACATTTGAAGCATATACCCCTGAAGAAGTTGAAGGATCTCGAAATCTGGGGTATGGGGACTGAGAGGTTTCCCTATGATGGATATCTACAGGTGAAGCTGGAATTCAGTTCAGCGACCGTTGGACAACTGGGAGTATGTGACACGTTGGCCATTGTGTGTCCTCGTCCCTCGGGAGCTAATCAAAGTTCTATGATAGTGGGGACGAACACTGACTTAGTGAGACGTTTTCTAACCCCGCTGGTGAAAGAAGAGAGTCCTGCTCCCAAGAAGGCACACTCAATGTCACGGCCGGTATGTCAACGGATGGTCGAAGAACAGAGAGCCCCTGCAGAAGTGAGGCGGCTGAGGAAAGCGGAAGGGACAGAGAAGGTTATGCAGTCCAGAGAAGTCCCTGAAATAATCTCTACAAGAGTTTTGAAACGGACAAGTGGAAGAGTTTCTGTATTTTGTCTGACTCTTCAGTAAATTTGAAGACACGGATGTCAATCGGGCGAATGGCTTCTGTTAAGCCCCTCTCCAGTACCGATCTAGGGAGGCGAGTGAATAAAGCGATTCAAGCTGAAAGGTTCCACCCTAAAGATGATACTCCTATCTCGTTCAAGTGGAAGAAGCGGGCTCAGTCTCCAATACTCAAGTCGGAAAATTCGTTCTCCAAGTATGAGGTTGATGTGGGATGCGCTAAGAGCACTAAACACCACATTCATCTCCAGGATGAGAAGACTTGTCGAGAAAGGTCAAGAAGAGTTCCATTGGGAGGCCTAGTTGAACCACAGAATCAAAGCCCAAAACATTCTGTCCGACCCCCTCAAAGACTCACCTACGACTCACCAGGACATAGCACTGAAGAGGCCGTCACCACAGTGCGAAGGTTGCCCGAAGTGTCTGCTATGTTAGCTGAGGTAGTCAAAAGCATGAGTCAACTTGAGGAAGTGTATCTGACTCATTGTATGCTTGCTGCTGAGCCTGTATATGTTGCCTAATGTTATGTTGAAATGTAATGTAACTGTTATACCTCCTTGGAGAGACCCAAGAGTTCTAGGAGGGGGAGAGTGTAGCGCTGGGTTAAAACACTGTTGCTGTAGTACTTATTTTTGGCCACCAGAGGGAGACAAGCGCAATGTAAGACACTGGACAATGGGACTACATTTTCTAGCATGCTTTGCGGCGGGAACAGGAAGTAGGTGAGCAGGAGAGACTTACATCCGCAGCCTCGTGGGGAGAACGAGCAGAGCGCGCAGAGGAGTGAAGAGAGTAAGACGCACGTGAGACAAACAACGATCGTGACCAGGCCGGAGCGCAGGTGCGGCCTTGCGGAGCTGGAGATCGATTCACTTTACTTGCCAAAGACCTAGTGATCCACCGCTGAGAAGTTTACACAGATACAGAGTATGCTGAAGGACCCCGAGTTAGGAGACCGCAGATGATCTAATGGGAGTGCAGGCGGTGAGCTGAGCATCTTGTGGCAGAAACAGACAAGCAAGACAGCGGATCCGGTGACACAGAGTCCCAGTCAGATCGAGCGGAGATACGTCCTGGGTCGAGCAGAGCGCAGAGTATCTGGCGGATGGGTGAGAGGCCTTCCCGGCCACAGTAAAAATAATAAAGCACGCTGCAGTTTTGTCAAAACCTACAGGGCCCCAAAGTGACTAGTCGAAGACACATTGAAATCATTCACTGGCCAGTTGAATCTTGTACCCGGGTACCAATACACACATACACGTACACTTTCTTGGGACACAACCTGTACGGGACTCACACTCCAACCACGAAGGGGTTAAAATTCCCTTTTCTTTTCCGCTGCGCGTTTCTCGCATTACGAACTACTGTAAATATATATACGTATACCGTGCTGCTCTTTATATGCCAGTTTATTCAGTAAACTATATAACTTATAAAATCCACAACAGTGCTGGTGTATATTTATTCCCTAGTGCGGGGAGACTGACCCGAGGTTTAAATTCAGCGGCTCCTCTGGGAGTGAGCGCTACACTATCTTTATTAGGCATGTTACTTCTTGTGTTATATGACGACAGAACAGGCTCACTATTGTCGACTAATTTTGTGTCCATGTCATCACTTCAGAATGACATTCCTTCCATAGGCCCTTGGCTCTGTTGGATTTTTTTCCTCATATTTGGGGGATGGGACGAGGCATTCATATGTTTGTCACTACAGTGTGCCTAAAGATAATTAAAAACAGAATGTGACTTAAAAAAAGGAAAACCCCTTGAGGCCAAACGACTCCAGCTTATTTACTTTTAAAACAACAGGACATATCCCTTTCTTGTCTGGTCTGCCGAATGTAGAAGTTGTATTTATCTGAAGAGATAAACCTCATCCATAAACCATACTATTTACTTTTCAAACACAGCCCTTCTAAAGTTAATTGGTCATTTATCAATCCGCACCATTCTTTCACACTACACAAACACTTTCAGATCGGCATGCATTCTATTTTGTGTTCAAGTTGGCTTTGAGAACATTAGCATTTGTGGTGCGTAGTTGGGATTCCGTCAGCTTAGATTTTAGAGCCAATAGCATAATCGGAGATATGTTTTTTTGTCTTTTTTTAGAAAGTATTTTACCAGAAAGGATACATTGAGATTTCTCTTGTTTTCAAGTATGTCCTGGGTGGCAAGTATGTACCGTTAGGTGTCTTGCCCAAGGACACTTACTGGAGAGGTGCTCTTGCTGGGATTTGAACCTGTGTCTCCACGGTCTCCACAGTCACAGAGCAGTGATGTTACCTCTACTCCACCCAGACGGTTAATAATTATGGGAAGTAAATGGGAATTATTGACCATTTTACCTAATTTAACTTGTCATGATGAGTAGTATGTGTCCCCCTCACCCAGGTGTTCCTGGCCACTGGGACACCTTTGAAAGCAAAGGCATAGAGAGTTATCTGAGTGGCTGCATGCACACTAGTGGCGTAGACACCAAATCTAGTGGGGATAACGTCTAAGTTGGTTCCTGCACCTAGGAGCTGCAAGAGTGGATAGAAGATCATAGCTCTTGACAAAAAGGTGAATTTTACAACTCAAGACAAAAATGAGGAGGAAAAAAGTGTGGATCAGCAGAGGTTAAAAATCACCCCTTCTTCCCACACCCCTTTAAGTGATATGACTAGAGCTGAGCTGAAGCTGTGATTTACAACCACCATCATTGACATTCTCACCTAAGCAAAACCATGGTGATAGAATGTGAAGGTTATATGTATTGGCAGATCCCATTCCTCCCACTTACTCATCTAATATTCATCCTCAGAGCATCCACTCAAAGATGGCTAATGTTTCTGTGCAGAAATTAAGTTGTGATCCTCACTTATTCAGGCACCACTGAAGGATATAACAAGTGTTATCTTGAATGGTCGTCAGCTCTTAAAAGCTATGATTGGCATGGTGTGGACAGGAGTTATTACATGTGTAACTGTGTTGCAAAGTATTGTTTTAGAGTAAACATGATGGGCCCTATTACAATCTTTGTGCAAACGTCTGCGCCGGCGCAAAAACGCATTAACGCGAGGGGTAAAACCCTTTGCGCTGAACGTCGTATTACAAAGTCAGCGCAACAAACGCGCGTTATCGTCTACCGCGGGTGAACCTGCGTGAACCCTTTGCGAGTGTACTGTACTGCGCGCGTCCTATACTTAACATTGTGAACGCAAATGCGTTTGTGCACTGGTACGCGGATGGTATTACAATCTATGCGCAGTTTGTAACGCACAGCCTTTGCGCGCATATTTAAGCAACTCCTAAAAGCTGGTGTTAATGGCAAATTCTATCAACCTGGCCGAAACCAAATACACCAGCCCAAAAAAAAATACGCAGCATAGTATAGTTACACATTCTACTCATACCAAACCAATAAAATGGAGAAGTTGTGTGTGCATTTATTATTGCTGCAGCATATATACTCTGACTTTGACAGGCGCAAAAACTTAACGTGAGATAATTGTGGTTCTTAATTCTGATTGGCTGAATCGCGTGAAAAAAACAATTTGCACACTGATTTCTGCGTGCAATGTTGCTTTGCGCGCGTTTGTGTGCGTCCGTTTTACCCACGTTATTGGTCGACGGATGAAAAAATGCACAAGGATTGTAATTCCAGCGTTGATTTACACGCATTAAAGTTTAGACTTTAGAGTTTAAACTTTTACTTAACCCCTTCACTACCAAGTGATTTTCCAAAAAACATTGCCAGGAATGAGTGTTTTTTTGAAAAATAATTGTTACTTACTTATATAGTAAGAAATATTTGACAATATTCCCAGTGTATTTCTTATTGTAATAACCTATTTGGCAGGCACATGGCACCATGTACGCGTCAAATGGAGTTACATCAGTTTGAGCTGCAGCTTGTGGTTCCCTGCATCGAATACTGAAAGTCTGATATGTCATGGCACTCATCAGCTGATTTGAAACAGTTTAAGCACCTCAGGCATTATTCCCACAGGGCTAAAACCTTGGGGCACCTTCTGCAGCCCAAAAGCAAACGAAATTCGTTTGCAGCAAACATTATTTCATTTGCTTTTGTCCTTCAGAGCTGCAGATCGAGGAAACTCGATATCGGGAACTGATGGTGCCTTTGAAGTCCTGTGCTATCTTGATCTCGGTAGTGAAGGGGTTAAACTAAAGATAATAGTCATTAATGTATGAATCTGTCCTAGGGAAATCAGTGATTCAGATTCCCCCATATATGTCCCACTACCCCCTCCCCCATCCCATATAACCTCCCCATATGCTTTGGCAATGCCAATAAAGCTTATTTGAATTTGAATGCCTTCAGTTCAGTAGAAAGATTTTATCATTTGACCTCGCGGCTGTTCCCCTGGTATTTTGAGCTGGTAAGATTCTTCTTCATTTGTGTGAAGATCTTTTGATGTGGGTTTGTGAGGCATGTATAAAATTCTTCACCTTCCCAAACAGTGATAAAACCTCTGTAAAACCTTGATGCTGTATCAGTGATTGACATTGATAATGTTGCAAGAAACATTCAGCTAGAAAATATCCTGAAATTCTTAACAAAATAAAAGATAAACATAGATGTACTCTATAGTTTATTAACCCTTTCAGGGCCGGCGCAAGACATTGTGTTGCCTGGAGCGAAGAATGAAATGCTGCCCCCACCCAAAAAAAAAACACGCAGCGTGTATCAGCGTATCACAGTGCACCACAGCAATAAAATTCAAACACTCATACATACCGTACATTAGAATTTTATTGCTGTGGAGCTCTGTGACACAGTAATGTTAGGTGTGTATAAGTGTATAACTGAGCTAGTAAATCAGACAACTGGGTGCCAGTGAACAACAGCTCTGCATATTGTTAATTAGATTTAAATTTTTATACTCATAGTTGTACTGCTAATAGTAAGTTAAACTCACAGAATTGTATATACCCAGCAGAGCCCAGAATCTGATATACCCAGCAGAGCCCAGAATCTGGTATACCCAGCAGAGCCCAGAATCTGATATACCCAGCAGAGCCCAGAATCTGATATACCCAGCAGTGTTTCACATACCCAGCAGAGTTTCACATACCCAGCAGTTTCACATACCCAGCCGTGTTTCACATACCCAGCAGTGTTTCACATACCCAGCAGAGTTTCACATACCCAGCAGTGTTTCACATGCCTAGTAGAGTTTCACATACCCATCAGTGTTTCACATACCCAGCAGAGTTTCACATACCCAGTAGTGTTTCACATACAGTAATTCAGCAGAGTTTCACATACCCAGCAGGGACCCGACGAGAGGAGAGACGTTGCCGCAGTCTGGAGGATTCGCCCAGACGTGCACTGCAATAATCACGCGCTTCCATTCTAGACCCGGCTGGCCGCATGTGTGTGTGCACCACCCACACACATGAGGCCAGCTATGCCAGGAATGGAAGTGCAGGATTACGGCGTGTGTGGGCGGATCCTCCTAAGGCTGCTGGGTGCCATTCACTTAGCGGTGCTGCTAAAGTAGATCCCGCCGATAAAAATAATAGTGCAGCAGCGCCGGTGGCTAAAATTTTCCACCCCAGAATTTCTGCCGCCTGGCGCCATTGCTCCACTCTGCACTATGGTCGGGCCGGCCCTGAACCCTTTCACTACAAAGTGCTTTTTGTTGGAAAAAAAACTATCATGACCTAGGACATACTTGAAAATACTTGGTAAAATACTTTGGGCTCTATTACATCCCTCGTGCATCGGTTTTGCACGCACGCAAATGCGCATTTGCGCGAGGACAAAACCATTTGCGCAGAACGTGGTATTTCAACGTTCGCGCAAACGATGCGCATAATCGTCTACCACGATTGACCCTACGCAAACGAATTTTCCTGCGTGCATCCTATACTTAACATGGTCAGCGCAAATGCGTTCGTGCGCTGGTACGTGGATGGTATTACAGTCTTCGCGCAACGAAAGTTTGCGCGCATTTTCGTAACGTCTTTGAAAAGCAGGTGGTAACTGTAAATGTGATTGTTCTGGGCGAAACGAAATACACCAGCACGAAAAAAAATTACTGCACAGTATAGTTACACGTTCTACACATACCCAAGCATTAAAATTAATAAATTGTGTCATTGTTAATTTTTTCTTTTTTTGGCTGGTGGTTGTTAATTCTTTTTTTTCAGTTTGTAAATCTTTTATTGGAAATGGGTGATTGATGTTGGCTGAATCCCGTGACAAATCCCGTGACAAAACAGTCTGTCCACCGATTCCTGCACGCAATGTTCATTTGCGAACGGCTTTGCGCGTCGGAAGGAATCTTGAAGGAAGAAAAAATGCGCTCTGATCGTAATACCACGTTAATTTTCGCGCGATAACGTTTTTTGTCGTGCGCAAAAAACAATTTCGCTGCGCGAGCGCAATTACGCAGAGAATGTAATGGTGCCCTATATAACTAAATAAATAAATTTGAAAAATGGGATGCATAATTAACATTCAAATGGATGGTAAAATGCCAGTATTGTACAAAGACCATTACTCTGAGACAACTAAAAAATCGATTACAATGTAAATTTGCTAATTTTTCATTTTTCACATATATTCATTCATCCATTAAAGAAATGTTGTTAGGATGAAAGGTTCTAAACTCTAAATGATGTCCCTTATCATGCACAATCTCACAAAAATCTGCATTTTTAACATACAGACAGTAATGGCATTTATGTCAAATACAGTAACTGTGATAAAGATCAGAGATCTGACCATTTTATTACCTACTTATGGGGATTTATAGTGATCGCTAAGAGATTATTAACAATACAGCGTCCACAAAATACCAATAGAATATATCTGTATGTGAAATAATGCCTGTGAATGGAAATTACAATAACACTATCAGGTCTATTCAAAGAAAGGTGAAAACCAGGAGAACTGTCAGGAGAAGAGAACAATCTAGACCAAATAGCCGATTTGGAAAGTGAGATAAATGGGAGAATTTTACTGGTTTGGCTATAATGACCTAGAATTTTCACTTTTCCAGTCATTCTCCCGAGTTTCACCTTTAATGAATAGACCTGACTGTTTCTGAACTGTACAGGGATTTTCAGTCATTATAACCCCCTGAATGCTATGTCTGTAAAGTAGTAAATTAATTATTTATATTGTTTTTGGATGTGTTGAGCACAGTGCACCTTTTTGGTAGCGTTTCATTATAACGGAACTACAAAACTGCAGTTTAACATTGCAGATAAACATCAGAATTTCCACTAGTTTGAAATCTCAAAGATTTATTTCTCGCAAATCAAACCCCACAGGTAAAACTGCTAATGTTTAACTATTTTGGTTTGAATATCTTTGAATATGTGACCTTGCAAACAGTATTGTTTTGTGTGGATGTCAGTGGACATACATTGGAGAAAAAAAATCCAAAGAGAATTACACTGTCTAACTAATTAAATGAATAAATAAAACCAAATGCACCTACATTAAGGCTAGGGTCAAACCAAAGCATTTTTACACGCGAACGTAAAAAAGTGCGTCCGAACGGATTGATGTATTTTTTCACGGAATATGCGAAAACGGTCATACGATGCGCATGTTCGTGCGTGATGTTTTACGAATCCAAACCAGGAAACTTTTTGCGTCTGGACGTTATGTTGGCCGGACACGAGCAGGGTCTGACGTCTCCAAATCACACACACACACACCGCTAGCGGGCGCAGCGCACTCTGTACGTCCGTACTAGCGGTTCTGCGTTCTCGAAAAAATACGTTCATTTTCCACTTGCGTTGCGCGGCCGGACTTTCGTGCGACCGTACTTCGTATATTGGCCGTCATTGCCCGTCATTTGCTGCTAGTGCGGCCGTGATTATGTGCGCCAGAACGCACGTTAAAAGTGCGCTGGTTTGACCCCAGCCTTATACCTACAGATATTGTCTGGATTGCTAATAAAATCATTCCTCCAATTTAATGAAAAATTCTACCTTAATTTCTGTGAGCAATAAGCTTTACTCATAAAAATATATGTAAAGTAGGGCTTGACACATTTTTTAGAAATATTATTGGAAGAAAGAAACCCCTTGCCCATTATTATACAACTCATTTATAATTAAACATAGTGGCCTTGATTTTAATTAGACCCGATTAGCTGAAATCGTTGTGTTTTTCAGCCACAGTTTGAATTTTTTTTCCAGTTTGGGAAAGTCAAATTTGGGCTTACTGGCATTTCGAATCCCCCTAAAAATTCGGGTCAAATATTGGCTCTCATGGCTATACCTTTTAATGGAAATTTCGGCTTTAGTGATTCAATTTGGATTTAATCAGTATGCTGCTTTCCATAGAGCTACAATTGCTGATGATTGTGGCTAAATGGATTTCAAACAGAAAAATAGAGGACATAATACTGAAATCGTTTTTTAAACATCAGGGGCTACATTACATTCTGGGTGCTAACGTTAGCGCTCACCTGCATGAGCATTAACGTTACCCCAGGTAGCCAAAGCAAATTACAAACCAAACGCTAACAGGTTAAAAAACCCGTTTGCGTTTGGTAGATTGCGCTTTTCAGCACGAGGTTACTGTACTTTGCGCTCCCTATACTTAACATGGGGAGCGCAAAGTGTTAATCAACGTTAGGATTACAAAGTCCTAACATTAATTACCGTCCGGCTGTGGTTAGCAAAAAGTTAACCAGAGCCAGGACTTGGTGCTAACGGATTGCGCTGGTGCAGAATCCGTTAGCACCAGCAGTAACCCCCAAAAAAATCCAGATACGCACCTACTATCCCGCGGCGACGACCACGGCTCTGTCCGCCTCCTCCGTCCAGCGGGACAGGAAGAGACTGGGGGAAAACGTCCCCCTGTCTCTCCCTGCGGATCACTACGCTGACCTGCCGGATCTCGCCATGTGACCGGCACAGGAGAAACTCGATGGAGTCCTATGGACACCATCGAGTGGATGCTCGCGGCGGCACTTAGCGCTGCCGCGCGCATCCCGGGGCTTAGCGCCTGGTAACAATGCAGGCTGCTTTCTAAGCGCCTGTATTGTTATCTCCCATTAAAACGGGGGCACTAGGGAGAAAACCGTGGGTGGAGTTTTTTCTCCCTAGCGCCCCCGTTTTAGCACGAGGATTGTAATGGAGTCCCACATTTTTTCTAATGGACATTTAAAATCAACAAGCTTTTTTTGTTTTTTTGATGGCCCACTTGTTTTTTTAACCAGTGACATTTTTCGAATTCCAGCTCTGGGTGAATATTTTCAAAAGTATCAGCTGATATTTAAAAAATATATATATATCGGCCGCATGCAGACAATATTTTTTCCACAAAATTGGCTACTGGAATTAAACCGAGCCCCGTGTCAAGGATGCTGAAATACCACTCTAGCATGGATACCTAGTCAGCCATACTAACTCCATCACCCAAGAATGCATACACAGCTAACCTTTCATATCTATGTACCCATTCCTTAAGAACTGGTGCTCGTGTGTGCCCTTGTAGGATACAAGAAGGGTACAGTTTTGTATTGCATCTCTCCAGACCTACCAGAGACAGCT
The DNA here is from genome assembly GCA_009667805.1 of Leptobrachium leishanense. Taxonomy (NCBI): domain Eukaryota; kingdom Metazoa; phylum Chordata; class Amphibia; order Anura; family Megophryidae; genus Leptobrachium; species Leptobrachium leishanense. Next base: position 91,840,490 of record CM019064.1, on the reverse strand, counting down.
GAGCTGGAAAATTACCTCTTGTTCTGCAGCTCCAGTGATACCCTACTTTATGTAAACCATTGGAAGTGGTTAGAGAGAGGTTTGCTCATTCTTCTAGATTGCTGGTAAGACAGCTTTTGTATTTGTTCATTTGTAGAAAACAATATCAGCTGCAACGCTGTTGCATTATGCCTCATTCACAAATACATATGGTATATGGTAGAGTCCATACTTAAAGTTTGTACTTTGACCGATAGTTTGTGGCTGTCACTCATTGACTTGACAAGTCAATGTTTACCGGCTGTGGCACCCTGGGTAGAAAGAAATCAAATGGGGATATTTGTGTACTCGCCCATCGCCCCACATACCAACACACGCTGACTTAATTAAGATCGCATGTTAGGGAAATGTTTTACTAAATGTGTTTTTTTTAATATATTATTTCAAGAATCGTTAAACATTCATGTTTCGGTGCAAGACCGTCTGTCCTGACTTTGTATAACACTAATACAAGATACTAATATTTCACTTTGATACAAAAAAGGCCAAATATTCTGCAGGTCTTTACAATTTCTCACCATCTCAACTCACCACCACCAGCAGCTGTTGCCACCACCCTGGACAGAGCAGATTACCATGTTGCTACGAGATCAGAAGGTTCCCTTAATGACCTTTCAGAACTTGGTAAAAGTAAATAAAATAACTATTTTTTATGTCACCGGGTTCAACTAATTATTTTTTCTGCATAGAATATACAGAGTGTATACTGCGGTTTCCTCAAAGCTATATATTTGTCAAATATTTATATTCTGTGTTAATCTGTATATTTGTGTTTTGTTTTTTATATCTTGCATTTATTACTTTATATTTCTGTAACGACTGTAAAAAATGTAATGTTCTTGAACCCAGGACATACAGGTACTTGAAAATTTGAGAAATCTCAATGTATCCTTCCTTTTAAAATACTTTTGCAAATAAATAAATTTCTAGATTGTTACACGGTCACACCCAGCAAATGATCTGTTGAATAGGACAATTTTTTTTTTTTAGAAAGTATTTTACCAGGAAGGATACATTGGAGATTTCTCTTGATTTCAAGTACAGTATGTCCTGGGTGGCGAGTATGTACCGTTAGGTGTCTTACCCAAGGACACTTACTGAAGAGGTGCTCGTCGGTATGGAACCCATGACTCCACAGGCTCTCTCCACGCAGAGCAGTGACGTTACCTCTACTCCACCCAGTCGGTTGCTTTATATCTTGCTTAAAATGAATATGAAGGATAAAACCATGCAAGATGGCAGCCAACAGATTTTTCTGTTAATTAAACTTAAAATTTCATTCCAGCATAGTAAAAAGAATAAAACTAATAGGTTGTACACAGTTGCGGAATCTGCTGGGGCTATAGAGGTATAACAATAATAGCCTTCCAGTAGAAGTGGTAGAGGCCAAAACAGTAATTGAGTTTAAGCAGGCATGGGATAGGCATAAGGCTATCCTAAACAAAAGATAAATCCAGGTAAAGTATCCATGTAATTGGGCAGACTAGATGGGCCGAAAGGTTCTTATCTGCCGACATTTTTCTATGTTTCTATGTTACTAATAGGAATAAGAAGCGTTTCTATGACTTAAAAGGTTGATAAGCAAGAAATATTTAATCTTCGTTCTCAAACGATGACCAGTGCCATGGCTTACAACCATGTCTCCAGCCTACATCCAACTATGAAAGGGTTAAAAAAACGACCTGTTGTCCTCATTACTGTTTAATATGCGGACAATTAAAAGAAATGTGTTCCCTGCTGGACGTATTGTATCGATCTGTCTGGAGGCTGGTTTTATTGCACAAAGAACCATACTCTGATCATAGCAGCAATGAAGACAATGTGCCTGCCTTTCTTGTAATAATAAGAGAATATTAATATCACTCCATATTACTTTAATAATCACCATTTTGTCTGGCGTCATAACAAAAACCTCTGTAATAAAAATATTAGAGTAAACTTTTCTTTGTTCAGAAGGAACGCCTTGCCAACTTTTGTGCAGAATGAAAGCCTAAGTACATCTGCCATTTGTTCTGACAGGAATTTAGACATTTATAGCACCAAACTCTCTTAAGCTATTATAATATACAAGTGGAGCTGCTTAGATGACCTGGAGTTTATTTATATTACATGTTGTTGGTGTTAGCTGTGAAGTCGTGCCCGACCCATCGCAACCCCAAGGATAAAGGTCCTCCAGGCCTTCCTGTCTTCTACCATCTTCTGGAGTCCATTTAAGCTCACGCCTACTGCTTCAGTGGCTCCATCCAGCCACCTCGTTCTGTCATCCCCTTCTTTTGCCCTTAATCTTTCCCAACGTTAGGCTCTTCTCCAGTGAGAAACAAGAAGGGTGTTTGTGAGGGTCCTGAGAACGAACAATGGCCTGCTCTACGGTGGGTGCCCGCTCAGGTCTCACAAACAAGGTTTTAGCTTGCTTGTGCCATTACAGGGATGAATTTTCCATATTCAAATCAGCCTGCTCTCACCCAGAAAGGGTGGCCAGTGCTGACTGCCAAGGACGTCATCCCTGCACAAGAGGTGCAGCAACCCCCGACGATCGTTTCGGCCTTATTGGGCCTCGTCAGGAGGGTATAGCTGACACCCCTCTAGGCACATCAAGCAAGGGGTCCACGTCTGGATGACCCTTTACAATTATAGTGAGAAACAAGGGGGGTGTTTGTGAGGGTCCTGAGAACGAACAACAGCACAATGGCCTGCTCTACGGTGGGGCCCGCTCAGGTCTCACAAACAAGGTTTTAGCTTGCTTGTGCCATTACAGGGATGAATTTTCCATATGCAAATCAGCCTGCTCTCACCCAAAAAGGGTGGCCAGTGCTGATTGCCAAGGACGTCATCCCTCTTCTCCAGTGAGTCCTGACTTCTCATTAGGTAACCAAAATATATGAGTTTCATCTTCAGGATCTGGCCTTCTGAAGAGCATAGGGCATATTAAAAGGTCGACCTAGAAGGCACTTATTAAATGTATAGACTGCTTCTTTTAAGTTCCGTTCATAGCAGGAAGCCGAGATGCTTTGCTAATTTCCAATTATAACTGAGATAATGCCTTGCAATAAATGCTTTCCAAAAAATAAATGCATTTTACTTACTTTATGATATGTTTCATCAATCTATACCCCTTAATAGAAGTTCTCTAAGGGGAAAAAAGCTCAGATCTTCCTTTGCTATTCCAAACTTGGATTATTCATCGTTGGGATTTATACAATTGGGACTAGGGACTGTGCATTAATGACCCAGTATGGGCCCAAGTGTCTTCAACCTAGCGGAGAAAGGGGGTAGAGGAACAAAAACATCACCTCTAGGTCCTTTTTATAGGGCTGTTTTCCAACCTTGGTCTAAATTTAAACAGAGCTGATGTAAACGAAGCATCTCCATAGACAATGGCTTTTGGAAGTTACGTTTACACCAGGCTTGGACAAGAGCGGGTGTGGGAGCCTCTGTGAATTTGGTGATTTGTAAAGTGGTAACTGTGGTTTGTCAATACTAAACTGAGACCTGCGGGTGCCATGGAAACCTGTGTTTGTTACTGTAAAACAGGCTGATGGGATGTCAGCCAGAAACTCTAAAGTGCATAATCACTACAGTCAACTGTAAAGCTATACTTGTTACATTACTTGGAATGTTACTCAAGACAATGAAAAATAGAAAATGTAGACATAAGTTCCCTCTCTCGCATAGGAAATTTACAATGTTCAGTCGACTATAAGACCTACGATGCCCCAAAGTGCATATATTCAATATATATGTCTCTTATTGAACCTGTAATGTGGCAACATCGCTTCATATAGAACAATGACGTACTGTTCATCTCCAACATGTGGAATCTACTTATACTCTTAGAACTCGTTACGATAATAAATCTCCTGTACAGAAGTACCAGCGTATGTTGTGCTTTTATCACGCAAGTATGCTGAGATAAGTCATTCTGGTGTGAATTATGCATTGTATGTGTTTGGTAAACAAGGGTGGATGTGACAGAAGATTTTAATGTTAAAAGTTTCTATTGAATGAGCCTGCTTCTGTATTTTGGAGGAAATGTTTTAACCCCAAGTGAAGGGAAGGCTTGATTCCTAACATTTGCCGTATTTATGGCCAGAAATGAGGGCACCATTTGGTTTGGCATATTGATGGATTTATTGGGATATCGATTCCTATTAAGATATTAGCTCAACTATCTGCACTCCAGCCTATACTCAATAAGGAGGACATCAGTATTAGTGATTCAATGCAGTTTTTCTTCCCACTATCAGTATGCCAGTAGTAGAAAATATGTCAAGTGCTGAAAGGAGATAATAAATGGCTCTACGGGAAAGGACTCACACTGAATCCCCACATTTAAACATTGGATTTTCAAACAGAAATGCTCAGTAGCCAGAATCAATACGATGCTCACTTTGTCGGCTGCAATTTATGTTAATTATAGAAACATAGAAAAATGTCGGCAGATAAGAACCTTTCGGCCCATCTAGTCTGCCCAATTACATGGATACTTTACCTGGATTTATCTTTTGTTTAGGATAGCCTTATGCCTATCCCATGCCTGCTTAAATTCAATTACTGTTTTGGCCTCTACCACTTATGGCACCATACTCACAGTAATCAGCCACTAAAACATTCATAGTACAGGAAGGGTGGGTTTGCGCCTATTCCCCGATGGGGCGGCTGCAACCACCAGATGTATCCAGCCCAGCAACATGTATAAAACATAAGAAAAAATATGTCATCTGCGCTTATTCCCATTATACCGTGTGAAACAAAACACAATTAGAGGCTTTGGTTTCTATTAATGGCCATTAAGAGAGTAAGCTCTGATCAGAACCATGGACAGTCGCCGATGGTGAAACACATATTATCGATCTATTTCTTCATATCAGCACCATGGATAACGGCAGGCTTGTTACTATCCATCGTACTGATACTGACAAAATATATTGTATCAAAATTCATTGCTGAACAGAACACATACGGACGGACTGTGAGAAGATAATCCAGCTGTATGTGTTCTGCAAAGAAAAAAACAGACCTCATTATACATTTAAAATAAGTTAGGAAGAACCCTAAATATTAACTCAAAAATTCACGAAAAATGCAAAAATAATCCTAACAAATAAATAAATGCAGACACTTCTTGATGTAAGTGAAAAAATATAAATCCTTTAAGATATACTTAATAAAATCGGGATTTTTTTTAACATTGAAAGCTATGATGGAAAAATGCTAGTTTCTTTAAATTTACTTAGGAAACCTAAAGATTAACCCAAAATTCCTGAAAAATGCAAAAATAATCCTAAAAAATAAATAAAAGAAATGGCTGTGCTGCAATTTAAAACAATAAACTGTTTTCGAAATATTTAATAAACCCTTAAAAACAGGGATTTGTTTTAACATTTGTTCATAAGAAAAAAAGGATCTTTCGTAAAAAACGATGTCCGAAGGAACGAATCGGCAGGATTACCATGTCGACCGAAATATCGGAGCATCCGAAATACCATACGGCTAAAGTCAAAATGAAAATCCGAGGATGGACCCTTTGAAACCGTGAGAACAGACGATCCGAAATTCCCTGATTCCCCGAAACAAAAATCGATACAAAACAACGAGCCGAAACGAAAATGGGCAGAAACGATCCAAAATGAAACTTTTAAAAAAACGAACGTGCCGAAACGAAAGGAAAAAAAGCACGTGCACATCCTTACTTGGTACTCGTGCAGAGGCCCCGATACCTAAACCGATACCGGAAGCCAGCACTGGGCTGGCTTGCCAGCCGGTTTCTTTGTGGCAGTGTCCGCCGTGCTGCCAGGCTCCTCCGGCGTCTCCCCCCTTCGAGCGGCCGCCAGCAAAGGGTTGTAGCCCGGCCGCTCATTGGGAACCACTGTGAGACCTCGGCTGTGGGTGGGTCCCAACGAGTGGCCGGGCTACAACCTCTGCCGGCGGACGCTCGAAGGAAGAAGACAGCGCGGGAGGGTGAGCGGAGGCAATGTGAGAGCTGGGGGCAATGTGTGCTGGGGCAATGTGTGCTGGGCACAATGTAAGAGCTGGGGCAATGTGGGCTGGGGCAATGTAAGAGCTGGGGCAAGGTGTGCTGGGGGCACATGACTTTAAATAAAAGTATCGGTACTCGGTATCGGTGAGTACTTTTAAAAAGTACTTGTACTCTTCTTAAAAAATGGTATTGGTGCATCCCTAATTATACTGTAATATGCAATGTGTATATGAGAGATGGTGATAGTAAGATGGGGAGCTGGGTCGTCCAGCTGGACCACTTTCTACTTTTTTTTTTTTTTTTATTTCAAAATTTTTATTTTAAAGACATGACTGCAGGAAAATAAATCAGTGACAAACAATGGCCACGCAGGACCAACAAGAAGGAAGCACAGGTGTAAACAGCAATAAAGCAAAACAATGAAAGGTGGGAGCTAGAGACCAAAAATAAAATAAAGTCAAATAAATTTAAAAAAAAAAAAAAAAGGGGGGAAAAGAAAGGTAGTGGGGGGTGTGGCAAAGGCCAACTACGTGACTCTCCTGGCTCACTCCAGATGGTCCAAAGGACAAGGAGGCCATGGAGGACAAATGTCACGCGGCCAGGGCTCTCGGGGGCCAATTATGGCAGGCAGAGCCATGGTAGCTGCCATAGTGGCACACCCCGTGGAAGCCCTGTTCTGCCAAAAAAATAAATAAATAAAAAATAAATAAAAAAATAAATAAAGGAATGAAAGAGGCCCCCAGCATCCACTAACACATCAGAATTACTCTATACACCACAGGACTCAGCAAAAGGGACAAAAATAATGTCTCTGAGTTTCAGCCAGTGAGGGAGTGGATCATGAAAAACAAAAGAATGTCCTCAATGAGTGACAGGGGTGCAGGGTAACACAGGAGGGGGGGGCAACGGCCCACAGATACATCTATAATGTCAGCCGGTATCCCAAAGTTCAGGAAAAGACTGGGCCCCCAGCGTGGTGCGGGAGAAGCTCATCCGAGGGCGCGCCGGGTCAGCAAAAGAGGTCATCATGGCGGCGGATAATTCCCATCTGCCTGAAATGCCAGGTATCAAGCCCACGACGGTGTCAGCAGCAGACCGGCCCATGCATCTCTAGGAATCCAAGATCAGCCCGCAGCCGCCAGACCATCTCAGCACCCCGAAGGACAGCGGATCTCCAGTGAGCCCCACCGGACTGCCACATGCTGTGATCTGGCCAGCTTCCACCACATCAGGTAAGAACTCCAGGACACCAAGGAGTGCAGCCGGGGCCTGCCCTTTCCGTGACAGGCCAATCCTCGTTGGAACATCAGGATCTCCTCTGCATTCAGTGAGTGCACTGCAGGGCCATGTCTCCACCGGCTGTGTCCCATGCTCACCACCGGGCGCCGCAGCAGGGAGCACCGTCCCCCCCCCCCACCCAGCCTCCTACCGGGTGAGGAGCCACGACTCCCGGAATTCCCTCCACAGCTCCAGCAGCATCCCCTTCGTGAGGGGCTGGGAATCAAGTGTAGCCATCTTAAGGAGCCAGAGGAGTGGATGGCAAGAGGTAAACACCGCAGGTCGGCTCAGGCAGCCAATGGGGGTCAGGAAAGCCAAGGCGTCTCGTCAGGTCTCGAAGATGGCTGCTGAGTTAGGCCGCAGGCATAGACCCAAAATCAGGGTAGGCTGCAACGGCACGTAGGGTGGCAGCAGGTGAGCTCGGCACCCCCTCCCCAAGTCCAGGGCAACAATACCCACAAGAGGGGTCTCCAAATAGACAGGGAGGACGCGAAAATCACTTTCTACTTTTTTTATTCCTCTCTCTTTTCTATGGACTTTGAGCATCTTATTCTTCTTCCCCTTCTCTTATGCTGTGGTGGTTCTGCTAAAGTCCTGTGTCCTTTTTCCTACTTCTCCTCTCCAGGTTACTTACCCAGTACATGCCATATCCTAGGTGGTCCAGTTCCTTTTGTTATTGTGTTGTGTTATATGAAAGAGGAGGTGCCCCCTCCCCAGGTACACAGGACACAAGACAATGATGCCCCTAGCCTCCAAGTGCTGTATTGGTCCACTATGTTGTGATGCTTGCAAAGGGATGCCGCTGATGAATGACTGAGTGCACTTTATTATTGTCATAGGGTAACAAATACAATGGGTCCTATTCCAAGGTTGCTGCTCACTTAACCAGAGCTGTTGTAAACATACCAGACCCATTATTGGACTCTATTCCATAGTTGTTGATATTGTAGCTTCTCGATATGTAAGCGTTAGCGCTAGGAAAAGTAAGTTTAAACATCTGTCATCGATGTTCCATTTGATGCAGCACTGCGGTGAAATTGCGCTTCGCAGCTTGCGCAAGCTTAATATACTTTGCATCTCCGATCCTTAACATGGGGAGCGTTATAATTTGTTTAACGTCTCGAAGTGAGGTATTACAAGGTGCAGACTCCAGTTAACATCAGGACGCACATTGACAAATTTTAACAACTCCTAAATGTCGGTGTTAAATGATTCTTCAAATGCAAAATCATTTAACACGCTCTAAAACGACCCCCCCCCCATTAAATCCCATACTCACCTTTCATCCCGCGGTGAAAAGAGTGGCGCAATCCACAGCTTCTCCTCGCCGGGAGCAGAGTGGGACTGGGAACAAATATTCCTAGTCTCCCTCCGTGATCACTCCGCGATCTTTGGATGCACTCCAGGTTACATACCCTATGGACGCCACGAGCCGATACTCTCAGCAGTGCGGAGCACCGCTGCTGGTATTCGGCAGCTTTGCACTGCATTCAGGGGCAAGATACTAAGTTAGCACCTACCTCGAAATATGACGTTAAAGTGGAGACGGTAAGGGAAAATCTGCAGGCACAGATATTCTTGCTTACATCTCCATTTTTCCGTCATGTTTGGAATAGTGCGCATAGTCTATTGGGGTTGTTATGTTTACAACAGCTCTGGTTAACTTTATACCATCCATGGAATAGGACCCAATGCCTTTCTGCATCACAATTTTATATTCTTCACCTGCATACGGGTGATGTATTCTTTCTATTTTTTCCATCTGTAAGTGTATATTGTTTAAAACTCTACTAAACTTTAACCTTTGAGTTTTTTTAAAAAATGTAACGTTATGTGTTGGAAATCTAAAGGTTTTCTTAATACGTGAATCTTTCGGTTTTCATGATGGCACACAAATGATTGCAAGTACGGTGACATGTTTTTTCTAAATATTTGTGCTTGATTTAAACAGTAAAACATATTCTACAATCCTTAAAAACATAATACAATCTGCTCCTGATTTACCTCTGAATTACCAGAGAACTAAACCAATACAGAGCGGGGGAAGCACAGGTAAGCGATGACAATATGTGAAAGATAAATGACATGTGCAAGACTGTTGACAACGCCTATCTGTGTAACTGAATAAACATAATATGACTCATTTCTGTAGAACTTTGAATAAAATATTCATTCCTGGAAACTGGACCGTATCAGGGGAAAAATCATGTGTAAAATATTGATTAATCAATAATAGAAATTTAAGGCATAAATGTAAAGTATTAATTCGACTTACATGGGGATAGATCTGGGCATTTTGTGGGCGTTCTGTGGGCTGGTTCTTCATGAACACTGGGATAGTATTCACTAACTCAAGGGACTTGTGAGTTTTCTCGGCTTGTATCTAAACCAGGGCTGTCTAACTCATAGCCCCCAGTTGTTGATGCCTACAGTTCCCAGGAATATTTTAATGCAATAGATGGCCATGGAATCATGGAAGTTGTAGTTCAGAAACATCTGGGAGGCTGGAGTTTGACAGCCTTGATCTAAGTCTTGTCAGCTCCTGAGTTAGCGCTATTGGACATTGCATGTTTTTTCTCGTGGTTTAGCACATATTTTGCTCTGTACTATTGTTAGAACATTTTTCCATGGAGAACATTTCTTATCATGTGAAATTCAATTGAGATTCAGTCCAGATTTGCAATTAGTTTACATTATTATTATCGTCATCATTTACAAGGCGCCAACAGTTTCCACAGTGCTTTATAATAACAAAGGGAACGAGATACAGATAAACGGACATAAGATGGAAACACTAGGGGCCACATTACATTCCTATCGCTAAGATGGTGACGCAAAGGAGAAAAACCTGCACCTGCAGGTTTCTCCTTAGCATACTCGTTTTAGCCTGATATTACGGTGCAGGCGCTAAACCAGCAACCTGCACTGTAACACAGCGCTAAGCCTCGGGATGCTCGCAGCAGCGCTAAACACCACCGTGAGAATCCCCTCCATGGAGTCCATAGGACTCCATTGAGGCTAACAGGTCACTTGACCTGCAGGATCTCGCCTCGCGAGATCTGGCAGGTCAGCGTAGTGATCCGCAGAGGGAGACTCTCCCCAGTCTCTCACTGCTCCCGGCGGCCAGAAGCAGCGGTTGGAGCCACCATTCTCGCGGCGGGATAGGAGATGAGTATCTGATTTTTGGGGGATTTTTGGCTGTTGCTGATGGATTACGCAGAAGCGGAATCCGTTAGCACTAGGTCCTGGCTGTGGTTAACTTTCGAGTTAACCACAGCCAGACGGTAATTAGCGTTAGTATATTGTAATCCTAACGCTAATTAACAGTTTGCGCTCCCCATGTTATGCATAGGGAGAACAAAGTACAGTAACCTCGCGCTGAAAAGCGCAAGATCCTAATCACTAGCGGGTTTTTCAACCCGTTAGCTTTCAGATTGTAATATGGTGCATCCGCGGTAGGGCCACCAATGTTAACATTAACACTCACACTGGTGAGCGCTAACGTTAGCATCAGGAATGTAATAGGACCCTAGGTGTAGAGGACCCTGCTCATAGGAGCTTACATTCTAGAGCGAATGGGGTTGAGAAAGACCAGGAGCGTTTTACTGGATGTCAGGATCTTTAGTGCCAGTGGTTCAGGAATGGTGGGGTCATAGAAGCAGCTTCAATGAAGTGTGAGTGGGTGAGCAGAGAGATGAGTTGCACCAGTGATGTGGTACGCTAATCTGAAGAGATTGGTTTTGAGGGAATTCTTGAAGGCCTGAAGGTCAGGGGAGTTTTTGATAGGGCGAGGCAAGTCATTCCAGAGGACTGGAGCTGCCCTTGAGAAGTGTTGGAGGCGAGAGTTGGCCGGGCGGGTGTAGACAGATGACAGGTGGAGATCTTGCGCCGACCAGAGTTGTCTAGATATTCAGGTCTATGTCACGACTTTTCTTGAAGACGCAAACATAAAAATGAACTCTCTCATGACATTGAGAGCCTATGCTTATATATACTGGAGCGAACACCGCGACTTTCAATTTAAGCCATGAATCTTAGTGAATATCACATTTATCCACTCAATTTTTCCGAGTAGCTCAATTTAAGATCCATTAGGGATAATTCTACTTCCAGAAGTTTGGTGAAAAGGGAATTAAACGCCTAGGGGCAAATGAGATAAAACATGTCCTGCCAAGTCCAGCTACCAAATTGTTATTGTGAAATTGCCTGGGGGGGGGCCTTTTAGGGCCACTCTCAAAAATTAAAACGAGCAAAAGAGGTCAGAAATACCAGTGCTACAAACCAAAGGCTCCTTAAGCAAATTTTTTGTAAACAAGTTAAAGTATAATGTTTCCCAGGAGCATCCAATGGTATTTCAATATGAATGATAGTCCTGGAGTTCTAGGAATAGTTTAACTCCATGAATGATGAGTAACAACAGGTCCTCCGGCAGCTAAAGTGATTTTTAATGTTTCCAAACTCTGAATTAAAAAGGAAAACATTGTAACGCCAAGAAGGATTTATATACATGCAGTACATTTAACACCAGTAATTTTCCGTTCATTTCGCAGTCTGGTGCTGCTGGTCCCTGAAAGAGTTTACGAGCTGAACAGTTCCACGGTTCCTAATGAATGATGCATAGCAAGTTTCACAAATATTTATTAAATGACATGTGAGTTGCTTTAGAAAGACAAAACTAAACTAAATAATAAATGGCATTATACTGCCATCTTCAAAATACACACTGTATATTCCATTCCAGGAATATGACTACAAGCTACATTAATAATAATGTGTTTATACTTAATGAAGCATAATCCAAAACAAATGGCAAAGCGCACCATAATGTCAAGTCGTGCACCATGTTTGTCAAGTCGCCATAATGTCAAGTCGTGTAATTGCCATGTTTTCAACTGTCTGAACTAAAAACAAGACTGAAATATAATAAAAATAAGAATATTCCCATTTCCTAGTTTGGTTGGAATTGGGAGGATGGATATTGGGACAGATTCCAGAGTCAACATCATGGAGGGTTTTATCATCTATAGCAGGAATCCGTAACCCTGGCCCTCCAGGTGCATTGGGACTACATCTCCCATGATGCATAGCCACCCTTTCGCTGTGTTGAGTTTCATGGGAAATGTAGTTCCAGGGCATCTGGAAGGCCAAGGTTGCTGATACATAGGCACCCACAGGAGAATATATTGCAAGGACCTACAGGTCCTCAAACAAAGAAAACATTGTATTGAAGAAGTTGGATAACACTGCAATATGTTTGTACAAGAAAATATATAAAGATGGTAAGTGTAATCGTTCACAACGAGAAACAAAAAATTCAAAATACACCTAATGATTCAAGACGTTTACTACTAATACTAAAAGGCTCTGGATACTCAAAACAACTTTAATCAGATAGGCTGGGCAGTAAGCTGTTTATATTTCTACATATACATATATTTATTTCTGTTTGGTTATATAGATTTTTGGTGATTTGTTTTTTTTAGTCTATATTTGGAAAGTTTCCTCTCATATAAATATAATAAGTATAATTAAATGCAACCATTCTTTCATTCACTGTGAATTGAGAACAAAAGATGTTAAAGCAAGTGGCTGATCATCACAAACCTAGGGGCTAGATACGGAGTCAAGTGTAAACCATAGCTCTTATAAACTTACCAGAGCCATTAAAGTCTATGGAGTTGGGGAGAGTTTACCACAGCTCTAGTTAAATGTATTTCTGTCTTGGTAAAAGACACTTAGGAAAATCTCGGACTCCTTACACACCTAGCGCTGTATTCCATAGCGGGCGCTAACATGGAGACGGTAAACAGGATAATGTGCGCTTGCAGATTTTCCCTTACCGTCTCCATGTTAACGTCCTATTTCCAGGGAAGCTGCTATCTCAGCACCTCGCCCCGGAACGCAGCGCTATCCTCCATGAAACTCGAAGTGGCGCTTCCGCACCACCGCGAGTATCAGCTCCTGGAGTCCATAGGACTCCACGAAGGCTTGCGCTTCTGGACCTCAAGATTGCGCAGCACCGCAGAGTGATCGCAGTGGGAGACTACAAACGATTTGTTCCCAATCTCACTTTGCTCCCAGGGGGAGAAGAAGCGGTGGGTCGGGCCACCTTTTTCACCGTGGGATGAAAGGTGACTATGGGATTTTTAGGGGGTGGGGTGTGGAGCCTCTTAAATGATCTTGCAGTTGCAGAAACCTTTAACACCAGCTTTTAGGAGGTGTTAAAATTTTAAATTTCGCGTCCCGACAGTAAAGTGCGTTTGCACTTTGTAATATCTCACTTATTGAGACGCTACCAAATGATTTTGCATCCCATGTTAGGTATAGGAGACAGTTGTACAGTAAGCTCGTGCAAGCTGCGAGGCGCAAACCTTTATCACTCCAGTTCAGCTTCAAAATTGGAATATCGATGGCAGACATTACACATAATAATGCTAGTGGTAATGAATACCTATCGATATGCTACATTAGAACTAACTATGAAATAGAGCCCATAAAATGCTACAGCACCAATGTTCTCCCACACTACAACAAAATCTCATCTAAATGTCTCAACCCATGGTTTATCCCTGGAATTCAACAACAAGACTTCCGAAACCTAGGAACAGGTGGTATATCCTGACTTGGAGACATGATTACCAAAAATATGCTCAAGACCTATGAAGACGTGTCTACAGAAGCTTCCCTAACCTTCCATGAGCTATTCCGCTACCTACAACTGGACCGCTACATCCATAGAAGCTTGGCTTGGTTTAGCACGGGCTCCCAAATCTAGCAAGCACTCATGACTACAAGTGTAAAACCAAATTTCCTATGGAGATAACTGGCAAAGCACATAGAAAGCTAACACAAACCTATCCTGCTGCTTTTAACTTACAAGGAACGAGGCTACGAAGCCCTTTGCAGATAGTATTTCACTCCAGGCCAGTTGCACCTCATGAAAATCGTCACAACAAGCCACTGCTGGAGATGATTACCTGAAACTGGAAACTGTTACTTGTGGAAGTGCAGTCAAATGAATCATACTAGCATTGACATATATATCTCAATAGATGATCTCCCTGACTGGAACATACAACGTTCCCTTAAATTGGCCCGTGGACCCCTGGTAGAACTCCATCCCCCACTCACACACACCCTTCGCTTCTGACTATTTAGTTAAAAAAGATCAAAGTCTTCTGGCATAGGACTTCTAAGAAAATGTTCTAGCCAAGTAAACCAACAAAAAGTTGAAACCCAAGTTAGAGACTACTGCTATCTTTGTGACTAGGCCGCAGACAGCCACCAAATGCTGCTCATTGAGAAGACTTATGAATAGGTGGGCTGAATACTTGAGGCTAGAAAAAGCCAAAACGTTGCTTTCAATCCAATAGAATCTGCCATTTTTGAGGATTGGAGTGCCTGTTGTGTTTGTGATTTGCTGGACTTTCTGAGAGACTGGCCAACACCAGTTTGATGGTTGGCACCCTCTGTCATCTTTGAGTATTATTGAAAAAAAGGAGCATGTGCTTCTACTATTTGGAAAATTTGTCCTCCTCAGACTATAATACATAAAATAAATGAGACTGACAAGAAAAGATCCTCCCCAGAGCAGTTGTAATTTTTGCTTGGGTGTCTCGTCAGGCTAGGGTCAGACAAGCGCATTCTGTGCGTCCATGCACAACGGACGTATTTTCTGACTGACGACAAGGTAGTGGCCACACAGTCTGTTTTTGTGACTGATGTTAAAATAAATTGATATGAAAAACATTTTGTCCGTCAAAAATACTGGATGTCAAAAATGCAGTCCGTCTAACTATGTTCCATCCCTCACACACAAAGCTATGCAGACGTTGCGGACGCAGCGCACTCTGTGCGTCCGTTCTAGCGGATTTACATTCAAGCCTAACTTGCGTCCATTTGCCGTGTCCGTTGTGCTTCCGCACTTCTGTGCGGACGTACTTCGTGTGTGGGTCTCTATTGCTCATAATTGTATGCTACCACGGACGTTAAAATGTGCGGCAACACGGACGTGAACACTGCGCTCGTCTGACCCGAGCCTTAGTCTAGTTCAGTTATCTTAACGTGTCAACATTTGGGAATACAAATAAAGAAAAAAATATTTAAAGAAAGCATTCCATAGTTTTAGATTCCCTCTCACAGACACAAAGTTTTGGTATGTATTTAAGCTATCAAATTTCCCCGAAATAAGTGAAAAACAAGACACATGTCAGAAAACAGACACCCTACAACAGGGCCAACGGCACGCCATGTGTCACTTTTGATAAAGATAATCTTGAACTTGCCACTCCACCTCAACCTAACCCTCCTCCACCATTGCCAGAAAGGATACAAACTTTATGTATCTCTGTATACTTCAAATAACATAGTAATGTGGAAGACAAAAATCTTGTTAAAGTAATACTGCCGTAACACAACACGAATAATCATTCATAAACTAGTATATTAAAAATACTAATTACTTGCAAAGAAACATATTCCAGCATTGTCTGATTAGTTGCCTGTGCTTAGACGCTAACACTGCTTACCCAATTGGTTTAACGAATTTTAGTAAAATTATAAAAAGTGGCATGTGCCACTTGAAAAGCCCTCCGTGTACCACTTCCGCCACTTGTGCCATGGGTTGGCCACCACCCTACTCTACAAGACAGTCAAACAGAAGATTGGAGAGGAAGAAATGGCTACGCAAAGGTGGTTGTTGATCAATCGGACAGACTTATGGCAATATTATATGTTCACACACTTAAGAATCCTTCCAGTTTGAAGTGCTTTTCTGCTGGATTACAAAACTTTCTCAAGGCAGGACAACAAGGGTGGATGATAGCACAGAAAGGATGGACACACAATTTCTCCAAACATTACAATTATCAGCTAATTTGGTGCAATTTGTTTTTGGAAGATAGATGCAACGTGCGCTGGGTCATTTACTCATGGTGTGGTAAGGCACGTAGTTATCTTTATAACAGGACAAAATAATCTGATAAAGATACCTTTAATGCCGGGGTCAGGGGAGCGTTTTTAATAGCGGAAGGTATGTCCGTGAGAGTGGACGTTCCTTCCACTCTGACGCCCGTCTAATGCCCGTCTGGCTGCCTCGCTGAGTGCAGTTAATGCGCTCAGCGCTGCAAGGCTCGATCCTCCTATAGGGGATTGAGCTTTGCAGCCCTGTCGAGCGCGCGTCGTAGCGCTTCGACAGGGGGCTTTCAGCATGGCCGCACAGTATGGGCACACAGTGTGCTCGTCTGGCACGGCCCTTTAGGAGAAGAAAAGTTCTCTGGAAAACCCCACAAAAACAACATTTTAACTTTAACTCTTCAAAGCTCTGTATTATGGGTAATATTTTACATCTACGAATCTTAGAACTTGTATTCTTCCCTGTGAGACAGACTTTTATTTAAAGCGATACTCTAGGGTTAAAATGGTAACGACAAACAGAGGAGTTAAACATGACCCACTTTGCACTTTTCTCCCATTTTAAAACTTTAGGGGCTAAATTACGATCCTAGTGCTAAAACGGGGGCGCTAGGGAGGGAAAACTGTGCCCGCAGTCTTACCCCTAGCGCCCGCGTTTTAGCGATAGATTACAATGCAGGCGCTAAAAAAGCCGGCTGCATTGTTACCGCTCGCTAAGCCCTGGGATGCGCGCGGCAGCGCTAACTGCAGCCGCGCGCATCCTCTCAATGGAGTCCACAGGACTCCATTGAAGCGGATGCTGTCAGTCACATGACCGGCCGGTCAGCGTAGTGATACACAGGGGGAGACTGGGGGGACTTTTTCCCACAGTCTTTTCCTGCTCCCGCCAGACTGAGGAGGCAGACAGAGTCGCGGTCCTTGCCGTGGAACAGGAGGTGAGTATATAAATTTTTTTGGGGGTTTCTGGATGGTTCTTACGGATCCTGCAGATGCAGAATCCGTTAGCACCAAGTCCTGGCTCTGGTTAACTTTTTGTTAACCGCGGCCGGACGTTAATCAGCGCTGGGACTTTGTAATCCTAACGCTGATTAACACTTTGCGCTCCCCATGTTAAGTATAGGGAGCGCAAAGTACAGTAACCGCGCGCTGAAAAGCGCAAGATACCAAACGCAAATGAGTTACTTAACCCGTTAGCGTTTGTATTGAAATATGTGGTAAATACTTGGGCTAACGTTAACGTTCACGCAGGTGAACACTAACGTTAGCGCCAAGTATGTAATTTGGCCCTAGTTATGTGGCCACAGGGAACTGGACGTTCCAAAGAGCTTCAAGCCAGTCCAGTAGCTGGGAGGGAGGAGGTGGGAAGCAAATCAGTTCTCTCTTCCTGGTTCCAGAGCCTGATCAGATCATGCCCTACTGTTCTGAGAATAAAGGAGGAGCTAATCTCCTGATCTGGGAGGGCTGAATCAGCCTCCAAGAGCCCCCCAAGAAGGGGGGAGGCGAAGACACTCAAACCACTGTGACCAATCACTTTACATTGAATCATCACGATGCATAGTGTCCCTTTAAGTGATGACATTTCCTCAACTGAAGGGTTATGAATAGTCCACAAAGCACCAACACTTTCCCCTTCGATTTGCATATACAAATATAAGCTTCATACTTTTTCTGTGAACAAATAGCTTTCAATATTGTATGACATGTGTTACCCTGTTACCCTCTAACAGAGTTTTGGGGTGCTGCCATGCATCGGAAGCTCTTTAAAGATATTACCCTGAAGAAAGAGTCCTTTTCTTCTCCTTCCACTCCCATTTATGATGATTCAAGCCGCTAATATAGCAGCTCACTCGTAATACATTCTGTTTTAGAAAGACGATGATCGGTAATGGCTCGTCAAGCATTTTACCATTAGCGGCTCCCTATTACTGGCCCAGCCGGACTAGTGCCCCCTGATCCTTAACAAAATAAGGACATAACATATAACTACATAAGACTGAAAAGGATGTTTATGTGCAAACTAATAAGATTTCTTTAATTGCTGAATCTTGCGCTGGATCCTTTTCTTTATCCCAAAGGCAATTGAGCTGAGAAACAAGATTTTCACTTTCATTGATGCTCATTAATTGATACGAGAGGAGAAGCTGTAAACACATTGCTATCATTTATAGCGGGGATTACAACAAATTACATTTTAATCAGCAATCCACACATATTTAATTACGCCGTGATTTGTTATAAGCAGCCAGCGATTAGTCTATTAAGCAGCACTATACCTACGCGAGGCTTGCCAGATTGGCCATGTTTTCATTTTTACATGCAGAATATCAAAGTGCTCCTCTGCACTATTTACAATTCATAAACTATGGGGGGGGGGAATCAATTAACTACTTAATGAGGTGTAGTTTGTTCCTGCAGCTTACAGATTCTGCTTACTGCAGGAGGGCTCTTTCATGTGCTGACCAATAGGCCAATCACGTAACCCTACCTGAGACCCTGGTGCCAGTTTAATATCCCATACCTTTACCAGGACATAAAGTCGCAGTTTAATAAAAAGCATTGGGCTATATTACAATCTCCACGCAAAAACGCTTGCGCACAGCGAGAATTTTTACAGCAAGCGTTAAACTTTTGCGCACGCAAATCACCGCTGGAATTACAATCCTCGCGCATATTTTCATCCGGCGATCAATAACGCGCGCAAACAGGACACACCTAACTGCTCGTGCAGTACCGTCGCGCACAAATCAGTGTGCGCACTGTTTTTTTCACGGGATTCAGCCAATCAGAATTAAGAAACACAATTATCTCACGTTAAGAAATTGCGCTTGTCAAAGTCAATCTGCGCATATATGCTGCAGCAATAATACATGCACACACAACTTCTCCATTTTATTGCTTTGGTATGAGTAGAATGTGTAACTATACTTTGCTGCATTTTTTTTGGGCTGGTGTATTTGGTTTCGCCAGGTTTATAGAATTTTCCATTAACACCAGCTTTTAGGAGTTGCTAAAATTATGCGCGCAAAGGCTGTGCGCTATAAACTGCGCATAGATTGTAATACCATCAGCGTACCAGCACACAAACGCATTTGCGCTCACAATGTTAAGTATAGGACACGCGACGTACAGTAAGCTCGCGCAGGTTCACCCGCGGTAGACGTATAAGCGCGTCTGTTGCGCTGACATTGTAATACGACGTTCAGCGCAAAGGGTTTTGCCCCTCCCGTTAATGCGTTTTTATGCGGGCGCAAACGTATGCGTGAAGATTGTAATAGGGCCCATTATATTTTATGTATTTTAAATAAAATATAATACAAATTAGGATTATTTATTGCTGTATATATTGGGATAAATTCCGCAAGTGAACGCTAACACTAGCGTTCTGATGAGTATCTGTTAAGGCTTGGATAAGTGACTTGAACGCATGCCCCCCAATCCCATATTACATTCCTGACAGTAAACTCGTTATCACATCAGTGATTGTGCAAGCTTACTGTACCTTGCGCATCCTATTCTTATCGGGAGTGCAATCAATAATTAGCGTTAGGATAAGTAAGGTATACACCGTGCTAGAGCGAATTACCGCAGCGATGAAACAGAAATTTTAGCGACACCAAAAAGCTGCTGCTAACTGATTCTACTTTTGCGAATGCATTTAGCACCCTCTAAACCCCCCAATAAATCTGATACTAATCTCTCAAACAGTGGCGAGAATGGTGGCCCGATCCTCCACTTCTTGGAGGTGATACTCGTGGCGGCGCAGAAACGCTACTGCCAGTATCACTGAGGTTAGCACTGTGTTCTGGGGCAAGGTGCCGAGGTAACGCCTGCCCTGGAATCTAACGCTAAAATGAGGACACTGCAGGGAAACCTGAAGCTGCAGGCGTTGGCGTCCCCATTGTAGCGTTACTTATGGAATTTAGTCCATTGTCTCTAGGAAGCTACAGTATTTTACTTTTTTTTCAGCTTGAGGAACATTCACATGGTGCTTTCCAATAAACACACTGTGTGTAAGTAACAAATCAAGGAAACAAAATATAATCAAATCTAAGTAAACACACGTACTCCAAGCTCTCTGTAAACAAGTCAAATCTGATTTCATGAGAAAAAAAGTACCCTTCTTCTTCCTTTAGTCAAAAATGTACAACTCTCTTCAACGTGGGCGTCTCACACGAAAGACACAGCTAATAGAGAATCAATATATAAAAGGCAAATGATGAACGACCAAAACACCTTACTATAGACAGAAAGAGGAATCGAATTCAACAAGTTCTTTGTCATCAACAAAGCCAATTATTTAACCTCTTATACCTTCATTCTATCATTCAGCTTTAAGTTCTCGGGCGACCATATATCTGCTTTACATAGAGATTCTTGAGTTAATTTATATAGAAAAGGTGAATTACAATCACAGGACCCTGATAAATATCTTAATGTCTGTCCTGAAGATCTGAAACATTCACAATTTATTGTGAAGGATTAAAAGTTATATTTTAGAAGTTCTGGTGTGCTGTATGGTTTAAATCTGAAACAGTAGAACACAGGGAGTGAACTATAATTTCAACGACTACGATTTAAATACAATATATTTCCCAAAAATAGATGCCCAGGACTGCCCTTGTGTCTTGCTGCATACCCTGACCTATGCTTGATGCCATCTAGAATGGAACTGATCTGGCGTGTGAGTTGTCTGTGCTAAAGCAGACTAGTTTAGATGCTTAAAAGTGAAAAATTGTAGACTTCATTTGCATGTCCTACCCAGAAATCCTTGTGCATACATGGAGTGCAGCAAATGAGCTCTGTGGGCAATACTATTCTCTGAATTGCATGGAGGTGCTAATGTTTTTTCACAATTATTTACATTATTTCTTGTAATGTGCAGCATGGAAACTTTTAGTCTCACTTTCCTTTCCTCGCTTTAATCTTAATAGTTATATACGCATTAGTTGCATCTATATTAGTTCTAATTTACATAGCTAGTTCTAGTTCAAAATAGCTGAGTTGAAAGAGCACAAATATCTGTAAAATGTTCATTTGGTGAAATAGTATGTAAATAAACTCACTATTTAATGAATACATGTGCCCATTGTGCAACGCTGCCGGATATACTGCCACTTTATAAATAAAGAATAATAATATATCTGAGATACATATATATAGATATAATATATCAGATATATGCGCACGAGCATGATGCAGCAGCCATTATAAATTGATTGAATGATATATACAAACATTGTAATTCATGCACTGACTGAAGAGTTTAATCCACCTGCTTCATGTTTCACACCAGGCAGGGACAGTTTAGCCTGTTATCAGTGCTTGTTAGTATTGAGTACTAGAGAGCAATAAATAACATCCATCCATAACCAGGGGACAAAATCCTTAATGAGTCCTTCATGATAAAACACTTAAGACAGACCTACCTGTGCTAACAAAAGCAGTTCAACAAATTTGAATTTGAAGCATGGAATAAAAGCAAGGCACTGGGACCATTTCAGAAGCAAATATTGTTCAAATAAGAATGTTCTAAGCTCAACAATCATATAATTATCATCCTTTGTAGAGCACCAGTGATTCCCGCACGTTTTGTATGTATAGAAAGGCAAATTAAATGAAGAAAATAGCTAAAATATATAGAAAACACAAGCAAGAAGCTTAGAGTGCGCTTTGCAAAAGAGCTTACAATCAAGTTTAATATTACTCCCCTTATCTCATGATGTTGTTTGTTTACAAAATAAACATCAATGGAATGTTGTCTGACAGTGAAAATATGCCTTTACTGCCACTAAATCCTGAAACCATGGATATTCTGGTATTGTTTAATCACATTATAGTGATTGAATTTAATTATTATTTTATATAAACGCAAAGATGCCTGAAGTTGAGTAAGGTTGTAACAAGACAACTAAAAGTTTGGGAAAAGAAATGATGTAACAGATTTGCATTATCTTAACATATAGATGTAGCAACAATGAAATAAGTAAATATATAAATAATTCATAAGATTGATTTATTTAATTTTCTAACCCTATCTTTTTGGATCAATTTATATATATATATATATATATATATATAAAATATGCAATCTTACAGGCAGAACTCTAGCCAAATAAATGTTATATAGACAATTCCACAATAAGCCACCTATGTAAGATAATAGGTTCACGTTGCCATAATCATTATCACTTTTATGAGAAAAAAAGTATATGTCCTATTAAAAAAACAATCTAAATAAAAAAAGGATATAAAATAACAAAGAAATTGCACATCTTTAATTTAGAAGATAAACGTGCCTGTCCATCTACATGGTCCTGTCCATGTACATTAAAAATAAATATTTGTATGTTTTGTTTTTCCATTGAGCAGTAAGACAGAAAATACTGGTGCTTTAATGTAAACATGCTAATACAATATATATTTATATAACATGTATCACCATGAGGCTAATATTAGGTGAATGTATTTATGTATTTATATTTTCTACCCATATAAAGATGCGCAGCAGCAGTACTTTTCATATTTATCCTACATTAGACATAGCGACATTTTATTATCTCATTAGCCATGGACCTGTCAGTGTTTGCAACCACACCTGTCACCTTCAATTTCATTTTAATAGATTTTCAACACATGAGATGATTTCATTAAACATTATGCTGTGTTTAGCTGAAAAATATCATAAGATGAAAAAAAGAAAATGTTCAAACCACTATAATACGTTTTGTTGCTAAAAGCAGGTTATTTTAATCATTTTTTGCAAATGGGAAATCACTTTATATTAAGGAGACCCTATTCACAAGTTTAATTCTGGAATTTAACTAAAAGAATGTGTGAATGTACTTAACATAGAAAGAGAATACAATGAGTAAGTACACAAAGTCATTCAAGCCTGGATACCCAGGATCTGTGTTTAGAATTCTATAAATGGGACCAAATAAACAAAAAAGTCAATGTCCTGATCCAGAAATTCAGCATAAGTTTACAGCTAAAAAAAAGACCAATCAGTCAGGCTTCTATATACAAATGTAACAACTCTGGGGTCTGTTTGTGAGTATTCTGTACAGAATTTTGCACTTTCTGTGTGTGTGATTTTCTTATGCTATTCTGTGTCAGTCACAGCAATCTTTGAATAGGTGCTCATAGGTCAAAGGACATGACATTAGAGGTCAAGGGATACATTTAATAGGGAATCTAAATGGATTTCTTCTACCAGAGTTACAGAAAAACAAACTCTTTGTGTTCCACCTGAGTCTTACACAATTCTATGCTCACCTGGCCAAGGAATGCTCTGACTTGTAGGATTGTCATGTGTTGCTCACCTCTAGTGTTTGGCAAAGATGTAACCCTGAGAGATAAACATTATAGCACAGTGATAAAAGCTGCTGAGAGGAAAAAGCTCTGAGATCCTCCAGGCAGAACAGTGAACATATGTCCTCCCACCACCAGACAGCCAAAGTGTCCCTCTACCTGTGAGGAGAAGCACCAGCATCTAGCTCCTTACCTGAGTGGTATCTTGATGGCAAGGTATCTGTCAATGGCTACAGCCAAGAGACTGAAGATAGAGCTCTGGGTGAGCACCAGGACGAAGCAGGCAAAAAACAGGCAGCTGTGGAGATCAGTCTTTAGACCAATGCTGATGGTGATGGCAAAGGGGATGGCAAGGAGACCCACAGCTATGTCAGCCACTGCCAGGGACACTAGAAAGTAGTTGGTGGCATTCTTCAGGGTGCTGTTAATGGCCACAGCCCAACACACCAGTACATTCCCCGCAATGGACAGCACAGCAATGATCACCTCCACAGCTATGTAAGCTGGACTTCCTATCGACTCCATTACTGGTCAGAAGCACATGAGGAAACACTTTAGAGACATCTGGATGGAGGAGATGGCATATCCCCCCTCTACATGATCCAAAACCTCAGTCCAAGACCACTCATTAGTCTCAGGGTCCAGAGCTGGAGCAGAATAATGACTTGATGTGGTTTATATGTCCAAAGGATAGAGTGCTTGGTGTGTCCACCATCTGTCACTTGGTGGTCCCATGGGAAGCTCTCACAGCGTCATATCTGTCACCAGTGTATGGCCAGGACACAAGGGACTGGGACCCAGAAGGGATGGTGGTGTCTTCTCTAGCACCATGCCACCACCATCTCCTGGGATCCACTCAGGGTCATCCTTTTTACACGAACACAGTCACTTCACATGTCCCCCACCACCCTCAAACTCACACCCCTTGCT